>CM055979.1:4107500-5307500 GCA_029531755.1 Holothuria leucospilota | reverse complement strand
TACCTGTCGGCCTCTTCGAAGGACACCAACCTGTGCGCATCCACGCCAAGTGTGTCACCATCATGCCCAAGGACATCCAGCTGGCCCGCCGCAATCCGTGGCGAACGTGCTTAGACTGTCACCGGGTGACGTCATCAAACCAACGGCTCTTTTAAAGGGCCATCACATGGTCCGAGGAACGGTGGGGCTCTTTCCTCAGTAGAAATGCTATTGTTTTTGTTTGTTGTTTGTTTTTTTGTTTTTGGTTATTTGTTGTTTGTTTGTTTTGTTTGTTTGATGATTAATTCATCATTAATTAAGCTCTCTCGTTTTTTATTAAGTTAATGAAACTGCTGAAAAACATGACATGTTAAATCTTCGCCCAGCACCTGTTGGATAACCCAAAGGCCTCCCCCACCCCCCTACATTCAGTGCACCCCATGCGATTCCCTCTCACAGTACGTTGCGACCGTCAAAGGTATACTCATTAAAAAAAAAAAAAAAAAAGTCATCGGAAAAGAACAAACAAGACACTGGTCCGTAGATTAGTAGCAAAATAAGTGTTAACCAGTAACATAGTAAGCGCGATTCCCCCGCCCTTGCCCCATGGCATGCACCCTATCAGTATATAAGCAACTTATCAAATGATCATCAAAGCAAAAGGGGGAAACGTTATCTTTTCCCCAACCACACACGCAGGTCTGGTCAGAGTGGCGCGCCCACAAACAAAACAAAAGACTAAATACAAAACGCAACTCAATCGGCAGTGTGTTCAACGGAACCTGACCAATCCGTCCCCCTCATATTTTCCATGTGAAATAAAGCACGGATTTCTCCCTCCCAGGGGTGTTTGAGGACCTAATCAGTGCCCATCTCGCCTGGATTTCAATGACGGACTCCTGTCAGAATTCAGGCACACAGGGCGTCGATAAAACTTTGTGGATACCGATCCATTAAAGTTATCAATTGTTAAATTCATCGAGAATACCACTCACCTTCGCGCACCCCAGGGTACCCTCATCCCAGGGAGGGATTGACTTTGTACAAAGCTCATGGTAATTAAGTA
Organism: Holothuria leucospilota; assembly: GCA_029531755.1. NCBI lineage: Eukaryota > Metazoa > Echinodermata > Holothuroidea > Aspidochirotida > Holothuriidae > Holothuria > Holothuria leucospilota. The sequence goes on along the minus strand of CM055979.1, from coordinate 5,306,455 downwards.
CAGAGAGAGTGGCTAGGCGGGTAGCATGTGGTCCTGTTTTTTTTTTTATATAAACATGACGCCACACATTATATCACCCAAAAAGTGAAAACTTACAAAATGTACGGACAGGAAACCACCAAAAAATATTGCACAAACTACAAATGGTACAGGAAGGGAAAACCACACCAAAAAATACAAAATCGTACAGGACAGGGAGAAGAGAAAAAAAAATATCAACTTAAAGAAACTGACACAACAAAGCATGTTGACAAGGAGCAAAGAAGCCTTCCCCTCGGGTAGTTGATGGCCCTCAAAAGAGGTTGGTTACGAAAGATGGTCACGCTAGCCGGGGGCCCATTTACGCCTCTTTCCACCTGCGGTCTTCTTGGGGCAGAAGTTACAGCTGGTGTTGGGCAGGACACCTCCCTGTGCGATGGTGACGCCGCGAGAAGTTTGTTCAATTTCCTCGTCGTGCGGATGGCCAGCTGGAGATGACGGGGGAGATCCTTGTCTTCTTGTTGTCACGGGCGGCGTTGCCAGCCAACTCGAGGATTTCTGCAGCCAAGTACTCCAACAAGCGGCCAGTACACTGGGCGCCTGATCCGATCCGATACGATGAAAAAGAATTGTTTTGTTCCCGTATACCTGTCAGGAAGATAGGACTAAAATGCAATGAATCAATACGGGCAACAAGCCTTTTTTACAAACAGCCGCACCACTGTTTCAATGCGGCCGGATTGATCAGTGTTACAGATCACCGATGATCCGACTGCCATTGAAATAACAGGGAAACTTTAACAAACCAGATACGAGCTTCTGATTGGCTTAATTTAGTCATCTCGTCAGCAATCAAGGCCTCTACACCACAAATGCCGACTCAACAACGTTTCAAACTGCCAGCCCACATAGTACAAGTCATCGAACAACGCAGACAACTACGCAGGATACATCAACGGACACAGAACGAAGACATTCAAAACAACAATCAATCAACTAAAAAGAAGAATTAATCAACTCATAGCGTGGACCACTACAAGAGCCAATTTGACAATAAATGGCAACAACTATCCAACGGAAAAAAGATGCCGGCGCCTTCTGGATACGAAAACAGTAAAACGGATTACCAAATCAACTCCATCAGCCACCCACCATACCTAAGACTATCATACAAACGGCAACACATCATCCACCAACGAAGAAAAAGCGGAAACTTTCCGCTCCTACTTCTCCACAGTGCCAGAATTCAGCGACAACCCCGGCTTTCAACCCCACCATCCTACACAAGCAGAGACAAATCAACCAACCGACACTGTACACACCGATGCTTAAATTTATCATTCATCCTCCCCACCCCCCCCAAAACGCCAAATAATTACAATAGAAGAAATTTGACAGCCATAAAGAGATCCAGAACACCGCTCTTTGGCACACGAACGGCATACGGTACATACACATACTGAGCAGCTCCCATCATCCTTCACCAGACACTTGAAATATACAAAACGCCTCCTTCATCATCGTACACATCCATCAATTGAGACAGCAACCACCATCCTCTACCCAAACTAACAAAATCAACGACCGCAACCACAAATTATAGACCAATTAGCCTACTACCAATCCTCGGAAAATGTATGGAAAAAGTTATAGCAAAAGGACTATCCACCTACCTGGAGATCACAAACTCCTACCAACTACCAAGCCGGGATTCCGACGCATACGCAGCAACAACTGACCAACTATATCACTTGTACAACACACATCATCAGCGAAACACAGGGACAACAAACCCATTCAGCATTTTCGACGCAGAAAAGCTTTCGACCGCATGTGGCACGCGGGACTGATCTCAATTAAACACCACAACTTACCACCAACACTCACCAGATGGATCGCTAACTTCCTTACAGACAGAAAAAAACACGTTGTCAAGCTGCAACATCCTCCTCCCAATCCACTCAACATCACCACCCGGAACGCCCAAGGCAGCACCATCAGCCCGATATGTAATCCTTTACGTAGCAGACATCCCCGAAACCCACTAACCGCCAACAAACACACACGGGCCAGTCATTGCAGACGACATCGCCATTGTCTACCAGCCCGACCAACCACACGCGAAAGCAGGACTTCAACACACATAACCGGCATGAACAATGGTGCAACAGACTGAGATCAGTTCTCAACCCCACAAAGTCACAAATACTTCATATTTTCAACAAGCACAACCGCCTCAACCGCCCACCATCCCTAATACTCAACCAACACAGTCATCCAGTCCACCCGACGAGTCAGATATTAGGACTACACGTAGATTGGAAATGTGAATTCAACTATTCATCATCAACAAGCCATTAAACGAGCACGAGACACGAGTAACTCAACTTTACAGAATTGCAGGCAACAATCCAACAAAAGAGCATCCACCGCCATACACTGAAGATATACAAAATTATGTACGACCAATCATCGAATACGACCGCCCCAGCAACTCATCCACATATCCAACAAAATTCTAACGACATGGAAAGTATTACAAACGCAGAGCAGCCGGATGCACTTCAACTCACTACACTCAACGCAGCGACAACATCCTCAACCCAATGAGACCTACCAACATTCGACAGCGCCTAACAATCTACACGAAAAATTCATCCAGAAATGCCCAAGACGATCACGTCCTGAAACAATTCCTTCGACTTACACTCCAAAAAATCCACGATTGCTATCTAACAAACACGCGCTACAAACACAACACGGAATGACATCGAGACGATTAAAAAACCATGCCGAAGCTAAGCTAGTAACATTCAGTCTGTCCCACAGTGCCTATATGTTACTAGCACTCATCATTCAACACCATCAACAAACACCAAACACGACAACACAGTAGACAAGCTGAAGGATGATGCCCTTAGGTCGGAGACATCGTGCTGGTTCGCCCCCCCCCCCCCCCAGTGGCCATATATGACTCCGACCTACCTACAACCAAAACCACCAGACAAACGAGCCGGACGGCCTCCACCACATCGCCCTCAAGTAGACGGACAGCAGCAGTCCACCTGTCGCAGCCTACCACAGGACCTCCCTAAAACCCATCCACCCCACAGCCCACCCATCCAGTCAACGACCTCCCTGAAGGAAGGGAGATACCCAACAAGACACCCATCCAGTCCTCGACCTCCCTGAAGAAGGGAGTATACTCAACCTAGTATCACACACGCCAACGCCCGAATGCGTGTGACTTGATCCTGTACCAATTCCATTTCCAGCGACGCCCCACCCCGACGCATTAGGTGCCATGCCACAACTCATCCCAAACAGACTTTATTTCCGGAAACTTATTCATTCAGGCCCGACCAACTGAAGCGCCCATTATTGGGTGGACCAGTTAACTAGTTTATCTTCTTTGGGCTGACTTCAGTTTTCAGCATACATTCGTGTAGCCGTAAGACAACGCTAACTTCACCAGTCGTAAACCATGGCACCTAAAGCACCAGGAAAGGGGGCTAAGAAAGCCGCAAAGTCAAAGGCACCACGTGCCCCAGGTGACAGAAAGAGGAAGAGGACCAGGAGGGAGTCCTACAGCATCTACATCTACAAAGTGATGAAGCAGGTTCATCCTGACACCGGTATCTCAAGCCGCGCCATGTCTATCATGAACAGCTTTGTCAACGATATCTTCGAGCGCATCGCTGCCGAGGCGTCCCGTTTGGCCCACTACAACAGAAAATCCACCATCACCAGTCGGGAGGTCCAGACCGCCGTCAGACTGTTGCTGCCTGGTGAACTCGCCAAACACGCCGTCTCTGAGGGCACCAAGGCTGTCACCAAGTACACCACCTCCAAGTAAATGGTTCTGCTTGGACACATGGGGGTTGCCCCCCTCACCGAAACCAACGGCTCTTTTAAGGGCCATCAATTACACCCGAGAGAGAGGCACTTTTCCTCTGACAAACATGCTTATGTCGTGTCTTTTTATTTAAAGTTCAAGTGTAAAACTTAAGTATCCGTACATACTTTTTTTTTTTTATTCATTTATTTCTTTATTTCACTTATTTATTTATCTCTTTTTTTTTTTCAGACCTAGGCATATTCCCTTCGACTAACTTATTTTCAATGGTGGAGCCGAAGGCACCATAACAGAAAGTGTACCTATGTCATGCTTTGCGAATGCCCACTTCAGGGCCTGCTTCTTTTTTTTTTTTTTTTCCACGAGTGTTGGCTATCATTTACACAAATGAAGGGCGATGGAAGGTATGTGTATCCCCAACTTCCAGAGTAGGGTTCGCTAGATCAAAGGCTAACTAGCCCGAAAATCTTAACTCTGATGTAATTCAAACCCTTGCCCAAACACAGGCCTGCCTGGCCCGAGGATAGTCCAAAACCTTAGTATAAGTATAGCTGTAATCCTAATCATAATTATTCGTAACACTAGGTACCATACATTTTCGTCCAAGGGAACCTTCGGTCTGGTGGTCAATCCCAGTCTTCCAATGACGGGCACGCAGTTCTCACCGCTAATTCATTTATTTCGGGCATAAACACAACTTCGGCCTCCAGGTGCAATTTACTATATAGTTTCAAGAATTGAGGACATGTAACGAGTGGAAAAAAAAAAAAAAAGCAAAGGGGGAAAGAAGAGGAGATCCCACGAACAGATGTCGCTGTTGCAATTTATACACTTTATGAATGGTAACCGTGACTGCAGCCTACAGTATACTTAAGGAATAAATCGCATTTGGTGGACTATTATTGGTGAATAAACCGTCGAGACTCCAAATCTGGCAAAATAACGGACGAGGCGAAGCCGAGTCCGTTATTTTGCAAATTTGGAGTCTCGACGGTTTATGAGACAACTATAGTCTGACAAATGTGGTTTATTCCTATTCTACCACCAAAAATGTGTGGTAAACTTCATTTTTTCCAGTGTCTACGTCTACTGACCGTATGTTGTGGAATAACAGGTCAGTGATTAACCAATCAGAATGCAGGATTCTCAATAACGGATGGCTAGAGGTGGTAGAATAATGTATAACGGGCGTGCAATGATGCCATGACACAAGTCTATTTTCCTTACATTTTTTGTTTCATTTTACACACACCACACGGAGCAACCAAAAACTTCAACGAATTATTGCAGTAATAATTAAAACCATATTACTATTAACAAAATCAGTTATGATAATATCAATGCAACCATAAACGTACTGAACATATTTTAGTACTATTTAAGAAATACCATGTAACGTCAACTAATTTGTAGACATTTAAAAAAAAAATAATAAATAAATAAATAAATAAAGGGGGGGGGAGGGAGGATGAAATACACGAATGAATTCTCCACCGCCCCCCCCCCTCTTCCAAAACAAACACCCACAAGTAGTGCACTGAAATGCAAGTAGAAAGTAAAACAAACAAAAACAAAAAAAAATGATTTTTTTTTTCTTTCTTTTGAGGGGGGGGGGTGCGTTTTCACTGGTATTGCCACAGCGTCATAAAATTATCTCCTCAACGCTTTGGACAGTTGACTTCAACTATTTAACATGTTAAATAGGAATAGCTACTTAAACATTACGGTTATATATCAAATTGGCAAAACATTAAAAACAATGTTTTAATCTTCTGGTAAACCGAAGTATGTAATGTCTTCTTGCACGCCAAAAACGATAAAACGATACAAGAGGAAAATGTTTACAACCAACACTTACCGTACCTATACTGCTATTCAACCACAACTATATAATTATAGTCAAGTCACTAGAACATGTGCAATAGAAATGAAAATAATCAGCAGCGCGCCCGCACAAACACGCACACGCACACAATGACAACAAATTCAGCTTGACGGACACCAGTAAAATCAGTGCCCCCCCCCCCCTTCATTGCCTGGATCCAGTGTACAATAAATGCAGTGCCATGATGATGATTATATTAAGAATTTCTCGAAAATAATAATTTTAAGACAATGCCCTGTCACCAAACAAAAGGCAAATCACAACTCCATAACGTTTCATTTCAATTTCACACGCAATCACATTGTAAAAGTTGTCCTAGTTTGGTGTAGAAGCTCAAGGAAGGGCATTTTTTTTTTTCTGTTAAACCATTCATTTGTAATTTTACTTTATTACACAAGATATATGTCATTTTTACATTTACGCGTACTGGAAACTTTATCTGTCCCTACGTTACTAATAGTTTGAATCGCATTTCTGTCAACACGTCATGCGGCTCTGCTCACGTTACACAAGTCAATTTATGCAGAGGAACAATATTCTTTTCATATTGCGGCTTTTAAATCTGAAAAGAGTATACCACATGTATAGATAATTTACTTCGATCATTATTTCAATCGCAAGGAAAATGTTTATTCCAATTACACTGATACGCCGGGATGGCCTTGTAAAGTGACTTTTCGTTTAAATCATATGTACCCATTCCTTTTCAATAATAATAATCATTTCTTTTCAAAGCCCAAGTCACCCCCCACCCCGTTGGGGTGCCGCTAAAAGGGAACAGCACACATCGTGCGCCAACATGTCGTGCCAAAAAAAAGAAAAAAGAAAAAAAAAAACAAAAAAGCACAAGTAATTCAGATTTCTACATATAGTGTCCATTTTCAAACTTTACCAAATATACAATGTTCAAAATTTATGTTAATTTACATACATTTCTTACAGCTCTTTTGGGTTCTTTTGCTGTTTTACATAAGTACACTATTATTTCACTAACAAACATTTTTTTTTTTCCTTTTTTAACGTAATAAATCAGTTCAATAACATACAGGCTCGTTTCTTTTCTTTTTTTTTTTTATTTTTTTGTTTTCTTCAAACAACAAACATTTCCAATCTTTAAAAAATACCGTTCTGTCAAAAACGTATGTAAATTTACCGCTTTAAGACGTATCAAAGTGTAACATTAAACTTAACTGGGTGGATTTTTTGGGTGGATTGTTGTTGTTGTTTTTGTTTTTGTTTTTTTTTTTTTTTGGTCTTTGTTTTTTATCGGGAACTCAATAACTAATTATTGACTTTGCTTGAAAGTGTTTACAACTAATATATTGGTATTGTTTGTAATATTTATTTCGTAAATATTATTTGAGAAAGTTGGTAATGACCCGATAAATAAAATCCTTTTACTTAAACATCATCGTAATAGACAGAATTGCCAGTGAAGAGGCGACTGTCTGCTCGACATATAGTCTCATCAGATCATACTGAGAAATGTGGAAGTCTAAATGATAAGAGGATGGTCACATGACCCTCTATGGGACGGAATTTGAATCGGAAAGAAATGGACTTTAATATCTACATAATTTCCACATAATTATTGTTCCAGGTTTACATGTAATTTCTGTTAATTTTCACATAGAAATCTTAAAAAAAAAAAAAAAAAAAAAGGAAAAATCGTAAAATGAAAAAGAACATTTTATTTATTTATTTATTTTTTTTTATACAAATTGATTGGAAACTTTATTACCAGAGAATATCTGTAAACCAAGAGATTTATGTTTAACAGTGCATACATACAGCACCATTTTCGTCCCAAGGAACATCCGAACAACAGCAGATTTCTCTAACAGTAAAGGTCTCATGCACCCATCTCACTTGGGGCACACATGCGCCATTCGATTCCGCACGATCAAAAAAAAAAAAGTAGACAATAGAACTAAATGATGAGGGTTCCTAAACATATAATAAATTTCATGCTTAATTTAATAACCTTTACCAAAGAAGACACCATCTTGCATCTAAACCACACAACTTCTCAATGAGTATGCAGGGTGTCACCCTCCCCCGCGCTATCCTCTCCCAGAATGGTATCCATGCCGAAGAGGCGACAATGGAAGGGCCAACCCCGGTATCAATAGTCGCTAGGTACGGCATAATTATGAAGTTACGCTTCGATGGCATCTCCCCCCCCCCCCCCGCCTCCCCTTCGGGACTTTACCCAGGACACGGCACTGAATATATCCCGATGCTTAAAAAAAAAAAAAAAAAAAAAACATGGTACGGTGTCCGTCTATCTGGCATAATTATGAAATAAGGTCATGATGAAATAATCACTTAAAACGGGTTCTAATTTCAAAGTGGACTTCTATGTCTATTTATTTTTTCCTTGCTTTTTACTTCGGGATAAAAGCTGAAAACGCCAATTTGCCCAATTGCCGTATATCTGACCGTTTGCAAATTGCACACACACGCACGCAAAAAAAGAAACCCCCCCCCAAAAAAGAAAAAAAAAAAAAACAAGAAGAACCCAAAAACAAAAAAGAAGGGCTGTGGAAATATGTGATGCTACACATAGAGCTGTACAGGTACAAGTAAAATTTCCATTATGAAAATATAAAATGTTCCAAAAAAAGAAAAAGAAAAAAAAATGGAAAAAAGAAAAAGAAAGACAAAAAAAAAAAAAAAAACAAAAAGCGAAATCCCTTCCGGCGGTCTAGAGAAGCAACCAGTGAAGAGATGGTAAAGCTAGTCCAATGCACCTGTTAATTGTATTGAGAACAAGTAGCAATTCCTTTCACGGGCGTACGGGGTTTCCTACTCCGGAGAGTTAGGGCAGGAAAGGGGTGTGGGTGGGGAGTCATGAGCCGTTTCTGCCGAAAAAAAAAAAAAAAAATGCAAGAGTATTTATATTTCTTCGTCCGTACAACGTATATGAAAGGTATCCATTTTTTTTTTCTTTTCTTTCTTTCTTTCTTTCTTTCTTTCTTTCTTTCTTTCTTTCTTTCTTTCTTTCTTTCTTTCTTTCTTTCTTTTTCGCAGGGCATACCGTGACGATTCTATGCGTCTTCCATCGGCCAAAGGGAAAGGGTTGAGACAAGGAGGCTGAGAATTTCGCGTAAGGGGCTGGAAACCGAAAGAGTAGCCCCCGAACGAATCGCGTGGTGATCAACCAGTACGGAACGAAGGGCATGTGCGTTTACAATCGGAGGAGGCTTGGGAAATACGTATCCCAAAATACCCCTACGGGAACTTAGTGCAGAAGGAAAAGAGCACCAAGCTAGTCACCTTATCAGCCCCCTTCAGATTAACCGACTTCGCGGAGAGACGGAAAGGGGGGGGGGGGGGAGAGAGAGAGACCGCCCGAAAACTTGCCAGCCTTATTGCGCCCATGTATGCGTATGGGGAGGGGGTCCGTGCGTGCTGGGAAGGGTACCGCAGGGTGGTTAATGCTAGGCTATTCATTACAAAGTAAATGGGGCTGTTCGGGTAGACAGTGCTTAAATTAACTGTTGTTACTTAATACCTTAACTACATTAGACAATAAAATGACACAAAAGCATGTTCGCAGAGTAAAAGTGCCTGCTCTTTCGGAAGCGATTGATGGCCCTTAAAAGAGCCGTTGGTTTATGTCTCCAGACCGTCTGGGGATGGTGCGTCTAGCCTCCGAATCCGTAGAGGGTACGTCCCTGGCGTTTCAAGGCGTACACGACGTCCATGGCGGTGACTGTCTTCCTCTTGGCGTGCTCGCAGTAGGTGACGGCATCACGGATGACGTTCTCCAAGAAGACCTTCAGTACGCCACGGGTCTCTTCGTAGATGAGCCCAGAGATACGTTTGACTCCACCACGTCGGGCCAGACGACGGATAGCTGGCTTGGTGATACCCTGGATGTTATCACGAAGAACCTTACGGTGACGCTTGGCGCCTCCCTTTCCCAGTCCCTTTCCTCCTTTACCACGTCCAGACATGTTGCTTGTTGGTTGATAGTTTGTGCTCGGTTGATCCACAAGAATCAGTATGCCAGTATTTCGTGAGGGTGGCTACACTTTATTAAACCACACATACAGTCTAATCGCAGGCGACCTATAACACAAGCATGTGTACACTGTGGTCGAACAATGCTAGCGTGACGTCATCACTTTAAAAACCTGACCGCCCGAGAGCATCGCACACTTTGCAGCAGGATCCGAGCAAAAACCAAGCTCACAGGCCTTCAAAGTCGAAAATAAGCTCTGTTATCGAAAAATAAGGCTTCTGTTACCATATACAGAGCATGCTCGTATGGTAACAGAAGCTTATGGTAACAGAAGCTTTTTCGACTTTGAAGGCCTGTGAGCTTGGTTTTTGCTCGGATTCCTGCTGCAAAGTGTGCGATGCTCTCGGCGGTCAGGTTTTAAAGTGATGACGTCACGCTAGCATTGTTCGACACAGTGTACACATGCTTGTGTATAGTCGCCTGCGATTAGACTGTATGTGTGGTTTAATAAAGTGTAGCCACCCTCACGAAAATACTGGCATACTGATTCTTGTGATCAACCGAGCACAAACTATCAACCAACAAGCAACATGTCTGGACGTGGTAAAGGAGGAAAGGGACTGGGAAAGGGAGGCGCCAAGCGTCACCGTAAGGTTCTTCGTGATAACATCCAGGGTATCACCAAGCCAGCTATCCGTCGTCTGGCCCGACGTGGTGGAGTCAAACGTATCTCTGGGCTCATCTACGAAGAGACCCGTGGCGTACTGAAGGTCTTCTTGGAGAACGTCATCCGTGATGCCGTCACCTACTGCGAGCACGCCAAGAGGAAGACAGTCACCGCCATGGACGTCGTGTACGCCTTGAAACGCCAGGGACGTACCCTCTACGGATTCGGAGGCTAGACGCACCATCCCCAGACGGTCTGGAGACATAAACCAACGGCTCTTTTAAGGGCCATCAATCGCTTCCGAAAGAGCAGGCACTTTTACTCTGCGAACATGCTTTTGTGTCATTTTATTGTCTAATGTAGTTAAGGTATTAAGTAACAACAGTTAATTTAAGCACTGTCTACCCGAACAGCCCCATTTACTTTGTAATGAATAGCCTAGCATTAACCACCCTGCGGTACCCTTCCCAGCACGCACGGACCCCCTCCCCATACGCATACATGGGCGCAATAAGGCTGGCAAGTTTTCGGGCGGTCTCTCTCTCTCCCCCCCCCCCCTTTCCGTCTCTCCGCGAAGTCGGTTAATCTGAAGGGGGCTGATAAGGTGACTAGCTTGGTGCTCTTTTCCTTCTGCACTAAGTTCCCGTAGGGGTATTTTGGGATACGTATTTCCCAAGCCTCCTCCGATTGTAAACGCACATGCCCTTCGTTCCGTACTGGTTGATCACCACGCGATTCGTTCGGGGGCTACTCTTTCGGTTTCCAGCCCCTTACGCGAAATTCTCAGCCTCCTTGTCTCAACCCTTTCCCTTTGGCCGATGGAAGACGCATAGAATCGTCACGGTATGCCCTGCGAAAAAGAAAGAAAGAAAGAAAGAAAGAAAGAAAGAAAGAAAGAAAGAAAGAAAGAAAGAAAGAAAGAAAGAAAGAAAGAAAGAAAAGAAAAAAAAAATGGATACCTTTCATATACGTTGTACGGACGAAGAAATATAAATACTCTTGCATTTTTTTTTTTTTTTTTCGGCAGAAACGGCTCATGACTCCCCACCCACACCCCTTTCCTGCCCTAACTCTCCGGAGTAGGAAACCCCGTACGCCCGTGAAAGGAATTGCTACTTGTTCTCAATACAATTAACAGGTGCATTGGACTAGCTTTACCATCTCTTCACTGGTTGCTTCTCTAGACCGCCGGAAGGGATTTCGCTTTTTGTTTTTTTTTTTTTTTTTTGTCTTTCTTTTTCTTTTTTCCATTTTTTTTTCTTTTTCTTTTTTTGGAACATTTTATATTTTCATAATGGAAATTTTACTTGTACCTGTACAGCTCTATGTGTAGCATCACATATTTCCACAGCCCTTCTTTTTTGTTTTTGGGTTCTTCTTGTTTTTTTTTTTTTTTCTTTTTTGGGGGGGGGGGTTTCTTTTTTTGCGTGCGTGTGTGTGCAATTTGCAAACGGTCAGATATACGGCAATTGGGCAAATTGGCGTTTTCAGCTTTTATCCCGAAGTAAAAAGCAAGGAAAAAATAAATAGACATAGAAGTCCACTTTGAAATTAGAACCCGTTTTAAGTGATTATTTCATCATGACCTTATTTCATAATTATGCCAGATAGACGGACACCGTACCATGTTTTTTTTTTTTTTTTTTTTTTAAGCATCGGGATATATTCAGTGCCGTGTCCTGGGTAAAGTCCCGAAGGGGAGGCGGGGGGGGGGGGGGGAGATGCCATCGAAGCGTAACTTCATAATTATGCCGTACCTAGCGACTATTGATACCGGGGTTGGCCCTTCCATTGTCGCCTCTTCGGCATGGATACCATTCTGGGAGAGGATAGCGCGGGGGAGGGTGACACCCTGCATACTCATTGAGAAGTTGTGTGGTTTAGATGCAAGATGGTGTCTTCTTTGGTAAAGGTTATTAAATTAAGCATGAAATTTATTATATGTTTAGGAACCCTCATCATTTAGTTCTATTGTCTACTTTTTTTTTTTTGATCGTGCGGAATCGAATGGCGCATGTGTGCCCCAAGTGAGATGGGTGCATGAGACCTTTACTGTTAGAGAAATCTGCTGTTGTTCGGATGTTCCTTGGGACGAAAATGGTGCTGTATGTATGCACTGTTAAACATAAATCTCTTGGTTTACAGATATTCTCTGGTAATAAAGTTTCCAATCAATTTGTATAAAAAAAAATAAATAAATAAATAAAATGTTCTTTTTCATTTTACGATTTTTCCTTTTTTTTTTTTTTTTTTTTAAGATTTCTATGTGAAAATTAACAGAAATTACATGTAAACCTGGAACAATAATTATGTGGAAATTATGTAGATATTAAAGTCCATTTCTTTCCGATTCAAATTCCGTCCCATAGAGGGTCATGTGACCATCCTCTTATCATTTAGACTTCCACATTTCTCAGTATGATCTGATGAGACTATATGTCGAGCAGACAGTCGCCTCTTCACTGGCAATTCTGTCTATTACGATGATGTTTAAGTAAAAGGATTTTATTTATCGGGTCATTACCAACTTTCTCAAATAATATTTACGAAATAAATATTACAAACAATACCAATATATTAGTTGTAAACACTTTCAAGCAAAGTCAATAATTAGTTATTGAGTTCCCGATAAAAAACAAAGACCAAAAAAAAAAAAAAAACAAAAACAAAAACAACAACAACAATCCACCCAAAAAATCCACCCAGTTAAGTTTAATGTTACACTTTGATACGTCTTAAAGCGGTAAATTTACATACGTTTTTGACAGAACGGTATGTTTTAAAGATTGGAAATGTTTGTTGTTTGAAGAAAACAAAAAAATAAAAAAAAAAAGAAAAGAAACGAGCCTGTATGTTATTGAACTGATTTATTACGTTAAAAAAGGAAAAAAAAAATGTTTGTTAGTGAAATAATAGTGTACTTATGTAAAACAGCAAAAGAACCCAAAAGAGCTGTAAGAAATGTATGTAAATTAACATAAATTTTGAACATTGTATATTTGGTAAAGTTTGAAAATGGACACTATATGTAGAAATCTGAATTACTTGTGCTTTTTTGTTTTTTTTTCTTTTTTTTTTTCTTTTTTTTTGGCACGACATGTTGGCGCACGATGTGTGCTGTTCCCTTTTAGCGGCACCCCAACGGGGTGGGGGGTGACTTGGGCTTTGAAAAGAAATGATTATTATTATTGAAAAGGAATGGGTACATATGATTTAAACGAAAAGTCACTTTACAAGGCCATCCCGGCGTATCAGTGTAATTGGAATAAACATTTTCCTTGCGATTGAAATAATGATCGAAGTAAATTATCTATACATGTGGTATACTCTTTTCAGATTTAAAAGCCGCAATATGAAAAGAATATTGTTCCTCTGCATAAATTGACTTGTGTAACGTGAGCAGAGCCGCATGACGTGTTGACAGAAATGCGATTCAAACTATTAGTAACGTAGGGACAGATAAAGTTTCCAGTACGCGTAAATGTAAAAATGACATATATCTTGTGTAATAAAGTAAAATTACAAATGAATGGTTTAACAGAAAAAAAAAAATGCCCTTCCTTGAGCTTCTACACCAAACTAGGACAACTTTTACAATGTGATTGCGTGTGAAATTGAAATGAAACGTTATGGAGTTGTGATTTGCCTTTTGTTTGGTGACAGGGCATTGTCTTAAAATTATTATTTTCGAGAAATTCTTAATATAATCATCATCATGGCACTGCATTTATTGTACACTGGATCCAGGCAATGAAGGGGGGGGGGGGGCACTGATTTTACTGGTGTCCGTCAAGCTGAATTTGTTGTCATTGTGTGCGTGTGCGTGTTTGTGCGGGCGCGCTGCTGATTATTTTCATTTCTATTGCACATGTTCTAGTGACTTGACTATAATTATATAGTTGTGGTTGAATAGCAGTATAGGTACGGTAAGTGTTGGTTGTAAACATTTTCCTCTTGTATCGTTTTATCGTTTTTGGCGTGCAAGAAGACATTACATACTTCGGTTTACCAGAAGATTAAAACATTGTTTTTAATGTTTTGCCAATTTGATATATAACCGTAATGTTTAAGTAGCTATTCCTATTTAACATGTTAAATAGTTGAAGTCAACTGTCCAAAGCGTTGAGGAGATAATTTTATGACGCTGTGGCAATACCAGTGAAAACGCACCCCCCCCCCCTCAAAAGAAAGAAAAAAAAAATCATTTTTTTTTTGTTTTTGTTTGTTTTACTTTCTACTTGCATTTCAGTGCACTACTTGTGGGTGTTTGTTTTGGAAGAGGGGGGGGGGGGCGGTGGAGAATTCATTCGTGTATTTCATCCTCCCTCCCCCCCCCCTTTATTTATTTATTTATTATTTTTTTTTAAATGTCTACAAATTAGTTGACGTTACATGGTATTTCTTAAATAGTACTAAAATATGTTCAGTACGTTTATGGTTGCATTGATATTATCATAACTGATTTTGTTAATAGTAATATGGTTTTAATTATTACTGCAATAATTCGTTGAAGTTTTTGGTTGCTCCGTGTGGTGTGTGTAAAATGAAACAAAAAATGTAAGGAAAATAGACTTGTGTCATGGCATCATTGCACGCCCGTTATACATTATTCTACCACCTCTAGCCATCCGTTATTGAGAATCCTGCATTCTGATTGGTTAATCACTGACCTGTTATTCCACAACATACGGTCAGTAGACGTAGACACTGGAAAAAATGAAGTTTACCACACATTTTTGGTGGTAGAATAGGAATAAACCACATTTGTCAGACTATAGTTGTCTCATAAACCGTCGAGACTCCAAATTTGCAAAATAACGGACTCGGCTTCGCCTCGTCCGTTATTTTGCCAGATTTGGAGTCTCGACGGTTTATTCACCAATAATAGTCCACCAAATGCGATTTATTCCTTAAGTATACTGTAGGCTGCAGTCACGGTTACCATTCATAAAGTGTATAAATTGCAACAGCGACATCTGTTCGTGGGATCTCCTCTTCTTTCCCCCTTTGCTTTTTTTTTTTTTTTTCCACTCGTTACATGTCCTCAATTCTTGAAACTATATAGTAAATTGCACCTGGAGGCCGAAGTTGTGTTTATGCCCGAAATAAATGAATTAGCGGTGAGAACTGCGTGCCCGTCATTGGAAGACTGGGATTGACCACCAGACCGAAGGTTCCCTTGGACGAAAATGTATGGTACCTAGTGTTACGAATAATTATGATTAGGATTACAGCTATACTTATACTAAGGTTTTGGACTATCCTCGGGCCAGGCAGGCCTGTGTTTGGGCAAGGGTTTGAATTACATCAGAGTTAAGATTTTCGGGCTAGTTAGCCTTTGATCTAGCGAACCCTACTCTGGAAGTTGGGGATACACATACCTTCCATCGCCCTTCATTTGT
Source organism: Holothuria leucospilota (assembly GCA_029531755.1). Taxonomy (NCBI): domain Eukaryota; kingdom Metazoa; phylum Echinodermata; class Holothuroidea; order Aspidochirotida; family Holothuriidae; genus Holothuria; species Holothuria leucospilota. The sequence continues at coordinate 5,290,696 of CM055979.1, read as the reverse complement.
GTAAATGATAGCCAACACTCGTGGAAAAAAAAAAAAAAAAAGAAGCAGGCCCTGAAGTGGGCATTCGCAAAGCATGACATAGGTACACTTTCTGTTATGGTGCCTTCGGCTCCACCATTGAAAATAAGTTAGTCGAAGGGAATATGCCTAGGTCTGAAAAAAAAAAAGAGATAAATAAATAAGTGAAATAAAGAAATAAATGAATAAAAAAAAAAAAGTATGTACGGATACTTAAGTTTTACACTTGAACTTTAAATAAAAAGACACGACATAAGCATGTTTGTCAGAGGAAAAGTGCCTCTCTCTCGGGTGTAATTGATGGCCCTTAAAAGAGCCGTTGGTTTCGGTGAGGGGGGCAACCCCCATGTGTCCAAGCAGAACCATTTACTTGGAGGTGGTGTACTTGGTGACAGCCTTGGTGCCCTCAGAGACGGCGTGTTTGGCGAGTTCACCAGGCAGCAACAGTCTGACGGCGGTCTGGACCTCCCGACTGGTGATGGTGGATTTTCTGTTGTAGTGGGCCAAACGGGACGCCTCGGCAGCGATGCGCTCGAAGATATCGTTGACAAAGCTGTTCATGATAGACATGGCGCGGCTTGAGATACCGGTGTCAGGATGAACCTGCTTCATCACTTTGTAGATGTAGATGCTGTAGGACTCCCTCCTGGTCCTCTTCCTCTTTCTGTCACCTGGGGCACGTGGTGCCTTTGACTTTGCGGCTTTCTTAGCCCCCTTTCCTGGTGCTTTAGGTGCCATGGTTTACGACTGGTGAAGTTAGCGTTGTCTTACGGCTACACGAATGTATGCTGAAAACTGAAGTCAGCTAGATAGATAGATAACTAGTTAACTGGTCCACCCAATAATGGGCGCTTCAGTTGGTCGGGCCTGAATGAATAAGTTTCCGGAAATAAAGTCTGTTTGGGATGAGTTGTGGCATGGCACCTAATGCGTCGGGGTGGGCGTCCGCTGGAATTGGAATTGGTACAGGATCAAGTCACACAGCATTACGGGCGTTGGCGTGTGTGGATGACTAGGTGAGTATCTCCCTTCTTCAGGGAGGTCGATGACTGGATGGGTGTCTTGTTGGTTATCTCCCTATTCAGGGAGTTCGTTGACTGGTGGGGTGGGCGGTGGGGTGGATGGTGTAGGGAGGTCCGTGGTAGTGCTGCACAGGTGACTGCTGCTGTCCGTCTACTGAGGGCGATGGTGGGGGAGGCCGTCCGGCTCTTTGTCTGGTGGTGTTGGTTGTAGGTAGGTCGGAGTCATATAGGCACTGGCGAACCAGGCACTGATGTCTCCGACCTAAGGGCCATCATCCTTCGGCTTGTCTACTGTGTTGGCGGTGTTGGTGTTGTTGATGGTGTTGAATGGTGGGTGCTAGTAACATATAGGCACTGGTGGGACCAGGCACTGATGTTACTAGCTTAGCTTCGGCATGTTGTTTAATCGTCTGCGATGTCTTCCTGTGTGGTGGTTGTAGCGGCGTGTTGGTTAGATAGCCTCGTGGATTTTGGAGTTGTAGTCGAAGGAATTGTTTCAGGACGTGATCGTCTGTGGTGCATTTCTGGATGAATTTTTCGTGTAGATTGTTTAGGCGGCTGTCGATGGTTGGTAGGTCGCATTGGTTGAGGATGTTGTCGCTGTGTTGAGTGTAGTGGAGTTGAAGTGCAATCCGGGCTGCTCTGCGTTGTAAACTTTCCATGTCTTGTAGATTTTTGTTGGATATGTGGATGAGTGCTGGGGCGGCGTATTCGATGATTGGTCGTACCATAATTTTGTATATCTTCAGTGTAGTGGCGGTGGATGCTCTTTTGTTGGAGTGGTTGCCTGCAATTCTGTAAAGTTGAGTTACTCGTGTCCGTGCTCGTTTAATGGCTTGTTGATGATGATAGTTGAATTTCAATTTCCAATCTACGTGTAGTCCTAGATACCTGACTCGTCGGGTGACTGGGATGACTGTGTTGTTGAGTAGTAGGGCTGGTGGGCGGTTGAGGCGGTTGTGCTTGTTGAAAATATGAAGTATTTGTGACTTTGTGGGGTTGAGAACTGATCTCCAGTCGTTGCACCATTGTTCCAGGCGGGTGATGTGGTGTTGAAGTCTTCTTTCGGCGGTGTGGTGGTCGGGGCTGGTAGACCAAATGGCGATGTCGTCTGCATACTGGGCGATGTGTGTTGGGTGGCTGGTTAGTGGTTTCGGGATGTCTGCTACGTAAAGGATGTACAGTATCGGGCTGATGGTGCTGCCTTGGGGCGTTCCGGTGGTGATGTGGAGTGGATTGGAGAGGATGTTGCCGACTTTGTAACGTGTTTGTCTGTCTGTAAGGAAGTTAGCGATCCATCTGGTGAGTGTTGGTGGTAAGTTGTGGTGTTTACATTTGAGGAGCAGTCCGGCGTGCCACATGCGGTCGAAAGCCTTTTCTGCGTCGAAGAATGCTGCAATGGTTGTGTGTCCTCTGTGTTTCGCTGATGATGTGTGTTGTACGAAGTGGAATAGTTGGTCAGTGGTGCTGCGTTTGCGTCGGAATCCGGCTTGGTAGTTGGGTAGGATGTTGTGATCTTCTAGGTAGGTGGATAGTCTTTTGGCTATAACTTTTTCCATACATTTTCCGAGGATTGGTAGTAGGCTAATTGGTCTATAATTTTGTGGTTGCGTCGTTGATTTGTTAGGTTTGGGTAGGAGGATGGTGGTTGCTGTCTTCCAAATTGATGGGATGTGTCCGATGATGAAGGAGGCGTTGTATATATTGCAAAGTGTCTGGTGAAGGATGATGGGAGCTGCTCGTATGTGTATGTACCGGATGCCGTCGTTGCCGGGAGCGGTGTTTCTGGATCTCTTGATGGCTGTCAAAATTTCTTCTATTGTAATAGGTTGGGCGTTTGGTGGAGGATGATGAATAAGTTGAGGCTGCGGTGTGTACAGGTGTCGGTTGGTGTTGATGTTGTCTTCTGCTTGTTGTAGGATGGTGGGGTTGAAAGCCGGGTTGTCGGGAATTCTGTGCACTGTGGAGAAGTAGGAGCGGAAAGTTTCCGCTTTTTCTTCGTTGGTGGATGATGTGTTGCCGTTGTATGATAGTCTTGGTATGGTGGGTGCTGATGGAGTTGATTTGGTAATCCGTTTTACTGTTTTCCAGAAGGCGCCGGCATCTTTTTCGTTGGATAGTTGTTTGCATTTATTGTCAAATTGGCTCTTGTAGTGGTCCGCTATGAGTTGATTAATTCTTCTTTTTAGTTGATTGATTGTTGTTTTGATGTCTTCGTTCTGTGTCCGTTGATGTATCCTGCGTAGTTGTCTGCGTTGTTTGATGACTTGTACTATGTGGGCTGGCAGTTTGAAACGTTGTTGAGTCGGCATTTGTGGTGTAGAGGCCTTGATTGCTGACGAGATGACTAAATTAAGCCAATCAGAAGCTCGTATTTGGTTTGTAAAAGTTTCCCGTGTTATTTCAATGGCAGTCGGATCACCGGTGATCTGTAACACTGATCAATGCGGCCGCCATTGAAACAGTGTGCGGCTGTTTGTAAAAAAGGGCTTGTTTGCCCGGTATTGACTTCATTGCATTTTATCCTATCTTCCTGACAAGTCGTATAACCGAGCAAAAATTCTTTTTCATCGGAATCTGGCAGAGGTAAAGGCGGAAAGGCTAGGACCAAGGCTAAGCCCGATCAGCAAGGGCGGACTTCAGTTCCCCGTGGGGTCGTGTCCACAGATTCCTCCGCAAGGGAAAACTACGCACAAGGAGATCGGAGCAGGCGCCCCAGTGTACCTGGCCGCAGTGTTGGAGTACTTGGCTGCAGAAATCCTCGAGTTGGCTGGCAACGCCGCCCGTGACAACAAGAAGACCAGGATCATCCCCCGTCATCTCCAGCTGGCCATCCGCAACGACGAGGACTTGAACAAACTTCTCAGCGGCGTCCACCTCGCACAGGGAGGTGTCCTGCCCAACATCCAGGCTGTACTTCTGCCAAGAAGACCGCAGGTGGAAAGAAGGCGTAAATGGGCCCCCGGCGGTGAACCATCTTCGAAACCAAACGGCTCTTTTGAGGGCCATCAACTACCCCCGAGGGGGAAGGCTTCTTTGCTCCTTGTCAAACATGCTTTTGTTGTGTCAGTTTCTTTTAAGTTGATATTTTTTTTTCTCTCTCCCTGTCTGTACGATTTTGTATTTTTTGGGTGGTTCCCTGTCTGTACCATTTTGTAGTTTTCATTTTTTGGGTGGTTCCCTGTCCGTACGATTTTGTAGTTTTCACATTTTGGGGGTGGTATAATGTGTGGCGTGTCAATGTTGATATAAAAAAAAAAAAAACAGACCACCATGCTACCCGGCCTTAGCCACTCTCTCTGTAACTTAATTAACCATAGCTTTGTACAAAGGTCACTCCCGTCCCTGGGATGAGGGTACCCTGGGGTGCGCGAAAGGGTGAGTGTATTCTCGATGAATTTAACAATTGATAACTTTATGGATCGGTAGCCAAAGTTTTATCGACGGCCCTATGTGCTGAATTGGACAGGAGTCGTCATTGAAATCCAGGCGAAATGGGCACTGATTATGGTCTCAACACCCCGGGGGTAGGGAGAATCCGTGCTTTATTCACATGGAAATATGAATGGGGACGATGGTCACGGTTTAAGTTTAACACACTGATCGATTGAGGTTGAGTTTTGTATTTTGTCTTTTGTTTGTTGTGGGGCGCGCACTCTGACAGACTGCCGCTGTGTGGTTGGGGCAAAGATAACGTTTCCCCCTTTTTCTTTGATGATCATTTGATAGTTGCTTATATACTGTAGGGTGCATGCCATGGGGCAAGGGCGGGGAATTCGGCGCTTACTATGCTTACTGTTAACACTTATTTGCTACTAATCCTACGGACCGTGTCTTGTTTGTTCTTTTCCGATGCCTTTTTTTTTTTTTTTAAATGAGTATACTTTGACGGTCCAACGGTGGTGAGAGGGAATCGCATGGGGTGACTGAATGTAGGGGGGTGGGGGAGGACTTTGGGTTATCCAACAAGGTGCTGGGCGAAGATTTAACATGTCATGTTTTCAGCAGTTTCATTACTTAATAAAAACGAGGAGCTTAATTAATGAATGAATTAATCAATCAAACAAACAAACACACAACAAACAAACAAACAAACAAACAAAAAAAAAACAAAAGCATGTTCGACAGAGGTTAGGTGCCGTCTCACTCGGGACCATGTGATTGACCTTAAAAGAGCCGTTTTTTTGATTACGTCTCCTCCGTTGTCAGTCTAAGCACGTTCGCGTCGGATGCGGCGGGCCAGCTGGATGTCCTTGGGCATGATGGTGACACGCTTGGCGTGGATGGCGCAAAGGTTGGTGTCTTCGAAGAGGCCGACGAGGTAGGCTTCGCTGGCTTCCTGGAGGGCCATGACGGCGGAGCTCTGGAATCGCAGCTCGGTCTTGAAGTCCTGAGCGATCTCGCGGACGAGGCGCTGGAAGGGCAACTTGCGGATCAGAAGCTCGGTGCTCTTCTGGTAACGACGGATCTCACGGAGGGCGACTGTCCCGGGCCTGTAACGATGAGGCTTCTTGACTCCTCCGGTGGCTGGGGCACTCTTACGTGCTGCCTTGGTGGCCAACTGTTTGCGTGGAGCCTTTCCTCCGGTAGACTTACGGGCGGTTTGCTTGGTACGAGCCATGCTTTATTTCTTCGTTGAAAAACGTGTACTCTCGATTAGAGGCAATCACGATGTAATACAATCACAAGACAAGCTTCACCCCTTTATTATATTCAACCTACTACAACAAGTTGTACAATACACACGTACAGCGTTGAGCTACACACAGTCTCGCGTTAGCCGACTTCAAAGAACCCGCTGTTGACAGTTTTCTCTTCGCCGATTGGCTGATTTAGGCCGTGCAACTGAGTAACATCTCTTAACGGTATCGACCAATTTTTAACCCCGAAAAATAAGAAAATGACACCTCTCCAAGACTCAATATTGACATCACATCAAAGTTCCGTAGAAAGTCTCCCCGAAAGTGTAAAAAAGAGATGCTCGTATGGTAACAGAAGCTTATTTTTCGACTTTGAAGGCCTGTGAGCTTGGTTTTTGCTCGGATCCTGCTGCAAAGTGTGCGATGCTCTCGGCGGTCAGGTTTTAAAGTGATGACGTCACGCTAGCATTGTTCGACACAGTGTACACATGCTTGTGTATAGTCGCCTGCGATTAGACTGTATGTGTGGTTTAATAAAGTGTAGCCACCCTCACGAAATACTACCCACTTGCTTCTCCTGACACTACTTTAAAGATTTACAAGACCATGACACGACCTATAGTTGAATACGCCGCACCAGCACTGGCTCACACAAAGGACATTGACAAATACGAACGTACTCAACGACGGGCGTGCAGAATTGCCCACCACTTACACCGGCTACACCCTTCTGACACAATACTTGACATAGCAGGACTACCTACTGTTAAACAACGTTACCAAGACTTACACACCAAATTTCTGACTAAAACCAGACACAAAGACAGACAAACTCGGAAGTTCATCAAGACTCATCTTAAACTTCGACCAATTTATCTCAGACGAACTCCACTAGACGGATGGACTAAGGAAAGGTGGAAAAACCTGACCTAACTTCAGAGGGCGCACCAACGAAATCAAGACCAGCCATCGAAGTCAAGACCAGCCACCGAAGGAAGGCAAACCCTGAAGAAGGGTCACTGCCGAAGCATCCACACCCTGAATAAGGGTCACTGCGCCAACGGTACAAACGGGCAAACCCTGAAGAAGGGTCCCTGCCGAAACATCCACACCCTGAACAAGGGTCACTGCGCCAACGACACCAACGGGCAAACCCTGAAGAAGGGTCCCTGCCGAAACATCCACACCCTGAATAAGGGTCACTGCGCCAACGATACCAATGATTAAAACCATTATCACCGAGAATGGCCCCACAAGTCTCCGGTAGCCTTCACTTCGCCGTGTTGGGCCGGGCGTGGGCTGGTTCGGGGGTGTCTTGGTTGTTTTGGGGAGACTGAGCTGGTGGCTTTGGGCCTCTCTGTCCGGTCTCTCTCCGCCCTTGCCGGTTCGGCGTGTTGCGGTTGTTTGGTGTTTTTGCTCTCTCTGGTCTCAGAAGTTGGAATGCCAGTGACTCATTTTCTCCGGCCTTCGGGCTTTCTGAAGCACCTCCGGGTGGAACAGAGTAAACGAGTCTTCTATCCTATCACGAAATACTGGCATACTGATTCTTGTGATCAACCGAGCACAAACTATCAACCAACAAGCAACATGTCTGGACGTGGTAAAGGAGGAAAGGGACTGGGAAAGGGAGGCGCCAAGCGTCACCGTAAGGTTCTTCGTGATAACATCCAGGGTATCACCAAGCCAGCTATCCGTCGTCTGGCCCGACGTGGTGGAGTCAAACGTATCTCTGCGGTCTTCTTGGGCAGAAGTACAGCCTGGATGTTGGGCAGGACACCTCCCTGTGCGATGGTGACGCCGCTGAGAACTTAGTGCAGAAGGAAAAGAGCACCAAGCTAGTCACCTTATCAGCCCCCTTCAGATTAACCGACTTCGCGGAGAGACGGAAAGGGGGGGGGGGGAGAGAGAGACCGCCCGAAAACTTGCCAGCCTTATTGCGCCCATGTATGCGTATGGGGAGGGGGTCCGTGCGTGCTGGGAAGGGTACCGCAGGGTGGTTAATGCTAGGCTATTCATTACAAAGTAAATGGGGCTGTTCGGGTAGACAGTGCTTAAATTAACTGTTGTTACTTAATACCTTAACTACATTAGACAATAAAATGACACAAAAGCATGTTCGCAGAGTAAAAGTGCCTGCTCTTTCGGAAGCGATTGATGGCCCTTAAAAGAGCCGTTGGTTTATGTCTCCAGACCGTCTGGGGATGGTGCGTCTAGCCTCCGAATCCGTAGAGGGTACGTCCCTGGCGTTTCAAGGCGTACACGACGTCCATGGCGGTGACTGTCTTCCTCTTGGCGTGCTCGCAGTAGGTGACGGCATCACGGATGACGTTCTCCAAGAAGACCTTCAGTACGCCACGGGTCTCTTCGTAGATGAGCCCAGAGATACGTTTGACTCCACCACGTCGGGCCAGACGACGGATAGCTGGCTTGGTGATACCCTGGATGTTATCACGAAGAACCTTACGGTGACGCTTGGCGCCTCCCTTTCCCAGTCCCTTTCCTCCTTTACCACGTCCAGACATGTTGCTTGTTGGTTGATAGTTTGTGCTCGGTTGATCACAAGAATCAGTATGCCAGTATTTCGTGAGGGTGGCTACACTTTATTAAACCACACATACAGTCTAATCGCAGGCGACTATACACAAGCATGTGTACACTGTGTCGAACAATGCTAGCGTGACGTCATCACTTTAAAACCTGACCGCCGAGAGCATCGCACACTTTGCAGCAGGATCCGAGCAAAAACCAAGCTCACAGGCCTTCAAAGTCGAAAAATAAGCTTCTGTTACCATACGAGCATCTCTTTTTTACACTTTCGGGGAGACTTTCTACGGAACTTTGATGTGTTTGTTTGTTTGTTTGTTTGTTTGTTTGTTTGTTTGATTGATTAATTCATTCATTAATTAAGCTCCTCGTTTTTATTAAGTAATGAAACTGCTGAAAACATGACATGTTAAATCTTCGCCCAGCACCTTGTTGGATAACCCAAAGTCCTCCCCCACCCCCCTACATTCAGTCACCCCATGCGATTCCCTCTCACCACCGTTGGACCGTCAAAGTATACTCATTTAAAAAAAAAAAAAAAAAAAGGCATCGGAAAAGAACAAACAAGACACGGTCCGTAGGATTAGTAGCAAATAAGTGTTAACAGTAAGCATAGTAAGCGCCGAATTCCCCGCCCTTGCCCCATGGCATGCACCCTACAGTATATAAGCAACTATCAAATGATCATCAAAGAAAAAGGGGGAAACGTTATCTTTGCCCCCAACCACACACGGCAGTCTGTCAGAGTGCGCGCCCCACAACAAAACAAAAGACTAAATACAAAACGCAACCTCAATCGTGCAGTGTGTTCAACTGAACCCGTGACCATCGTCCCCTTCATATTTCCATGTGAAATAAAGCACGGATTCTCCCTCCCCCGGGGTGTTGAGACCATAATCAGTGCCCATTCGCCTGGATTTCAATGACGACTCCTGTCCAGAATTCAGCACATAGGGCCGTCGATAAAACTTTGGCTACCGATCCATAAAGTTATCAATTGTTAAATTCATCGAGAATACACTCACCCTTTCGCGCACCCCAGGGTACCCTCATCCCAGGGACGGGAGTGACCTTTGTACAAAGCTATGGTTAATTAAGTTACAGAGAGAGTGGCTAAGGCCGGGTAGCATGGTGGTCTGTTTTTTTTTTTTATATCAACATTGACACGCCACACATTATACCACCCCAAAAAGTGAAAACTACAAAATCGTACGGACAGGGAACCACCCAAAAAATGAAAACTACAAAATGGTACAGACAGGGAACCACCCAAAAAATACAAAATCGTACAGACAGGGAGAGAGAAAAAAAAAAATATCAACTTAAAAGAAACTGACACAACAAAAGCATGTTTGACAAGGAGCAAAGAAGCCTTCCCCCTCGGGGGTAGTTGATGGCCCTCAAAAGAGCCGTTTGGTTTCGAAGGTAATATGGTTTTAATTATTACTGCAATAATTCGTTGAAGTTTTTGGTTGCTCCGTGTGGTGTGTGTAAAATGAAACAAAAAATGTAAGGAAAATAGACTTGTGTCATGGCATCATTGCACGCCCGTTATACATTATTCTACCACCTCTAGCCATCCGTTATTGAGAATCCTGCATTCTGATTGGTTAATCACTGACCTGTTATTCCACAACATACGGTCAGTAGACGTAGACACTGGAAAAAATGAAGTTTACCACACATTTTTGGTGGTAGAATAGGAATAAACCACATTTGTCAGACTATAGTTGTCTCATAAACCGTCGAGACTCCAAATTTGCAAAATAACGGACTCGGCTTCGCCTCGTCCGTTATTTTGCCAGATTTGGAGTCTCGACGGTTTATTCACCAATAATAGTCCACCAAATGCGATTTATTCCTTAAGTATACTGTAGGCTGCAGTCACGGTTACCATTCATAAAGTGTATAAATTGCAACAGCGACATCTGTTCGTGGGATCTCCTCTTCTTTCCCCCTTTGCTTTTTTTTTCTTTCTTTTTTCCCACTCGTTACATGTCCTCAATTCTTGAAACTATATAGTAAATTGCACCTGGAGGCCGAAGTTGTGTTTATGCCCGAAATAAATGAATTAGCGGTGAGAACTGCGTGCCCGTCATTGGAAGACTGGGATTGACCACCAGACCGAAGGTTCCCTTGGACGAAAATGTATGGTACCTAGTGTTACGAATAATTATGATTAGGATTACAGCTATACTTATACTAAGGTTTTGGACTATCCTCGGGCCAGGCAGGCCTGTGTTTGGGCAAGGGTTTGAATTACATCAGAGTTAAGATTTTCGGGCTAGTTAGCCTTTGATCTAGCGAACCCTACTCTGGAAGTTGGGGATACACATACCTTCCCTCGCCATTCATTTGTGTAAATGATAGCCAACACTCGTGGAAAAAAAAAAAAAAAAAAAAAAAAAAGAAGCAGGCCCTGAAGTGGGCATTCGCAAAGCATGACATAGGTACACTTTCTGTTATGGTGCCTTCGGCTCCACCATTGAAAATAAGTTAGTCGAAGGGAATATGCCTAGGTCTGAAAAAAAAAAGAGATAAATAAATAAGTGAAATAAAGAAATAAATGAATAAAAAAAAAAAAGTATGTACGGATACTTAAGTTTTACACTTGAACTTTAAATAAAAAGACACGACATAAGCATGTTTGTCAGAGGAAAAGTGCCTCTCTCTCGGGTGTAATTGATGGCCCTTAAAAGAGCCGTTGGTTTCGGTGAGGGGGGCAACCCCCATGTGTCCAAGCAGAACCATTTACTTGGAGGTGGTGTACTTGGTGACAGCCTTGGTGCCCTCAGAGACGGCGTGTTTGGCGAGTTCACCAGGCAGCAACAGTCTGACGGCGGTCTGGACCTCCCGACTGGTGATGGTGGATTTTCTGTTGTAGTGGGCCAAACGGGACGCCTCGGCAGCGATGCGCTCGAAGATATCGTTGACAAAGCTGTTCATGATAGACATGGCGCGGCTTGAGATACCGGTGTCAGGATGAACCTGCTTCATCACTTTGTAGATGTAGATGCTGTAGGACTCCCTCCTGGTCCTCTTCCTCTTTCTGTCACCTGGGGCACGTGGTGCCTTTGACTTTGCGGCTTTCTTAGCCCCCTTTCCTGGTGCTTTAGGTGCCATGGTTTACGATTGGTGAAGATAGCGTTGTCTTACGGCTACACGAATGTATGCTGAAAACTGAAGTCAGTGTGTGTGGATGTTTATACACCGATCAGGCCTCAAGAAGCCTCTGCAGTGTGAAAGAGAATGTAAATCAGTACAATAAATGGATAATCAATTCAATCTAATAAGAATTCCAGCATACACCCGCATAGCAGCAAGACAACGCTCAGTGTGCAGTGGAGTGTGAAATGACAAGTCTTATAAAAGCCGACTGTACAGAGAGAACCTGAGGTGGGGAACCAATAGGATAATCGGAAATGGGCTATAAAACCGAACACACCAGGGTGAGAGAATTCATTTCGTGACAAAGAGCCAACAGAGTCGGATCAATGGAGCTAGGAGCATTAGTGCCAGGTGTACAGGATTTGAATAGAGCAGTGGAGCAAATAACGGGAAGTACAAATAACTTACTGAGAGGAGGGAAATGAACCAGTTAGACGTTTTAGGAAAGCAAGAGGGAAAGACCACTAGAGCCTAGTTTAAATAAAAAGGAAAATCCCAACCCCTCTGGCCGCACCGTTTCACTGTTACCAGCTATGAAACTCACAGGCGCTCTGACCAGAGTTAACTTAGGCCTAACCTAGGGGCCCCCCACCCTCGACTAGCTGGTTCACTTCATCCCAATCAGTTACCTTAAGTATATCAAGAGGAGAAAGAACTTTAACATTTTTGTCTATTTTAGTTGTAAGATAGGAAAGGATAGTATTTATAGTAGCAGTATCCTCCGGGATAAGTTTTTTAAGGGCTTTGGAATTTAAAACTTTAGATCTATCGTATAATTCAGTTACATTAGCTGTTTGAAGTACAATTTTACTATTGATATAACTAGGGATACGTTGTGCCTTTCTAAGGCATAGAATTTGAATACGTTCAAGTTTACGGATGTTAGTTTTACTAGTTGCTAGATAAGTTATACTACCATACTCAAGGATCGGTCTCAACATTACCTTATAAATTTTTACATTTGTCTTGGGTGACATAGCCTTATTACTAAATAACGGTTCAAGAAGTTTAAGTCTAGCCCAGGCCTTACCAATTATGATATTAATGTGATTATTCATATATAGTTTATCATCTAGTGTTACACCTAAGAATTTAGCTTCCTTTGTAAAGGGAATACATACATTATTTAATTTAACTTCTGGGTTGTTAAGTACAATTTTCTTATAACCATGATTAAAGACTATGTAATTGGATTTGGCTGGATTAATTTTTATTCTCCATTTGGAGCACCACTTTTCAATGTTGGAAAGTGACTTTTGAATATTAGATTGGTTAAGAACAGCACTTGAGGACGTATTCCAAATTGCAATATCGTCTGCAAATTGAGCTAATTTAGTATTATTATCAGTATTTTTGGGGATGTCATTTACATAGATAATATAAAGAAGAGGGCTAAGACCAGATCCCTGGGGGGTACCAGCCTTTAAGTAGATAGTGTCAGAGAAGACATTCCTATAGTAAATTTTCATTGTTCTATTATTTAAAAAGGAGGACAAAATTTTAAGAAAAGGGGGAGGAAGTTGTAGGTGTAAAAGTTTGTACTTTAGGCCATTGTGCCAAGTTTGGTCGAATGCCTTTTCCGCATCCAGAAAAACTGCTGATGTAACTTTTTTCCCTTTAAAGCCATTTCTAATATTTTCAATTATCCTAAATAAATGATTAAAAGTACCTTTATTTTTACGGAAACCACATTGGTTATCGGACAAAAAATTTTTTGTACTAAGGAAAAGATAAAGCCTCTTGGCAATAATACGTTCAAAAATTTTACCTAAGCAAGAGATAAGACTAATAGGTCTATAGTTTTTAGGATTTGATTTATCTTTTTTCGGCTTGGGAATAAGAATAGTCTTAGAAGATTTCCAGGGTTTTGGGAAATAGCCAAAAGACAAGAGTAGGGAAAAGAACATTGCCAGAGCTAACATTAAAGAGTCGGGGCAATTTTTAATTTGTAAATAAGTAACTTTGTCGGGCCCAGGGGCTGAATTATTACTGGTCTTACTAAGAATAGAATTAATTTCATGCAAAGAAATCGGTTCAAGCATAGGGTCGTCATTAGTATTAGTTTCAAAATCAGTTTCAAGGTCAAACTTATGATTTTCAACAAAACAATCCACCATATTTTTATGGTTAACATCAAAACTTGCATGATGAGGAGTTTGGAAAACTTCTTCAAAAGTTTTAGCAAATAGCTTTACTTGATCATTTGGGGTAACCACTTGGTTTCCAAGATTATCAATTAGGGGGTGACTAATTTCCGTTTCAGAGGAATTGGTTAATTTCCTTATATTATTCCAGAACTTGGTTGGGTTACTTTCGTTATCGATACAATCACACATTTTATTCCAATCATTGCTACGTTGTAAAGTGATTTCCCTTTTAATCTGAGCAGTAAGCCTATTAATCTGACATTTGATAATATGATTTCTGGTGACTAAGTAAGTACGACGAAGCTTTCTTTTGGCTTTAATAAGTAACATTATCTCATTATTTAACCTCCAAGTTTTAGATTTTTTGGTAGAAATGGGACAATTTTTAGTAAAACTATTAATAATAATATCAGAAAAGGAACTGGCGGTAGAATCTAGTGTGTGGTCGTTATGAATAGTATCATTAATTTTATTGAGAAGGTTAGGAACTTCAAAAGTAATATCATCTTTATAAGAAGCCCAGTCACAATTTCGAGGATTTCGATAAGAAATAGAAATATCAGAAGTTTGGTGATTGAGCTTAAGTTTACAATTTAGCAAAAAATGATCACTAATCAAGGGATCTTCAAAAAAATCAGTGGTCACATGTAACCTGGCAATGGGAGATGGGGCAATAACTAAATCCAATAACTCAGTAGAGTTATCGGTGGGGTTACGCCTAGTTTGATTATTTAGATTAAGAATATTAAGTTGATAATTGTCTAAGAATTCTTTAAGTCTACGGCCATTTGTGTTAGTTCTGTTACACCCAAAGTGAATATGTGGGGAATTTAGGTCGCCAATAAGAATGGTATTAGAGTCAATACTTTTAAAAATATCTTCATTCAAATGGTGAAGTGGAGGATTGTATAATGCTACTATTTTAATTGGACTTTTACCATTTAGTCTGGGGATAGAGACACTAATACACTGCTCATTATTAATTTTAAAGTCATTTATAGTAGCAGGAATATGATTTCTGGCACCAATTAGAACTCCTCCTTGTTGTGAATTAACATCCAACCTGTAGATTTGAAAGCCATCTACGGAAAATTTAACATTATCGGATAATTTAGTTTCATTAAGTAAAAAAACATCTGGATTAAAATTGCTGAGATGGTCAAGAAGGAGTTCTTTTTTGTTCCTAGCTCCATTGATGTTCAAATGAAGGATATGAAGAATATTTGAATTACTTATTCGGATCTTCTAATGACTTTCTCCTAATTAGATCTATGGCCTGTTTGTGTTCTGGAAACTGTGGGTTTTTTAATGCATTAAAAAGCTCTTCTCCAGTAGTCATTAAGTTCAGGTGGGCAAGGGCCAAGTTTGCAGCGTAAGACATGGTGTCGGACGTGGAAATTTTGAAGCCAGCTTTAGCCAGACAGGCACGAATGAGTTCTGCACAGAATAGAGTGATATTGATTTTTTCGGGTTTGGAGATTTTAGAAGTGACTTCCACTTTTGTAGCTTCAGCATAAGATTTGGTTGTATTTTGTTGCTTTAATTCCTGTCTGGCTTTAATGAATTCAGGACAGCCTTTGTACATAGAAATATGATTACCACCACAATTTGCACATTTCTTTTGTTCGCGTTCTTTTGGGCAATTTTTGATATTGTGGTCATCACCACACCTTAGACATTTTTGAACATTTGGACATTTGTAGTATGTATGGCCAAACCCTTGGCACTTAAAACATTGCATAACATTTGGCAGTTCGTTATACTTTTCGATGCGATGTTTTTGATAACCGAGAACTAGACCATCTTTTAAGAGGTCAACAGAATCCATTTCATCTTCGAACGAAATTTTGATTTTCCATGTTGGAGACTTAGTAATTTTACTGATTAACCTTTTAGCTACTTTTGGCTTATAGCCAAGATCTTGAAGTTCTGACATGATTTGTTCGTCGGTTATTTCGGGATTGACACCACATACAACTACAGAGAAGAGCTGGTTAGGACTTTGCTGCGGCAATTTGGGTTTGGGATTTCCAAGAAGAGAGTTTTGTTTCCACGGTTTGAGCAGAATATTAGCTGAGTGTGGGTCACTTGGGAAAATTAGCAGATTATTATTCTTTGTCCATTTGGTTTCTTTGATTATAGCATTAGGCTTTTCTTTAGTGAGTAATTTCGCAAGATTGATAGAATTTTTGGAGAGATCCGGTTTGATTCCAGTAACAATGATTGGTTGGATTTTGCTCCTGTACTGGGAAGTAGATTGAGAACGGTCAAGAGGGGAGTCCTTACGGGCTCTTTTGTTGGGATTTACTACTACCTGGAATTGAGACTCTTCCCCAGGATCTAACTCAAATACCGGGGGATCAGCCATAGCTGAACCTGGAAAATATGGGCGGAAACCCTACAATAAGTCGGCAAAGACTAGTCAAATCACTTACCACTTGGAACGGCACTGCCACACCCAAAAGTAGAACCGGAAGAATGCACAGTAGCACAGACGCAGTGGAGAGACGAGTAGAAACGCTTTATTGAACTTTTTGGAAGAGTAGCCGAGTAACCTCGAAAACTGGAGTTATGAAAACTGAAGTCAGCCCAGTGCGAAATCTATTTATATTAGCAGCCGAGCTTGAATTGTCATTTTTTAACACGCGTATGTATGGGCGATGGTAGGATCGAGCTGCAGTAAATTAAGCCAATCAGAAGCTCGTATTTGGTTTGTAAAAGTTTCCCGTGTTATTTCAATGGCAGTCGGATCACCGGTGATCTGTAACACTGATCAATGCGGCCGCCATTGAAACAGTGTGCGGCTGTTTGTAAAAAAGGGCTTGTTTGCCCGGTATTGACTTCATTGCATTTTATCCTATCTTCCTGACAGGTATACCGAGCAAAAAATTCTTTTTCAGCATGACTGGCAGAGGTAAAGGCGGAAAGGCTAGGGCCAAGGCTAAGTCCCGATCAGCAAGGGCCGGACTTCAGTTCCCCGTAGGTCGTGTCCACAGATTCCTCCGCAAGGGAAACTACGCACAGAGGATCGGAGCAGGCGCCCCAGTGTACCTGGCCGCAGTGTTGGAGTACTTGGCTGCAGAAATCCTCGAGTTGGCTGGCAACGCCGCCCGTGACAACAAGAAGACCAGGATCATCCCCCGTCATCTCCAGCTGGCCATCCGCAACGACGAGGAATTGAACAAACTTCTCAGCGGCGTCACCATCGCACAGGGAGGTGTCCTGCCCAACATCCAGGCTGTACTTCTGCCCAAGAAGACCGCAGGTGGAAAGAAGGCGTAAATGGGCCCCCGGCGGTGAACCATCTTCGAAACCAAACGGCTCTTTTGAGGGCCATCAACTACCCCCGAGGGGGAAGGCTTCTTTGCTCCTTGTCAAACATGCTTTTGTTGTGTCAGTTTCTTTTAAGTTGATATTTTTTTTTTTTTCTCTCTCCCTGTCTGTACGATTTTGTATTTTTTGGGTGGTTCCCTGTCTGTACCATTTTGTAGTTTTCATTTTTTGGGTGGTTCCCTGTCCGTACGATTTTGTAGTTTTCACTTTTTGGGGTGGTATAATGTGTGGCGTGTCAATGTTGATATAAAAAAAAAAAAAACAGACCACCATGCTACCCGGCCTTAGCCACTCTCTCTGTAACTTAATTAACCATAGCTTTGTACAAAGGTCACTCCCGTCCCTGGGATGAGGGTACCCTGGGGTGCGCGAAAGGGTGAGTGTATTCTCGATGAATTTAACAATTGATAACTTTATGGATCGGTAGCCAAAGTTTTATCGACGGCCCTATATGCTGAATTCTGGACAGGAGTCGTCCTTGAAATCCAGGCGAATGGGCACTGATTATGGTCTCAACACCCCGGGGGAGGGAGAGTCCGTGCTTTATTTGACATGGAAATATGAAGGGGACGATGGTCACGGGTTCAGTTGAACACACTGCACGATTGAGGTTGCGTTTTGTATTTAGTCTTTTGTTTTGTTGTGGGGCGCGCACTCTGACAGACTGCCGCGTGTGGTTGGGGGAAGGGGCAAAGATAACGTTTCCCCCTTTTTCTTTGATGACCATTTGAGAGTTGGGACGTTTTCACGAGATGTGTCGTTGATGGATGACGTTGCATGTCTTGACAGGTTATAGACATTATGGAGTTAAAAGACTTTGTTAATTGCTTATATACTGTAGGGTGCATGCCATGGGGACAAGGGCGGGGAATTCGGCGCTTACTATGCTTACTGTTAACACTTATTTGCTAGTAATCCTACGGACCGTGTCTTGTTTGTTCTTTTCCGATGCCCTTTTTTTTTTTTAAATGAGTATACTTTGACGGTCCAACGGTGGTGAGAGGGAATCGCATGGGGTGACTGAATGTAGGGGGGTGGGGGAGGGGCAGGACTTTGGGTTATCCAACAAGGTGCTGGGCGAAGATTTAACATGTCATGTTTTCAGCAGTTTCATTACTTAATAAAAACGAGGAGCTTAATTAATGAATGAATTAATCAATCAAACAAACAAACAAACAAACAAAAAACAATAGCATGTTCGACAGAGGAAAGGAGCCGTCTCCCTCGGGACCATGTGATGGCCCTTAAAAGAGCCGTTGGTTTGATGACGTCACCTCCGGTGACAGTCTAAGCACGTTCGCCACGGATGCGGCGGGCCAGCTGGATGTCCTTGGGCATGATGGTGACACGCTTGGCGTGGATGGCGCAAAGGTTGGTGTCTTCGAAGAGCCCGACGAGGTAGGCTTCGCTGGCTTCCTGGAGGGCCATGACGGCGGAGCTCTGGAATCGCAGCTCGGTCTTGAAGTCCTGAGCGATCTCGCGGACGAGGCGCTGGAAGGGCAACTTGCGGATCAGAAGCTCGGTGCTCTTCTGGTAACGACGGATCTCACGGAGGGCGACTGTCCCGGGCCTGTAACGATGAGGCTTCTTGACTCCTCCGGTGGCTGGGGCACTCTTACGTGCTGCCTTGGTGGCCAACTGTTTGCGTGGAGCCTTTCCTCCGGTAGACTTACGGGCGGTTTGCTTGGTACGAGCCATGCTTTATTTCTTCGTTGAAAAACGTGTACTCTCGATTAGAGGCAATCACGATGTAATACAATCACAAGACAAGCTTCACCCCTTTATTATATTCAACCTACTACAACAAGTTGTACAATACACACGTACAGCGTTGAGCTACACACAGTCTCGCGTTAGCCGACTTCAAAGAACCCGCTGTTGACAGTTTTCTCTTCGCCGATTGGCTGATTTAGGCCGTGCAACTAAGTAACATCTCTTAACGGTATCGACCAATTTTTAACCCCGAAAAATAAGAAAATGACACCTCTCCAAGACTCAGTATTGACATCACATCAAAGTTCCGTAGAAAGTCTCCCCGAAAGTGTAAAAAAGAGATGCTCGTATGGTAACAGAAGCTTATTTTTCGACTTTGAAGGCCTGTGAGCTTGGTTTTTGCTCGGATCCTGCTGCAAAGTGTGCGATGCTCTCGGCGGTCAGGTTTTAAAGTGATGACGTCACGCTAGCATTGTTCGACACAGTGTACACATGCTTGTGTATAGTCGCCTGCGACTGTCTGTGTGGTTTAATTTAATAATAAAGTGTAGCCGCCCTAACGAAATACTGGCATACTGATTCTTGTGATCAACAGTACATAACCGACAACATTCAAGAACGGACACCGACAACTATTCAAGAAATTGAGGAAAGGGCGACCTCACTTACTCGACTTATTACTTCAGCGACACAGATTTCAATTCCGACCTATACAGGACGTAGGAGATTTCAACTCCCTCAACGGACTCTGCACATTATTAGACAGAGACGCAAACTTCGACGTATTTACCAAAGGACTAGAAACCAGCATGTACGTGTGCTAATCAACCAACTGAGACGGAAAATCACTGAACTGATAAGGACGACAAATCAACAGGAATTTGACAATAGAGCTAAACAACTAGCTGACAAAAAAGACCCACGTGACTTCTGGAAAACCGTTAAACGGATTTTAGGGAAAAAGACTGTTAGAAGACCAATACCAACGCTGAGTTACAGTGGTACTTTAATTACTACAGACGAAGACAAGGCGGACTGTTTTAGGGAATACTTTCAGACTGTACACACTCTACCACAGGACCCAAAATTTAACCACAACATTTACCGACTGGCTAACTTTATACGTACTGGATACCCGGACACTTATTCACCTAGACAGGACATAGACCCAAACGAGGACGCCGACTCGGGCATCAACAAAACTATCACCGCAAGTGACATCACTGAAGTTTTACGACGTACTTCTAATACCTCTCCAGGAGAAGACCAAATTCAATACGTGCACTTAAAAGCCGCACCTCAAATTTTCCTTCAGGAACTCGGCAGACTCTATACTGCTTCCTTCCAAATTGGCTATATTCCCAAATTATGGAAACAAGCCGTCACAATTTTACTTCCTAAACCCGGCAAACCGCATCATGAGCCAAAGAATTACCGGCCTATTAGCCTTCTTCCAGTGCTAGGAAAATGCCTGGAAAAAATTATCGCCAAAAGGCTCTCTGCTTACTTAGAGCAGCGAAAACTTCTCCCGCCTTCTCAAGCAGGCTTCAGACGGAAGAGGAATACAACAGACCAACTCTTTAGACTTATACAAAGTACTTCTTCTCTCAGACGTAAAGGACAACACACCATGGCTACTTTTTTCGACGCCGAAAAAGCATTCGACAGAATGTGGCATGACGGACTACTTCTCAAAATGAGAAAATTCAATATACCAACGACTTTCACTAGATGGATTGCGAACTTTTTACAGGACAGGCAGGCTCGGTACAGAGTAGGGGACACTCTTTCTAGACCACTACACATCACCACAGGGACACCACAGGGCAGCACCATTAGCCCTATACTTTTCATCATGTACGTAGCGGACATTCCACAACCTCGACAAGAACGACTGACTTACTTATCTCAATTTGCGGATGACATCGCAATTTGGGCTACCTCCAGGCAAGCTGACAAGGCGGAAGAAAAACTCCAACAGTACATTGACCAACTGGAAACCTGGTGCAACGACTGGCGTATAGTACTCAACCCGGACAAATCACAAGTACTTTACATCAGAACTACCGGTAATCTGGGACGTGAACCTCATGTGACTTACAACAACAAACTTATACCTGTACAAAGTAAAGTAAAGTACTTAGGACTTACCATTGACAACAGATTGGACTTTACTCGACACCACAACGACACAGCTCTGAGAATGCGCAAGCAAGTCTCGTCACTTTACAGAATAGCCGGTACTAAGGACAACCCACTTGCGACTCCCGAAACGACTCTAAAAATTTACAAAACCATGACTCGACCTATTGTTGAATACGCTGCACCATCTCTCATACAAACTAAGGACTCACTCATGGAGAACTACGAACGCACTCAACGACGGGCATGTAGGATTGCACACCACTTAGACAGACAGCACCCCTCACGGGATGTACTAGACATAGCGGGACTCCCAACTATTAAACAGAGATTTCAAGACCTACACAGAAAATTTCTTGCTAATTGCAAGCACAAGGACCGACAAACTCGAAAATTCATTAGGAAAGAACTCAAACTTCGACCATTGTACCTCCGACAAACTCCACTAGAAGGACTTACAAAGGAAATTTGGAAGAACCTAAAGTAGAGGGCGCACCACCGAAAAGAAGACCAACCATCGAAGAAGACATCAACTAGGGAGAAGAATGGCAAACCCTGCAGAAGGGTCCCTGCCGAAACATCCACACCCTGAATAAGGGTCACTGCGCCAACGATACCAACGGGCAAACCCTGAAGAAGGGTCCCTGCCGAAACATCCACACCCTAAATAAGGGTCACTGCGCCAACGATACCAACGGGCAAACCCTGAAGAAGGGTCCCTGCCGAAACATCCACACCCTGAATAAGGGTCACTGCCCCAACGATACCAACGATTAAAACCATTACCACCGAGAATGGCCCTACAAGTCTCCAGTAGCCTTCACTTCGCCGTGTTTGGGCCTGACGTCGGCTGGTTCGGGGGTGTCTTGGCTGTTTAGGGGAGACTGAGCTGGTGGCTTTGGGCCTCTCTGTCCGGTCTCTCTCCGCACTTGCTGGTTCGGCGTGTTGCGGTTGTTTGGTGTTTTTGCTCGCTCTGGTCTCGAGAATTAGTATGTCAGTGACTCATTTTCTCCGGCCTTCGGGCTTTCTGAAGCACCTCCGGGTGGAACAGAGTAAACGAGTCTTCAACCAACCTAACGAAATACTGGCATACTGATTCTTGTGATCAACCGAGCACAAACTATCAACCAACAAGCAACATGTCTGGACGTGGTAAAGGAGGAAAGGGACTGGGAAAGGGAGGCGCCAAGCGTCACCGTAAGGTTCTTCGTGATAACATCCAGGGTATCACCAAGCCAGCTATCCGTCGTCTGGCCCGACGTGGTGGAGTCAAACGTATCTCTGGGCTCATCTACGAAGAGACCCGTGGCGTACTGAAGGTCCTTCTTTGGAGAACGTTCATCCTGTGAATGCCCGTCACCATACTGGCGAGCATACGCCAAGAGGAAGACAGTCACCGCCAATGGACGTCGTGTACGCCTTGAAACGCCGAGGGACAGTACCCTCTACGGATTTCTGAGGCTAGACGCACCATCCCCAGACGGTCTGGAGACATAAACCAACGGGCTCTTTTTAGGGCCATCCAATCGCTTCCGAAAGGGCAAGGCACTTTTACTCTGTCGAACATGCTTTTGTGTCATTTATTTGTCTAATGTAGTTTAAGGTATTAAGTAACAACAGTTAATTTAAGCACTGTCTACCCGAACAGCCCCATTTACTTTGTAATGAATAGCCTAGCGTTAACCACCCTGCGGTTACCCTTTCCCAGCACGCACGGGACCCCCTCCCCATACGCATACATGGGCGCAATAAGGCTGGCAAGTTTTTCGGGCGCTCTCCCCCCCCCCCTTTCCGTCTCTCCGCGAAGATCGGTTTAAGTCTGAAGGGGGCCTGATAATGTGACTAACTTGTGCTCTTTTCCTTTTGCACTAAGTTCCGCGTAGGGGTATTTTGGGGATACGTATTTGCCCTTTTGTCTTGAGTCAGCTGCGATTCTGCAAAATACAAAGAAAAGAGACAAAAATTCAAAGTATGTAATCCACTAATTTTGTCATGCCTTACAGTTTGCTGTTGACACTTTCATGGGAGGCCTGTAATGTGTGTGTACTAGTACTTACACTTTGCCAAATTTTTTTGGACTGGTTGTCATAAGAATGGGAAGTTTTGCCATGATGCTAATATTAAACTTTGTGCAGTTGTTGTTGTGAATGTTGTACCCCCATCAGAGACGGTTGACTGCATGGCCAAGTGGTTTATAGA
This sequence comes from Holothuria leucospilota, assembly GCA_029531755.1. NCBI lineage: Eukaryota > Metazoa > Echinodermata > Holothuroidea > Aspidochirotida > Holothuriidae > Holothuria > Holothuria leucospilota. Next base: position 5,267,770 of record CM055979.1, on the reverse strand, counting down.
GCATTGAACATGCACCCGGAAGGTCTAGGGCTCCAGTTCTGGCCGGGTCATACCAAAGACTTTTAAAATAGAACTAACTCCCATCGTGCTCGGTGTTCAGCATAAGGAGTGGAGTAGGGAAAACAAGCCAGTAAGCCAAAACTGGGAAAAGGCCATGGCCAGCCAGACTTAGACCAATTGGTTAGAAACTGGGCCGTAAAACCTCATCTAACTACGTAACCCAACAGAGACATTTGATGTATTTATTTTACACATCTGTTTCATTGCTTATTAAAACTTGTATTGGCCATGGACTTACTTTTGTACTGAACCAGGCCGAACCAAGTCCCTTATGGTTAATTTGGTCGATTCCATCATTAATTCTACCTGCCGTCGATGCCTACGGGAGGCTCCATCGGAGCGCTCCCCGCCCCCATATTTTTCGTTCTCATATTCCTGGAAAGAATCTGAAGTGGAAGCAACATTTTAGTTAAGTTACTTGTTTATTATAATCTTGTCATTTGTATTATATGCAGAATTATTTACATGCAGTCTGTTTAGAATCAAAAGCACTGTGAATTAAGGCACACGTACCAAGGCACCTTGTTGTCAAGCTTCTTTTGTCTTCTTCTTCTTCCGTGCTGTTTGACTTTTGAGGTTTTGCTGTCGTTTCTTGTTGGCTGCCGCAGTCTGTGAGCGTTGCCATCAGTAGCAGCTGCTTGTACCTTGGCTGAGATCTCTAAAATTGTACGGAGAACAGATTTGAAGTTTTATCTGTCTGTGTCTTCTCTTTACATCATTATTGGAATTAATTTGTATTTTCAGAGAAAAATAAACTGTGGTAATACATTATGGTATGAGTCCTCACCGTCAAGCGATGTTTGAACACGAGATGCTGGTCCACTCTTTTCAATGCCCTAGCAGTGCATCCCTGGACAGGGCAGTCCTTGTACGTCCTGTGTGGTCCAGTGGACCCCCTCCTGCTGGTAATTTCTCTGAAAGGCAATGCAAAGAAAAAAAAAAAAACAGACGTGCAAGTTACTCGTAGTAAAGACATGTCTTCATTTTTTGTCAACAGGCCGTGGCAAATGTGTGGAGAGAACAAAAAAAAAAAAAAAATGTGATTGACTAACTTCACCCGAGCAGTGGCCAACAGCTGTTTTTTTGCCAGCCCACGGACGTTGTGCACCTGTGTTAGGTGGTTTGCCAGTCTCCGCATAGTCTTCGAGCAAAGTGGGCACTTTCTTGGAATGACACCCTGTAAAGAAAGATGAGTAACTTTTTGTTTATATTTCATTGCATAAACACATTCACTCTGCATTAATAATCTATTGTACTGTATTACACTAACTGCATTACCGTCAACTGTCTTTTCCTCCTGAGTGCTGCCACCTTCTTGCTGGTAGATGGTTCATTTTCTGCGTCTTCTTCCATTTCCATTTCCTCTCCTTTGTCATCTTCAGATGGTGTGTACTAGATTAATATTTGAAAACATTGCATTTGAAAATCACTCAAGTCTTACGAGCTGATATGTTATAGAAGGCAATTACAATATCTTTTAGCTTTACCCTGTTACCAGGGTTCTAGATACGGTGGGCGGGCCGCCCAGCACTCACCGTCAAATGTACTGTCCTGTCCGGCACAGATTTAAAATGATTTAGTCAAGAAGTATAAATTTGAGGGATGAACCTCAGTGTAACAATGCATGCCCCTTTAGACAAAGAATCACAATGCCTTTGGGCATTCTGGTTCTTTGTGGATTTCAATGAAATCATAGCCCTTTTACAAGACTTATGCACAGCATAACGATTTTTAACTATTAAGAATATAAGCTACACAGCTACACTATACATTTGATGACATTTTGAATAAATTATCTGAGAGTTCTGGTTAAATTTCCTTTCATCCTTAATTTAAGTTCCTCCTTGACGTAGTAATCTCTTGTCTGGGGTATTCTTTAAATTGAAAGTAAACTGAAAATGTATTTACTGTCTCATTAAATTCTGCATCACTCATTTCCCTTTCCTTCTCTCCTTCCATCTTCTCTTTTTCATCTTCGCTGCCCATTTCTTCTCCTTCTTCCTCTTTTTCATCTGCAGATGCATTGTTCTAGAATAACATTGAAAATAATATGCTGTTAAAATCTTATATCTTTAAAAAGCTGCCATGTTACAAGTAGGTGTTACTAATCCATATGACTCAGTCATCATATAGGATCTTTGAAATTGTGAAATTTAAAAGCCTGCTAGGTTACAATTGGGAGTTACCTGTATGGCTCAGTCACAACAATTGATAAACAACAACTGGGGAACGAAGTAGGCAACATAACCATTAATTTTGGAAAATGAGCTTTTAATGCAGTTTCATTCACCATAAATTGGGCTAATTTAGGTCAGTATGCACAGTGATTTATTAATGGCTATTAATTGAAATCGTAGGATCTTTGAAATTGTTAAATTCTTACATTTTAATTGCTCTGTATAACCAGAGTAGTACACAGGGAAGTTTCTAGTATGTAAAACAAAAAAGAAAAAGAACAGACAACATCTAGCCAGTGAGCCACAACTGGAAAAAAAGGCTGGTTAGAAACTGAGCCACAGAACCTCATCTTATTTTAACCCTATTTTCAAGGGGGACACATGTTACAGAGATGCCAACCCTCCCTGATTCTCAGGGAGGCTCCCTGAAAATTCATGGATTTCTGTCCATTCCGACTAACAAATATGACAACCTCCCTGATTCAAGAAGGACTTCCCCCTATTAAGTTGCATGTAATTCTAAAAACCTCCCTGATTTCTGCGTGAAACCTCCCTGATTTCTGGATGTAAATGTTGGCATCTCTGATGTTACGGCGGGGTACACACGTTGCCTTTGCTTTCAACTTTACCTGGAGATCAGATTCTTTCAGCTGGCTAGATACATCTTCCTCCCTACCTATATTTAATAGAATTTGCATGGCCTCCTGAAATAAAAAGTGATATAGAAGCTATTAAATTGTTAACTGTGGGTGGAAAAATGAGAGAACCTGAGAGGATCCTTCCTGGAAAATTTTGGCATTTGGAGGGAAATTTCACTATTTCGTACATGAAATACGCAGAAGCAGATGCTTAAAATTTTACTATCTTACAGGAAAATAAACATTTTATTCCAGCCGTGTTGTTAGCAACTGGAGACTTTAAAGGTTCATTGCTCACAGGGACAGGATTTGGAGGAGGTCTTTTCCAGGAATTTCATTTGGGAGTCTCAGTTGTTACTGGTGACAAACTTATAATCTTCAACACTGGCCCCGGTGTGTGGTACTGGAGCATGCCTTAGCCGTAGCCTACACAGCATACCAAATACAAAATCATGCCTCCAGTTAATGTATTTTGTAGCACAAAGAACAGAGTTAAAGTTTTAAAACTGCTAAATTGAGAGCTTTCTTAGATTTATTTTGTCAATCTCTTTTTTTTTTTCACCATTGCTTTTTATAACCTGTCTCTAAAGCTGTCTGTGGTAATTTTGGCCGTCTACATTTTGACATTCAAAGACAGCGAGATGTATCACTGGCTAAAGACCTGATTTGGAGTGAAGGTACATGGTTTTACTATCAGGTGAGGGGGGGGGGGGTGCTGGAGGTATTTAATATATATACCAACAGGGTTTCGTCCCAAATTAGGATGTATATCACTTGATGTGAGCAATGTTTTAATTCAGGTATGATGCACAAAAAGGGTGTTTAATCCAATTAAAAAGATATTTTTTACCATGTCTTGGGATTCTTCAGTTGTTGTTTCTTTTGCTTTCTCAGCATTCAGGCCTTCCTCCCTATCTGATGGGAACAGAATCTGTACAGGTTAGATAGAAGGTAAGACAAATATTATTATTGTCATATGATAAATGTCATCAGAAGTTTGACATATCCGACCAGCAGTACCTCATGCACAGTAATACTCCGTCATATACTTTTGTTTTGATTGACTAGTGCTAATAGTTTAATCGATCAAACTGATATTTTAGAGCAAATCAAAATGAAATATTAGTAAATTTTCTCATTCTTCCACACACAGTTGAGTCCCTATATAGGAATAAGAACAACAACAACACTGACCTCTGGTTCAGTCATTCCAAAGTAAAATTTCCAAAACTGAAATAATTATGGCTTATTATGTCTTGAAAATTAGAAATTAAATTGGTTCATTTATGCAATGAGCATATTATGTCATGAATTTAATAATATGTCTAAAACTGACATTTTACATCAACTTGAAATGAAGTTGTAGGCTCTTTAAGCATGGTAACAGGTTAGGTAGTGTCCCTAGCTAGAATTTGATTTGCCATTTGGAGCAAAATAAATAGAAATTACTGAAAAAGACATTTTTACTGATGAAAGAAATAAAGGGTCTTTGTGCTTAAAGGGAAAAGAAATCCTGCTCTGTAGGTAGCTACATATGATAAAGCAACAAATTATAAACCAGTAGCAACAAATAGCTTCATTGTAGCTTGTTCTGTTCTAGAGATATGGCTATTTATTGCAATGACAGTGTGCCACCATAAATAACTTGGAGCAAGAGTGTAATGATGTCATTGGGCCACAAGAAATTATGCACTGGCTATTTAGTTCTTTATAATCTGTCTCAGCAATTTCTTTGATACCATCAGGACAGTTAAGTTTCTGTCTCAACTATTTATTCCCCAGGCTGCAAAATTTTAAAAAGGATTCACAAATTTTTTTATTTCATCTCCAAAAATGAGAAAAAAAAAACAGTCCAAAGAAAACAAAGATATACATTACAGCTTTGTCCTTATGAGGCTCTAATAGGGCATTACTCACTTGCTCCAAGTCATTTATGGAAGCACCCTGTCCTTGCAATAAATAGCTGTATCTCCAGAACGGAACAAGATACAATGAAGCTGCTACTTGCTTATAATTTGTTGCTTTATCATATGGAGCTAATTAGAAAGCAGAATTTCTTTTCCCTTTAAATGATGACGAGCCAAAGAATACCTCTACCCCCAAATTGGTTGCACTGGCTATCTCCATTTCTGATTTCTATGCCAGCACCCAGCACCCCCCCCTTAACCCACCGCTAAGTATGCATATGCTTTTAAACCAAGCACTTAACCCACCTCTCTGTCAAGTTTGGTCATTGTGGTACATTTTGGGGGGTCTTGCCTCTCCTGTTCTTCTCCTAGGTCAGTTGTCTTTGTCACATTTCTTTCTGTTTCCATCTCCAGTGTTTGCTTCATCTCTTTAGGTTTTCCTGTCTTTTTGCCGCTGTTTTTGGCTGTTGTGTTCTTCTCCTTTTGCTTCTGTTTTCTCTTCTCCTTTCGCATCGCCTTTCGCCTCTCTTTCCGCTCCTCCTTTTGCTTCTCTTTTCGTTCCTGCTTTCGCTTCTCTTTCATTTCCTTCTTCCTTTTCTTCTTTTCTTGCTTCTTTTTCTTCTCATTGCTTTTCATCTGTTTCCTTCCTTGTGTCTTCGTCTGTTCAATCACATCGGAACCCTCTGTCTTCTTCTGTTCATTCTTCTGTTCAATCGTACACCCCTCCTTTCTCTTGTCATGCCCATCCCTTTGTTTGATGCTAGTCTCCTCCTGTGCCCTCTCCTGTGCATCCTTCTCATGGATCTCAGTGTCCTGTTTTTCCACTACTTCTACGCTGTCTTTGACCAGCACCTGGGGTAACATCGGCGTCTGAAATGTAATGGAACATTGTGTGAGTTAGCATATTAAAAATGTTTTGAAATTGGTAAGGGTGTTGCCAGCTACTGTTCACATTGAATTTCCTATCTGAAAGCCTTTAATACTTATTTTGGTGTCTGACACTGTGTCACCAGTGAACCGACAGCTAACAATAATTGTTTATGGGTAAAGATAGCAGCAATTTGTCTGCTTGCTTTTAAGAAGATCAAAATTACCCAAATTTCCATACTTCTATTGAAATCTGGTTTTTCGTGGAAACTTGAGTAAACATATGTACAATGTTTTTAGATTATTTCTGTAAAAAAAAAGAGGAATAGATAATGCCCAGGGGTGGGGGAGGGGGTAGAGATAACTACTATGTGTGTTGGGGGTGGAGACAATGTGGTATGCATGCAACCTAGAATGGGTTATAGTCACACTTCATACATGTACTGTGGAAACTCCAAAAGGGTCTACACGGGGGTTAGATCGGGTCTTAGGAATACTGCAACATTTTAACTATTATTTGAACCTGGTTGTCTGTTGCAGAACCTTTGCCCTCCGATTGAAAGGGTATTATGCTATGCATTTATTATCTGTTCAAGATATGCTTTCTTTTGTATTTAACCCACCTACATCCCAGCTATAACTATTGATATTTGTTACTTCTCCTGCAGGCATTACCATTTCCTCACTAGATGATGTATCCATCTCCTCATTGCTTTCTAAATCATCATCACTGCTGGGATTCTCTCGAAAAACTGCTGAATGAAAAGAATGAAAAAGGTTGGAGTCACCGTTTAATTGAATTAACATTCTATCATGCAGGACTTGAAATAAGCTTGAAAAAGGGTACAGCCAACATGTGTTAATGGGGGGGGGGGCAATTGGCTAGTGGTCCATATGTTATTTTATAGAACATTTCCGAGGGCACCACAGCCATCAGTAAGGGCCCAAAAGCCATGTTGATCAGTGCCGTCGGTTATTTCAAGCCATGACGAATATGGTTAAAGATGGTAGACCTTTCCTGGTGCGGAGAAAGGATGGGAACAGCTCAGCTAAAAGAAAAGTATATTTATGTAAGGAGCGGGGCATACATACAAAATGTTGCTAACTTTTGCATTGGTTTGATGTTTACAATAACAAAAATTGACATAGGATTTCAGTTAAAGAGGAAGTAGAAACAGATCTCCCCTTCCCTTTGAAGAAAAAAAAAATGTTTTTTTTTTCGTCCTCAGATACAAAATGGTTAAATAATTGTGCCTCAAATGTAATAAAGTTTATAGTGATCATGTGTTTTTTTTTTTGCCATTATTTTTTTCAAGCCTGGTGATGGGGGGTTTCATTCCCAATAAACATCCCAGTGGATATGCCATAGGTGGGATGAGGTATCGACACTTACCAAGAAACTTGTTCGATATTTTCCGTGCCAGAGCTACCATGGCATCCCCGTTCTTGTGCATGTCAAGGAGAGTTATCCTCCGTAGTTGCTTATTTGTTACCTGCATTTTCTTGGTTAGTAGCTCTTTAAACTTTTCTACTAAATCATTATCTGATGTCTGATCGACCATCAGCGCATTCTTTACTCCCATTGATGATATCTGTTTTCTTGTCTCATTGATGACATCGTCAATCTCTCCCGAGACGAAGAGGATGTCCAAAAAAAATGCTGAGAAAGGGGGATAGAAGAAACAAAGTGCCATGACAATGATAAACATTAGATTTCTTTATGAGACATTACAACCCATTCAATATGTTACATCATACACACTCCGAGTAGGAGAGCAATGCCAGATCTAGAACCTAATGCTAAGGGGGGGGGGGTCGTGCCCCTTATGCCCCCATTGGATCCAGCTCTGGGGAGTGGTTCTCAACCTGTGACATCCACCCCAATAATTTGTATCTGTATTTAAAAAAATTACTCTGATTTATTAGGCTACTTCAGGGCATAATTTATCCGGGTTCGCATCGCACTCTGCAAGCCAATACAACGTTGATGCGAATCATTTCTTCACTTGAATAGCATTCCTTGCGAATCAACTTTTCGGTATACATTTTACCTCGGAAATTTTTCGATTGCGCAGAACAGTATCAATCCCACACATTTCTCAGACTCAAGTTTGTCACTGAAAACAGATTTACTTCACAAGGTACATGTTTTCTTTAAAATCGACATGCAGTCATTGGCTTGACTCGTAATATTGTTTATACAGACATGATGTTTATTTAACATCCTCTATTCACAAATTGTATGAAGACTTAATAGAAGTGAATTGCATGCCTTGATCATTGAAACTGCTAATTGCTAGTCAATTTCTTGTCAGTGCTAATCAAACTGACAAATGGTTAGCATGCAGTGCTAATCATTTTGTTAAATTATGCCCTGTACTTGGTACAGGTTATGCAACATCACTATCATATGTAGGTAACTAGCCATGCGTTGTATATAAGTAGACCCCTGTTCTTCCTGAGCCATATCTATGACTAGACACTCTCTGACAGTAGCAACATGGACACCCGCTTGTTGGGGCAAGGGGACACCCCCCTCCCCCTCTTGGAAAATCAAAAAGACTTGACAAAAAAATTGGAGTAAAAAAAAAAAATAAACATTCAAGACTAATTTTGTCAAAAGTCGAAAATCTGGCACCATTTTGCATCTGGGCTCCTTGAAAAAGGTAAAAACTTTTCAAATGGGAGGGAGACACCCCTCCCCCCGGACAACAACAGTCCCACATTGATCTGTCCCCTCCATTGCTTACCCTAGCTACAGGCCTGCTGATCTGATCACTTAACAGTTTTTCCTTCCCTCCACCCCCCTCTCCCCTCCTCCCCCCTTGTTTCTCTGCGGACACTCATGAGTAGCCTTGGAAAAAGGTGATGATATGCAAAAACTGGTATTAGAAACCTGACCAAAATTTAAAGCTCACCATGTTTGTCTGTTTCATCCATATTCAGCATTATTACTGCGAAGTTGAAATACTGTGATAACTGTGGGTATATCGTAGATAAAATAGAAAGCGTTATATTAGTGTGCATCAACTAGAAATACTTTACAAAATGACAATTTTATACCAAAAAGTAGCTTATGTGAAAACAAGTATGACATTATGATTTTTGCAATGTTTCTCCTTAATCAACCTATTTTGACAAAATCATTACAGAAAGTGAAATCTCTTCTGAAGTGCCATTCTGCATGGACCCCCCCCCTTCTGGGTATGCGGCTGACCAAGGCAGATACTATTTTCTTGAAACCAGTGAAGCTAATTAAAGACTATCTCACCTGAGTTTTAATCAAATGCAATTATAGTGTTGGTGACTGTTTACATAATCCGCACTTACTTGCAATTGGTTGAAATGCATGGTCATTATACATCACAACGTGAACTAAATCAACTCATCAACCAAGATGCCTCTACTTGCAAGGTTTGATTTATTTCTTTCATAATTAAAAAGGTACTCCAATGTCTATGTGACTGTTGTCCACTAAAATAGAAAATATTTGGTTACATAGTTGCTTATGGATGTGTAGGACTTCGGTCCCGTTACAAAAATATTCTTTGTTAAGTACCATTCAAAGTCGTATTACATATTATATATATATATATATATATATATATATATATATATATATATACATAAATATATATATATATACATAAATATATATATATACATATATATATATATATATATATATATATATATATATATATATTGATTGATTGTGGCAAGTGTGTGTATGTATGTGTGCTTGTCGGTGTGTGTATGTGTGTAGTGTTTGTGACACCTTGCTCGTTAACACGATATCTCAAGAAGGGAAAATCTGACAGTACTCAAGCTTGGTACATAGATGAACCCTATCGTTTTCGGTGGGGGTCAAAGGTCATTTGGGGTCGCCAGGGGTCAAACCCTGAAAATCTTGTTACCATGATATCTGCATGGTAGGAAGCTTGGAATAATTTCATAATTAGCATGTAGATCCTTTCGGTGGGAGAAGGTCCCGACTGTTTTTGATGAAGGTCAAAGGTCATCTGGGATCACCAGGGTCAAGTCCTGAAAACATTCATATCATGGTATCTCAAGATAGGAAACTTGGATAAATTTTATACCCAGTGTGTAGATATACATTATGGTGAGAGGAAGAACTCTGTTGTTATTGGTGGAGGTCAAAGGTCACATCATGTCACCGGGGTCATACTAAGGAAAGATCATTGACACGATATCTCGAGGTAGGAGGCTTGGATAAATTTTATACTTAGTATGTAGATGTTTAATGGTGAGATGTAGAGAGAACCCTATTGCTTTTGGTGGGGGTCACAGGTTATATGGTTTCATCGAGGGTCAAACTCTTAAAACCTTGTTAACACTATATCTCAAGATTGGAAGTTTGGATAAATGAAGCTTTTCATACATACCTTGGCCATGTTGAGGAGAAACCATATTGTTTTTGGTGGAGTCACAAGTCATTTGAGGTCACCAGAGGTCAAAAATTGAAACTTTGTTAACATGACACTACAAGGGAGGAAGTACAGACAAATCACTTCGAAGACATATTTGCTTTGTTTTTTTTTCATTTCTTTTTTGTTATTTATGTTTTGATGGGGTTCAAAGGTCATGTGAGGTCAGCAGGGGTTAAATTGTGAACACATCATCAAAAGAAATGTAGTAGAGAAGTATAAATTTGAGGGATGAACCTCGGTGTAACAAAGCACCCCTCTTTTGGCAAGGAATCACCAAGCATTTGGACTTTCTGGTTTTCAGTAAACTGTGTATGGACTGCAAACTTGTGTTCAGTAGATAAACATGACATACCATTCTTGGATGTACTGTAAGTAACACATGAGAGGTGTGGCCTAATGGGCAGGGGCTCTGCCAGGGTCTGATGAATTGGGGGGGGGGGTGTGGTTACATATTGCCATATGTCTATGATAGGCAGTGGTGTACCCAGGATTTCTCTCAAGGGGGCATGCAGTATGTTATGTGATTGCCAGCCAGTGGGGGGGTACCCCCTCCCCTTTGAAGATTTTTGAAAAATGATGTCCTTATATGCAATCTGGTGCCACATATACCCTACTAGCTTTTGAAGTAAAAATTGTGTTGGAATATTTTATGTATTGTTCAGAGATAAAAATTTCTGGGAGGCATGGTTCAATTCTTCCCACCCCACCCCCCGGCTAAGCCACTGATAATAGTACATATATTAAGTGGAGCTTATCGACATTTGAAGAGAGATGAATCCCCTCAAAAATTTTTACATCGAGTCCGAATATTACACTTGGCATACACTGCAGATTAAAACATGGAATGCCCTGGGACTGGGGCATAATGTATTGATACATTATGCCTGAGTCCCGGGGCAGTCCACAGTAAATGGACATGAAAGATGAAATCTGAGGTGCCTGATTTATACCAAAGCTCAATCAATTTGGATAATACACATGTCTATTTGCATGTATTATTTTTCCTCGTTAAGGAAGTAATTAGCAATACAGTGATAACATGTAGAGTCATGGACCAGGCATGTAGCCACGAGGGGGGCATGTCTCCCAAAATGTCCAATAAAAATGTTGGCTCTGAAGGATAAAAAAATGTTACCAAGAGAAACCACCACAAAGACTAATCTTGTCAACGTGTGAAAAATTTCACACCATTTTGCATCATGGCTCCTGAAAATAGGCAAAAATTTTCCTATGGGGTCTCCCTCCCCATCCACCCCACTATACCCATCCTCAAGGCTGGCAAAACTCCTACATTGATATGTCCCCCACCCAACCCCCAAAATAGTTACTCTGGCTACGAGCCTTAACATTTTTAGAGCTGTATTTTGCAAAATATAGTTGATTATTGGACAAAGGCAAGGTGTGGTATATCACGTGACATGTAATGGAATATGTGAATAACTTTTTGTATCAACATTACAACTTTTACTCTTTTCATAATAACTAATATTGGATTGTTCCATCCCTGACATTTCTTGCCTACTTTATTATACATAATACATAATATGAAGCCTAATTTGTCCTAAAATTGTAATTGACTGTATAAACTCGGTCAGAGGACATGAAAAAGCTTGGTTATTGTACAACATATTTCATGCTGTAAAAATGCATGTACCATACTAAGCAACAAGGAACGCTTGAAGTTGTGACGTCACAATATATTAACAATGGGAAGAGTTCTTCTCTGTATTTATAAAACAGTAATTGGCACTTGAGTTTTAATTGAAGGCGGCTTGGTAAAATCATAATTCTAAGTAATTCAAGCCCATTTCGAGAGCGGAGAAGGGGACTGGAAATAGCCACACAACTAAAACTAGAGCATCAATGGTGCAAAAGCTCAAACCTTCAACCAAGGGTTCCTCGGTTCTTTTCTTCACTATTGATACACGCATCATATGACCTTAAATGATTCAAATGACTTATGATCCCAAATATTGAAAACTTTGAAGGCAGCTTTAGGAATGTGTCCTGTTATCTTCATTTTGTTAGTTGCAAACGTTAGTGAGTCCCACCCAAGGTCACAAGCCAAGTATCATTGATAGACCATCAACTATATTTAACATTAACTGGAAGAAATGGTAAAGCATTTTGAAATATTTCACACGATGGACCCTATGGACCATCTTGGGCCCTGGATCCTTACCACTAGCAAAGTATAATTGTGACAATTGATCAACATTGATTAAAATTGAGCCGACTGTCTACTCTCTTTAATTCGGAAACATTAATTATTAAGAAAATAGAATAAAACTGAAGGAAAAAAAAAATGAAACATGAACTTACCCAGCCATTGTGAATAAACTGAAGAGAACCTTTCCAATAGAAAATGTACAAGGCTTCTGATAAAAACTTCGATTCAGACAAACTTCAGAAAATTAATTATTTCGATATGATGATGAAGGATGTATTCAGCATACAATTACTCGAAAACAAAGGATGATATTCGTGCTTCTTTTGCAGCATAGATCACAAATGACGCGTAGGCTAAGGGATGCTGGGTATTAATTGGGATGGGTCATACAAGGCTCTTACCAAAGGTCCAATAAGTGGCCGCCACCATGTGACCGATGACGTATACATTCCCCAGCTTCGGTTAGCTAACAGCAAAAATCCCCAGGGAATTTGACCAAAGTCTTCAGTCCATGGCGTTACCATAAATCACGCCAAGCTAGCTGCTCCTAAAATGTGTTACGTAATACCCAGACTGTGCACATAGCCATGAAAGTTTTTAGCAAGGCGACCACCCTTCTCATACCATGGCGTTACCATAAATCACGCCAAGCTAGCTGCTCGTAAAATGTGTTACGTAATACCCAGACTGTGCACATAGCCATGTAAGTTTTTAACAGGGCGACCACACCCTTCTCATACCATGGCGTTACCATAAATCACGCCAAGCTAGCTGCTCATGAAATGTGTTACGTAATACCCAGACTGTGCACACAGCCGTGTAAGTTGTGATCAGGGAGGAAGAGCAGGGTGAACTGGGGGAGGGAACGAACCTCCTTAAGGGACACGACTTCTGAATTCTTTCACTCTCCATATGACTTATACAAAACTGTACAATCCAAAACTTTCCACAGGCGGAACCTGGGGTTGCACGGTCTTGTCGTGAGGGGAACGTCCTCCCCCCCCCCCCGCCCGTAACAACGCCACTGGTACCAGATAGGCGTGAGGAGATAATCCTGTATTCATTGATGATGAGACTTACGGCTTTTTTGTTCCTTTGTCTGGCACTTACAATTTACACTTTTTATAATTGGCAACCTCATTCAGTACTGATACGGTACCCTAACAAATGGTTTTAATAGAATAATGACTTCATGCCAGGGATCGGCGCCATTCATTACTCCCAAGGGTTGTTTACCCGAAGGGTCGTTATTCTGAATACAACATTTGGTCCGTTATTCCGAAGGGCTGTTACTCCGATGGGTCGTTATTCCGAAACGAGCATAAGGGTCGTTATTCCGAAGGGTCGTTATTCTGAAGCCAGAATAGGCTAAGGGTCGCTATTCCAAAGGGTCGTTATTCCGAATTGAAAATAAGTGTCAATTTTCCGAAGTGTCACTATTCCGGAAAAGTACGTACAATGGTCGCTATTCCGAACGAGAATGTGCAGACGAGATGCCGATGGGCTTCCCTCCCCCCCCCCCCCGCCCCTTTATGTTTAACACCATTTCGTCTGTTGAAACTGTCTCCAAGCTGTCGTACGATGTGCATTGAGAACGCAAAATGCTGGTAATACTAGCTTAAGTGTCTCATTTTTAAGTGTTATCACTACAACCCCTATTGAGAGTAAGTACGTCTGACAATCGTAGGTACGAAATTTGCTGTCATGGAGTTAGCCAGCACCCGCCCCCCTCATTACCCCTCTTTTTGGAATGCTCGTCTCGCTCCTGGTTAAGCGCTGGTTTCGACAATTATAGCTTCGGGACGCGATCTCGTGAACGTAGTGGACCTTCATATTTCGACTTATGGAATATCAGTTTGAACTCAAGGGATGTTCAAAGATAGCTCTTTTCCTAAATAGGGGGAAAGGGTAGAAAGGGGAACGAAGAGGATAACAACCCTTCGAAATAATCACCCTTATCCTCGTTTCGGAATAACAACCTTACGGAATAAAGATCCTTGTTCTCGTTTCGGAATAAAGACACTTACTCTCGTTCGGAATAACGACCCTTATATTCTCTTCGGAATAACAACACTTCGGAAAATCAATCTAAATTTTATACCAGGAAAAATGACCCTTCGGAGTAACGACCCTAATTCTCGTTTTGGAATAACGACTTTTCGGAATAAACATCCTTATTCTCGTTTCGGAATAACGACCTTTATCATCTCTCGAGAATAACAACCCTTCGGAAAATCGATCTAAATGCTATATCCGGAATAAACGACCCCTCGGAATAATGATAAGACCCCATGCCGGGGAACTTGCCGACAGCTTAGTAAGAAATGCAGAGTAAAAATTCAAAACGACTGATTATTCCTTCGTAAGAACAGATGCTGGTGCTATGAGTAGTGTTAATGTCATGTGCACAATATGCTATTTTCTTTAGGGGAGGGGGGGGGAGGCTCAACACGAAAAAATATTAAAAAAAAAAGTTGGAATGGTGTCATTTTCCCTAAAATGAGTGCATCCAGACAGATTGTTCTTAAGTATTGATGGAGTGAGGCAACTTTCACGTAGGGTAATTGATGAATTTATTTGTTTTCTCTAGTTTACAGTTGCGAATTTATTGCGTGAGCTTCTTTTGTGGGATGTAACGCGTAGCTTTGTGTGGTTGAAAGGCATCACAAAAGGGGGTGTTGGCGCATTACGAACTACAATTAGTAAAAAAATGTTTTATCCATCCTCTTGATTTTGTTTACGCTATTAGATAATGAATATATTAGTTCACATGCAAATTTTCAGGATGATTTAAGTTCAGGAACATGTTTTAAACAACGCAAGCTTGAAAATGGAGTAAATTTGTCGCAATTTTCCTATACCGTAGCTTTCCTCCCTGTTTACCTATGAGTATGTCGTCTTCCAGCTACAATTTAGTACAAAAGTGTTTTATCCATCCTCCTGAATTTTTGCATGCTACTAGATAATGAGTATGTTAGTTCACATGCAAATTTTTAGGATGATTCAAGTTTAGAAACATGTTTTAAACAACGCAAGCTTGAAAATGGAGTAAATTTGTCGCAATTTTCCTATACCGAAGCTGACCGCTCCGTTAAACTAAGGGTATGTCGTCTTCCAGCTACAATTAGTAAAAAAGTATTTTATCCATCCTCCTGAATTTTTGTATGCTACTAGATAATGAATATATTAGTTCACATGCAAACTTTCAGGATGATTCAAGTTCAGGAACATGTTTTAAACAACGCAAGCTTGAAAATGGAGTAAATTTGTCGCAATTTTCCTATACCGAAGCTGACCGCTCCGTTAAACTGAGGGTATGTCGTCTTCAAGCTACAATTAGTAAAAAAGTATTTTATCCATCCTCCTGAATTTTTGCATGCTACTAGATAGTGAATATATCAGTTCTCTTGCAAATTTTCAGAATGATTTAAGTGCAAGAACATGTTTTAAACAACGCAAGCTTGAAAATGGAGTAAATTTATTACAATTTTCCTATACCGTTGCCTACCTCCCTGTTTACGTGAGAGTATGTCGTCTTCAAGCTACAATTAGTACAAAAGTGTTTTATCCATCCTCCTGAATTTTTGCATGCTACTAGATAATGAATATATTAGTTCACATGCAAATTTTTAGGATGATTTAAGTTCGGTAACATGTTTTGAACCGCGCAAGCTTGAAAATGGAGTAAATTTATTGCAATTTTCATGTACCGAAGCTGACCGCTCCGTTGAAGTAAGGGTATGCCGTGTTCAAACTACATTGAGTAAAAAAGTGTTTAATCCATCCTCCTGAATTTTTGCATGCTACTAGACAATAAACATATTAGTTCACATGCAAATTTTCAGGGTGATTTAAGTTCAGGAACATGTTTTAAACAACGCAAGCTTGAAAATGGAGTAAATTTGTCGCAATTTTCCTATACCGAAGCTGACCGCTCCGTTAAACTAAGGGTATGTCGTCTTCCAGCTACAATTAGTAAAAAAGTATTTTATCCATCCTCCTGAATTTTTGTATGCTACTAGATAATGAATATATTAGTTCACATGCAAACTTTCAGGATGATTCAAGTTCAGGAACATGTTTTAAACAACGCAAGCTTGAAAATGGAGTAAATTTGTCGCAATTTTCCTATACCGAAGCTGACCGCTCCGTTAAACTAAGGGTATGTCGTCTTCAAGCTACAATTAGTAAAAAAGTATTTTATCCATCCTCCTGAATTTTTGTATGCTACTAGATAATGAATATATTAGTTCACATGCAAATTTTCAGGATGATTTAAGTTCAGGAACATGTTTTAAACAACGCAAGCTTGAAAATGGAGTAAATTTGTCGCAATTTTCCTATACCGAAGCTGACCGCTCCGTTAAACTAAGGGTATGTCGTCTTCAAGCTACAATTAGTAAAAAAGTATTTTATCCATCCTCCTGAATTTTTTCATGGTACTAGATAATGAATATATTAGTTCACATGCAAACTTTCAGGATGATTCAAGTTCGGTAACATGTTCTACACAGCGCAAGCTTGAAAATGGAGTAATTTTCATGGAAATTTTACAATACCGAAGCTGACCGCTCCGTTGAACTAAGGGTATGCCGTTTTCAAGCTACAATTAGTAAAAAAGTATTTTATCCATCCTCCTGAATTTTTGCATGCTACTAGATAATGAATATATTAGTTCACATGCAAACTTTCAGGGTGATTTAAGTTCAGGAACATGTTTTAAACAACGCAAGCTTGAAAATGGAGTAAATTTGTCGCAATTTTCCTATACCGAAGCTGACCGCTCCGTTAAACTAAGGGTATGTCGTCTTCAAGCTACAATTAGTAAAAAAGTATTTTATCCATCCTCCTGAATTTTTGTATGCTACTAGATAATGAATATATTAGTTCACATGCAAACTTTCAGGATGATTCAGGTCTAGGAACATGTTTTAAACAACGCAAGCTTGAAAATGGAGTAAATTTGTCGCAATTTTCCTATACCGAAGCTGACCGCTCCGTTGAACTAAGGGTATGCCGTTTTCCAGCTACAATTAGTAAAAAAGTGTTTTATCCATCCTCCTGAATTTTTGCATGCTACTAGATAATGAATATATTAGTTCACATGCAAATTTTCAGGATGATTTAAGTTCAGAAACATGTTTTAAACAACGCAAGCTTGAAAATGGAGTAAATTTGTCGCAATTTTCCTATACCGAAGCTGACCGCTCCGTTAAACTAAGGGTATGTCGTCTTCAAGCTACAATTAGTAAAAAAGTATTTTATCCATCCTCCTGAATTTTTGTATGCTACTAGATAATGAATATATTAGTTCACATGCAAACTTTCAGGATGATTTAAGTTCAGGAACATGTTTTAAACAACGCAAGCTTGAAAATGGAGTAAATTTGTCGCAATTTTCCTATACCGAAGCTGACCGCTCCGTTAAACTAAGGGTATGTCGTCTTCAAGCTACAATTAGTAAAAAAGTATTTTATCCATCCTCCTGAATTTTTGCATGCTACTAGATAATGAATATATTAGTTCACATGCAAATTTTCAGGATGATTCAAGTTCAGGAACATGTTTTAAACAACGCAAGCTTGAAAATGGAGTAAATTTGTCGCAAATTTCCTATACCGAAGCTGACCGCTCCGTTAAACTAAGGGTATGTCGTCTTCCAGCTACAATTAGTAAAAAAGTATTTTATCCATCCTCCTGAATTTTTGTATGCTACTAGATAATGAATATATTAGTTCACATGCAAATTTTCAGGATGATTTAAGTTCAGGAACATGTTTTAAACAACGCAAGCTTGAAAATGGAGTAAATTTGTCGCAATTTTCCTATACCGAAGCTGACCGCTCCGTTGAACTAAGGGTATGCCGTTTTCAAGCTACAATTAGTAAAAAAGGATTCTATCCATCCTCCTGAATTTTTGTATGCTACTAGATAATGAATATATTAGTTCACATGCAAACTTTCAGGATGATTCAAGTTCAGGAACATGTTTTAAACAACGCAAGCTTGAAAATGGAGTAAATTTGTCGCAATTTTCCTATACCGAAGCTGACCGCTCCGTTAAACTAAGGGTATGTCGTCTTCAAGCTACAATTAGTAAAAAAGTGTTTTATCCATCCTCCTGAAATTTTGCATACTACTAGATAATGAATATATTAGTTCTCATGCAAACTTTCAGAATGATTTAAGTGGAAGAACATGTTTTAAACAACGCAAGCTTGAAAATGGAGTAAATTTATTGCAATTTTCCTATACCGTTGCATACCTCCCTGTTTACGTGAGAGTATGTCGTCTTCAAGCTACAATTA
Organism: Holothuria leucospilota; assembly: GCA_029531755.1. Lineage (NCBI taxonomy): Eukaryota > Metazoa > Echinodermata > Holothuroidea > Aspidochirotida > Holothuriidae > Holothuria > Holothuria leucospilota. Next base: position 5,249,192 of record CM055979.1, on the reverse strand, counting down.
GTACAAAAGTGTTTTATCCATCCTCCTGAATTTTTGTATGCTACTAGATAATGAATATATTAGTTCACATGCAAACTTTCAGGATGATTCAAGTTCGGTAACATGTTCTACACAGCGCAAGCTTGAAAATGGAGTAATTTTCATGGAAATTTTACAATACCGAAGCTTACCGCTCCGTTGAACTAAGGGTATGCCGTTTTCCAGCTACAATTAGTAAAAAAGTGTTTTATCCATCCTCCTGAATTTTTGCATGCTACTAGACAATAAACATATTAGTTCACATGCAAATTTTCAGGGTGATTTAAGTTCAGGAACATGTTTTAAACAACGCAAGCTTGAAAATGGAGTAAATTTGTCGCAATTTTCCTATACCGAAGCTGACCGCTCCGTTAAACTAAGGGTATGTCGTCTTCAAGCTACAATTAGTAAAAAAGTATTTTATCCATCCTCCTGAATTTTTGTATGCTACTAGATAATGAATATATTAGTTCACATGCAAACTTTCAGGATGATTCAAGTTCAGGAACATGTTTTAAACAACGCAAGCTTGAAAATGGAGTAAATTTGTCGCAATTTTCCTATACCGAAGCTGACCGCTCCGTTAAACTAAGGGTATGTCGTCTTCAAGCTACAATTAGTAAAAAAGTATTTTATCCATCCTCCTGAAATTTTGTATGCTACTAGATAATGAATATATTAGTTCACATGCAAACTTTCAGGATGATTCAAGTTCGGTAACATGTTCTACACAGCGCAAGCTTGAAAATGGAGTAATATTCATTGAAATTTTACAATACCGAAGCTTTCCGCTCCGTTGAACTAAGGGTATGCCGTTTTCAAGCTACAATTAGTAAAAAAGTGTTTTATCCATCCTCCTGAATTTTTGCATGCTACTAGACAATAAACATATTAGTTCACATGCAAATTTTCAGGGTGATTTAAGTTCAGGAACATGTTTTAAACAACGCAAGCTTGAAAATGGAGTAAATTTGTCGCAATTTTCCTATACCGAAGCTTTCCTCACTGTTTACCTATGAGTATGTCGTCTTCCATCTACCATTAGTAAAAAGGTGTTTTATCCATCCTCCTGAATTTTTGCATGCTACTAGATAATGAATATATCAGTTCACAGGCAAATTTTAAGGATGATACAAGTTCGAGAACATGTTTTACACAGCGCAAGCTTGAAAATGGAGTAAATTTGTCGCAATTTTCCTATACCGTAGCTTTCCTCCCTGTTTACCTATGAGTATGTCGTCTTTCAGCTACAATTAGTAATAAAGTGTTTTATCCATCCTCCTGAATTTTTGCATGCTACTAGATAATGAATATATTAGTTCACATGCAAATTTTCAGGATGATTTACGTTCGATAACATGTTTTAAACAGCGCAAGCTTGAAAATGGAGTAAATTTGTCGCAATTTTCCTATACCGAAGCTTTCCTCACTGTTTACCTATGAGTATGTCGTCTTCCAGCTACAATTAGTAAAAAGGCATTTTATCCATCCTCCTGAATTTTTGCATGCTACTAGATAATGAATATATTAGTTCACATGCAAATTTTCAGAATGATTCAAGTTCGAGAACATGTATTAAACAGCGCAAGCTTAAAAATGGAGTAATTTTCCTGAAAATTTTACAATACCGAAGCTTACCGCTCCGTTAAACTAAGGGTATGCTGTTTTCAAGCTACAATTACTAAAAATGGGTTTTATCCATCCTCCTAAATTTTTCCATGCTATTAGATAATGAATATATTAGTTCACATGCAAATTTTCAGAATGATTCAAGTTCGAGAACATGTATTAAACAGCGCAAGCTTAAAAATGGAGTAATTTTCATGGAAATTTTACAATACCGAAGCTGACCGCTCCGTTAAACTGAGGGTATGTCGTCTTCCAGCTACAATTAGTAAAAAAGTATTTTATCCATCCTCCTGAATTTTTGCATGCTACTAGACAATAAACATATTAGTTCACATGCAAATTTTCAGGGTGATTTAAGTTCAGGAACATGTTTTAAACAACGCAAGCTTAAAAATGGAGTAATTTTCCTGAAAATTTTACAATACCGAAGCTTACCGCTCCGTTAAACTAAGGGTATGCTGTTTTCAAGCTACAATTAGTAAACAAGTCTTTTATCCATTCTCTCGATTTTTTGCACGCTCTTTGATAATGAATATATTAGTTCACATGCAAATTTTCAGGGTGATTTAGGTTCAGGAACATGTTTTAAACAACGCAAGCTTGAAAATGGAGTAATTTTCATGGAAATTTTACAATACCGAAGCTTACCGCTCCATTAAACTAAGGGTATGCCGTTTTCCAGCTACAATTAGTAAAAAAGTGTTTTATCCATCCTCCTGAATTTTTGCATGCTACTAGACAATAAATATATTAGTTCACATGCAAATTTTCAGGGTGATTTAAGTTCAGGAACATGTTTTAAACAACGCAAGCTTGAAAATGGAGTAAATTTGTCGCAATTTTCCTATACCGTAGCTTTCCTCCCTGTTTACCTATGAGTATGTCGTCTTCCAGCTACAATTAGTACAAAAGTGTTTTATCCATCCTCCTGAAATTTTGTATGCTACTAGATAATGAATATATTAGTTCACATGCAAACTTTCAGGATGATTCAAGTTCAGAAACATGTTTTAAACAACGCAAGCTTGAAAATGGAGTAAATTTGCCGCGATTTTCCTATACCGAAGCTGACCGCTCCGTTAAACTAAGGGTATGTCGTCTTCAAGCTACAATTAGTAAAAAAGTATCTTATCCATCCTCCTGAAATTTTGTATGCTACTAGATAATGAATATATTAGCTCACATGCAAACTTTCAGGATGATTCAAGTTCGGTAACATGTTCTACACAGCGCAAGCTTGAAAATGGAGTAATATTCATTGAAATTTTACAATACCGAAGCTTACCGCTCCTTTAAACTAAGGGCATGCTGTTTTCAAGCTACCATGAGTAAAAAAGTCTTTTATCCATCCTCTCCATTTTTTGTACGCTATTTGATAATGAATATATTAGTTCATACGCCAATTTTCAGGATGATTCAAGTTCGAGAACATGTACTAAACAACGCAAGCTTAAAAATGGAGTAATTTTCATGGAAATTTTACAATACCGAAGCTTACCGCTCCATTAAACTAAGGGTATGCCGTTTTCCAGCTACAATTAGTAAAAAAGTGTTTTATCCATCCTCCTGAATTTTTGCATGCTACTAGACAATAAATATATTAGTTCACATGCAAATTTTTAGGATGATTTAAGTTCGGGAACATGTTCTAAACAGCGCAAGCTTGAAAATGGAGTAAATTTATTGCAATTTTCCAATACCGTGTCCTACGTCCCTGTTTACGTGAGAGTATGTCGTCTTCAAGCTACAATTAGTACAAAAGTGTTTTATCCATCCTCTTGAATTTTGGCATGCCACTAGATAATGAATATATTAGTTCACATGCAAATTTTCAGGGTGATTTAAGTTCAAGAACCATTTTGAAACAACGGGAGCTTGAAAATGGAATAAATTTGTCGCAGCTTTAGTATACAGTAGCTTACCGCTCCGTTAGCTAAGGGTATGCCGTTTTCAAGCTACAATGAATAAAAACATGTTTCATCCATTCTCCTGACTTTTTGCAAGCTACTAGAAAATGAACATATATTAGTTCACATGCAAATTTTCAGGATGATTCAAGTTCGAGAACATGTTTTAAACAGCGCAACCTTGAAAATGGCGTACTTTTCATGGAAATTTTACAATATTATTGCAATTTTACTGTACAGTTGCTTCCCTCTCCGTTAAGCTTAGGGTATGCCATTTTGAAGCTACAGTTTTTTTATATAATACATGTCTTTTGCTGTAGTGCTGTTATCGATAGAGTGTTTGTTCAGTTTTACACAGCGTCCTATCCTAACAAGGGTGTTTTTCTTTGCAAAAGATTAACGACGCAATACAATCTGAACCACCTGTTTGAGAGTCACTTTTTACAATTTGAATAAACTAGAGTTTCCCCCAAAGGACCATCCAAGGGCACAGAGAAGGAAGTTTAATGAATAAAGCCCAGATCGCTCTGATAATTGAGACCTGTAGACTACAACTTAGACATACCAGGGCGTACCCAGGAATTCCCAGTAGAGGGGTAGCCTGCTTAGTGCCTCTGTGACTGCCGCCCCTAGCAGATGAGCTGGACGGAAAAGCTACGTAGTACGCAATTGCTGTCCTGGGTTGTGAGGGATGAGTGTAAGGGGAGGGCAAGTTTTATCATGTCAAACCGATTTTCCGTCTGAATTCAGTGAAATAAATTTTTGCTTATTATGATGCTTCTTAAAGAAATTGAGTCATTTCTAAATTCAGCTTTCCAATGTTTCTTTTATTAAAATATCTGCTTCTTAATCATTATACTAGTACTTCACTGAATTATATCTTAAATACTAAGGCAGTAGGTCATCAACATTTAGAGAGATGCTTAAATGGTTTTTATAGAGAAATATCTTTGAAAAAACAGTTTTTCTCCGTGACATGACCAAACCTGAATAATCGTGTTTCATGGCGCATTAAGCCCCGGGCCCCGACACATAGGGCATTATAAGCCATCTCCGTGGTTAATTAAGCCCCTAAAGCGATTAAACGTGTTACCAAAATTCAATGTTCATAAAACGTTGCTCATGGGCGGATATATCCATCACCTATTTTAACCTGGAAACATTTAGAGAGATTCTTAAATGGCTACTAAGATAAATAACTTTTGAAAAAAAAAACACATTTTTTTCTCTGTGACATGCTGAAACCAAAATAGTTGTGACTGATGGCGTATTAAGCCCCGTGCCTCAACTTAGAGGGCATTATAAGCCATCTCCGTTAATTAAGTTAACTGAGCCCTCAAAGCGCTGAAACGTGGTATGTTCAAAAAACTTCGCACATGGTCAGGGATATATCCATCTTATATATTAACCTGCAAACATTCAGAAAGTTCTTTAAATGGCTTAAGGAGGAAAAACTTTGGAAAAAAAAACAAAATTTCTCTCTGTGACATGCCCAAACCACAGTGATATTGGTTCATGGCATATTAAGCCCCGGGCCCCGACACCTAGGGCATTATAAGCCATCTCCGTGGTCAATTAAGCTCCAAAAGCCCTGAGACGTGGTACTGAAATTCGATGTTCATAAAACTTTGCACATGGGCGGATATATCCATCATATATATTAACGTGCAAACATTCTGAGAGTTCCTTAAATGGCTTGAATAGAAATAACTTCGGAAAAGACACAGTTTGTCTCCGTGACATGACCAAAGCTAAATAATCGTGATTCATGGCGTATTAAGCCCCGGGCCCCGAAACCTAGGGCATTATAAGCCATCTCCGTGGTTAAAAAAGCCCTCATAGCGCTGAAACGTGGCACCGAAATTCAATGTTAATAAAACTTCGCACATGGTCGGGTATATCCATCATATATATTAACCTGCAAACAGTCAGAGAGTTCCTTAAATGTCTTTAATAGAAATAGCTTTTGAAAAAACACAGTTTCTCTCTGTGACATTCCCAAACTACAATGATATTGGTTCATGGCATACTTAGCCCCAGGCCCCGACACCTAGGGCATTATAAGCCATGTCCGTGGTTAAATATACCCTCAAAGCACTGAAACGTGGCACCGAAATTCAATGTTAATAAAACTTTGCACATGGTCGAATATATTCATCATACATATTAACCTGCAAAAGTTCAGAGAGTTCCTTAAACGGCTTGAATAGAAATAGCTTTTGAAAAAACACAGTTTGTCTCTGTGACATGCTACAATGATATTGGTTCATGGCATATTAAGCCCCGGGCCCCGACACCTAGGGCATTATAAGCCATCTCCGTGGTTAAATATACCCTCAAAGCGCTGAAACGTGGCATCGATATTCAATGTAAATAAAACTTTGCACATGGTCGGAAATATCCATCATACATATTAACCTGCAAACAGTCAGAGAGTTCCTTTAATGGCTTTAATAGAAATAGCTTTTGAAAAAACAAAGTTTCTCCCTGTGACATGCCCAAACTACAATGATATTGGTTCATGGCGTATTAAGCCCCGGGCCCCGACATCTACTGCATTATAAGCCATCTTCGTGATTAATTCAGCTCCAAAAGCCCTGAAACGTGGTACTGAAATTGAATGTTCATAAAACTTTGCACATGGGCGGAAATATCCATCATACATATTAACGTGCAAACATTCTGAGAGTTCCTTAAATGGCTTGAATAGAAATAACTTCGGAAAAGACACAGTTTGTCTCCGTGACATCGTGATTCATGGCGTATTAAGCCCCGGGCCACGAAACCTAGGGCATTATAAGCCATCTCCTTGTTAAAAAAAAGCCCTCATAGCGCTGAAACGTGGCACCGAAATTCAATGTTCATAAAACTTTGCAAATGGTCGGATATATCCATCATATATATTAACCTGCAAACATTCAGAGAGTTCCTTAAATGTCATTAATAGAAATAGCTTTTGAAAAAACACAGTTTCTCTCTGTGACATGCCCAAACTACAATATTGATTCATGGCATATTAAGCCCCAGGCCCTGACACCCAGGGCATTATAAGCCATGTCCGTGGTTAAATATACCCTCAAAGCACTGAAACGTGGCACCGAAATTCAATGTAAATAAAACTTTGCACATGGGCGGATATACCCATCATATATATTAACGTGCAACATTCTGAGAGTTCCCTAAATGGCTTGAATAGAAATAACTCGGAAAAGGCACAGTTTGTCTCCGTGACATGACCAAAGCTAAATAATCGTGATTTATGGCGTATTAAGCCCCGGGCCCCGAAACCTAGGGCATTATAAGCCATCTTCGTGGTTTAAAAGCCCTCATAGCGCTGAAAAGAGGCACCGAAATTCAATGTAAATAAAACTTTGCACATGGTCGGATATATCCATCATACATATTAACCTGCAAAAAGTCAGAGAGTTCCTTAAATGGCTTGAATAGAAATAGCTTTTGAAAAAAACAAAGTTTCTCTCTGTGACATGCCCAAACTACAGTGATATTGGTTCATGGCGTATTAAGCCCCGGGCCCCGACACCTAGGGCATTATAAGCCATGTCCGTGGTTAAATATACCCTCGAAGCGCTGAAACGTGGCACCGATATTAAATGTAAATAAAACTTTGCACATGGTCGAATATATCCATCATACATATTAACCTGCAAACAGTCTGAGAGTTCCTTAAATGGCTTTAATAGAAATAGCTTTTGAAAAAACACAGTTTCTCTCTGTGACATGCCCAAACTACAATGATATTGGTTCATGGCATACTAAGCCCCGGGCCCCGACACCTAGGGCATTATAAGCCATCTTCGTGGTTAATTCAGCTCCACAAGCCCTGAAACGTGGTACTGAAATTCGATGTTCATAAAACTTTGCACATGGGCGGAAATATCCATCATATATATTAACGTGCAAACATTCTGAGAGTTCCCTAAATGGCTTGAATAGAAATAACTTCGGAAAAGACACAGTTTGTCTCCGTGACATGACCAAAGCAAATAATCGTGATTCATGGCGTATTAAGCCCCGGGCCACGAAACCTAGGGCATTATAAGCCATCTTCGTGGTTAAAAAGCCCTCATAGCGCTGAAAAGTGGCACCGAAATTCAATGTTAATAAAACTTTGCACATGGTCGGATATATCCATCATATATATTAACCTGCAAAAAGTCACAGAGTTCCTTAAATGGCTATAATAGAAAAAGCTTTAAAAAAAAACACAGTTTCCCTCTGGGACATGCCCAGACTACAATATTGATTCACGGCATATTAAGCCCCGGGCCCCGAAACCTAGGGCATTATAAGCCATCTTCGTGGTTAATTCAGCTCCAAAAGCCATGAAACGTGGCACCAAAATTCAATGTTCATAAAACTTTGCACATGGGCGGATATACCCATCATACATATTAACGTGCAAACATTCTGAGAGTTCCTTAAATGGCTTGAATAGAAATAACTTCGGAAAAGACACAGTTTGTCTCCGTGACATGACCAAAGCTAAATAATCGTGATTCATGGCGTATTAAGCCCCAGGCCCCCAAACCTAGGGCATCATAAGCCATCCCCGTGGTTAAAAAAGCCCTCATAGTGCTAAAACGTGGCACCGAAATTCAATGTTAATAAAACTTTGCACATGGTCGGATATATCCATCATATATATTAACCTGCAAAAAGTCACAGAGTTCCTTAAATGGCTTTAATAGAAAAAGATTTTGAAAAAAACACAGTTTCTCTCTGTGACATGCTCAAACTACAATATTGATTCACGGCATATTAAGCCCCGGGCCCCGACACCTAGGGCATTATAAGCCATCTTCGTGGTTAATTCAGCTCCACAAGCCCTGAAACGTGGTACTGAAATTCAATGTTCATAAAACTTTGCACATGGGCGGATATATCCATCATATATATTAACGTGCAAACATTCTGAGAGTTCCTTAAATGGCTTGAATAGAAATAACTTCGGAAAAGACACAGTTTGTCTCCGTGACATGACCAAAGCTAAATAATCGTGATTCATGGCGTATTAAGCCCCGGGCCCCGAAACCTAGGGCATTATAAGCCATCTTCGTGGTTAAAAGCCCTCATAGCGCTGAAAAGTGGCACCGAAATTCAATGTTAATAAAACTTTGCACATGGTCGGATATATCCATCATATATATTAACCTGCAGAAAGTCAGAGAGTTCCTTAAATGGCTCGAATAGAAAAAGCTTTTGAAAAAAAAAAACAGTTTCCCTCTGTGACATGCCCAGACTACAATATTGATTCACGGCATATTAAGCCCCGGGCCCCGACACCTAGGGCATTATAAGCCATCTTCGTGGTTAATTCAGCTCCAAAAGCCATGAAAAGGGGCACCGAAATTCAATGTTAATATAACTTTGCACATGGTCGGATATATCCATCATATATATTAACCTGCAAAAAGTCACAGAGTTCCTTAAATGTCATTAATAGAAAAAGCTTTTGAAAAAAAAAACAGTTTCTCTCTGTGACATGCTCAGACTATTAACGTGCAAACATTCTGAGAGTTCCTTAAATGGCTTGAATAGAAATAACTTCGGAAAAGACACAGTTTGTCTCCGTGAAATGACAAAAGCTAAACAATCGTGATTCACGGCATATTAAGCCCCGGGCCCCGACACCTAGGGCATTATAAGCCATCTCCGTGGTTAAAAAAGCCCTCATAGTGCTAAAACGTGGCACCGACATTCAATGTTAATAAAACTTCGCACATGGTCGGAAATATCCATCATACATATTAACCTGCAAACAGTCAGAGAGTTCCTTAAATGGCTTGAATAGAAATAGCTTTTGAAAGAACACAGTTTCTCTCTGTGACATGCCCAAACTACAGTGATATTGGTTCATGGCGTATTAAGCCCCGGGCCCCGACACCTAGGGCATTATAAGCCATCTTCGTGGTTAATTCAGCTCCAAAAGCCATGAAACGTGGCACCAAAATTCAATGTTCATAAAACTTTGCACATGGGCGGATATACCCATCATACATATTAACGTGCAAACATTCTGAGAGTTCCTTAAATGGCTTGAATAGAAATAACTTCGGAAAAGACACAGTTTGTCTCCGTGACATGACCAAAGCTAAATAATCGTGATTCATGGCGTATTAAGCCCCAGGCCCCGAAACCTAGGGCATTATAAGCCATCTCCGTGGTTAAAAAAGCCCTCATAGTGCTAAAACGTGGCACCGAAATTCAATGTTAATAAAACTTTGCACATGGTCGGATATATCCATCATACACATTAACCTGCAAACAGTCAGAGAGTTCCTTAAATGTCTTTAATAGAAATAGCTTTTGAAAAAACACAGTTTCTCTGTGTCATGCCCAAACTACAATATTGATTCATGGCATATTAAGCCCCGGGCCCTGACACCTAGGGCATTATAAGCCATGTCCGTGGTTAATTAAGCCCTCAAAGCGCTGAAACGTGGTACCGGCATTTAATGTTCATAAAACTTTGCACATGATCGGATATATCCATCATATTAATTAACGTGGAAACATTAATATAGATCCTTAAATGGCTTAACGAGAAATAACTTTGAAAAAAAAAAACATTATTTCTCTCCGTGACATGCCCTAACTACACTACCCGTGGTTTGTGGCCTATTATTCCCCGGGCCTCGATACATAGGGCATTATATTGTAAAGTTGAAAGCAAGGATGACTTTCTTGCCAGTAGAGGGCGCGATTCAATTTTACTGTCGGTTGACCTACCACAACAGTAACTATATAGGGAAGATATTTTTCCTTCTTAAATTGATTTCAGTTCTAACCAGTTCACATGATGGCTTGGAAAAATGAATAATTAAAAGATAAAATTTCAAACTTTCTTCCCTGCTAAAAGCTTTTTTTTCAATTGTCTAACGATGACATGATATGGACTCAAAAATTGAGCTTTGAAGACGTGAAAGAGGTCGAACAGGGCCCCTTCCGACAGGGCATAAATAGCCAGTGCAGCCCGCCCTCAATTTACAAAGTTTGACAAAATAGGCCACAGACCCAAAATTTAATTAAATGGTCATAATTAGGTCCATACTCGACCGAATTTATTGAAATTTTAGTATGTTATGCTCCATGACATTACTCAACGATTAACATCTTTTTTCCCTGTTAAATTTGAGTTTTTGAGCGTTTTTAACTCAAAATACGTTTTGTCAAAAAACCGTAATTTTGGTGGTTTTTCGTCAATAATTTCATATTCCAAAGAGCTATAGGTCTAATTTTTGGGCAGCATAGAGAACAAATTATGGGAATTTAGGTCAGTGGTTTGAAAAGTTTCACAATTGTAAATAAATGCTGACTTTTTCCCAAAATATGAGGCGTTTGGGGAAACAGGGCATAATAGGCCAAAAAAGAAGCTTGAAAAATACCGTTTGGAAAAATCTTTTCCTGAAAAATCTAGGCCGTAGAATCACCGAAATTTTTTAAGGGACTTGCCTGACATATTTATCTATCAGTCTGAGTAAAAATCCAACCCTCCAAGCACAAAACAGTAAAAATACAATAAAAACAAAATTGGCGAGTTTTGTAAAAAATTGGTGTTTTTCATTTCGCGACAAACCTACCTGCATTTTTCGGGCTAAAACGCGTTTTTTTTCAAATTTTCTGAAACATAAAGGTCGATGACCTTCGATGACCTTGCGATGACTGATAATGACCTTGAACTCTTATGGTCTTTTTAAAATTTGGGGTAAAAATATTAAAAATTGACAATTTTACAAGCCCAAAGGCATCATATGCCACCACTTTTCATTCATCGAGCTGGCATATTATGCCTTGTGGATTTATCTGTAACCCTAACCCTTCAGAAATTACTGCCATAACCAACATTAAATTTAAGATATCTTTTGAAATATGAAAAAGTAGCATTTTGTTAAAGAATTTTACTAATTTGTGAAAAAATCAAAATGTGTGAAACATGCAAACAATTTGATAATTTGAAATTAAGTGATAATATAGACACGTGGTAGTATAAACCCTATCTGGGTAGGGGAGGGGGCATACAATAACTGGATTGGCGATTTAAACATGCAGAATTAATATATTACTCTTTTATAACAACCTTCTGATATAAATATGACAATTTTTAAATTTACAATTGCAATTGCCTCACAGTCTACCTATACTATGAAGCATTAAATTTTATTTCATTATTTTTCTATTTTCAAATATTCCAGAGACGGGGGGGGGTATATCTTCTCCATTTTGATATATTTTGACTACTCCCGTCATTTTGTTTCAATATAAAAAACCTGCCATATTGCTTCAGACTGACAGGTAACCAGACAGTTCCTTAATTAGGAGTTTAACCCCCCACCCCTATCTCAGCTCTGTTCGTTTGTGCATCTCGGCATATTTTCATACCAATTTTAGACCGTTTTTGACCAATTTTAAGATATTTTAGTTGAAATATCCCTACCCCTAACATTTATTTATCTCTTATGGTCAGGGGCGGAGGAAGGAAATTCGGTCAGAGGGGGCGAGAAGGGCCTGTAGAGGCGCTTCGAAATAGGTAGAGCAAGGAAATTCTTTCAGAGGGGGCGACAATGGCCTGTAGGGGCGCTTTGAAGTATTTAAATAACCTATGCCTCAGTACGGTAAAAAACCTAAAAAGGGCGCCGACGGGCGATTTCAGTTCCTCAGGAAAGGGGGGGGGGGGGCGACCGCCCCGTTGACCATATGGTAGCACCGCCCCTGCTTATGGTGTTTGTTTAGGTTACAAAATATTCAGAAAAAGACAGTATGGTGACCTATTTCTAAGTCCCTGAATGAATGTTTAGGAAATTGTATGTTATTTTAGCATTTTTGAATTTTTTCCCGATGTTTTTTTGTTTGAAAAAATGTCGATATACAACCCCCTCAAAGATAGTGACATTCAATACATTTATTTGGTAGTTGTATGAATACCGAGGAGAGTAAAATGACAGTGTTATAATGTTTTGAAAAGAGGTCTCTTTCCTACTTTCGATATTGACATAAAATGTTGTAAAGAGTTTAAAAAGGAGGCAATCAGTTTAATTTCTATTCTTTGAACTACGTCTTGGCCAAATTTGAACAAGAAAACGCATCAACAAATTGCAGAATTCAACGTTCAAAGTGTGAAACCGTTTCAAATTTCTAGCCTTATTTTGAATAAGTCAACAACAGTTGATGTTGGTTACTAATATTCGTGAACTTACAACAGTTTCGTGTACTTTTAAGAACACTGTAAAACTAACTTCAGTTTGGGAATGTAGCGCTTACTTGAATTAGACATGAAACTTTTATAAATGTTTAACTTGTATAGTTTCAAAAATTTCGCAAAATCTAAGTTTGGAGAAGCATATGAATTTTAAAAACATGACGTTTAACCAGGCGGATGAATATTGAAAGGCTGTTAGTGTGGAAAGATTTTTGCATCGACTCAAAACATGCCAACTTGAAAAGGATATCCTGCAGTCATTTAGTAATAACTTGTGACGATTTTTGGACAGAATGATTGCAAAAGGATGTAATTTTACTTGCAATGTCTTTTTTGTGGTTATCTCAACTTAAATAAGGAGAAAAATGTACTTAAAGTAAGTTGTATACAGCAAGAGGTACAAATTTTTTTAACCTCAATTATGATATGAAGAACTTATTGCATGGGAGAAAAAAAGGTATAGAATTAAAGAAAAATATCTTAAGATCATGCTAAAACTGGTTTCAATCAATGCTGCTGTGTACACTTTTTCTCAGAGCGAGAAAAAACGGATGCCGCAGGAAAGGGCATAATTGACCAAATCTGTGGCAAAGTGTCCAATCCGTTTGAGTTTTTTTGGAGGGCATAATTAGCCTTTCTTGCGGATGAGGCGGAAAGGCTAGGGCCAAGGCTAAGTCCCGATCAGCAAGGGCCGGACTTCAGTTCCCCGTGGGTCGTGTCCACAGATTCCTCCGCAAGGGAAACTACGCACAGAGGATCGGAGCAGGCGCCCCAGTGTACCTGGCCGCAGTGTTGGAGTACTTGGCTGCAGAAATCCTCGAGTTGGCTGGCAACGCCGCCCGTGACAACAAGAAGACCAGGATCATCCCCCGTCATCTCCAGCTGGCCATCCGCAACGACGAGGAATTGAACAAACTTCTCAGCGGCGTCACCATCGCACAGGGAGGTGTCCTGCCCAACATCCAGGCTGTACTTCTGCCCAAGAAGACCGCAGGTGGAAAGAAGGCGTAAATGGGCCCCCGGCGGTGAACCATCTTCGAAACCAAACGGCTCTTTTGAGGGCCATCAACTACCCCCGAGGGGGAAGGCTTCTTTGCTCCTTGTCAAACATGCTTTTGTTGTGTCAGTTTCTTTTAAGTTGATATTTTTTCTCTCTCTCCCTGTCTGTACGATTTTGTATTTTTTGGGTGGTTCCCTGTCCGTCCCTGTCCGTACGATTTTGTAGTTTTCACTTTTTGGGTGGCTCCCTTTCCGTACGATTTTGTATTTTTTTATTTTTTGGGTGGTTCCCTGTCTGTACGATTTTGTATTTTTCATTTTTTGGGTGGTATAATGTGTGGCGTGTCAATGTTGATATATATATATATAAAAAAAAAAAAAACAGACCACTATGCTACCCGGCCTTAGCCACTCTCTCTGTAACTAAATTAACCATAGCTTTGTACAAAGGTCACTCCCGTCCCTGGGATGAGGGTACCCTGGGGTGCGCGAAAGGGTGAGTGTATTCTCGATGAATTTAACAATTGATAACTTTATGGATCGGTAGCCAAAGTTTTATCGACGGCCCTATATGCTGAATTCTGGACAGGAGTCGTCCTTGAAATCCAGGCGAATGGGCACTGATTATGGTCTCAACACCCCGGGGGAGGGAGAGTCCGTGCTTTATTTGACATGGAAATATGAAGGGGACGATGGTCACGGGTTCAGTTGAACACACTGCACGATTGAGGTTGCGTTTTGTATTTAGTCTTTTGTTTTGTTGTGGGGCGCGCACTCTGACAGACTGCCGCGTGTGGTTGGGGGAAGGGGCAAAGATAACGTTTCCCCCTTTTTCTTTGATGACCATTTGAGAGTTGGGACGTTTTCACGAGATGTGTCGTTGATGGATGACGTTGCATGTCTTGACAGGTTATAGACATTATGGAGTTAAAAGACTTTGTTAATTGCTTATATACTGTAGGGTGCATGCCATGGGGACAAGGGCGGGGAATTCGGCGCTTACTATGCTTACTGTTAACACTTATTTGCTAGTAATCCTACGGACCGTGTCTTGTTTGTTCTTTTCCGATGCCTTTTTTTTTTTTTTTTAAATGAGTATACTTTGACGGTCCAACGGTGGTGAGAGGGAATCGCATGGGGTGACTGAATGTAGGGGGGTGGGGGAGGGGCAGGACTTTGGGTTATCCAACAAGGTGCTGGGCGAAGATTTAACATGTCATGTTTTCAGCAGTTTCATTACTTAATAAAAACGAGGAGCTTAATTAATGAATGAATTAATCAATCAAACAAACAAACAAACAAACAAACAAAAAACAATAGCATGTTCGACAGAGGAAAGGAGCCGTCTCCCTCGGGACCATGTGATGGCCCTTAAAAGAGCCGTTGGTTTGATGACGTCACCTCCGGTGACAGTCTAAGCACGTTCGCCACGGATGCGGCGGGCCAGCTGGATGTCCTTGGGCATGATGGTGACACGCTTGGCGTGGATGGCGCAAAGGTTGGTGTCTTCGAAGAGCCCGACGAGGTAGGCTTCGCTGGCTTCCTGGAGGGCCATGACGGCGGAGCTCTGGAATCGCAGCTCGGTCTTGAAGTCCTGAGCGATCTCGCGGACGAGGCGCTGGAAGGGCAACTTGCGGATCAGAAGCTCGGTGCTCTTCTGGTAACGACGGATCTCACGGAGGGCGACTGTCCCGGGCCTGTAACGATGAGGCTTCTTGACTCCTCCGGTGGCTGGGGCACTCTTACGTGCTGCCTTGGTGGCCAACTGTTTGCGTGGAGCCTTTCCTCCGGTAGACTTACGGGCGGTTTGCTTGGTACGAGCCATGCTTTATTTCTTCGTTGAAAAACGTGTACTCTCGATTAGAGGCAATCACGATGTAATACAATCACAAGACAAGCTTCACCTATGGGAAACGAAAATAGGGGTACATGTAATACGCAACGTATGCAGTTCCAGTGTTCGCTATTGCTCAATAACTGACTTTGTTACAATGCACACTTACGCACCCAAATCGGAAGAACACTAAACCTGAAAGGATTGTTTACATTAAACAAAGCCATTTGCTACGAAATGCCTTATTTACTTCATGACAAAGAATCATGACAAAGAAGACTCCCCGTCTCCCGCCCTCCCCGTCTCCCGCCCTCCCCGTCTCCCGCCCTCCCCGTCTCCCGCCCTCCCCGTCTCCCGCCCTCCCCGTCTCCCGCCCTCCCCGTCTCCCGCCCTCCCCGTCTCCCGCCCTCCCCGTCTCCCGCCCTCCCCGTCTCCCGCCCTCCCCGTCTCCCGCCCTCCCCGTCTCCCGCCCTCCCCGTCTCGACAAGGGTCCTGTTGCCACGAATCCTGCAGGACGTACTTCGTATCGTCCCACACAATTCTACCGCATGTACTTCCCCAGCGTACGCTGTTAACGGATACAGCACAGCTTCTAACTGGAAGCGCGGCGAACACCGTGACAGTCGGACACCTTGTTCAGATTAAACAAAAACCGACCATACTGTCTATTTATTACTGACGACACCACATTAAGAATTAGCCAACGAAATGTATTTACTATTTTACTACAGTAACGACACATCCACTTTCAAGGACAAACAGAAATAAGTAAAACATTTCTAGAAGTTATGTTATATATTAACAATACCGCCATCTTTTCCACAATTTACAATTTTACCAAAATTCTAAATAATTAAATAACATTCATATTTACAAAAAATATCGGGTTACTCCATTTTAATAAGAAATTAGTCACAATTTACATATGCATCAACATCTTATGTTGACACTTCTTCAATGCATAGGGAAAACAATTATACTCTATATAGCACAAAGCAACATCAACTTAATAATCACCCATCGCACTATAAACAATTACTCATATCAACACTAATAACAATTGCCCCCTACCCCTTCTCCCTCTCCTAATGGTTACACCCGCGACGTACTACGGTACCCTTCACTGACGCACAATCTCATCAATGCTGCCTACGCTTACACTACCGTCCGTATACATACGTACAGCACGTCCATTTCAGCAACCACCTCTTCGAATACAGCGTTACGAAGCTGTCATATTTCCAAGAAATAATAAAACATATCATACTTTCATTTTCATCAAACTGGTAAGTAGTATTCATTTCATTCCATTACAACCTTCCCAATACTTTACAACTCAAAGTTATTTCAAAAACACCATCAACACCCACATGTTTACCGCAAATGCGTTTACACTTCGGCCTTACTAAATCCCACATACTAACTACACACTAACCTAACCTAACACATTGCGCAAAAACAAACCCTCTATCTTGCACCCTGCTATTACTTACCCTACCCATTTTATTTTCCTGGTTCACACATTCTTTAACGTACCAAATTGTGCTCGCTTCAACACAGTCTTTAAAACAACACACTGACAACAACACGCCTAACCCTCCCTCCCACACACAAAACCCCACCCCCACCCCCACCCCCGCCCGGCCGTTATTACACACTATATTGCCCTAAAGCAGTTCACAAGCTCCTTTCAAGAACAAAAGTCACATCATCATATTTTCATTTCTGGTCATACCCATACCAATCACCATACGGACAGCTGGGATGCACCAAATTTCATGCAAATAACGATTTCTTTTTTAGCATAAATTACAGCAATTTGAAGGCAAATTTAACTGACTTATACATACACCATACAAAACAACTTACAGAAAAAGCTTTTTCCACCAAATAACATCCATCATTTACATCACAGGTTTATACACAGCATTCATTACTACAGTCATTTCGTTCTTTCAGTCATGTAGTCCTTCATTTACTTACTACAAACATATTACAATCATACACTATACAAAATCAACATCATAAACCACAAAGCTCAATCAGAGTAAAACATCATACACATCACACAAAATAAAAACAAAACACATTCAAATACACTCTTTAATATATCAAATAGCATGAGACAAAAAGTAAAAATAAATCAACAACAATGCAAACATATCAACAAAAATTGACTACTTTTGGTCTTCCTGCCATTTCTAAAAAAAACATTTCTAACCAATACACAGCAAACCGAGGATCAAACAGTCACTTCATCAATTTAACTTTCATAAACCAAAGTCACTTCAATATTCTCCACCAATCAACTTATACAAAGACCAAAAGTCCAGACCATACAATCAAATGAAAGAACAATAACACACATTGCATCACTACATGCTTCACACTAGTTTTACACAAGTACATGTAACATTTTTCTTTCTCATGACTCTTACATATATGGCAATGAACACCATTCAGTTTTAATATGATTCTTCCATTGTTATTATTCACCTGTTACTCTACTTCCAACACCTGCACTGAGTGTCCGTACATATCATAACAAAAATGCCCAAATATTAATACACCACAGGTAATATCATACCACATTCTAAAGTATAAAGTAACACTTTTATTTACCATTCTTACCACATTTCTGTCAAAGTAACACTTTTATTTACCATTCTTACCACATTTCTATCAAATCATTTTTCAGTAAATAGCAAAGCATGTACTTACTATGGGGACACTACAACATTTTGGGCCGCTAAATCTCATCAAACATTCACTTGAAGCAACTTAAATTTGGATGCCGCTTACTTAACTTCCAATACCCAACACACCTTCCATTGGCCTTTATCCACACATAACTGTGTAAATGTCACATGCTGACTCAAACAACATTGGATACTGTTACTTCAGTGGAAAAAACAAACAAACAAACAAACAAACAAACAAACAAACAAACAAACAAAAAAAAAAAAACATTTCAGTACTTATAACATTTGTCATGTGTGATATCCTAGTACCACCATTCTTACAACAACAACAACAACAACAACAACAACAACAACAACAACAACAACAACAACAACAACAACAACAAAAACAACAATGACAAAAACCACAACAAGGCATGACTGCCACCCAGGCTGCACACACATTCACAAAAAAAAAAGAAAAAAACCTCTTTCATCAGTGCTTGCCCTCCACTTTCTCATTAACACACATTCTTACCAATTCAGTGATTTGTATGGACACTCTGACAGTAAGTAATCAAAGAAGCATCCAGCAACATCTCAACAACATTAACAAAAGAAGGATATTGTACCGACCAAGCATTCATGAAGAATGGTACCATGAAACATTCACTCCATCAAGCCCCCTTTGTCCTTTTCTGGAGGAATATATTTCACCATGTAGACGAGACACTGACATGCTCTGCACATTCAAATGGAATCTGTTTCATGCAAAGTGAAAACTGCTTAACTCTGGAACTTTATCACAGGTTACCAGGCTTTAGTGCACCATACAGCTATAACAGTGTTCCTTTTTGCATCCTTCCCCTCCCTTATCCTTCAATTATATTCACATGCTCTTAAGTACAACTGGTCACTCTGGTGCAGGCATCTGGTTACAGTACATTTACAATAGCTGCTGTAAAATTATAATCAACATGCCATGTGCTTCCTGTCTCTTTCTCATCTGTTTCTTTCCTTCACACAAAAGAGGCTACTAGGGATCAAAGCCATTCATTGTTTTAGGTGGTCAGTGACTTCTTTGTTTGGCCAGGGAATGTCTGCTTGGGTGGCATACGGGGAACTAGCTGGTAGGTGGACTTCTCAGGCAGTCAGATAGTAGCCATCAAGTTGTTAGCATCACAACACATCATCCTACCAGGGAGTTGCTATTAGCAACTCCCTGATCCTACTGCATCATTTCACATCTAAGTTTGTCCTTAAAGGCAGACTGTCATCACCCCAAAGTATATTTTTAGTGTATGTATATGAAAATTCTCAGTTGGTGACTGCTCTTTGATTGACATCAAAGTTTGAAAATTTGAAAGATGCAGAGTAGCTCACATTCCACACAAGGCAGAGACAGTACTTTTATTACATTTTATAGCCTTGTATGCTCACCAGGACATGGTCTTAAGCAATAAAACAGGTTTATTCTTGCACAAGGACGAGCCTCATACAGTTATGGGAGGCGTTAGAAGATGCATAGTTGGGAGAATTGGAACTGTCTGGGATCATGAAAATTCCCCTTTAAGTGTTGTATTTTTAGATCTGTCTTGAAATTTACAAGAAATAAATATGGAGACTGGACACCTTCTATCCATCTTATTTTAATTGTCATTCCGTCTCTATGACACCGCCCACAAACTTTATCTTTATCACTAGACAAAAAAAGGTGGTGGGAGGGCGGGGGTGCAAATGAGGGAGGGGGGGCATAATTCAACCCTACTATTGTGAGAGTATTTTCAAACAAACTAACGCAAAACATTTAATATGGTCTACATCAGGGGTGTCAGACCTTTCTACACCCAAGATCTACTTTTCAAGTGGCCACCCTCCCAAGATCTACAGAAACCAATGTCATAGTGTTACACCTACAAAAGCTTTATGTTTCGCATTTTTTCCTGTACCCCTCACAGTGGGCTTGCAATCAGTCCACGGTCTACCAGTAGGCCTATACCGTGATCGACTGGTTGGACTCTCCTGGTCTACATCAGACAAGGTGAATATTTTCGACGTTAACATATAAACACAAAGGTGGGTGCATAAACAAATCAATCAATCAATCAATCAATCAATCAATCAATCAATCAATCAATCAATCAACAAATGCAAGTTTCTTGTAGTTACATGAGTTCGTTGATAATTTTATTCAATTCCTGTTTTGGGAGTGGAAATTCACACTGACCTGTTAAGAATTAACGTTGATGTTATATTTACTTCATTTTTTCTTTATCTTTTTCTTCGTTTCTTTTTTTTTCTTTTTTTCTCAAAATTCTTTATTTTCCGGGTGAAGGGGGGGGACAAGTGCCCCCATCACCCCCACCCCCCTTTTCATACGACTATATATTTCCCAATACACTTCTTTCTAAGGAGGGCAATGCCAAATCAAAAATGTCGCTAAGTAATCAAAATTACTAAGCACGTAATTAATATCTTGCCAAACATAACACAATTACATAAACAAGGGCTTTCCAAGGGAGAGAGTAGTTGTTACCACTTCACTTACACAACACACCTCTCCTTTACACTCAACCAAAAATAACATTTTAATTTGCGAATTTTCCATTACATCATCAATTCAACCATTACAGATCATGCATTAGTTTGCATCTAACCATTCTAAAAAATATATAACTAGTCATTCAGTCATTTCTGCATACTCTCCGGAGTTGATTGAGCTCACATCAAACAAGATGGAGAAGGGGCCATCATGTTTGCTTACATCTATAATGGGACTGACCATCGCAGACATGAAAGGACCAAATATATACACTTCAAAATTGCAATTTAAGAATTTCATTTAAGAATGATCAAATAATCAAAAGTTCCCCACAGTGAGCGGGACACACTCCACTAAGATCCCTTCCCCAGGATAACACTCTCAAGCGACATTCACCCCATCCCCAACTCCATACCCCACCCCCCGTTGATAACACAGCTCCCCTGCACATTTCAAACAAAAACTAAAAAAAAAATAAAACACTCATAAGGTTCTATAATATGGCATATCAAAATTGCAAATGTTTAACAACAACCTAACTTACCTACGAAGTCCCGTTTCCTCCAATCTGAAAAACATTTTCTTTTCCAACATTTTCATGATACACTACATGCCAGCTTATCGTGGTGCTATGCTCACATATACTGGGGGCATATTTTCAACACCCTCCTCCCCGTATATACAGTCCTCGGGATACCATAATCGGTATGGACTCCATACATCTGCCTACACCTCCTTTTTCAAAGTCTGTAAGTATTAGTTAATCCATCTCAAGTGAGTTGTGAAAAGAACTTTCAGCAAACTGAAAATGACAAAGACAAGGCTTTCATGCAATCTCTCTGAGGAAAGTCTGGAAGCATTTATACTGATAAGTAACAAAAAAAAAAGATCTTCTTGGTAGCGGCATTTCACCTAACGACATCAATCACAATTTAACTAGAGATTATAGGGTTTATTCATGTCTTCTATTTCTGTAACGATTTTAGCCTTTCACAATGATAAAGGATCTGATCTGATGCCAGCAAAAAAACATCATACACCATGCATGGGTCAATTGATAAAGGTTTTACAAGTTACCAGTTGCCTGAGGGTGGTAGCAGCAACTTAGTGATCATGGTAGCAGCATATAATGATCTAGTAATCTTTCACCAGCGACAAAGGGTACATCTTAAGTTGTTTCACTTTTTCTATAACTATCAAAATTGTTATGATTTGTGATGCTTACAGTGGCATCCAGCAAGGGAATTCAGTCGGGGGTAGGGGGTGGGTGGGGGGATGGGTGGGATTGTCTGTATTGGCTATTTCAGATAAGTAGCAACCCTATGCTTCAACATGACCTAAGTCATGTTTTTTTTTTTTTCTTTTTTTTTTTTTTGTACATTTCCCATTTATCATCCAAAAGTATTTCTGTTCAGACATGTTCCAATTTTCAATCCCTTCCTCTCATCAACTGATATAAAGGCAACCATTATAATTCAACCGGTATGGCCTAAGGCATGAGATGTAGTTGAGGGGAAAACATTTAGGAAGTTCATCACTGTCACATGTACATTTTCAGCATCTAAAAATCAAGATGTGCACACACAGAAAAAAAAAAATAATAATAATTGAGAGATTATCTATATCATTTTCATCCAGATTTGCAAAATTCAGTACAAAAAGTCTGCCTATAGCCATCCAGAGTATACCATGAGGCTAGAATTCAAAAGGAGGATTTAGCCATCAGACGACTTAACACTTCTTTATTTTTCACCCGGGAAAATGGCCTTTTCCCTGGGAACTTTGGCGAAAAGAGCCTACTGAATTTTAGCGGCATGCCCTCTTCATGGAACATAAACACAAACTTTATTACATATGATTTCCTATCATTTGACAATGAACAAATTGCATAGAGAGTACACACAGAAACATTGCTATGCAGTGTCCATGTGATCATACTCAGCATTTACAGAGTACAAACTAGCCAATCATGCCCATGTACCCTTCAAAATTTTCACTTTAAATAAGGCAAAAAGGAATTGATGCTCATCAAATATGAGTCCCGTACTCTAACGTCAGTCCCAATAACACAACAGCTTTATATCTTACTTCATTTTGCCCCGCACACTGTTACCAGTTTTCAAAATTTACATGTATTTTTTTCTTTTCTTGTTTTTTTGCAATACTTTTGCTTATTTTTTTTTTTTATTTTCATTTTGTTTCGGTTTTTTTTTTTTTGGGGGGGTTAACATAAGTGAGTGTACTGTTATTTAACTAACATGCACTTTTTTAAATGTAGTAAATCATTTACATAAAATAAAGACTTGCCATTTCTAAAACAAAGAAAACAACATTTCCAGTCTTTCAAACATACTTATCTGTAAAACATGTCTAGAAATTCACCACTTAATGGCTTAAGGGATATGAAACTTGAGTGGATGGATTCCATTTGTTTATTTATTATTTTTACATGTTTTTCTTTTAAAATGATTGCTAACTCAATATTTCTGTCTTTTTTTTGGGGTTTTTTTTTTTTTTTTACTGCTTGTTCTTTCTATATAGTATGTATTATCTAATATATCTAATTAAATAAAATGTCAACTCATGCTGCCAGCTGCCTTGCTTTGAACTAGCCCATATGTCATCTGGTACCTGTAAGTATATTGCATTTAACGAGTTCAACAATTTCTGTACAACAAATGCAATGATTCCCAGTCAGCAAAAGGACCCAGTCATTTCTATGAATGTGAAAGGTTGTGATGAGGCTCCCTTGGTCATGCTCAATGTTATTTTCAATATGTAGGCCCTAATAGTATTTCAAATTGCATGTAATTTTCAAAACTGGAATGCATATTCGCACCTAAGTATTCCCCTATCCCCTCCCTCTTCAAGTCTGTCCATTCCCGCAAGTCCGTCGTGCCTGGACCAACGATGTCACTCACGCTGTCATGGTGCAAGAACTTTAAATAGGGGATTTCCCTCATATACCAAACAAGAACGGTAACCATGCTCTCATTGATCAAATGTAAAAATTGTTTCGTTACACGGCCAATCAGCAATCGTGTAACATACAGCGCGGTTGCTGCTTCTTGGTCTCACTTGATACAGGGAGTGTCTGTCGCAACTCCCTGTTTGATACATTAGGCCTACATCTCAGCGCAACACGAAGGAGCTACTGTACAGTGCACAGTATTACAGACAGCGAATATGAAATAACCTGAGATGTGGTTTGTGCATGCTAACCTGTTTCTCAAATTGATTCTAAGCAACCACGACTGGAAAATCGCATTCGCAAATTACGCTCGGTCCTTTTTCTATCGTAAGTGCTGTGAAGGTAACTGCGTCACAAGGTAAATTCTCTTTAACTTACTTCACAGTCACTTTTGTTTTTTTCCTTCTTTTGGTTTTACTTTATGTTCCGGCTAGGCCAGAGGAATCTCACTGTTGGTATAGGCTAGGCTAGGCTGCTACTCAGTTGCTTGTTAGTGTTATAGGCCTAATTCTTGTCGATTCTCCTTTGTTGCACTCCTTCATGTAGCCTAGCCTAGGCCTATCCACTGACCAGTATCGGGTTGATACACATTAACCCATGCTTTATAGCTGATACTATGATAGCCTAGGGTACCTAGGCCTAGTTCTCACGTACACTTTGTTCCCTGAACTAGTATGGGAAGCCCCAAAGCTTCCCAAATACTAGGTCAGCAGACTGCGGACTAATACTATTACTGCTGAGAGAAAATTAACTCCCAACACCCTACCGGGCTGTAGTATATGGCAGAGACTG
Source organism: Holothuria leucospilota (assembly GCA_029531755.1). Classification (NCBI taxonomy): domain Eukaryota; kingdom Metazoa; phylum Echinodermata; class Holothuroidea; order Aspidochirotida; family Holothuriidae; genus Holothuria; species Holothuria leucospilota. The sequence goes on along the minus strand of CM055979.1, from coordinate 5,224,602 downwards.
ACAGTGTACTATGATAAAGGCTGATGCACTTACACTAGATGAAATTTAACACACTCCAACACGAATGTGTTATAGGCCAATACTGTCAACTAGATAAAAAGTTAAAGTTTAAATACAGCTGTTTTCAAATACAGTGGTTTCAAATACAGCTCAAATACAGTGGAAGTCCTTCCCTTTAGTCGCCTCTTATGCAAATGACCCACCCCACTACCCCCTGGACATGGTCAGTCATTGTCCACAACTTCATTGACAAAACATACATTGACGTACCCCTCAGTCACTATTGTGACAGACAATTTGTGTAAAATGACACACCCCTCAGTCACCAAATTAATGAACAGTTTGCGATTTTGACCGACATGTGCATCACCAAACTGACTTACAAAAGTAAACAAGTACATGACGAGCAATGCTGAAGGTTGTCATCTTTCAACAATTGATAACAAATGACCCAGAATGACTCAACCCTTAGTCAGTAAAGTGACTGACATCTGAGGTAAAATGACTCACCCCTCAGTCACTCTAGTGGAGGACAATATTGGTACAATGACGGACATGTGAGTGACACTGTCACTGGTCAATGACCCACTTTTGACTTACCGTGCCCGGGGTTAGTGGGGTGCGTCATTCAACTGGTAAGTGCATTACGACAGGCGGGAAATACTGTGGGCATATTCTACGACCCCCAGCCTACTGGGTGGGGAGGAGGGGGGGGGGGTGCTACAGGCTGATACAACTGTTAAAGGCTCATGCAACTGTCAAGATCACTTTTCACTAGCATAGATGCCCTAGATTACAGTACTTTCCTATTCACAGGGTTCCTTTACATGCAACTATGAATCGGATTGTTAACGTGTTCTGTCGTTTTCCTGTCGTTCTTACCGACAATAAAGGTTAGGCTGCTTACCTTTTTCTATTGCGCCCCCCCCCCCCCCCCCCCCATGGGCAAATTTGTCTGTTAGGTGAAGAACACAACAGATAAGCGCTTCAAAAAATATATGCTACATGTATGTCCTCATTCCAGCTGGTTCAGGTGTTCAGAACATTGGGTACTGTACTGTGTACAACAATTTCAACATTCAACAATGAATGTTGGAAAATCGGGTTGTGATAGGCTTCAAATGATGGGTTTTGGGTTGGGTTTCTGTTTTATTATGGCTTTGGGCTTACCTGGTTGCGTGGAGATTGCATAGATACGGTTCATTGTTCATCACCAGCTGGTTCATTTGTCTGGCTGGAGTGATAGTCTAACAATGTTACAGAGTTTAAATTTGGTCTTTGCTTACTCAAGGCCACGCATCACTGGTGAAACAAGACATTTTATGGGAGCCTGTCATATTGCAGAAAATGGCACTTACGGGCCTCTCATACATTGTGATTTATAGCTAAATTTATTATTTCTTTTTTAGTAACCACTCACAGAAATATATAGTTCAAAATGACAGTCTCTGAAAAAGGTAGTATGTGGGAGCCATAACAAAAATTAATTGATAAATTTGTGTTTGAGCTACATTAGTGTAAATTCATGTATTCAGGTACTTGCACTATGCAGAGATGACACATTCACATTTGTCAACAAAAGCATACATGCATTTCATCATTACTGATTTCTTCCTCTTTTCAATAATAATTTTTTTATGGAATCAACATTACAATTTGAGATAATTTCAGTTTTAAAAATACACAAATCTGCAGTGCTTAGCAGCACTTAGATATTAAATGGATGGAGTAATGTTCATCCAGTAATTCATGTTTGCTCACAAATTTCAAGTGTATGTGTCAGTGTGTGATGCATGTGGCATCTGGGATAAGACACTTCACAGCCCCCACCCCCTCCCCACCCCCTCCCCCCCCCCATTTACAAGTGCCATGCACAAACTGGTTGCATCTATGTACTATAAGTCTAATTTCTCCTTCATGTCCCTCATCATGCTCACCACAAAGAATACGGGACGGCAACAGAGCAACTATACACATGTATACAGTACACTAGCTACAGTGCGTTACCTATACACTCTTCAGATGTTCATGCCCATCGGTAATCTAGTTCATCTTGTCTGAGACAAATGCTACAGTGATACATATATCCACTCGGTTATACCTTTAATCAGTTCTTATTTTATCATTGAAATAATTAGGCCTTGCGATGCATACAACATTGTAGCAACTCATTCAACCTTATCCACATTTGACTATTTCATGCTGGACCATAGCCAAAATTATTGCATTGTGGTGCAACAGAAGTTGATAGGCTTTTCTATTTGTGCCTGTGTACATGTAACTTATGTGAATAATTCATTGGTTTCATACAATATGGTCAGCTGCATACTGTAACAATGCACAGTGAAAAGCAACATAAATGTCAGGGTATTGCTATGGTAACAGAATGTGGCCGGATGGAATGATAACTTTGGCACAATCAGGCACATGTAAACCATTTTTCAGTATTATCAAAATTACAAAGTTGCAGGGTGAAATTGCTACATTCAAATGAAGTATATGACTATTCTGCTTTCATTATGAAAAACAATCACAGAAAGCACATTTCATTTTAAAGGGCTGCAAATATCTAGATCAGCAAGTTGAGCTACTGTCATGTCAATGCATCTATCTGTCTGTCTGTCTGTCTGTCTGTCTGTCTGTCTGTCTGTCTGTCTGTCTATCTGTCTATCTGTCCATCAATATTGGTTAAAATGCAGTTGTCTGCAGGTTCTTTCACCATTACTTGTCAAAGTTGGTAAGTTTATTGTGGTAGCAGGAAGTAATACAAAGGTCATTTCCAGTCATGAGAGGTCAAAGAGTGAAATCATGCAGTAAATAATAAGTCATCAAAGTTGTACTTTTGAAGTATGTCAAAAGGTGATTTAGGGTCAAAGAGAGGTCTAAACAACCTTTACCTATTAGGGGTTATGTCTGAATTTAATCACATTTTGCAAGAGTGTTCAGTTCATCAAAAGTGTACTTTTGAAGTAGGCCAAAGGTCATTTGACAGTCATACAGAAGTAATACGTTAAATCACATCAAAACCTTCAATTCCTACAGGTTACCTACAAGTTTTATCAAATGTGGCCAGTGTATAGTAGATAGTGGGTCATCACAGCTGTACTCTCGAAGTAGGTCAAAGGTCTTTTAGGATCATAGAGAGGTCAAACACTGTAATCACACAAAAACCTTCAACTCCTGTTGGTTGTAATTTTAATCTTTTCAGAGTTGTCCACAATGGTCAGTAGATGATGGGTCATTATAGGTGCACTTTTGAAGAAGAACAAAGATCATCTAGGGTCATAAAACTGTTGAACAATGGAATCATGCAATAGCCTTCAGTTTCACGGGGTTATCAAAGTTTCATTTGGAACATTGTGTTGATTTATGTACTGTGACAGAATTCAAGTGGTCCGGAGGACTACTCTGTCAGTGGATCAGCTATCCTGACGAAGAAATCACTGGCCACTGGCCACGGGATAGGGCTTATATTGAGCCTTCCTGTGGGAAATACGTGAAAAATGAGCCTCGTGAAAGGAGATTGTTTGAACCTATCGGCAGGAAACAACAGGTTTGAATTTTTAAGTCAGAAAAGATGTACAGAATTATGCTCAATAATCCCCCCCCCCCCCCAAAAAAAACATCAAAATTTTATTTGCAGTAAGGTTTTTTTTTTTTCTTTTTCCGTATGGCATGGCATTGGGAAGAAACAAACTGTGGAGGTTGCACACCTCCAAGCTGCACACATACTCATCTTCTTTTAATTGTCATTCTGTCTTTGTCACAATTTACCTTCTAGACTAAATACGATGTTGGGAAATATGCCATAAGTTTTACAAAATCTGTCAAAAACATCCACCTAAAATTAACTTTCAACCAAAATTCCATCCCACCACACTTGTTCTCATCCCACCACAAAACATGTTACCAATCACCATAACTACCCAAAACACCATAGTGACTTTTTTAGCACACACAAGTGCCAATTGCATTAACAGTTGACAGTTTAAAAAGTTTCAATAAATTTTCCAACTTCTGTAACATTTCAAACAAAAAGGAATGTCAAAAAAAAAAAGAAAAAAAAAAAAAAAATGTGCTGGGATTAAATTGGACATTCCCATTTTTACCTCACACATGTACTGCGTACATGTGTGGGTGTGAGGTTATAAAATGGGGCAGATGGCATCAACTTTTCAACAAAACTCTTCTTCTTTTTGGTGTGAGTGAGGAGATTTGGGGCTGAAATTTTGGGATATGATTCTTTGTCAGCAGAGCATTAATATAGATATACCTTTTTCCATTCCATCATAGGAAAGTTAAGTTGGGTTTTAATGCTGTTTTTGTAGAGCTGAGTTCACTGTGCCTGCTGAACAGTTAGCTGTTTATACGTTGTACTGATAGCAGTGTGCTTGGTTTTGTGTTCAGTTGTTATCTTGCAAATGGATATGCAGGCTGTTTGAAATTCAATCTATCAACACAAATGTGTTTGTTCATCAAGTGGCTTCTACATACAGTCTGAAGCAACTCTGTGGTCAGTGTGGCTTTACACATGAAAGGAAATAGGCTTAACTTATTAATTGTGGGGATATCTCCCATTCTGTTCTCATCTGTTCAATTCAGTTGGTCAAGTCTAGTAATTGCAATTTAACTGGTTTGAGTTTATGTGCAGTACGAGCTTTTTGAGTGTCTGTTTTATTTTGATCACTGCTAACCCATGCAGTGTTTACTTGTGGAATTGAAGGTGCCATTAAATATACTTTGCAATACTTAAACACTTTATAGGTACATCATACAAATTTCTTTTTTTCAGTCTTGCTGCTAATAACAGCCTTTGCAGGCTTCCTTGATATGAGAAAATATGCAGGGATATTTGTAGCTATCTGTCATAAAACTATGCCAGTTGCAGGTTTACATTCCTTAACACAAGGCTTAAGCCAGAGACCAGTCCAGGAGTCATTCGGACTCACAAAATTTTGGATTGCCCCATATTTATAATACATTTTAATGCATAAACTTCACTAGAATTTACTGTTTGGCCCCCTGATCTCAACATGCTGGCTAAAGCCCTGCCTTAACACATTTGTGATTTTACAGATGGGTTTTCATTTCTATTAATTATTATGCTCCTGTCTTCCCTCCCATTTCCCGTGTAAGAAGGGAGCAGATGAATAGATGATAAAATTTGGTTTCGTGGATGTCTGTTTTTAACAAACAAGAGAAATTGTGACAGCTACACAACAGCATTGCTGTTCTAGTTATTTCTATAATAAATTAGTATCTTTGGTAATTTTTCAGTGCATACATTGTCTTCACTAAACCAGGGCTGGTCATGAGAATTTTTCAGGAGGGCAAGCAACCGCCCGCCTTGCTTTAGCCGTTACACTTCAAGGCGGGCAATTAGTTGCCCACCCAAAATTTTAGGCGGGCAGTTGTGTAAATATAAAATTTACATTTAAATTTATCTTAGCTAAGAGCATAACAGTATTGTACAAACTGAACTGCAAAGAAACCTTGTTGCATAATAAAAACAAGAATGAGGATGAACACTTTTATGTTTAACTGCAATAACTGTGCAAAACTCAGGTTTGGCTCAACCGCTCCATGTCACCAATGGGGAGGTTTTGACATGAGCAATGGGCAGTGCGTACCACAAATCACCTGAAGCACAAATCGTGGGGGTCATGGGGCAATAACCCTCTCTGAAAATAAATGTTAGGGGGAAGCATCCCCCCACCCCAGCCAGATCCAACTTAGATGCAACACTCATAACAAAAACAGTGGCTTTTTCTAAAATCATGTTATAAATCAGTCAAAAAATGAAAATGATTGTATCTCAACTTGCCACAAATACCCCCATTAGCAACATCATGGCACCCTTCAGAGCAGAGTTGGTGCTCTATTCCCTTCTACCATATGCACCACTGTGGACACTGGGCGGACCAAGTCCGGGGTAACATATGGCGGAGCCACTCCATGAATGATGCTAGTAAGGGTCCAAGGATTAACTGATATCCATACAGTAAATTTAAGACCCTGTAGCTCTACGAGTAAGCAGACAACTTCTGCATATTGCAGTATCTTAGTAGGCCTATCCATGTATTTTACACGTTAGGCAACAGCAAAATTGCAAAGCCCCTCTAGAAAAATGTGCCTCGTGGTGAAAAACCTTCCAATCAAAAATTGTCGGTATTATGTAGATAATTGTTTGAGAGTCTTTTGAACATGTCAGGACAATGGTTTTGTCATCACAGTACTCTCTGCAGTACAAGATGCATGCAGCAAGCTGTAGGTTACTTGTGCAATAGAACCATGTAAAATCAAGCTGTGGGGCATTGTCAGATTATACGGCTGGCTGTTTTCGCTACCGAAGTTGCCGAATATTTTGGCGTGGAAGTCTTTTTTGGGGTCTTTTAAAGTGTACCTAAAGTCTGAAAATTCAAAAATATATGTTACAGAGCATGAAAACTGAATTCCAATGGTCCAATTCGCATCTTCACAGGACTTTCTTAAGCTGAGATATAAAATGTTGAAGTTTATTCACTCGATTTAAAAAGGTAGATTGCGCAATAATTTATGATGTCATTGTTGTACTACTCAAATTACAATCTTTGTATTTCTTTGTTTTTCTGAAAGCCACCGCACCTTGTGCCAAAATGTGATCGCGTTCTTACTGCTTTGGGGGGACTTGACTATATAAGCCCTCTCTGTACAGCATGTCATGCAAGAAAACAGGAAGCGGTCAAGGTCATATAAACATTTCTAATTTTAAAAGAAAACAAAGCATTTAATGTGAGTTGTACAACAAGATTGTCAAAAATTATTGCGCAATGAACTGTTTGGAGTTAAGTGAATAAATTTTAACATTTAATATCTCAGCAATGGAATAAGCTATGACAATGGGAGTTGGACCAATAAGATTAATTTTGTAACCTCTAAAATATATATTTTTGAATTTTTAGACTTTAGGTCCACTTTAAATGTACTAATCTGCAAGTATTAATTCTGATGGTTTTAGCATCGTATTTTCACACGGGCGATCTTATTTTCTCAAGGTGGGCTGTTTGTTGCCCAGCACACAATTTAAGGAGGGCATTTTGTTGCACACCTTGGCAAGTGTTTTTGCTTCCAAGGTGGGCGTTTAGGCGGGCACGGGCGATCGCCCGGGTCATATGACCAGCCCTGCACTAAACAGCTTTCACACAGAAAAGGGAAGGCTTTCAAATTCTTTCATGTTATGTCCTTTTTTCCTAATTCTGTCGCACCACATTTTGAATGAGCAAATTGCTGCAATGTGCATATTTCAATGGCCGCTTCTCACTGATTAGTGAAAGTTGCAATTAACCGCGCAACTTTTTCTTCACATTTAGTAACTTTATGTTGTAGTCTAAATTACCATGGCTGAATTCAACCAAATTTACACTTTACATTGCAAAAATTGTCTCAAGCTACCTGGATAGAAATTGACAAGGCAAGTCTGATCTGACACAGCTGTGACCATTAATATCTATACCACTGAAGGTGCTACATCATGACGGTTCATCCAATCAAAATGTGTTTCAGTGTTGTAGGTGGTTTTTCTCTGTCTTCATATTGCAGAAAGCATTACAGGCATGTACCTTTGGAATAACGGCTTCATATTGTGGCAGGACATCTTATGGTGTTCGTACTAACAAGATTCATGACGATGTGCAAGGTAAGAGGCACAGTAATTGTATATCTACAGTAATGTGATGAGGAGAAATCTTTTTACCCCTACCGACCAAAATAACACGGTCCACAGTTCAAGGAAGTGCCAAAGTTTGCAGTGCCACCAACAGTGGCGGATCCAGGAGGGGCACAACAGGCACGCGCCTCACCTATTGGAAGTCATACGTAAAAAAAGTTAAGGCAGAAAAGAAAACGCTTCAAAGTGTGTCAAATATAGCACCGTTTTGTATCTCGGCCCTCTTCCAAAAGCAAAAATTTTGCAAAGGGGAGGGGTACACCCCTTCTCTTGTACCCCCATCCTAGGACAGTGATCAATCAAACCTTGCGCCCCTTCAATTGAAAATCCCTGGATACACCTCTGGCCACCAAGAATCCGTATTGCACAAGGCCACTTTACTTGCAGTCTCACACTGGTGAGACAGTAATTCTTTTATACCATTTAGTAGCCTCTGAAGAATGGGTCTCATTGTGTCTGTACCGTGCAGCACTGTTTATCTTGATATTAGATATAGACTGCACCTAGGTTATGTTACACTGTGTTATCCTATCTCTTTCTCTGACTCTTTTTCCTTTGACATGTTTGTGGAGTGTGCTTCTGACTGTTTTTGGTTTCGATGATAAGAGAAACCTATGCAACTGTGCTGGCGTGTGTATGTATGTATGTATGTGTGTGTGTATGTGTGTGTGTATGTGTGTATGTGTGTTTGTGACACTTGCTCGTTAACACGATATCTCAAGAAGGGAAACTCTGACGCTTCTCAAACTTGGTACATAGGTGCCCCATATTGAGAGGAAGAACCCTATTGTTTTTGGTGGAGGTCGAAGGTCATCTGGGGTCACCAGGGGTCAAACTCTGAAAACCTTGTTAACACAATATCTCAAGGTAGAAAACATGGACAAATTTCATACTTAGTAGGTAGATGCGTTATGGGAAGAGGAAGAACGCTATTGATTATGGTGGAGGTCAAAGGTCATTTGGGGTCACCAGGGGTCAAACTCTGAAAACCTTGTTAACACGATATCTCCATGTAGGAAGCTTGGATAAATTTCATACTTAGTATGTAGATGTGTTATAGAAAGAGGAAGAACCCTATCGATTTTAGTTGAGGTCAAAGGTCATTTGGGGTCATCGGGGGTCAAACACTGAAAACCTTGTTAATACGATATCTCGATGTAGGAAGCTTGGATAAATTTCATACTTAGTATGTAGATGCCTTATGGTAAGGCAGAGAATGCTATTTCTTTTGGTGGAGGTCAAAAGTCATCTGGGGTCACCAGGGGTCAAATGCTGAAAACCTTGTTAACACTATATCTCGATGTAGGAAGCTTGGATAAAATTCATACTTAGCATGTAGATGTGTTATATAAAGGGGAAGAACTTTATTGATTTTAGTGGAGGTCAAAGGTCATTTGGGGTCATCGGGGGTCAAACTCTGAAAAACTTGTTAACACAATATCTCAAGGTGGAAAGCTTGGATGAATGTCATAATTAGTATGTAGATGCATTATGGGAAGAGGAAGAACCCTGTTGTTTTTGGTGGAGGTCAAAGGTCATCTGGGGTCACTGGGGGTGGAACATTGAAAACCTTGTTAGCACAATATCTCAAGGTAGTAAGCTTGGATGAATTTCACACTTAGTATGTAGATGCATTATGGGAAGAGGAAGAACCCTGTTGTTTTTGGTGGAGGTCAAAGGTCATTTGGGGTCACTAGGGTCAAACTGAAGACCTTGTTAACACGCTGTCTTTATGTAGGAAGCATGGATAAATTTTGTGCATAGTATGTAGATGAGTTATGGAAAGGCAAAGAATGCTATTGTTTTTGGTGGAGGTCAAAGGTCATCTGGAGTCACCGGGGGTCAAACCCTGAAAACCCTGGTAACATGATATCTTGACATAGGAAGTTGGATGAATTTCATACTTAGTATGTAGATGCCTACTGGTGAGAGGAAGAACCCTATCACTTTTGGTGGAGGTCAAAGGTCATCAGGGGTCTGGCCTTAAAAAAGTTTGCAGTCACTTCATACTACTGTAATTCCATGATACTGTAGGTGTGTATGAGTCATCGAAACCACAATGCATTTTTGCATTCTGGTTATACTTTGGGTTGGTTTGTAGGAAATGAGTTCCATTACACACTAGGCAAAACTGAAGGTAATTGGACTCATTTTCAGAAAAGTATTTTGATTCACTGCTGAAGGCACAAGGAATATATGTTGGTGAGGTTGAAGGTGTCTAGGTTTATGTTAATTGCTTTGTCTCACACTTGGCTTGTGAACGTGACACCTTGAAGGGCAGTGATGAGTACAGACATACATGGGAGCGTTTAGTGTGAAGTTTTCATGCAGGGATTCCGCCATAAATGCAAAAAAGCAAAAAAGGGGGGGGGATTAATTGCTCCTTAACCCCTAGTCCAAATTGATGCTGTCCCTGGCTAAAGTTACAAGTGGATTCAGGGGGACAAAAGCTTGCTTCAAGACCCCTATAAGGTGCATTTTCAAGGGTTTTAAAGGCCATTTACTTATGAAAGTCCAAACATTGCTGCAAAGGTGTCCTCTTCTTAAGTAAGAAACCAAGATATGGAAAATTTTTTTAATTTTTATGGAAATGAAAAGGGGGGGATTTTACCCACCTTCTTCTGGAAAGGTGGGGACAAATCCCCCCCTTTCCCCCCTTTGGCAGAAACCCTGTCATGTAAAGTGACACCTAACAATTATGCCTCTTTTACAGGAGAAATATGTCTTGACCAAATAGCTTAATAATTGAAGGGGGTTAGGGGTGACATAATTGGATTTAGCAGGGTTTATTTTAATTCTCCTCTTACAGTATCCCTTTCGATTTTGCTTAGGTAGGCCTATTTTTCTAAGTTGTTCACATTAATTTTGATGATAATTGAGTTTTCAAAATAGCAATATCATCAGCAAATTAGGCTATATTGCAGCCAGGTTCTGGCCAAGTAGGAAGGCCATTTTATAAAGTAGTGAGCTTAAGACTGTACCATCAGGATACTGACTTTGAGGTATATTTTCTGATTGTTTTCCCCTATAATTAATAAACATTTCTCTATTATTCAAGAAGGTAGATCGGATTCTGAGAGCAGGGTTGGCGCCTGGTATTTCGATGGGGGGGGGGGATTTTTTATTCATTTAAGGTTGCTTAGATGCATAATGAGGGTGTCTTTGGTACATATTTTGAACTGATCATATATGGCTGGAAAACTTATAATTTAGTAATTTTTGTTTGGGAAAGATGCTTTTCTGGGGAGGGTTGTCCCCTACCCTCTGAGAAATTTTTATCAATTTAAGATTGCTTAGATGCAAAATGGTGATATATATACTTGGAATTATTTGAGCTGATCATACATGTCTGAAAAGTGTTCATTTATTGAATTTTAAGTTTTGGTTTAGTGAAAAGGACAGTAGCCTTTGTTGTCTAAGAGAAGGGTATGTAGTCAACAAACCTTCTGAATTCACCCCCTTTTATATATGGGCAGGGCTGTTGCGACCAGGGATGTGGGGGTGTCACACCCCCCCCCACACCCCAAGTTCGTCAGAGCGACGACAGTCGGAAAATATGAAATACCAGTTAGAATTTCTGATATATATCAGTCTAGCTCATTTTTCTGACTGAGCTTATGTCAACTTTGTATATATTTTCTAACTAGATCAAGTGAGAATAATACCAAACATTATTTTCCTCACGTAAAATCGAATCAAAAGTGTCCTTTTTTTCGCAAATTCTTCTCAAACTATCAAAATTTCCGTGCGCTTCGCGCGCGTCAAACCTTATCTCAGTGTTGATAGCAACTTTCGGAGAAGCACAACAGCAGAAGTTGAAAGCTGTTTACAAATTACCAGGTAAAACACTGGCTTTTTGAGTGGCATGATGGTCTGTTGGCCAGTTGAAAGTATATCGATGCAGATTGTGAATACAGGTTTTGTCATGGAAATTTTATTAAACGAAAATTTCTCTTCTGCATGCGTCACCATTTGCAACCAATCTCATGACCATTATTGAGGTAATTATACCAGGCACAGTTCCTACAGGGGCTAGGTGGCTTTAGCCCCTCAAAAATTTTCAAAGCCCCACAAAATTGCACAAAATTTCATATCTGGACTAATATCGGTCAAGACAAAGATGTCTATTTATCGGGCCCGTAGCCGTTAAGTTCTGTAACGATTCTTTCTATAACTTCAACAAATATTCTTGTGCTAGGCGTACTTTCATCTCTAGTTCTTTCTAGTGGTAACCCCCCCCCCGTTTCAAACATATTGGATTTATTCAACATTTCCACAAATAATGTTCTTCCATGTAAGCGTGATTCTAGAGAAACATGAAAATGCATCTTTGCGAAGTTCTTTCTGCGTTTTCCTAACTTTGGAAAGATTCTTTCTTCAGCCTCGCCATCGTTGCAAACATATTTTGTAAGAAAAAGATTTTTCAGTTGTGTAGGGGAGCTTTAATGGGTACGACAAAGAATGTAATCCCAGATGACAACCATGTGCCCAACAAGTCTCATAATTTTGCCCACATTCTTCAATAAAAACCCAAACTCTTTCAACTTTCCTTAATGGAAACAAAAATGTGACATCTTTTTTCAATATAACCAAAATTTTTTTGGCGCGCTTCGCGTGCCTTATATTTGGAATTTGGCAACCCATTGAATCTGTTGGGACTTAGAGTAGCTGACCCCCAGTCAGAGTGCTTTTCCCCCATGTTGGCAAATCAAAGCACCCCCTCTGGCTGAGCCTGCATGCAGGTTTTTCGTTTTGGCATTAAACTATACCATCAAATAGTTTCGGGGTGCTTCACGTGCAATCCTCACAATCCAGATTGTATCACTTATGAACATTGTAAGCACAAACGTACCAGTAAACTTTTATTGTATAAACTAGGTGTACATTCTGAAACGCGCTTGTTAGTCCAAGACCCCTTTTGCTATACCTGTCTGGGAGGTCTAATATCACCTTTCTGCACCTATACTCTCCCTCCCACCTATCCTCAATTGCTTATTCGTCTGGATTTTCGTTCAAAATTAGTAAAAATACGATATGTACATGTAAAGTGCTTGACATCATAATCTATATTGTTATTTAGATGTAAGGTAATAAGCATTATGTCATTGCTCACCCCCCCCCCTCCCCCCATTTGATATAATTGATCCAGAGCTTCAAGGAGGCCCTATATACAGGTATATGCCACCCTTAGACGTTAGAATAGAAGGCATAAAAGGAGTCAAAAAGGGGGCTTCAGGAGGTTTGTGACAAATTCTGCTCTTCTACAACATAATTACTCTCTGCTTTCACCTAACCAAATCTTAGAATTCACTATATTATGGACATTTTCAAGCCATATATGATCAGTTCCAAAAATATCCCCAAGGTAGAACCATTTCGCATCTAAGCAACCTTACCTTAACAAAAATTTCTCAAAGGAGAGGGACACCTCCTTTGACCCCTCCCCCAGGACGGCACCTTTATTTAGTCACAAAGGAAGGATCACCACTGCTGTGTACAAAGGCAGGGCACATAAAAAAGGAAGTTGCAATTCACGGGCCGCCACTCTCCCCCAGGACGGCACTTTTTTGTAGCGACAAAGGAAGGATCCCCAATGCTGTATATGAATGCAGCCAGGGTGCATAAAAAAAAATTTGCAATTTATGCGTCACCACAGTTGCAGAAAACATCTATCCAGTCGAATTTGGGACCTTCACACCCCCCTCCCCCCCCAAAAAAACTTATGACCCTAGCTACGGCCCTGTGTATGGGTATGTTTTCACTCAAAAATAGGTGCGTTGAGTCGACAAAAACACGAACTATTACAAATATTTTCTTTGCTTCATATACAAGTTATCTAAAGGCTGGAAGCTCTGGACTAATTATATGGATCAAATATATGCCTCAACCCCACCCTCCTTTCTTCTTTCTCCTTCGCTTCCCCTTCTTTTTGGTTTTCTACTTTTCTTTTTTCCTGTTCTTTTCCTTCTCTCTTCACCCTGTTCTTGCAAGTGATAGGAGGCGGTTGCCCCCTGCCCCATGTGGCATCTCCCTGTTTTTCTTTGCTCTCTTTCGGATTGACTCAAGACTTCTTCATACAGTAAAGATTGTGTTGTGTACTGTTTCAAATTCGTTTTCTATGGATTACTCAGTAGAGACAACACCAAAATAAAGCACAATAAGGCATAGGCGTAGGTAGCCCGTTCGAGACTGGGGGCTGAACCTTGTTTCAGATGGCCGTCTTGGGGAGGAGTCTAACGGGAAGGGTGTCCTCCTTCCCTTTGGAAATTTTTGGGTATTTGAGGGTCCTCAGATGCAATTTGGTGCAACATTTTGGGCAAATTTTAAGGAAAATTACTGCAATTTTTAGCTCATACCAGCATGCTGGTGTGAGCTATTGTGATCACGCGGCGTCACTCTGTCTGTCTGTCTGTCTGTCTGTCTGTCTGTCCACACTTGTTCAAAATGCTTCTCCTCCCACATGCTTTCGTGGATTTGTTTGAAACTTGGGCACAATGTTCCTTGGGTGGTGGGCCATTTGGGGTGTTCAGGAATTTTTGGTCCAAGGTCCAGTGTGGACCCTAGGGCCCATTTTATGAAATTCTACAAAATGCTTCTCCTCCTACAGATTCTCTTGTACAGTGTTGATGGTTTGCCATAATGTTACTCTGTTATTGGTCCCTTCGGGGTGTTCAGGAATTTTGGGTCCAAGGCCCAAAATGGACTGTAGGGTCCATTTTGTGAAATATTCCAAAGTAATTAACTTCTTCTCTATTAAATGTGTAAAGAGAGGTAACAGCCTCTCATTATATTGCTTGGTTAGTGATCTCATTATGGTGTTCTTGAATTTGGGTCTAAGGTCCCATGTGGGCCCCAATGGCTCATTGTATGAAATTTTGCAAAATACTTTTTCTCCTACAAATTGTGTTGTTCAGTGTTGATGATTTGCCATAATGAAGTTCTGTTAATGGTCCTTACAAATTACTTCTCCAATTTGGGATGAAGAATACTTTTGATACCTTTCTAACCAATTTTGTGCCACCTCTCTATTTTACCACTTATACAAAATCACTTTACTACCTATTTTTCTGTGTGCTGCAACCTCTTTAAAACTGTCTGTGTAGAAGAGGTCAATCCTGTGCAGTTGTTTAGGTTAGTTTAAAGGGAACTGCTTAATGGGATTTCCATTGGCAATTTCCATTGTGTGTGCATTGTCAGAGCAGGTGGGTGTGTTTGTCATAGTGATCCTCTGTCAATGGTTTTTTTAGGGTGTACAGAAATTTTGGGTCCAAGGCCCAATGTACACTAGGGTCCATTTTGTGAAATATTGCAAAATGGTCAATTCCTCCTCCAGTTAATGTTTAAACAGAGTTGAAGGCCTGTCATAATGATGCTTGGTTAGTGATCTGTTTATGGTGTTCTGGAAGTTTGGGTCTAAGGTCCCATACGGGCCCTGTGGCTCTTTATATGACATTTTGCAAATTGCTTACACCTGCAGATTCTCTTGTACAATGTTGATGGTTTGTCATAATTATATTTGGGTAGTGGGTACCTTCAGGGTGTTTAACAAGTTGGGGTCCAAGGCACAAGATGGACCATAGGGTCCATTTTGAGTAGTATTGCAAGTGATTAACTTTTCCTCCAGTTAATGTTTAACAGAGTTGACAGTTATAATGATGCTTGGTTAGTGATCTGTTTCTGGTTTTGTGGAATTTTGGTCCAATGTTTGGGGTCCAAGGCCAAAATGGGCCCTAGGGGCTTTTGCTTTCTTAAATTGTATTCATGAAACAACTTACAAAGCAAAGATAGCATGACAAATTTTTTTGTGACATTCAGGAAGGTGCCATCAGGTACTATGTGAGATTTGGGGTCATAAGCCATTTGACATCATTTAAAGTCATACAATGCTTTTACTAACAAAGACTACAAGCCAGGGACCCTTAATTAGTTGAAGGTATGAGCTTCAGCACCATTGGTGCTCTAGTTTACATTTTTTACAGAAGAGACAAATAAGGGGTTTTTGGCCTTGGATATTGAGGGCAGAAGCATACTTCAGCCCCCCAGATTTCTGACTGGGGCGCTTTAGCCCCCAGCCCCCCGCTTCCTACGCTTATGCAATAAGGGAGACATATAATATTACTTCAAAGTTTAATTCATTTTATTAAATGTTTTTTTTTTTTTTTTATTTTTATTGTCAAAATGTTCGTTAAGTTATTGACCCATGATGGCCCCAACATGTAAGTTCACGTTCTAAATTTTAAATGTTCACATGATGGGAATGGAGAGACAGTAAATGTTTGAGATTGCCAAACATTACATAATTTGGACGGGGGGGGGGGGAGGATACCCATATATGGAAGGTTCACTTGTTCGCAGGTTCACTAAAGACCGAAGATTCCTGGGGGAAAATATATTCCGAGGTACGGGTACAGGGTTGGGGTTTTGGTTAGAGATTCATTGATCAGGGGTATCCCCTGATTGATGCACAAATTAGCTGTATGTATTTTTTGGTGTAACTTGCAATGATACGCACCTTTTCTCCAAGAGGGGAGAACTTTTTGCTCTGTGACACCATATGGGTAAGGTCTCACAATAACTTGGCATTAGGGTATACTACTGTTCGGTTTTACCTTTACTCTCGGTTCCTGTGCTCTTTTTGTTTGCGCGTTACGTATAATGGCCTTAGTGTTTATATAATACTAAACCTGCATTCAGGTAAGCAGTGGAGACAACAGAAAACGTTATGCGTGCGGGGATTGCAAGTTTCAGGTATTTTGTGACGAACAGTTTATCTAATATTGTGATAGATGGGTGACATACTGTAACACCTCACCCCACCTAACTTGGAAAATTGCCAAGGCCTGCAGAAATAACCATAGCTAATTACTACAGAATAGAAGGTGGCTTAAAGTTGAATGCATGAGTAGGAGCAGTGTTTAGTCATGTGGTAAGTGACTTAATCTGGACCAGGGCCAGAGTAGTTGGGAGAAAACATGTTCACAAAACCATATAAATTTCAAAGTAAATTTCACAGCTTTCATTACACAAAAGGTCATGGAAGTTCGACCTCATGATAACATACTACCTGTATGAAATACAAGTAACTAGTTATGGAGAGGTTGGAAGGAATTACAGTTGAAGGCAACAAGTTGTGTGCACCATAGGCGTAGGAAACTGTCGCGGCTGTGGGGAGGGGGGAGGCTGAACATTGTTTCAGATTACTGTGTTGGCATAGGGGGTACCCCCCTCCCCTTAGGAAACTTTTGGAATGTTTCAGGGCCATGAGATGCAGTTTGGTGCAACATATTGTACATATTTTAAGGTAAATTAGAACAGATTTTTGACATTTCTTACAGGGAATAAAAATAAGGTGGTTCTGTCCGTGGATTGGGGGAGTGAACAAAAGCACAGTTCTGTCCCATCACATTATTTACTGGGAGAGTAAACCCCCCCCCCCCCCCCCCACCTTCCCAGTGCTCCCACGAAAGAACTTTAAATCCTGTAAAACCTTTAAAAAACCTTTATTGCAAAAGTGGCTCTTTATTTTTTTTTTTCTTTTTTTTTAAATAAAAACTCTTTCAAACCTTTAAAAACCATTATTTTAGTTTTTAGTTACAAATAAAGTCAACAAGTTTTGTAATAAAATAAAACTTACAAGTCTTTTTAAAAATATTTGAGTATTTTGAGTCTTTCAGAGCCTGTTTTGGAGGATCTTCCCTGGCTGAGTTCACTTCAGAGATGGCACATGTCATGGACAAGTTATATGGTGAGTATTTTGAGACATATGTAATGTTTTCTGCCCCAATGATGTCCTTTG
This sequence comes from Holothuria leucospilota, assembly GCA_029531755.1. Taxonomy (NCBI): domain Eukaryota; kingdom Metazoa; phylum Echinodermata; class Holothuroidea; order Aspidochirotida; family Holothuriidae; genus Holothuria; species Holothuria leucospilota. The sequence goes on along the minus strand of CM055979.1, from coordinate 5,207,101 downwards.
AGGGGGTGCTCATTAAAAACAGGCATGGATTGTTTAAAGTAATTAGACCAAAAAGATCAATGTGGCAGTCGGTCAGTTTGTGGAATAATAAGCATGTCAAAAATATATGTCCTGGTCACTTGGATTATCTAAGTGTGCTTGTGAATTGAATATTTTTACCACTGTCACTAAGAAGTCTTATTATTACAGTGCTTGGTAAATGATGTGTGCAGTATAGTCATTTACATTTCTCTTGGCACCTTGGTCATCCATATTTAATGTTAATGGCTATAAAAAGAATTGCCCAGTCATCCTTGATTTGTATAAAGTTTATTTCAGAAAACATAAATATCTGTAGCGTCAGGGCTTCTCCAAATTGCTGGACAGAAACTACAAGAATGTAAAACAAACTTGGAGGACTGTTGCAAACAAAAAAGAAAACCAATATCAGATTATTCCAAAGAAGCAAAAATTTAGCATAAAGACTGCACATATTGCAGCTAGAAGTTATTCATGTTAAACCATTTTTTGTGTTGAGAATTTTCAGTTCCCCGTATGTGAGATATCCAAGGTAGATGAAATAAATTGTTTTAAGGATGTTTTACCAGAAATTCAACAAAATCCTATTTGTAAGTTTCGCGAATAGCAGGAGTGTCCATTTGATTTTATCACTTTGAGACTTTGAGCATATAATACAGTAGTAACTTAATAAAAATATCACTTAACTGTTTCTTCTTTGAGCGCTAATTTGAGGATAAAATACAATGTTTAAACTATAAGTCCTTTACATGCTTAGTAGATGTGCCTTCAGTAATATACAAAGAAGTTTCAAACATGAGTACCTCAGTTAACATAAATTAGTGTGACAATTGTGGTACAATACAGCTAGAATATTAATGGTTTACATATTATTGGTTTCGATGATAAGAGAAACCAATGCATTCGTGATGGCGTATGTGTGTATGTATGTGTGTATGTGCGTGTGTGTGTATGTGTGTGTGTGTGTGTGTATGTGTGTTTGTGACTTTGCTCGTTAACACGATATCTCAAGAAGGGAAACTCTGACAGTTCTCAAACTTGGTACATAGATGCCCCATATTGAGAGGAAGAACCCTATTGTTTTTGGTGGGGGTCAAAGGTCATCTGGGGTCACCGGGGGTCAAACCCCGAAAACCTTGTTAACACGATATCTCGAGATAGGAAGCTTGGATAAATTTCATACTTAGTATGTAGATGCGTTATGGTAAGAGGAAGAACCCTATTGTTTTTGATGGAGGTCAAAGGTCATGTGGGGTCACCGGGGGTCGAATGCTGAAAACCTTGTTAACACGTTATCTCAAGTTAGGAAGCTTGGATAAATTTCATACTTAGTATGTAGATGCGTTATGGTAAGAGGAAGAACCCTATCGTTTGTGGTGGAGGTCATAGGTCATCTGGGGTCACGGGAGGTCAAACTCTGAAAACCTTGTTAACACAATATCTCAAGATAGGAAGCTTGGATAAATTTCATACTTAGTATGTAGATGCGTTATGCTAAGAGAAAGAACCCTATCATTTTTGGTGGAGGTCAAAGGTCATCTGAGGTCACCGGGGGTCGAATGCTGAAAACCTTATTAACATGATATCTCAAGTTAGGAAGCTTGGATAAATTTCATACCTAGTATGTAGATGTGTTATGGTAAGAGGAAGAACTCTATTGTTTTTGATGGAGGTCAAAGGTCATCTGGGGTCACCGGGGGTCGAATGCTGAAAACCTTGTTAACACGATATCTCAAGGTAGGAAGCTGGGATAAATTTCATACTTAGTATGTAGATGCGTTATGGTAAGAGGAAGAACTCAATTATTTTTGGTGGCGGTCAAAGGTCATCTGGGGTCACCGGAGGTCAAACTCTGAAAATCATGTTGACACGATATCTCAAGATAGGAAGCTTGGATAGATTTCATAGGTAGTATGTGGATGTGTTATGGTGGGAAGATGAATGCTATCATGTTTGGTGGAGCTCAAAGGTCATGTAGGGTCACCGGGGGTCAAACACTGAAAATGTTTTTAACATGATATCTCAAGATAGGAAGCTTGAATAAATTTCATACGTAGTATGTACATGCATTATGGTAAGAGGAAGAACTCTGTCGTTTTTGATGTAGGTCAAAGGTCATCTGGGGTCAAAAAGCAAAATTTTAAAAATTCCCAAGATCGTCTCATGAGTTCACCAGAAGGTAAAAAGCAAATTTTCCCAAGAATTCCCAAGATCATCATCTTGAGTCATCAGATGTGAAAATGCAAAATTTTCCAGGAATTCCCAAGATCAAATATGAACCTAAAATGATTTTTCCAACATGTTAAGATAGCACTTGACCAGTGACTGAAAGACATGCTACATCATGGCATTATTTGGAATAGAACATATATCATCGAAACCTCAATGCATTTTTGCATTCTGGTTAGGTTAATGTTTTGGGTCAAAATTCGGAGGGGTACAGTACGCTACAGAAATTTGTTACTTTATACACGTTGACGTCAGTGCATACTATTGAATTACTGCACATGCATATGAAAGACATGCACACACCAAATGCTGCACTAGACAATATCTGACATATGGTACATTACATGTACCGTGCTCTTCATTTGAAATTTGTTTTACATCCGACTTACATGCTGCTATGTTCATCAGATACGTAGGGGAAATTTCTGTTTTTTGCAATAAATGAAAAACTTGGGAATGGAATGAAGACTTTTAAATCTTGTTTTTGGTTCCTTGCGTTAGCAAAAGGAGCCTATGTAGTCAGCTTGGCGTGTGTGTGTGTGTATGGGTGTGTGTGTGTGTGACACTTGCTTCGGTACGCTGTATCTCAACAAGGGAATGTTGGACTAAACTGAAACTTGGTATATGGATCTGTCATAGTGAGAAGGTGTGCCCTACTGTTTTTGGTGGAGGTCAAAGGTCATGTGGGGTCACCAGGGGTCAAAGACCGAAAACCTTCTTTGTACGATATCTCAAGGTAGGAAAATTTCATACTTGGTATGTGGATGCATTATGGTGAGAAAATGAATGCTGTAGCTTTTGGTGGAGGTCAAAGGTCATCTGGGGTCACCAGGGGTCAAACACTGAAAACTTGTTGTTAACACAGTATCTCAAGTTAGGAAGCTTGGATAGATTTCATACTTCGTATGTGGATGACTTATGGTGAGAAGATAAACCCTGTCATTTTTGGTGGAGGTCAAAGGTCATTTGGGGTCACTGAGAGTCAAATACTGAAAACCTTGTTAACACAATATCTCAAGGAAAGAATCTTGGATAGATTTCATACTTGTTATAAAAATCAACCATAGTGAGAAGCTGTGCCATACAGTTTTTGGTGGAGGTCAAAGGTCATCTGGGGTCACCAAGGGTCAAAAACTGATAACCTTGTTGTAAGCACAATATCTCAAGGTAGGAAGCTTGGATTAATTTCATACTTAGTGTGTGGATGCCTTATGGTGGTGAAAATATTTTTTGGGTGGAGACCAAAGCTCATCTGGGGTCACTGGATGTCAAACTCTGCAAACCTTTTCAACTCTATATCTCAGTGTAGGAAGCTTGAATAGATTTATGCTTTGAGGTGTTGCATTAAATCCAGCAGAAAACCCGTATGAGTTTTGTTGGATGTCAGAGATGAAATCACCAGATGCCAAAAAGCAAATTCCCAAGAATTCTTAAAGTTAAATATAAGCACAAAACTGTATCATTCCAGCACATTAAGATCACATTCACCCAATGACTGAAAGATGTGGGACATCTTTCAGAGATGTCAGGTATCTCAATTTTAGTTCAAATTATAGTATGGCACTGGTTTTTTTTAACTTATACCAATTCTTCCTGATTTGGGTTAAAATTTAAAAATCCAACTGTCATCTCAAAAGTTTTGTTTTTGGAAAATAGAAACACTGAATTTTAAGAAATCTAGAAGTTCATAGCTTAAATCATTTCTATTTTTCTGTCATAAATACTGGTTTGCTACTAAATACCCATTCACAATGCAAAAACCTGTATTAAGTGAGGCTTTCCTGCTTAAGTAAAAGCTAATCAGAAACATCTTTCAATTCATTGATGTAATGGTTAACAGTTTGGCAAATAATGCAAGTGATCTTTTTCACTAATAGTGACAAGAAACATTTTACAGCAAAAATAACCTTAAACTGTCTTGATTTTGGAAATTCTGCGTCAGGAAGTTTTCATTAGAACCACAGGAATCAGTTTATGTTGATTATTTTCTCACTGTGTAATTATGTAGGAGTCCTTCATATAACAGAACACAAAAAGTTGGAACAGCTTTTAAAGTCTAGAATTTTTCACCTAGCACTAATTTTGTTTCGGACGTAACAAGATGTCAACAATTTGACTTAGTTCAAAAATTTTGCCATATTTAATGCCTATAAGGTGAGTTAACATTCCTGTTGAAAGAAAATCAACACAGTTTTACAGTTGTACTAAGAAATTAAGCACAAAGTTACAAAATTTCAAATTAATGTAACATTAAGAATGTTCCATACTGCTGTAACACTAGTTGTAGTTCCCGAAGACTTGCACACATCAGTTTATATTGTGTAAACTTTGTCAGTATCGAAAGATTTTATTGGGCAAAATCTTGCCCAGTTCTTCTAAAATCCTGAACAAACTATAGCTTGTTGATTCAGTTTTAACAGCTTAATGAGCCAACATAATGGTGTCTGATCATACATGTTTCGGATGTAACACTTTGTCAACAATTTCTTTTTTAAAATGCCGTAATTGTCATTAGAGCAAAATAATATCCTTCAGAAAGTCCACCAACTTGCAAAATTGTACAGATTTTTCCACAGTCAATGTGGTACAAGGTCCAGGTAAAGACTGTCAAAAATTTATTCTTTATTCTAATTCTTTATGCTCAATTAGCTGTCCCCCTCCACCCCTCCCCCACACCCCCCTCTCTCTAAAAACTCCCTGCAGCCTTTTCATTTTTCATAGCAAACTGGTACTGGTTACAGAAACTATATGAATCTGTCAAGACAAACTTTACCACCACTCAAAATGCCTTTTTGCACTTTCTGTATTAAATTACGGCCATAGTTGTACTCTAGGGGCAGAGAGCATACAGTACCTAAGGATCATGCCCAATTATAAAATATGTTTTGCAATGCAGTAGACCAGATCCTGACTTTTCAGTGTTGTGTAAAGCGACTAAGCCTACAGGTAACATGTTTTAATTAGACCAGCTCCCATGGAATCATACAGTATAGCAAAATGGTACATATTTGATCACTAACTACACACAACTCTCTGACAACTGTTTTGTGCATGAAGTAATTGTTGAACATCATGAAACTAATTGACACATGTTCCAGAGTGCCATACAGTTCAGTATTTTTGAAGTTACTGTATACATATCAACTCAACGTAGTTTGGTGAATGTAAGATTTCAACTTGAGTTCATGTGATATTCCAGAGAAGTTCATGTACACTAGCTAGTATTAATTTTGCATTCTTTTTTGTTTTCATTTTGTGGGTTTTTTTCTTTATTATTTGTTTTGAGGATAATTCAAGAACCAATTTCATTTAAGTGATCTTACTTTATCAAAGCTTTAAAATGAAATCTTGAGAAATATTTTAAAGATGGCCCCAAAGGCTTCAGCTTAAGTACAGGCTGAAGAGTATAAGGGTACTGTACAATCACAATAATGAGCAAAATGTGTACTGTATCATTTTAGGCAAAGGTCACAAATTGGCCTTGTGGCTACCTAACTGGCCTGCATGGTCTCCATTCATTAAAAATTCAATTTTTTGGCAGAGTTTTGTATATTTACCATATAATTTAGTAAACAAGAAATCTTAGAAGTAAATTTATAGTAACTGCTTGTAACTGCTAATCTGCAATGTGATGAAATGGCAATGAGCAAGTTATGCCCATAAAACTAAGGTACTCCCAGCCATTTCAGCTGTCTGTAATGTAGTTTCCTAACAGTAGTCTGGGGGAAAATGTCAATATATACTGTGCCTCTATTAAATGTATGAAGGTGTAGGCAACAGTAGGAATTCCTGTCAAAATTTCAGTAACAGACTGGACCATATCCATGATCATACCATCCATCCCACAATTTTATTCTACTTCATGGGCAATCCTCTTAGACTGCAGATGTTCCATGCATGTCCAGTACATGGCAAAAATAATATCTTAAATAGTAGACCTTTTCAACTAACAACCAATCATCTACTGAGCAGTAACTTTTTGAAGGGTTTGCTCTTTCAGGTTCAGGTGGATAGGGTTCATATGGCAATTCAGTTGTATCCAGTTTAATCATGTGCATAGTGCACTACTGCTGTACATGTATGAAGGAAAATCTTCACCAGATTGTAGCATTCATGCTATACAGTAACACACAGTAACATAGCCTACATATGTACAGTACCACAGCACACTTCTCATTGTGAGCAATATCATCTCATTACTGAATGAAAAACTGGCATAAAGAGAATCAATTCTGAACCAAGACTTATACAGTCGCAGCACTACAGTAGCTCATTGCCATCTTCATTGCAGAGGAAATGGGTGAGGTGGCATGTATAATGGTCATGGATCCTTCCCCTATGAAATCCTCTTCCACCTCACCCACGTGCACATGAAGTAATTTGGTCGAGTAAACTGACTTTACTTGATTTTGAACCCATAAATAAATATGCCTATGATCTCATATGTATTTCATTGTTCACACCCCCCCTCCCAGCACACGAATATACACTTATAGTCTGCTGTTTTAATGTCTAGGCATCAAAATCATGGAAGGGTTGCATTTTCACCAGGGATCGGCATTCATGGACATGAGTATTTCATCATGGTCATCACCAACTTCACTGGTCATCATAAACCTTATTGTTTCACAGTTCATGATCTCTATTCTAATAGAACCCTCATCATCCATATTATTCACATCTTGTGGACTATCACCCTTACAAATTGTCACCAAGTCCACAGTTCTCATTTCAAGCCCAAATCATTCCTATATTCAATAATGTTCACTTAGATTCTAGCACACAGTGACGATTGTCAACATTTTGTGTTACATCCGAAACAAACAAAGGAGGACATACAATATGATACTAAGTTTTTGGTACATGTAAGACATGTAGAGTTTAACAGCTGCAAAGAATCTGATTCACATTTGTGGAGAGAACAAAAAGTGACTTTGTTAGGGTCTCAAAAGACACATTTGTCCTATTTTTTAAAAGTTTACACCAAATCATTGGAATTAGAGCAATCATTCCCATTTTTGACCAAACAGGTGCACCTCATGTTTGGAAACCATTTCCTACCAGGGTGGTTACAATGTATTCACATAATATACCTTCTAACATTATCAGATAACAAAACATTGACGAATTCCTTTTAATAATATCAAACAGCAAACATAAAATGTTGGAATTTCCGTCAACACCCGGAGCTGTTACGTCCGAAACAAGTTTCCACCCATATTGTACAAAAGATTGCAAAACAGAGTGAATGATTAGCTGTAGAGCATGACTCCCCAGAGATGGATAAGAACTCTTTTACCCTACTAGAGTATCCTCACTAAAAATTCTGGGAACATTCATTCAAATATTTGTTTCGGACGTAACGATGGTTTCGGACGTAACATGTGTTGACGGAATTCTTTTTTTGTTGATGGTGAGATGGGGAAACAATTTGGGTAAGTTGACTTACTATGAAAATAAGGTTTGTCGTTATGTCAATTTAAAAATTGTTGATAAACATCAAATTTATTTTGTTGCATTGGTCATATCAACCAAATAACAATGTTTCGGACGTAACAAAAGTGTTGACGGAAAATTTAGATTTTTTTTTCAATTTTTCATAATTTTTTAAGCACTGGATTTAAATCGTTCAAATGCACTTATTATATATACTGACAGTCACTGCTGTTCTACTGTAGTCAATGACTTCCAATACTTCATTTTGTGTAAGCTATGCAAGCTTCAGATCTACAGTTACAAATGTTGATGGAAAATGTTACGTCCGAAACGGTGACTTTACTGCAACACCCTGACTCAGCCATGAATGCTCATAAAGTTTGATACTTGTCAGCATGTTTACACTGCACCAACTAATGTTGGTACCAAAAACCAGGAGGAAGTAGCATTTGTAGTGTTCAGTACGGGTAATTAAAAATTGACCTTGGAATTTCGGCCATATTTTCCGTCAACAATTTGCTAGTATATCATATCAGGTATATACTTAGACGCACAATACTGGTCCGGTTAAGCTATGGGAGCTTAATCAAGTTTGATTGTATAAATTCAGACTGCAAAACATAAGAGAACATCTTGCTGGTGGATTGTGCAATGCCTAGAACCCCCATTAAGCCAATTGGTATAAGTTAAAAAAACCACAGCCGTATTACAATTTTAATCCATAATTCTGCCATTATGAAAACCTGCATCAAATACTGCTTTCTAATATTGCAGAAGATTCTCTGCCCACAAAGCAGAGGACTTGTGAAAGTTCACTAGACAGATATTTGTCCTTAGATTAGGACATGTGAGCTTGCAGAAATTGGAATTGATTAATTAAATGCTACTATGGCTTGTTAGTTTTATAAAGAGAACTAAGTTACTGATCATGTGGATCAGATACCATTGAGCGTGCATGAATTGTGATTGCTTAAATGAATAAAACAAATTGTAACTGTATACTGTCTGTGGTGATATCCCTTGAAGTGCATGTATTTCTTCAGAGCAATTTATATGCTTGAGTTAACACAAGATGTGCATTGTCTACAGAGCAGATTTTGTGCATCTACAGAAATACTGGTTCATTCAGTACTTGGCTCAGTTTCATTACATTCAGCAAGGAACCACAGTGCCCATTGGGCTCTTGTTTATAAGCAGTATTCTTGTGATGATTAGGGAGGGACTCATAGCCACAGCCATATCTGACAATGCATTGCAAAAAATGCTACACATACTGAGAACTGCATCGCATGGAGGTGCACTTTGCATCGCAATTAAATTGCGATGCAATACCGCTTATTTCCATCACTGCATCTGATAAAGTATCTTACATGTAAATAGCTAGATCCAACAAAAAGGCACATGTTGTTTTGGTTCAAGGTGGCAAACATTTGCCACCATTTTTGTAAAGTGAAAATGCCTTACTGGAAGTGTATATGTATGCAGTAGCAATGAAGAGAGCACTTCATACATTTTACTAGACCCCAACTTAGTATTTACATGTATAGTTTGCACCATGGTAATATTTTTAAGCACCTGTTTTTATCAATATTTGAAGAAAAGCTTAAAAGGAAATTTAACTGTTCTTTTCAGATGAAGTGAATGTTTGGACAGCTAGGCATGATCTATAACACAAAACAGGCTCAAAGATTCAAGATAAGTTATTTAAAGAGAGGGAATCTTCATGTTAGTAAGTCAGTTAGGTCGGTAAGTATTTTGTTATTTGAAATTTTGTTAAAAGGTATGACTTCATTTTCCTTTATTTTGGATGTGTCAACCTTTTAAAACCTTTATTTTATGTTTTAAAACCTTAAAACAAAAATAAAAAAAAAAAAATAAAAAAAACCTTTCTTTTCTTGAAAACGCTGTGGGAGCACTGCCTTCCCATCATGTATTCGGTATGGGCCATTTACATGTGAAGCCCCTGAAGAGTTTAGTGCAAACAGTGTTTAATATGGATGTCTTCAGAGAAATACATAAAATTAGATACTTAAAAAAAAAAAAAAAAAGATGTCGGGCCATCTTGGGATGAAGGCTAAACAAAGACTTGTTACACATACTTCATGGGTCCCCCTCAACATGTTACAAATTTTCATAAGTAGTTCATGGTATTCATAATGAAACTGAAAAAGAGAAATTATCTTTAAAATGGTAAATAATTCAGGAATTTGAAGGGAACTTTCCAGTACCATTAACATTTATTGATTGATTTTTTTTTTCTTTTCTTTGGGGGGGGGGGGGGGGGGGGGGGGGGGTTGTTTTATAACATATTAGACATACATGTATGGCATTTATGTAATAGGGGTGGGGTTGGGGGTTAGAGAAACAAGGTACTGGCTTGCCATACTTGTTCTCTAATCTGCTTGTTAATTCCACATGTACCAGTCCAACCCCTCCAGTCACCATGTGGGTCCTGAAAAGAGGTCACGATTAGCTAAGTAACTAGTATATGGCTCTTACAGTACCTTAAGTAGAACCTACACATAGGTCAAAGTGCAGCCCTAGAGTAGGAAATGTATCATAGGGGCTGTCAAGTGCAAAAATATGGCATCAGTACATAAGCCAGTACTGCCAATCATAAGTGAGCAAGCTATGCATTAACGGCAATGTGAAGTGGTGCTGAGATAAGAATACATAAGGAAGTGTAAATAACAACAGCACCTGATGATAAATGTATTTAGAGACATGCTGAAAAGGTGCTCCCGTGAACGTTGCCTGTAATTATAGCAGTAACTTGCTATAAATGACACTGGTGGGTTCCTTAAATCAGGCGATGTCAAGCGGTGACCAGCTTGGTTGATGCCTGGGTGTTAGCTTTAATCAGCTTCTAATGTGAGGTGCCCTAACTTGAGTTGGCTGTGACTACAGAGCCAAAATATCCACACAGGGCCCTACAGAATTTATAACCACATGCACTTAACTACTGTACCTGCTAAGGATAGATGGTGCTCAAAGTTGTTTAGAAGCGAGCGCTGGATTAGTCTACATATATAGGCACATGGAAATAATATATGAAAGTTGAGTACATGGTGACTACATTCATGTAAGCTGAGTACAGTAAAGATTCTGTACATGTAATAGTCTCTCTGCTGGCACTGACATAGAGATACAATCTTGGACAAAACTGTTGGAACACCTCCCTCTGTTATACCACATACACTGTGATGTTGTGCATGATTTACAAAGCCCTGCCCCAGTTCAGTGTTGTGTCCAAACAAAAGCGGTGCATCCTGAAGTTGGCATTATCTCCAACATTGTGCAAGGGAGTGGGTGTTCCAACGAGTTTTGTCCAAGATTGTAGTATGTACAGTCTGTGGGTCATTGCTGGGTGTGGTCCAGAGCTGCAATGAGGTGAGCTTGCAGCTTGCTGTTCAGTTTACTTACTGGACACCTACTCAACTATATCTGGTGTGGAATGAGAACATAATTAATTGGCATTTCTACATGTGCTGCATCCTATTCTATTGTTATAGTGGCTGAAAGATTCTAATGTGTGTGAAAACCATTGAGAGGGAGAGTGCATTACTAATGTGGTCACCTCAGGGAGGGGGACCAAAGCTTGGGGGTATTTCAGCATGCAATGTTTTGCTCTCAGACTCAACAGCCAGCAAGGGTTACCATTTCCCCACTAGCCCTCCTTCACGTATTGCCCACATGCTTGGGTGATTGTTCTGTTTTTTTAGTCTGTCTGGCCCTTTGTCATAAGGGGTGGGAAACTGTTTCCCTCTGATGTGTCATTTTCATAGTCATAATACACTCAAGGGCAGTATAGTCAGTGAGGATGCAGAAAGCATTCCCCATACAATATTAGTTCCAAATAGCTGGGGGGGTCTTAGTAGGAAAAAATAGCCTGCATGCAAGCTCTGAAGGTAGACAAATTGGTAGTCACTAGAATTTTCATCCACTTTCTTACAGTTGCATTGAATATGCAAGGCTGCACAGACCAGTATCACAATATGACCACTTGTCTAAAACTACTTTCAGGATGTATTAATTGAAAAGTGTGCATGAAGCATGTTGGAAAATTGTGTATTTTTAAACCATGCATTTTAGTGCTTTACTCTTCTGTTGGGCAGTTTGAACAGCCGAAATCTATGGGAATAAATACAATGCCCACTGTGTTCGGTACTGTAACAGATGTGCCGTAGGCTAGATATGGTATATGTAATAGTGCAATAATTACATTCAGTGCATACAATACCTCAATCCCCACACAGAGCTTTCATTACCATCTGTATAGTACAAGGAATCGGTAACTATGTTTTATATACATGTAACCAAATGGTGGACATGTTACATTGACGGTGCTTGCTGGGGTTTTAGTAGTATATCACTGATCATGTTGTTTTGAACCACTTTTGTATCCGAGTGTTCAGAAGAAGGTGTAAGCAGGGTTAATGGTGGGCACTGTGCACTACAAGATAATTAACAATAACTGTAAAGTAATTAAAGGAATGAATTGAGTTTGGCGGACTATTATTAGTAAATGCTCTATCGAGACTCCAAGTTTGGCAAAATAATGGACGAGGTGAACAAACAGCTATTTATCATCACATCGGCTCATCTTTAATTGTTTCGATCCTTTTGTTTTTAACCTTACCAGTTTCCCATTCAACATTTCCTTCAAATGGTTCACATGTTGATATGGTATCACCTGATTATGATAATTAAGTGTGTATGCATACAACCAAGAGCATGGGGGCTCATTCCCCTTCATTTGGACAGGATATTCCTGTTTTGGTGCAAAGTACTGTGTATAATCATATATAGAGGGGTTTCACTGGCGTCACATCATCTTTCGTCTCTTTGGTTTTGAAGGGCACGCGTCCATTGCGTGTGTTTTGCCCTTCAGTGCCTGGCAATCCGACTTGCGTGACGTCACATGAAATCCCTCTATATGTGCAAATAAGCATGTAACAATTAAATAAACAAGTGTTCAGCACCTCAGATTACAAAGTGCACCCATTTACTTTTTGTCTTCTTTGCTTACTCACAGCTGCAACAACCAATGTCCACACATCATGCAAAGGAATTGTAAACTTGGCTCTAGAATCTGAAGTCCCCCCCCCTCGACTTTTAAAATCAGTGAAACAAATTGGAAATTTTGTTCAAATTCCATCTGAACTCTAAATTCTGGAACAAAGTCTCTCCCCTTCAAGTCTTTAACCTGATATCACCTTGCCCATAAAGTTCTGTGGAACTAAGCAAGGCTTAGGCTAAAAGAGAGAGAGGAATTGTGAACCCAAGTTGTGATTGTATTATATTGTGATTGACTCGAATAGAGGGAACAAGTTCTTCAACGAAGAAATTAAGCATGGCTCTCACCAGTTAAACCACCCGTAACTCTACCGGAGGGAAGGCTCCACGCAGACAGTTGGCCATCGAGGCAGTACATAAGAGTGCCCCATGCAGCCACCGGAGGAGTCAAGAAGCCTTGTCGTTACAGGTCAGGAACAAAAAGGTGAACAGGAATCTTGGAGTAGCGGTGAAAAGGTAAAATTGCTGATGCATTGTATTATAGTATACACAAGATGTAGCGGGCAGAGGTACATCCTTTAACATGTATATAAGTATCCATACGAACGTAAAACACTAAAGATTCATCGGGATGATGTTGCATTTATTTCAGTTTTAGGTGACTCATATTAGACCCAAATTGCAGGTAGAAACTGGTGGTCAGGTATGACCTCAGACCTCAGTCATATCTGCATGGTCCCAAAAATTTACCACTTGATTTCTGTTGTCAACCCAAAAATCCACCAAATTTAGTCAAATCTCGATGGCATCTTGCCCAGACTGTTCCAGGTCTTTCATCTCATGTTAAAATTGTATTCATTTTGCAACTTACTGTCTTTTTCATGAATCAAAAATTCTACATTTGGACTATGCTATCTCAGTGTGCAACAGCAGTGCCAACCAAGGGGAGGAGGGGGTGGCACTTTACCCCCACAGTCATGGTGTATGCCCCCGCTTTTCCCCAGCCTAACCTTGCATGAGGACATACAACTCGCAGGATAAATGCTCACCCACAGCAGTTACTCCCCTCCTCACTCCCCAAAATTTTTGCCACCCTCTCTTCTCCCTCACTTTGTGATTACTGTTGTCACCCCTTGTGTGCCAGCAACATGCCATCAGGATTTCATTGAGTTTTTACTACTTTCAGACTCTACGTAGTGTTGTTTATCCAATGAGATCTCTTGAAGCATTAGGTAAATGACTTGAAAGAAGATTTCATTGAAGGTGCTCATTCATCAAGGGTTCAGGTCAGCATATCTTGGCATGCCAACAAATTCCAATAAAGTTGTCTTAATTTTGGCTGTTTCCACCTAATGATATCATAATAGGTTTTCACTGGAATGTGCTTGATGGACATATTTTTATTTTTAATGGGTTACAGTAAATGCCTAGCATGTCAATCCTTTATTTTAAATCACATTTCAGTATCTCATGGCAAGAGCAAAAGTGTAATGAACCTAATAATTTGCTTAACTGGTATGATAAGGCATTGTATTTTCTTGGAAAGTTGATCTGAGGACCCACAAATAACAACCCCTCCTTTCTACCCCCTCTCATTAAAATAGCAGATTTAACAAGCTCAAAATGTTATAAGTACACTCACAATAAAATGGTCAACTTCAAAGATTCCCTACTACTTCAGTGATATTTTCGGTAAGGAACAAAGAATGAAGATTTTTGCAGCTTTCTGATTATTTTGTGTTTCTATTTTATTTTCTAGCACAACGTTGACATACACAGGCATTTGGTGTTCATAAAGGCTCGTTGGGGCTTTACAGGAGCTATTGGAAAGACAAAGAAGAGAATGGATATTAATGGATGTCATAGGAAGAAGGGGTGCACAGCCACAATGGCCCTCATATATGACCACCAATTATACAGTGTCTGCAAGAAAAAGATTAAAGGTGAGTCTAACATTCATTGTGCATGATGGCATTTTACATTTATTCACCTTTACATCATAAAAGCTTTTGGTCACAGAGACTTGCTCTCATAAAGACAGTGAGCTGGAAGAATGCATTTATTTACACCCTCATCACTCACCTTGAATAATTGTTCATCCTATTACCAGGGAGTTGTCAGCCCTGACAACTCCATGATATTACAAGACATTTTTGTTTTAATAGAGGTTTTGTACTAGATCACATTTCATTAAATCTTCCTATGCCAAAACAAGAGTTGTTATCAATATCAATAAGGTACTCATTGAAGCAGTTGTGAATAGCACTAATTGTTCACATTTGGTGACAGTTTATCCGAGAACAGACAGAGAGGTAATCTAATCTTCAGTGACCACAAGTAATGTGATCCCTTTTTGCCAGTACTAATATCAGAGCAGAATTTCTTAGTAGTAATGTAAGTCCCCTTTATTGTTGGGCTACTGTTATACCAGAATGGTCATCAAAACTTTGAAAGAAACTACTGCTAATTGGAACAGTTAAATGAAGTAATGAACCAGTGGCCGGGTACTTTAATTGGGAACAGCAGTGTTTCCCTAAAAACTGTTGTAGCTATGACAGATTTCAGTAAAGGCAAATTTTGCCTCGTGAATAACCAGGTACAGCAAAAGAAAGATGTCACTCATCCCTAATTTGCTGGTGGGTAACATGAAGGGATTACTGTTGTCTTTCCATTAGCCCTGCCCCCTACTGGTTGGCTCTCAGGATAACGAAATGGACACACTGTCATATAGTCCTGTTGACAAGTTCAGTTCTTACAAACCAAAATATGTTAAAGCTTTAATTCGCATGTTGGATAGAGTCAGGCTACAAAGCCTAATTCGAAAGGATTTTGAATTTAAAGGTAAAGCTAGGGGTTTTTCTCCAGATATTTCACAATTTCACGATCAACAATACTGTCACAAGATTATCAATACATATTCATGAATTAGGATACCAGTTCATACTTCTTCTGATTGGGGTGACTGCATTTTCCCTTTAATGTTTCATTCTTACACCAACAATTTGTAAACATGCTAGAATTTTACGGGGACATCGACCCTGGGCTTCAGAGGTGAAAATATAGTTAACAGCAGTTGAAATGTTAGCAGTTTAAAATTAAACAAAATCTTACAAACATCCCAACTAGTATGATTTTGTCGGATTTTTGTACGATAACATTTTGAAAATACAGCTGTATGGATTTTTCCCTATACAATACAATTATGGGATTGGCTTTACCAAAATGTTTTTTGGGAAAATTCCCACAAAGATGCTTGCTGAGTGGACCTGTTCTGTGAAACTTTGGTACTTTCTGCTATGTCGTGCAGAATTATTTGGTCACACAAACTTCACACACGAGGCTGCATAGTCAATGCAGTCATGTGTTGAGTAACTACGTGCCAGGTACTTACCATATGTAGTGAACGTGTGAGTAAACATTGCATGGTGCAACTAAGGTGTTCATAGTTGGAAGTGTGGTATGGTGTGTTATGAACTTATGGACTCTCCGTAACTGGACTGCAGTAGACAAACACGAGGCTAACGTGTGAAGAAATAAGTATCATGTGACCAAACTACTGAGTTAAAGCTTTGGAAAATATTAGGAAGGGTTTAGGCGACATATTTTAAACAAGTCTGTTTTATGAGATGTTTGCCAAAAATTAATTGTATGACTGAACTTGATGTCCTCAAGCTGAGTAGCAAATTGTATGTAGCCATAACTTTAGGCTGGGCCTATCTGTGTAGCGTGTGTTGAGTAGGATTGGAATTGGAAATGATCGAAGAAGATCGCATCTGCCAAAAGTTTGCAACTGCAAATTGTAAGAAGCAATCAAATTGTATATATCATCATGCAGTTCCTCAAACCAGTTAGACTGCTATATAACATTGCTAAACTAAGTTTATATTGTTTATGTAGCCAAATCGACTTTATTTGGTGACTGAATTGATCCACATTCTGGGTAGCCTGGGCTGAAACTCAAATTCAGTATTCTAGTCCTAGCTTATGCCTGATATGTGCAGATTTGCATCTTTAAAAGTATTACAGATTTACCCTTTACTGAAAGCATACAGTCAATGACTGTAGTCTAATTCAAGATATGTTTTTATTGGTGAGGTTTACTTTAAGGCTGACAGAGGGTTGATAGTTCATAATTGGGACTAGCCTCTAGCCTATATGGTACTTATAGGAAAAGAAAAGGGTGAGGTGGGATATAGTAATATTTTGTTTTACTTTTGATATGATGCCTCCATTTTTTTTTTCCAATAATCCACCTGGCTGGAATTACAATTCTGAAAATCTACCTAAATGTTAGGTCAAGTGGGTTGCCCTTAACACATTGCGAGTGGCACTAGGCCTACCCCTGATACGATTGAGTGGAGAACAGGTGAATGAAGTAAGTAGCTATGTTTTGGTCTAATGCAAGTAATTGTGATGAGCAGTGAGGTTTGAAGGTGTGCTTCAAAACTTCATAGGTTTATCGAAGCATGTTTTTGAAAAATACAATTTTGGTCATGACAGTACAACTTTTGGGACTTCAGAATACAGTTTGGAGATCCCAAAGGTTGGCAGGTCTGCATGTTTTGAGTATGCTATTTTTAGCACTCTTATGGAACATGGAGTGACTTTGTCCCATCATTGCCTCACACAGGACAGCTGGAATGGAATCACTACAGTACTTCAGTCAGAAATTATCATTCCAGTGGGAATTCACTTCATGGGGAGTATTCATGGGTGCATTGGTCGCACAGCTCATGACAGTTAAAGGTGGAACAATACTTCTGGAGGTAAAATTACCACGCAAGTCCGGAACAGTATTTTCATCTAATAACAAATATGCAGAGGAGGTTTACAAGAAGGATTTCTTACAAGTAACAAGGAAGGTAATTTTTTTTGTTTTTTTTTGTTTTGGAGTAATATATCAATTCTAAAGGAAATTAATGTGTTAATAAGAGTATCAGTAACCAACATACTTATGGATTGTGAGGAAGGAAACTTTTGCAGATTGGGAGATGTATTGTAACATGTCTTAATTCTGTTGGTTTTTTGTAACCATATTTTGTCATTATTTAAACTGGTTTGATAGAACTTACACTCAGTGTTTCTAACAGGAAGTAATTTTTTAATGGCATGACATATACCAAAACCTGAGTGGTGCACTAATGTTTGTCTCAAATTGGCCATAATAGTCAAAGTGGTCCCTAAAAGGGTTTTTAGTATATACAGCCCCCTTGAAGTCATCCTTACTATATGGAGATTGCATGTCACATGTCAGACTGCTTGTGCTAATTGAAAAAGCCCACATAACTTTTGTGAAGACATTTTGAGTGAAATGTTGGCTGTGCATAGAAAAACCAGTACTGAATATGCAATTAAAGGCAGGTAGGAGACTTTCTTAATTTTTTCATTATTCCATGATTTTATTGTCTTCATCAGCCGGTAACATATCATTCAGAATCATTTTAGAAAATTTGTTCTTTTTATATTCAGTTCAAAAACAAAGATAGAAAGGACACCGAACATACAACAACAACAACAACAACAACAACAACAACAACAACAACAACAACAACAACAACAACAACAACAACAACAACAACAACAACAATAAATGTGTAGGGTGAGTACAACCGTGACAGTGTTCATCCTATCATTGCATAATTTTTGTAGGCATTTAATACTGTACAAGACTACTTTCAAAGTTTTGTTTCATGTATTTGTTTGACACAACATTTGATTCCAACATAATACAGTAAAGTGCGAGATAACATAACACATAAACATGATTTGAAGGAAGTAAGCTAAAAAAACCCTAGGGGGGCTTGTCGGCAGCTTACTCCTTAAAGTAACTAACAGAGAACACAAACACAGAATAATTGCACAAATTTCAAAATAATTCAGCCAGTTACAGATTTGCATACACCCTTAATGTAAACATCACAACAAAATTAGACTCAATTCTCTAAATGAAGGGTTCAGGATAAAATGGCAACATTACTTACATAAGTGTTGTGCAACCCTGTTTAGAGGGTACAATACTTCATTAGTTTTTGATTCCTTGCCGTAGGCAGGCAAGGAATCTATGCCATGGTGATGTCGTGTGAGTGTGTGTATGTGTGTGTGTGTGTGCGTTTGTAATGGGCGCCTATTGGGGACACACACTGGTCCTTGAGACGTGAACTGGGGACATGATGAAAATCGGGGATATCCCCGATTTTAGTATCACTTCAAATGTGCCTTTGGGAGTCAAAGTAGTACGCCCTCTGCTTATCATACAGTTTCAAGCAAGTTCCACAGTTCACCTGCTCACCGCACGTTCGTGTGTAAAATCTGTGTAATTTTAGCTTTGATTAAATGCCATACACTCTCTTGTGAAATTATCCCCGGTTTCTGTGTGTGGAAAACACGCCCCTTTTTCACACACGACCATGCGCTGAGCAGGTGAACTGGGGATATTTCAATAGAGAGTAATTATCCCCGGTTCCCTAACTTTAGCAGTGTGTGAAATATGCTCCCCATTTCCATAGCTGGCGGTCCAAGTAGATAGAAACATAAATTGAGTTATTTCAACATGGGATATCTACAGCTATGATGTAGCCATTGTAATTCCAATGACGTTTTGGCTCTAGCGCCCCCAGAAAGTGTATCCCCACTTCACGTCTCAAAATCCAGTATCCCCAGTAGGCGCCCTGAACGGGTATGTGTGTGTATGGGTGTGTGTATGTGTGTTTGTGACGCTGCTTGTAATCGCGATATCTCAAGATAGGATTGACCGACACTTTTCATATTTGGTATATAGATTTGTCATGTTGAGAGGAAGAACCCTATTGTTTTTGGAGGAGGTCGAAGGTCATCGGAGGTCACCAGAGGTCAAAAACCGAAAACCTTGTAATCGCGTTATCTCGAGATAGGGATGACTGACACTTTTCATATTTGGTATATAGATTTGTCATGTTGAGAGGAAGAACCCTATTGTTTTTGGTGAAGGTCAAAGGTCATTTGAGGTCACCGGAGGTAAAAAGCCGAAAAGCTCGTAATTGCGAAATCTCAAGATAGGAATGACGGACACTTTTCATATTTGATATATAGGTTTGTCATCTTGAGAGAAAGAATGCTTTTGTTTTTGGTGGAGGTCAAAGGTCATTTGAGGTCACCAGAGGTCAAAGACCGAAAACCTTGAAATCACGATATCTCAAGATAGGAGTGGCCTGTATGGATTTGTTGTGTTGAGAGGAAGAACCCTATTGTTTTGGTAGAGGTCAAAGGTCATCTGAGGTCACCAGAGGTCAAAAATCAAAAAACCTTGTAATCGCGATATTTCGAGATAGGGATGACCGACACTTTTCATATTTGGTATATAGATTTGTCATGTTGAGAGGAAGACGCGTATCGTTTTTGGTGAAGGTCAAAGGTCACTTGGGGTCACCGGACTTAAAAAGCCGAAAACCTCGTTAATCACAATATCTCAAGGTAGGAATGACAGACACTTTTCATATTTGGTATATAGACTTGTCATGTTGAGAGAAAGAATCCTATTGTTTTTGGTGGAGGTCAAAGGTCATTTGAGGTCACTATAGGTCAAAGACCGAAAACCTTGAAATCTCCATATGTCAAGATGGGAATGGCCTATATAGATTTGTCATGTTGAGGGGAAGAATCCAGAGTCACCAGAGGTTAAACTGCGAAAACCTTATAAACGGCTTGTAAACACAATATTGCCAGATAGCAATGACCGACACTTTTCTTATTTGGTACATAGATTTGTCATGTTGACAGGAAGAAGCCTTTTGTTTTTGGTGAAGGTCAAAGGTCATTTGAGGTCACTGGAGGTAAAAAGCTGAAAAGCTTGTAATCACGATATCTCAAGATAGGAATGACCGACATTTTTCATATTTGGTATATAGATTTGTCATGATGTAAGGAAGAACCTATTGTTTTTGGTGGAGGTCAAAGGTCATCTTGGGTTACCAGAGGTCAAAAAGCAGAATTTCCCAAGAATTCCCAAGATTGTTATATGGGGTCACCAGAGGTCAAAAAGCAAAATTTCCCAAGAATTCCCAAGATTGTTATATGGGGTCACCAGAGGTCAAAAAGCAAAATATCCCAAGAATTCCCAAGATTGTAATCTGGTGTCACTGGGGTCAAAAATCAACATTTCCCAAGAATTCCCAAGATCATCATCTGGAGTTATCAGAGGCCAAAAAGCAAAAGCAAAATTTCCCTAGAATTCCCAAGATTGTTATATGGGGTCACCAGAGGTCAAAAAGCAAAATATCCCAAGAATTCCCAAGATCATGATATGGGGTCACCAGAGGTCAAAAAGTGAAATTTCCCAAGAATTCCCAAGATAGTCATCAGGAGTCACCATAGGTCAACCAGCAAAATATCCCAAGTATTCCTAAGATCATCATCTAGGGTCACCAGAGGTCAAAAAGCAAAATTTTCCAAGAATTTTCAAGATTCAAGATCCATTGGAGTTGAATCCCTTTCAAGACACTTCAGATTTTCTTTTTTGTTATATTTGGTTGGGTTCAAAGGTCATGTGAGGTCAGCAGAGGTCAAATTGTTAAAACATAAAATAATGTAGTCAAGAAAGATAAATTTGAGGGATAAACCTCAGTGCAACAAAGCATCCCCATTTGGCAAGGAATCACTAAGCCTTTGGGCTTTCTGGTTCTTTCCCAAGTGCATAGAATTAAGAATCTATGAAAATTCATCATTATTCTTTGTGTGAAATTGGCATTCTTCACTCTGTGAAAAGAAGAAAAATTCCCCCCCCCCCCCCCCCAAATGGAGTGCTTCCTTTTATATCAAGTTTCTCATTTTCTGTCAGTTTCTGCCTAATAACACTTGTAACAACAGTGGGAACACAAGAATGGTTTTTGTTTTACAGAAATTGTCAGTTTATTGTATAACACAGGTAAAAATTGTAGATATAAAAAGTTATGTCAGGGCCGGGACTAATTCTACAACTCATCTTAACATCTATAGCCTGGACTGACTGTACTGTGTCCTTCTGAAAGACCCTCATTCAAACTACAGTAATGTTGGACCTGTCAAGAAGGGGGGGGGGGTGGCAAAACCAGGTGTCAAACTGTGTAATGAGTAGTTATGCTACATACTATACATTTTACTACACATTTTTGTAATAGCTTTTTAACCTGCATTCGGAGACAAGTCCACGGTACATCATACATATTACTACTTAACACAGTAACAGCTATAGCTTAGGTACAGAATATACAGACTGTATAAAAAAAAAAAGAAAAACTATATTGCGTCTGTGGTACATACTTTCAGAACCAGCATTGATACATACACCGTGATAGGCAATTCAGAACAATGTAACTGGGAAACTTCATTTTCAAGAAGTAACTTTGTAAGAGTAAGTTACATTGCTTTGTGGCTTAAGTGTAATTAACATACCCAAACTTTTAATTTTCAGATTTGATGCAGGGCTGTTTGAGCTGTTTTGGGGGGTGGGGTGGGGTGGGGTGAGGGGATGACTTTAAGCTCCCTCTTCCCCTCCTCCTTCCTCCAAAAATAATTTCCAGTTTACAGGTTTTTTGTTGTTTTACCCAGCCATTGGTTTCGTATACCTCCTAACCGGGATTGGGTAATAAATTTAAATGTTTTCCCTAAAAGTTGGGCAAAATATTTGCTCAATAAGTTGGGTAAAATGGTTGGGCAAATAGTTGGGCAATGGTTTTGCCCAACTAATGAGTAAAACCCTTAACCAACTAAGTTGGGCAATATTTTCCCCAATTCCGGTTAGGAGGCATAGAGAACCAACGGTTGGGTAAATTTTTATTCAGGTTGGGCAATCATTTTTAAGTGTGAATGTTTTTTCAAACCCTAAGTTCAGAAATTTAACCATGTTCATTGCATGATCATTCTTATTGTTTATTACCTGGTGCTTAACATTGTTTCAATGGAAAATAAAAGGATGGGCATGACAAGAGAAAGGAGGGGTGTACGACTGAACAGAAGACTGAACAGGAGAAGACAGAGGGTTCCAATGTGATTGAACAGAAGAAGATACAAGGAAGGAAACAGATGAAAAGCAAGGAGAAGAAAAAGAAGCAAGAAAAGAAGAAAAGGAGAAAGGAAATGAAAGAAAAACGGAAGCAGGAATGAAAAGAGAAGCAAAAGGAGCAAAAAGAGAGGCAAAAGGCGATGTGAAAGGAGAAGAGAAAACTGAAGCAAAAGGAGAAGAACACAACAGCCAAAACAGTGGCAAAAGACAGGAAAATCTAAAGAGATGAAGCAAGCACTGGAGATTGAAACAGAAAGAAATGTGACAAAGACAACTGACCTAACAGGAGAGGCAAGACCCCCAAAAATGTACCACAATGACCCAACTTGACAGAGAGGTGGGTTTCTGTACTTGGTTTAAAAGCATATGGATACTTAACGGTGGGTTAAGGGGGGGGGGGGGGTTTGCTGGGTGCTGGATAGAAATCAGAAATGGAGATAGCCAGTGCAACCAATTTGGGGATAGAGGTATTCTTTGGCTTGTCATCATTGAAAGGGAGAAGAAATTCTGCTTTCTAATTAGCTCCATATGATAAAGCAACAAATTATAAACAAGTAGCAGCGAACAGCTTCATTGTATCTTGTTGCATTCTGGGGATACGGCTATTTACTGCAATGACAGGGTGCTGCCATAAATGACTTGGAGCAAGTCTGTAATGCCCTATTAGAGCCTCACAAGGACAAAGCTGTAATGTATATCTTTGTTTTCTTTGGACTGTTTTTTTTTTTTTCATTTTTGGAGATGAAATAAAATATTTGGTGCATCCTTTCTAAAATTTTGCAACCTGGGGAATAAATAGTTCAGAGAGAAACTTAACTGTCCTGATGGTATCAAAGAAATTGCTGAGACAGATTATAAAGAACTACATAGCCAATGCATAATTTCTTGTGGCCCTATGACATCATAACAGACTTGCTTCAAGTTATTTATGGCAGCACCCTGTCATTGGAATAAATAGCCATATCTCTAGAACGGAACAAGATACAATGAAGCTGTTTGCTGCTACTCGTTTATAATTTTGTTGCTTTATCATATGTAGCTACCTACAGAGCAGGATTTCAATTCCCTTTAAGTTTAAAGACCCTTTATTTGTTTCATTGGTAAAATGTCAATTTTTTTCAGTAATTTTTATTTATTTTGCTCCAAATGGCAAATCAAATTCTAGCAAGGGACACTACCTAACCTGTAACCATGCTTCAAGAGCCTACAACTTCATTTAAAGTTGATGTGAAATGTCAGTTGTAGCCATATTATTAATTTAATGACATAATATGCTCATTGCATAAATGTACCAATTTAATTTCTAATTTTCTAGACATAATAAGCCATAAATTATTTCAGTTTTGGAAATTTTACTTTGGGATGACTGAACCAGAGGTCAGTGTTGTTGATGTTGTTGTTGTTGTTCTTATTCTTATATAGGGACTCAACTATGTGTGTGGAAGAATGAGAAAATTTAAAAATATTTCATTTTGATTTGCTCTAAAATATCAGTTGGATCGATTAAACTATTAGTACTAGTGAATCAAAACAAAAGTACATGATTGAGTGTTACTGTGCATGAGGTACTGCTGGTCGGATATGTCAAACTTCTGATGACATTTATCATATGACAATAATAATATTTGTCTTACCTTCTATCTAACCTGTACAGATTCTGTTCCCATCAGATAGTGAGGAAGGCCTGAATGCTGAGAAAACAAAAGAAACAGCTGAAGAATCCCAAGACATAGTAAAACATATCTTTTTAATTGGATTAAACATCCTTTTTGTACCTGAATTAAAACATTGCTCGCCTCAAGTGATACACATCCTAATTTGGGACGAAACTCTGTTGGTATGTATATATTAAATACCGCCAGCACCCCCCTCCCCCCTCACCTGATACTGAATCCGTGTACCTTCAATCCAAATCAGGTCTTTGGCCAGTGATACATCCCGCTGTCTTTGAATTTCAAAATGTAGACGGCCAAACTTAACAGAGACAGCGTTAGAGGCAGGTAATAAAAAGCAATGGTGAAAAAAAGAGACCGACAAAATAAATCTAAGAAAGCTCTCAATTTAACATTTTTTAAACTTTAACTCTGTTCCAGGGCTGTAGTCAAGTTCACCAAGCTTGAGTCTGAGTCCGAGTCCATGAGGTCAAGTCTGAGTCCAAGTCCAAGTCCAAGTCCGAGGGCTCAAGTCCAAGTCCGAGTCCAGTGTTCTCGAGTCCAAGTCCAAAGTTGTGAAAACAAGTTAAGTACAGTATTTTCCGGTACTTGGCTTTGAAAGCTAGCACTTAGCTCAATATGCTAAGACAAAATGACCAAACAAATTAGAAAAACCTCATGGCAAACTGAATGAAATTATAGTAAGAAACTGATCAATTTCATACATTGTTCACAACTGCAGTACCATAAACACTGCAGCTTATGATATCCTTCATAGACCTAACCCAGGTAACACAATGTATATAAGTCTAAATTGTTGCCCGTTTAAGAGGAGATTGCTGTCGTCCCTGCTATTGGACCAAATCACACCTTTGCTAAATTGAGTCCATCTAATCTACGCCCCCCTCCCCCAACAAAATTACAAAAACCAGTGTTCTCCGCAGATTTTCAAGAGAGGGGGTGGCTACGTACATGCAAAGAGCGTAGGTGATGGTTAATCATGTCATGTGCTTATATGAGGCACTCCGCTGACTAGCTGTCTTTTTGACAGATCCTACTCAGTACACATAGGTAAAATTTTACGAATTCATGACTTCTTTTGTTTAAGAATATGTACCGATCGGCATGCATTGAAGAGAGCAGTAGCCTATTGTCAACTTTTTTCGGAGGCAGAGCTTGGTGGAGTGGTATTTGTAGGGGTCGCTATTTAAGGGGGCGGCAATTTCCACTCAGGGCGGAACACCCCCTAAAACCCCTCGTGGAGAACACTGAAGACATGCTACCAGATACCAGCAACCTCACCTTCCACAAAAAGACAGACACATATACACACTTAACACCTAACACGCATAAAAGAGTCAGCAACAATCCAGTTTTCTAAGCCTACCAATGTATTATCATAATGGTATGCACATGCATGCAATTTCTTGCTGATGCCGCCCCTAAATACTGTATCACAAACCAAATTAAGTGGTTTTAAAGGTGCTGATAAAGAACTGAGAGATTCTCCTAAAACTAACATCTTTTCATGGTACAAGTACCCATAACCTACAGTACAGTGGACCTACTACATTAAAGGCAGTCACTCATCACCCCAAACTACAATTTCACCCTATGTATATGAAAAGTATCAATAGGTACAGCTCTTTGATTGACATCAAATTCAAAAAATGCAGAGTACCTCATACTACACAGCATGCACTGAGAGCGTTCTGATTACACATTAAGGACTTGTATGCTCACTAGTGTATGCCCTGAAGCAATAACCTAGCATAGTGTCTGGATAAAGATGAGTTTTAGTTAGATGTGGGAGGGGCTAGAAGTAAGTAGGCTGGGAGAATTGGAACTGTCTGGAGTGGAGGAAATCTGCCTTTAAAGAAAACTATCAGCTTTATTTCAGACACATACCATTTCTTATGGGAGAATTATGAAATTAAAAAGAATAGGATGAAGAAAAAGGCTGGACTTGATGGACTCGACTTCAAGTCCAAGCCGAAGTCCGAGTCCAGAGTGCCCCAGTCCGAGTCCAGAGAGCGTGAGTCCAAGTCAAAGTCCGAGTCCAAAAAAAGCGGACATAAGTCCGCACTTGAGGTCAAGTCCGGACTCGAGTCCTCCAGCCCTGCTCTGTTCTTTGTGCTACAGAATTGTGCTACAAAATACATTAACTGGAGGCATGGTTTTGTATTTGGTATGCTGTGTAGGCTATGGCTAAGGCATGCCCTAGTACCACACACCGGGGCCAGTGTTGAAGATCATAAGTTTGTCATCAGTAACAACTGAGACTCCCAAATCAAATTCCTGGAAAAGACCTCCTCCAAATCCTGTTCCTGTGAGCAATGAACCTTTAAAGTCTCCAGTGGCTAACAACAGAGCTGGAATAAAATGTTTATTTTCCTGAAAGAGAGTAAAATTTTAAGCAACTGCTTCTGCATATTCCATGTATGAAATAGTGAAATTTCCCTCCAAATACCAAAATTTTCTAGGAAGGATCCTCCCACCTTCCGTCTCTCATTTTTCCACCCATGGTTAACAATTTAATAGCTTCTATATCACTTTTTATTCCAGGATGCCATGCAAATTATTAAATATAGGAAGGGAGGAAGTTGTATCCAGCCAGCTGAAAGAATCTGATCTCCAGGTAAAGTTGAAAGCAAAGGCAACATGTGTACTCCGCCGTAACATGTGCCCCCCTTGAAAATAGGGTTAAAATAAGATGAAGTTCTACGGCTCAATTTTTAACCAACTGGTTTAAGTTGGGCTGGCCACAGCCTTTTTTCCAATTGTGGCTCACTGGCTAGATGTTGTCAGTTCTTTTTTCTTTTTTTTTGTTTTACATACTACAAACTTCCCTGTGAACTACTCTGGTTATACAGAGCAATTAAAATGTAAGAATTTAACAATTTCAAAGATCCTATGATTTCAATTATGAGCCATTAATAAATCACTGTGCATACGGACCTAAATGAGCAAAATTTGTGGCGAATGAAACTGCATTAAAAGCTCATTTTGCCAAAATAAATGGTTATGTTGCCTTATTCGTTCCCCAGTTGTTGTTTATCAATTGTTGTGACTGAGCCATACAGGTGACTCCCAATTGTAACCTAGCAGGCTTTTAAATTTCACAATTTCAACGATCCTATATGATGACTGAGTTAATGGATTAGTAATTTCAAATATCCTATGATTTCAATTATGAGCCATTAATAAATCACTGTGCATACGGACCTAAATTAGCCCAATTTGTGGTGAATGAAACTGCATTAAAAGCTCATTTTGCCAAAATAAATGGTTATGTTGCCTTATTCGTTCCCCAGTTGTTGTTTTTCAATTGTTGTGACTGAGCCATACAGGTGACTCCCAATTGTAACCTAGCAGGCTTTTAAATTTCACAATTTCAAAGATCCTATATGATGACTGAGTTAATGGATTAGTAATTTCAAAGATCCTATGATTTCAATTATGAGCCATTAATAAATCACTGTGCATACTGACCTAAATTAGCCCAATTTGTGGTGAATGAAACTGCATTAAAACTCATTTTGCCAAAATAAATGGTTACATTGCCTAATTCGTTCCCCAGTTGTTGTTTATCAATTGTTGTGACTGAGCCATACAGGTGACTACCAATTGTAACCTAGCAGGCTTTTAAATTTCACAATTTCAAAGATCCTATATGATGACTGAGTTAATGGATTAGTAACACCTTCTTGTAGCATAGCAGCTTTTTAAAGATATAAGATTTTAACAGAATATTATTTTCAATGTTATTCTAGAACAATGCATCTGCAGATGAAAAAGAGGAAGAAGGAGAAGAAATGGGCAGCGAAGATGGAAAGGAGAAGATGGAAGGAGAGAAGGAAAGGAAAATGAGTGACGCAGATTTTAATGAGACAGTAAATATATTTTCAGTTTACTTTCAATTTAAAGAATACCCCAGACAAGTGATTACTACATCAAGGAGGAACTTAAATTAAGGTTGCAAGGAAATTTAACCAGAACTCTCAGATAATTTATTCAAAATATCATCAAATATATAGTGTAGCTGTGTAGCTTATGTTCTTAATTGTTAAAAATCATTATGCTGTGCATAAGTCTTGTAAAAGAGCTATGATTTCATTGAAATACACAAAGAACCAGAATGCCCAAAGCCTTTGTGATTCCTTGTCTAAAGGGGCATGCATTGTTACACCGAGTTTCATCCCTCAGATTTATACTTCTTGACTACATCATTCCAAATCTGCGCCGGGCAGGACAGTACACTTGACGGTGAGTGCTGGGCGGCCCCACCCGCTGTAGCTAGAACCCTGTTAACAGGGTAAAGCTAAAAGATATTGTAATTGCCTTCTATAACATATCAGCTCGTAAGACTTGAGTTATTTTCAAATGCAATGTTTTCAAATATTAATCTAGTACACACCATGTGAAGATGACGAAGGAGAGGAAATGGAAACGGAAGAAGACGCATAAAATGAACCATCTACCAGCAAGAAAATGGCATCACTCAGGAAGAAAAGACAGTTGACGGAAATATAGTTTTTCTCTTTGTTAGTATAATACCCATTACAATACAGTACAATACATTATTATTGCACAGTTTATGTGTTTATGCAATGAAATATAAACAAAAAGTTACTCATCTTTCTTTACAGGGTGTCATTCCAAGAAAGTGCCCACTTTGCTCGAAAACTATGCGGAAACTGGCAAACCACCTAACACAAGTGCACAATGTCTGTGGGCTGGCAAAAAAACAGCTGTTAGCCACTGCTCGGGTGAAGTTAGTCAATCACATTTTTTTGTTCTCTCCACACATTTGCCGTGGCCTGTTCACAAAAAAATGAAGACGTCTTTACTACGAGTAACTTGCACGTTTTTTTTCTTTGCAATGCCTTCAGAGAAATTACCAGCAGGAGTTGGTCCACTGGACCAGGCAGGACATACAAGGACTGCCCTGTCCAGGGATGCACTGCTAGGGCATTGAAAAGAGTCGACCAGCATCTCATGTTCAAACATGGCCTGACGGTGAGGACTCATACCATAATGTATTACCACAGTTACACAGATTTTTCTCTGAAAATACAAATTAATTCCAATAATGACATAAAGAGAAGACACAGACAGGTAAAACTTCAAATCTGTTCTCCGTACAATTTTAGAGATCTCAGCCAAGGTACAAGCAGCTGCTACTGATGGCAACTCCCATAGACTGCAGCAGCCAACAAGAAACAACAAAACCTCAAAAGTCAAACAGCACAGAAGAAGACAAAAGAAGCTTGACGATAAGGTGCCTTGGTACGTTTGCCTTCAGAGTGCTTTTGATTTCTAAACAGACTGCATGTACATAATTCTGCATAGAATACAAATGGCAAGATTAAAATAAACAAGTAACTTAAATAAAATGTTGCTTCCACTTCAGATTCTTTCCAGGAATATGAGAACGAAAAATATTGGGGCGGGGAGCGCTCCGGTGGAGCCTCCTGTAGGCATCGGAGGCAGGTAGAATTAATGATGGAATTGACCAAATTAACCATAAGGGACTTGACCAACACAAGTTCTAATAAGCAATGAAACAGATGTGTAAAATAAATACATCAAATGTCTCTGTTGGGTTACGTAGATAGATGAGGTTTTACGGCCCAGTTTCTAACCAATTGGTCTAAGTCTGGTCGGCCACGGCCTTTTTCCAGTTTTGGCTTACTGGCTTGTTTTCCCTACTCCACTGCTTATATGCTGAACACCAAGCACAATGGCAGTAAGTTCTATTTTAAAAGTCTTCGGTATGACCCGGCCAGAATTGGAGCCCTAGACCTTCCGGATGCAAGTTGAATGCTCTGTATACCACTTGGCGTTGCAGTCAGCCATCTCTGATGGGAGTACAACATGACCCAGCCAGAATTGGAGCCCTAGACCTTCCGGGTGCAAGTTGAATGCTCTATAAACCACTTGGCCATGCAGTCAGCCATCTCTGATGGGAGTACAACATTCACAACAACACCTGCACAAAGTTTAATATTAGCATCATGACAAAACTTCCCATTCTTATGACAACCAGTCCCCAAAAAATGGCAAAGTGTGAGTACTAGTACATACACATTACAGGCCTCCCATGAAAGTGTCAACAGCAAACTGTAAGGCATGACAAAATTAGTGGATTACATACTTTGAATTTTTGTCTCTTTTCTTTGTATTTTGCAGAATCGCAGCTGACTCAAGACAAAAGGGCCGTCAGCCAAAGTCTACAGCCCACTACCTATTATCCCTTAAAAAATTTTGTAATTTTTTGAGCATCAGGACAGACATGGGTAGGGCTGTTGGCGTGGCAAAATCTTCAGCTGACCTGACACTTCGGGCAGCTGAAGATTTCGTCAGCGGGCTTCGGCCTGAAATGGTTAGACGAAGGAGGGAGCTCACGAGCAAGATATCGGGTACTGTGATCAAATATTTAATATTTGTAAGAAATAAATGAAGTAACTGTATCATCACAATGGATATTGTATGTCATGTTCAAATCATCCACAGTGACTTATTTCTTTGTTCTCACCTCAGACAATCTTATCTCTGCTGATAATGTTAGAGAATTGAAACGGAAATGTATGGAGGAGGCCATGGAACTCACAAGTAAGCCCTTTATCCTTCTTACACTATTCAGCAAACTATCGTTAAGTTATCTGGCAATAACAAGCACAGAATCGTTTCTTTTTTTCAGAACGGATGACAAACGACCAAACTTTAGAGTGGCAGGAGCACATAGGAGTTGTGTACTGATACAATTAACTGCTGGGGAATTTACAGATGCATCCCAGCATATTCATGGGGGACTGGACTCATCATGGGTCATCAAGGTACTTCTTTTCAACATCTACTCACAACATGTTTTGGGAATGTGCAACCAAATCGAACTGTTGTGTTCAACAATTAATACATCGAAACACATGACTAAAAGTAATCATCCGGAGATCATCCTTTTTTTGAGTCAAGGTCTGACTACAATTTCTTTAAAAAGTTAAAGGTGTTATATACAACAAATAAGGAATGCTTTACACTTGTGCTATAGTATGAATAATTTCATGAGTTGAAAGATTTAACATTCTATTCAATCCGGCTTCATCTCATTGAATGGAACATGCAATCTTTCAGCTCATGAAATTATTCAGACTATTGTGCTCATTTACATTTATTATTTGTATACCATCATATCATATAGAGTCGAGGAGGGGACATGACTCATGCCGTCCTGTCCTTTCACTAGTCTAGAACAGTCTGTTGGCCATACCATAACCTACGCACGAATAAAGCTGTAGGGAGTTAATTATCTGTATAGTGTTACCACGGTTCTCTTCACCGTGTCCTACTTGATAGCTCTCCAAATAAGTGCCAACCCTTACTCAGTGATTTCACTGTCTCGGGCACCAGGGTCAGCGATGCACAACTTTTGATTCTGACGCACAGGCACAAAACCTCTGGATTCAAACTGACGCACAGCTTTTCACCCCAACAATAAGTAATGATGTAGAAAATAAAAGGAAACAGCAATGAAGTTTGTTGCATTAAACTCAGATTTATTTTGACCCCTTCTGTTTTAGTTCTGACTCTTGTAAATCTATTCTCAAGGATCTGTGACTCCTGAAGAAAATGATGAGTGAAAACCCTGTTACTGTATGCTATTTCTCAACTTCTGCAGGTTGCCTGCCACAAGACTGACCAGTCATATGGTCCTGCACACATTGTGTTGGATGAAGATCTACACCAACTGTGCACAACTTATTTCAATAAAATCCATCTGGACTGGATGGGAGAAAATCACAAAGATCCAAGCAAACCATTCTTTGTTACAAGAACTGGAAAGAAGGTGAAAACACTTTGCAAAGATGTACGGTCACTTGGTGTCACCTTTGGGTTGAAGAACTTAACCCCTGTCAACATAAGAAAGACAGTCGCAACCAGAGTAAGGAGGTTTTTTCATTGATATTTTTGAACTGTTCTGTCCACAGTGCATCACAAGATAGACACATTTCACAAACAAACCATGTTTTTCTGTTCTACAGAACTTTCAATCCTCAGATGCCGTGCAGAGGGCCATGGTGGCTGAACATATGGCGCACAGAGAAGAAACACAATCTCAGTATTATAAGGCTTCACAAAGTATGGAACAGGCATTTCAGTCAAGTGCCCACATCTCCTCTCTGCTTGTGGTGAGCAGATCTCTTTGTTAATGTATTCTTTCCATCGTGACACATTATGTAGAGACTGGATGCATTAGGTATTTTACAATGGCTCATTATGTCTATATATAGACTTGATGTATTATAGGTATTTTACAATGGCTCATTATTAGCTCATCCCACAAAGTGGGTAGAGCTTATGTGGTACTGTGGGGTGGAAATGTCTGTCTGTCTCTTCAAAAACTTTCATCATCTGCAATTGTTGGGTGATTGTTGTGAAATTTGCAGTAAAGGTGCCATATTAGGATGGCAATACATGTATCATGTAGCTACATGATCGGACAAAGATAAGTGGTCATTTTTGGCCATTTTGTTCATTTTCATGTTCATTTTCCTGGTTCCTCATTCCTTTTGAAGTCTCACTCCTTGGATAATGCAGTTATATTTCGTGGTACTGAGCTTAAATTAGCTTTATATGGAGGGGCATGCTCACCAACTTAAATGAGCAGCCTGAAGGCAAAAGCCTGCATAAGACAAGTGTCCAGTTACTTTGTTTTAACTGCTACTCTTAGGTATTGTTTGTATTTCTCAAAGTTGCCAATGTCCAGTGTATGCCAGGGCAATTTTAGTATCTGTTACATAGCTGTCCTTGCTGTGTGAGGACATGTCATACAAAGGGGTCATTGTTTGTTCAGGAGTTGTTACATTTGGCACATCACTTGTTTTCCTGGTTTTCCTGGAGGGGTAGTCTATTAAGGAATGTTTAAGTGAAGAGATTTGAGCTTTGTTCACTTAAGGCTCTTAAGGAATCAATGTTTGGAAATTTATATTTTTAAAGTACCAAAATCAGCACAACTTACAGCAGCAGCATTTAAAGGGATTTGCCAGGGACTACCTTTGACAACTTCTAAAAATGTAGAAAATTTTCCAGGTTAAGGAGGTAAAAACCATATCTCTGTTGCATGTAGCATTTGGAAGATACAAAATTGGTTGCATTTGTGTACTGTGACCCAGTGTTTGATCCCTACCCTTTCTGGCAGCACTGTTAGGGTATGAACTGGCTGTATAGATTTATCTTGATGACTTCTACCTGCTAGGTGAAGTGTTTGGTTAGTCCAACATAGTTCAGGTACAGTATGTAGAGAATGTGGACCATGATTGTGTTCAAAATTAATTAAAGACTGAACAGGTCATAACATTAGAAGGGCTGAGCCTCTGCAGCGATGCTGCTCAAGTTTTTATTCTGATACAGTCGAGTCCTGTAAAGTCCAGCAGGCCATCTGTGTCTATGGTGAGTATTAAAAGAGTTTTGTCATGTTTGATACATTACCTTTTTCAGTTTATTGTACGTCCTTCCATCTTCTTCAGCTAATTTGCCTGAATAAAGCAGTTTTCTTATTCCTATTCTCTACAGGGATCGTACCTCCCAGAGCCCAAGGCCTCGCTGCTGTCCGCTGACCAGGAAGGTGACAGCAGCAGCACTGCAGATGAAAGTGAAGAAGAAGATAGCAGCAGTGTAAGTAATTCTTCTAAGAACCAAGTAGTCCTGCTTATCAAGCATGGTTGCAATCTAGTCAGGGTAACACAAGATGTATATAAGTATCGATACGAATGTAAAACACTAAAGATTCATCGGGATGATGTTGTATTTATTTCAGTTTTAGGTGACTCATATTAGACCCAAATTGCAGGTAGAAACTGGTGGTCAGGTATGACCTCTGACCTCAGTCATATCTGCATGGTCCCAAAAATTTACCACTTGATTTCTGTTGTCAACCCAAAAATCCACCAAATGTGGTCAAATCTCGATGGCATCTTGCCTAGGCTGTTCCAGGTCTTTCATCTCATGTTAAAATTGTATTCATTTTGCAACTTACTGTCTTTTTCATGAATCAAAAATTCTACATTTGGACTATCCTATTTCAGTGTGCAACAGCAGTGCCCCCAGTTTATCTGAGAATAAACAGAGAGGTAATCTAATCTTCAGTGGACCACGAGTAATCTGATCCCTTTTTGCTAGTACTAATATCAGAGCAGAATTTCTTAGTAGTAATGTAAGTCCCCTTTATTGTTGGGCTACTGCTATACCAGAATGGTCATCAAAACTTTGAAAGAAACTACTATTTTTTAGAGCCATCTGCTCTTAAAAGTTGAAGATAATTTCCCTTTAGCTGTATGTTGGTGTTGCACACCTTCAATGTAATGCTAAAGATCGACATTCACCACCCCCAGAGACATTTAAGATTTGGGACTAACAGAATTCACAATTGTGGAATGTGATTGGATTAATATACACCTTTAGTGACTGTAGTAAACTGTGATTAGTCAGTCATACCTGCAGATCAGTGGCGAGTGAGATGCACCAGAGCATTGCTTCCATCACACACATCAGCTGAGTATGGCCTGAGAGCAGTTCACTACTTCAAGGCCTTTGGTACGTGTTGAAGACAGTTAACTTTTAAGTGGGGGAAGGTATGGCTGTAGAAGGGGAAGGGGGTGAAGGAGGCAGGAGCACTTGTCTCCCATCCCACCTCCCCATCTAGGGAGTTTTCTTTATTAAATCAATCTGTGAAAATTGGGCAAGGCTTTAATATAAACGATTGTATACTTGAATGTAATAATCTTTGGTAATAATGAAATTTTGAATGTAATAATGACCCATTTTTGTCAATATGTTAATTAAAGTCATCTCATTCTCTGCAGGTTTTATCTGCCACAGTTTCTATGAACAAGAGTTCGATACTGGGGTGAGTGGGGTATTCATATATTAATATGACAGGCACTACTGTTTCTTTGTGTGTCCGTTGAAAGTTTTAGTGACATGCTAGCAAAAATAGATGCTTTCATTCAGTGCAAAGGAACATACTTTATACTTTCCTACTGACAGATGTATTAGAATATATGACATATTCCATACTATTTTGAAGACAAACGTTTTCAAAATTTGATGGCAGGGTTGTTTGATTAAAATCACACTGATTAAAATCAGCGATTAAAATCGCGATTAAAATCAAATGATTTTTTTTTAAAATTACACTGATTTAAATCACCTTTATTATATTTTTAAATTTTTGGATGGGAAAATTGGAATAAAATCAAATACAACCATTGGGATCAACTAATTTTGACAAATTACACACTGTCAGATGATTTTAGCACAAGTTGTACCCCCTGCACAACATTTTTTGTCAACCATACTTACTCCAGGGTGTTTGTTACAACTCCCTGGTTACTCAAATCATACACTTGCTTCCTGTATATGAATAAAATTCATTATTTTGCATTGAAAAACTTCAAACTCAGTCAATTGACGAATCTAATGTTTGTTTTGTTTATATAAAGATCCGATTATGGTGCACATTAATCCTGTATTATAGGCTTAGGATAGCAGACCAAAAGTCTTGATTTAGTGATTAACAGTGAAGAAGAAACAATTGTGATTCTGTTTTTCTCAAAGTTTCTCTCAAAATTGTAAGAAAACTGTAGCTTAAAGAGCGAGTCACTTAATTCTCACAAGCAGCATTTGCGTTTGCAGTGTTCTTCCTCACTTAACAAATCCATTATGTCTATAAAATCTGAAAAAATGTGTTTCCAAACACACGAACATGTATATTCGGAGACTTGTTTCAAAAGTTCACATTCATGTGCAGTGAATCATTTCATGTTCAAAGCCTTAAATAAGAAGACAAGTTTTGCAGCCTTGTGTGTGCCGAGGCTATTTCTCAGTTTAGACTGCACCAGTCCATATGACCTGAAGACCCTCTCTACACCTGAAGATGCAGCCACAGCAGAGAGCAACTTCTTAACAATGCACAAGTTTTCTTCTTTGATTCCTTCATGAAAGTTAACTTTTGT
The DNA here is from genome assembly GCA_029531755.1 of Holothuria leucospilota. Lineage (NCBI taxonomy): Eukaryota > Metazoa > Echinodermata > Holothuroidea > Aspidochirotida > Holothuriidae > Holothuria > Holothuria leucospilota. The sequence goes on along the minus strand of CM055979.1, from coordinate 5,170,721 downwards.
AACTCAGTTGAAATTAGGGGTGAAAATATACTGGACCTGCTATGCACTATGAAGTATGTGATACTGAACTGAACTGTAACACTGATGTGTACAATAAACCTCCCTAGATGAGTCTAAATATTGAAAAGAGGGTAACACTTCTAAATTAATCCACTGAGTCAAGTGTAAACAAACATTGCAAGGAATACAAGAACCTAATCCCCAATCAACTTCTGGGTATTATGAATGTATTTCCTGTGTATAGAGGCAGATACCCTGGACCACTAAGCTCTTTGTATACAAACAGGCCCCACAGTGCTTAACAAAAGAACTGACACAGCCTTGCATCTTAATACACCACAACAGTCAAATAGTTTGCGGTCCATTTATGGGACAAGGGACAAGGGGAAATATTGGGCTTATGATAACATAAGTCAGTGTAACTGCCAGAACAGAGATTTCAAAAACATTTGCAAACAAATTGTATTGAGGATTTACGGAATTTAAAAAAATCAAAAAAATCTGATTTTAATAAAAAAAATCTGATTTTAATCAAAAAAATCCGATTTTTTTTATTTTTTTGAAAAAATCAAAAAAATCAACAACCCTGTTTGATGGTGTCTGAATATTCACAACAGCTCAGTAAACCGCTTCTTTTGGGCTCCATAATGTTGTGCAATTTTAATGTCATTTTGCTCACCTTATGTTGGGATTTGAATTTTGGTTTGAAGAATCTGTAGTGAACGAAAAGTTAGTAGACCTTCAAAATTTGGCAAATAGTTGGGTAAGAGAGTCTTAAAGAAGAAAGCAGTCTCCCTAAGTTTATTAAAAAAAAGAAAAACCTGCTAAATCCTGACAGATCTAATCATTCCTGAATTATGATGACAGGTACACTAACTCAAATTGAGGGACTGCATTTTCCTTCTAATTGTGAATAAGTTAATTGTAGTTCAGTTACAGTAACTGTGAGGGATTTGTGACTTACAGTGTTGAGCAGTTTTCTGTGTAAGTGGGTGTATGTGTATTTGGCAACATTGTTTAGTTTAACTCTGTTAATGTAGTCTGTAGCGCTCACAGTAGCAACTGGAAGGGTAACGTCACTAGATGGCGGGATTTTGTTAGTGTACCAACGCTGTGCAATAAGGCAATCATGGCACATACATGAACAAAGAAACATATAGAAAAATGGAGGGGAGGGGGGGGGGGCAGCTGGGCTATAGTGGTCTTCAGTGCTGGTAATTTTTGAGGTGCATGGCAAAGTGAAAAGGCCAGAAGGTCACTGTAGCTGGTTAATTTCATCCTTGAAAATCACATACTATGCCGTTATAGGTACATGGTTACAACTTAAATGGACAAGCGGTGGTTTTACTTGTGATAAGTTTGTTGTGCCTGTTTAGGAGTTAAATCATGCTTTGACTGTAGGCACCTATGCACTTAACTGTTTTCCATCTTTTCTAATAGATTTCCATTCCAAGAGAGCTTTGACTGACCAATGACTGTGCTGTACCTGGACCATTTAAGAGAGGTTTCACTGACAAAATGTAATGAAGTCTGCCTTCCTGACCATCACAGGAAAAAAGTCCTTGTACCTCACTGCGCTCAACAAGTCTTTACCAGCCTCTGTCAGTGACTGCTACATTGCTAAGTGTACCCGCTAACTGATCAACTTTAATTTGTTCCAGCCGTTCATTGACTTTGGAGTAATTTGTGTGCCTACATCTGTTAAGTCAGCAAGTATATGGAGCATAGTTTAAATAATATTGTACTACTAGCTATTCAAATATTGCACACTTAGGCTACACATTGATATCTCCAAGGGTACTGTGCATATTGTTCCCTAGGCTAGGCTAGAGAATTATGCCTGCTCAAGACTTCTCCCCTTTTTGTGATATGAAAGATCTGCTTGAAAAACCAGTTACAGACAAGGCAAAGCTTAGTGAGGCTGAATGTCCTACCCACAAAGCCAAACACCTGCCATACTCTTATTCTGTGAACCCTCTACCAATTCAGGGAAACCTGCAGTACAACAATCCCTCTCCTTTACAACCCACCTACCTCCAAATCAGCTGCACAGGCACTAAAGGCCATACACCAACAAACCAAAAGTGCAATGAGGCTGACCATGATCTTGACAATCTCTTGATGAGTTCTCAGTCTAATGATCACAGTGATGAAGACCCTAACCAATTTTGTCCCCCTCTCTCTGCTGACCCAAACTTCCAAAGACAGGTGTCTCACCCTGGACTCCTAGTTCCACCAAAAAATTCATGCTGGTCAATGCTTCTACTTACTCGGACCCCTCCCCTCCTGCCCAACCCCACACTTCCACACCAAACCTCAACCTCATCTGGTCATGACTGACAATTAACTCAAGTGTGTGTGGCCCCAAAACAGGATTTATCATACAACTCAGTAACATTTCCTTCTAAAACCATGTCTTCTAGTACCACCTCAATGCCTTTGACAGGCCTGTTACCACCACCCCACCCCACCCCCAGTCAACCCTAGACTGACTCCCCTCCCATTAACCCTCTCCTTATCTTTATCATTCTCTTTGTGCCCCTTTACATCTCCCTTTTCTAGATGGATAAATCCCTCACAACCCTCAATATACCTTTCAACAAGGTTACAAGGATATCCAGTGAGGCTTGCCCCTCCAGAGCCATGGGTTACAAGATTTCCACCACCAGTGAAACTGTTGCCAAATCCCAAATACTGATAAGGTTTTGCCGTTTTTACCAACATTTTCCCTGCAAGGTGGTCCATGTTCCCCCTACTGCTACACAGTGTTACAACTTCCAGCAATTTTGCCACACCAAAGATGACAGCCAGACTGGCTGCAAATGTCACAAATGTGGTGGCTCACACCCTTCTGGTCTTGACACATGTGAATTGAACACAAGTGCACAAACTGGGGTTTCCCACACCACCCCTTTTAGGTCACACCTGGTTTACCAGGTAGCTGACAAGCATGAAGCTAATACCACTCCCAAGAGCTAATTGCAATCCCACTGCAGATGGGAATCTTAAAGAGGATTGCCCTGTCAGTGACTTGCCATTCCACTGTGGTTGGGACCCTAAAGAGGATTGCTCTGTCAGTGATTGCCATCCCACTGGGGTTGTGAATCTTAAAGAGGATTGGCATGTCAGTGACACTGGGGACATTTGATTGGCTGAAAGCTGTCAGATTTTGTTTGTCATAGTTTCCCATGTTATTCTGGCAGTCGGATCTACCCCCATCTACAGAGCCGAAATCACACCCTTCCATGGCATCACAAGGATCTGGAATTCTGCTCCTTGGCAGGCAATCCTGCAAGTCAAAGTTTCATCACTGAAGAAATAGGCATTACTTTAGTTGAAGAGGGCTTCACCATCTTTTGCTGTTCACATTGTCACAGACTGCATATGTACCCTTCTTGTGCTATTCAGTGTTATCAGTATCAAAATTTGGCAACACCCAGTCAAGTTGGACCCTTCCCCATCACCTCAGTTTTCCACCCAACAGCAGCACTAATCTGTCAATGCTGACATGTTCACCTATGCTAACAGTTGCTGCACCTGTAACCTTTACTTAGCAGGGTGACTCTAAATACCCCATCCTTGGCCATGACACCACATAAAACATTGGTAGCAAACACTTTTTCAGTGACTGACAGTATAGGAAGGACTGGACAAAAACAGGATCACAACTTCTTTCCGCCTTGTTGAGGAGAAGGCATTTGATGCCAACAGGTGCAATGGACTAAGGCTCCACCTGTCCTCCCCATCACCAGAATACTACTCTCTGACTTTCTCATTGACACAACTGTCTTCACCAAACTAAGCCCCTCCCCACTACACTCAATAAGCCAGAGTTCCCCAAGGGTCTGTACTCAGCCCCTCAACTCTTCATCTAATGCAGCAACATCACCTACCTCCCAAAACTTGTTAGACTTACCCAGTTTGCTGATGAAGTCTGGTCAAGCAACACTACCTACCATGCCACAGAATCTACCTAAACATGATACATACTTCAACTCTTATTGAATCAAATTCAAACCCCTAAATGACTTCTCTCATCCACACTTGTCCTGGCCTCCACCCCACGTCCCCATCAACATTCATATCATCACCCTGTCAAACCCTCTCTCACCTCCAGATCTCTCATGCCCACTGCCTCTTCCCACTTTAAAAAACTGCCTTTGTACTTGTGTTGAAGACTGTAACCCCCAGACCATATCCAACCAAACTTCAAACAAACAAATTACTTTCTCACATTCGTCATAATCTTTTTTCATATTGCATGATTTTGTTTTTGTCTTTCTCTGTCAATTATGTCATTGTTCTTATCTGATCAAGTCACAATGCATCCTTTACATTTTAATTGTACTAACACCTTGCTGGGCTTTCTTTTAGATGCCTAACGATGTAACATTTCTTTGACAATGTGTTTTATTCATCACATCTTAACATTTCTAGACAGCATTGTTATTGTTGCTTTTCATTAATTGTTCTTAAACTTGTTTGATATCTTAATATCTTTGTGTTGCATATTTTCTTGCCCTTCATTTGACAAGTAGCTTTTCTTTTTACATTACTTTATAGTTTCCTTTTGTTTATCTGGAATTTATACTTTACAGTGCTTATCTGTATTTCTTGCACACACATGCTGCGTGTTAAACTTTCTCCAAGTCTCTTCCAATAATTTTAGTTTGCAACTTATTATTTTATTCCATCCATCTCTTTATATGTAAACATTTTTATACAGCTCTGTAATTCTTTGCATTCATTCATTTCCTCATTTTTGTTAGTATTTTAAGGTTTTTCTTAGTGAGCAAGGCCTACTAGACAGACCGACTTATTATTGCCGCGTCATACCCACTCCACGCCATACCGCGTGCGTTCCTTTCTAATGCAAGAACGCATGTGATAGTTTCACAAGACGGTTGTGGGGCCTTTGTAAGGCTCCCTCCCCTAAACTTTGGAATCTCCTGCCTTAACTAATCCCCCCCCACCCCAATTACCCAAGACCCCCAACTGACCAGTCTGACAATCAAAACCCAAACTCGCCTGCCAATGAGCTAAATAACACCAATATAGGCCTAAGTAGTGAACCCACCCCTGCCCTCATTAGGACCCACCCTCTGCCCAATCTGATCAAACCCCTGCCATAGGCAAAATTCTGACTCATAAGGTTCTAAGGAACCAGGTGGAGTCTAGGCCAAATTTCATTCGTTCATTCTTACCTGTGCTACCCAACGCAGCGCTAGGCTGGGCTTCTTACAGTAGCCTGGCCTAGCAAAAAGCAGCCTTAGTAAGGCAGCTTGACCACTCCCCTTGGTTCTGTTACCCACCCCCATCCCTTTTTCTCCCTTTTCCCCACCATGTCCTCAACCTCAAGCAAATAGCCCCTTCCAAATCCACAAAAACAAAAACAAAAAATAATGCTGGCAGCCAAGCAAAGTCCCCTACACAAAACCTCAAACTAATTCTGATATTCCCACCAGATAATAACAATAGCTTTGATTACACCGTGCATGTAACAGTCATATTAATGTAATTGCTGCAAGCTAGTTATGAGAACAAAATGAAAGAAAGATCATGTTCTTTTAGTAGAGATGGCCAAGTTTTCTTAAGAGGTGGCCATCCTGGCCCACTGTGGTTGGGAACCTTAAAGAGGATTGCTCTGTCAGTGACACTTGAGGACATTTGATTGGATGAAAGATGTCAAAGTTTGTTTGTCCAGGTTTCCCATGTTATTTTGGCAGTTAGATCTACCTTGATCTACAGAGATGTACTGTAGATGTGCTGGGTTTTGTGTCATGATTATTCCAAGGGGTCTCCAAAAAATACCTCTGTCATCATCCTACAACCATTATTCCATTTAGTGTCTGGGATCACTTTCAGCTTTCCTGAAAAATACCAGGTAAACTTGAAGACTATAACTACAAACCTAGCATAGCTCACCTGTACCTTGGTGCCTCTCTTTTTCTCTTTCTTTCTTTCTTTCTTTCTTTCTTTCTTTGTTTTGTCCTCCCTTCCCTTACCCCATTTCCCTTCCCTCACCCCTTTACCGAGCCCTAACCCCTGTTCCTTCAAACTTACCTCTAGATTCTCCAAATGTTCATAGGAGTCTCCCTCCTTCAATCTTAAACCAGGCAAAACAAGGCCAAAATCAAACTAAGCACACCACAGACTGCTTGAGTATCATCTCATAAAGTTTCCTGTGTTATTTCAATCAGATTGCTTGTCATCTGGAATGCTATAGGTATGGGTTGTCTTGTTGCCAACCTAGGATACCCCCAGTCAGGGCTACCCTGCCTTCCATGTCGATGTCAGTCTACAAAAACACAGCCTAGCGTTCAGAAGTGGCAATGATCTTTCAATAATGGGAGGTTGCACCCTCCCACAGTTGTGGAGTATTGTAAAAGTTTGTCTTGTCAGTGGCTGTTTCAGTCATTTCTTTGTTTGAATGTTCTCTAATTTAATTTGTAAAAGTTTCCTGTGTTATTCAGTGATAGGCAGCCGGATCATGGTTATCTTCAGTGCTGTAAGTGCAGCAGGTTTTTCCACACTGTTCATCAGTACTGGCCTTACTGAAGATTGACCTTTTAATTACTTTATATTTGTTTCGATTTAACTTCATTGTTAGGGTGTTGGACATCAGCAATCTGCATGTGACCTACCCCCCCCCATGCCACAAGAAGCGGTGGCACCCCCCATGCCCCTACTCCCCCATTGCGGGCAAGAAGTGTGCCAACTGTCACGCCCTATAGAGTACAACATCTAGCAAAATCTAACCTGCATATGGCCTAGCAGCTAAGCAACAAAGCAGCTCCCTGACCCCTTCCCAACCCCATTAACTCTACTTCCAGGCCTCACCTCACCTCACCCCCAGCCCTCTCCACACCCCAACCATGACCCAGACCCATCCTACCACTCGCCCTGATATACTAGCTGAAAAGATAGACATGCAGTCAGTCATCCAAGTGGCATTGCGTTTTGTCTAGTCTTCTTTTCAAATTATTTCATTTATCCAGCTTGCATTTTATGGTACCATGCCTTTTATTTTCCTTCCTATAGTTGACTTTTCATAATTTGGTCTTGATGTTAAACTGCATAAGTTGCTTTGTACATTTTATTTTTTTATTTTATTCTGTTTTTATCTAATGTCATCAATGTCATCATTTTTGACTGGGTTGTTACACTTTTCTGTGATAAATGTTTGTCACGCTTTACTTCGTTTCTGCTTTGTTTTACTTCACTTTTCACTTCGTCTTACATTGTTTGTAGTATTTACCCAATTTGTGCTTTAAAAAGTAACATCCTTTAAGTCCTTTTTTGTTTACCTCACATCCATCTTGCTAACATAATACATCCATTGTCTGTAGAAGTATTCTTGTCCTCCAATCACTTCCTTCAACTTTATTTATTTTTACCACAACATGTGCTTTTAAAAAGCAACATAAAGAAAGGATTGAGGGGAGGGGAGGACCTCAGAACCAACCAGCTAACATAAAACAGCTGTTGTCTGTAGATTTATTCTTATCCACCAACTACCTCTTTCAACTTCATCTCTTCTTTACCACAGCCTTAAATTACTGACATGTAGCATTTTAACCATTCAATTTTAATTATTCCTTATCTTTAATTTCTACATTGTTCCCCATTGTTCATGTTGTATATTCTCCTGGATTTAATACTTCCATCATATTTCATTTATCTCATTTACATTGTCACACTGTCTTTGATTATCCTTTCTATGGCAGACATTTTGTAAATATATTTTTTGGATATTGTTTTGTCATCCACTTTTGTTACATCTAGTCAATCCTTAGTTCCTCATTTTGTATTTTGAAAATTTGACCCTTCTCTTTGTTATTTCAAATTTTGTGAGTTGCCTTACTTGGTATTTATTTCTTCATACATAATATCTTTTCACATCTTAAATTTTTTTTCATACTCTGTAGTATTCAATATTTACATTTACTGTTGATGTTTAAGCTATTTGTATTTTGTCTTTGTTTGGTTTCTTCCTCCCCTCTCTTTTCTTGATATGCTTTGATTAGTTCAGTGCCTTTCATAACTTTGCTGTACACAGTATTTTATACATTCATCTTTTCAGTAGTGATAATAAAAGTAGCTTTGATCGTCATACCATAGCTTGCCACATTTTCAACTCTTTAGTATTCAGTGTTTGCATCTATATATTTGCATGTTTGCATTAATTTAGAGTCTTCTTTCATTCACTTTTCTTGATATGCTTTCATTAAGTCAGCACCTTTCATAATCCAGTTGCATGAAGTATTTTACACATTTATTTTAGTAGTGATAATAATAATAGCTTTGATTACACCATGCATATAACAGTCATATCAATATAGTTGCTGCATGCTCCCTATGAGAACAAAATGAAAGACTGATCATGTTCTTTAGTAGGCCATCCTGGCACACTGTGGCTGGGAATTGTTAATAGGATTGCTCTGTCAGTGACACTTGCGACATTTGATTGGATGAAAACTGTTGGATTTTGCTTGTTCAAGTTTCCGTGTTATTTCGGCAGTCGGATCTACCGTGATCAACAGAGATGTACTTTAAATGTGCTGGGATTTGTGAGATGACTAATCTAAGAGGTCTCTAAAACCCACACTACTTCAACCCATGCGAACCCATGCTACCCCACACAGTGCTATAGGCTGGGCTTCTTACAGTAGTCTGGCCCAGCAAAAAGCAGCCTTGGTAAGGCAGCTTGACTGCTCTCCCTGCTTCTGTCCCCCACCCCACCCCTTTTCTCTACCTTTCCCCCTACGGCGTGCCATCAAATTCAAACAAAGCCCCTCAAAATCCACAGAAAAAAAAAAACAATGCTGGAAGCCAAGCAAAATCCCCTACTCACAACCACAAAGCTAATTCTGGTATCCCCACCAGATAATAACAATAGCTTTGATTACATCATGCATATAACAATCATATGAATATAATTACTGCAAGCTTGTTATGAGAACTAAATGAAAGAAAGATCATGTTTTTAGTAGTCTTCTGGTAATGAACTTTCTAACAGGAAGTGGCCATCCTGACCCACTGTGGTTGGGAAACTTAAAAAGGATGCTCAGTCAGTGACAATTGGGGACATTTGATTGGATGAAGCTGACTTTGTTTGTCCAAGTTTCCCGTGTTATTCTGGCAGTCGGATCTACTACGATCAACAGAGATTCTACGCTGTAGATGTGCTGGGTCAACAAAACAGACTAGCAGTCCTACGCCACTGACCTCGACCTTCTCCTTCCCCCTAACCCCCCCTCACCACCTGCACAGACATAGACAACCTCGTGACCTCACTCACTGACACCATCAAAACAACCCTGGACTCCCATACCCCTGCCCCCCCCCCCAATAAGGACTTCCTCCTCCCCCCACACATACATCAACAAATACGCCTCAAAAATAGACTCAGAAAAGAATTCCAGCATACATGCAACTGGGAAATCAAAAGACAAATCAACAGACTCATCATCCAAACAAGACGAGACATGAAAGAAATCCACGCACAACGCTGGAACACAGCTTGCAGTACTATCAATGACACAACTCCCCCCCCCCCCACACACACACGCTGGAAGATCTTCAAAGGACTGACTGACGGGCCAAAAAACTGCCCTACCTCACCCTCATCTTAGGCCTCATGCACCACCGCCTGCACTGACCAGGACAAAGCCAATCTGCTTAATCTCACCATGGGCAATACCCAAAGAGACCACAATGACACCCGCTTCGATGGGCAGACCAAACGGCACATTACCAGGACCGTAGCCCAAAATGACGCTTTCCTCAATCCCCTCCCCCACTTCCCCCCGGTGACGACCTGACTGGCCCCTTTTCCCCCTTGGAGGTCTTCACAGCCATCCGCTCTACCAAAAACACCACCCCTGGCACTGATGGCATACCTTTAAGGGCAATCAAAAGAGGTCTCCACTCCCTGTTCGCCATTCTAGCCCGACTGTACACCGCCTGCCTTCAGATTGGTTACTTCCCAAACTATTGGAAGATTGCTCCAAACCCAACAAAGACATAACCAACCCCAAGAATTACAGGCCCATCTCCCTTCCAAGCACACTAGGTAAAATACTAGAACGTGTCATCAAAAACAGACTCAGTCCCCACCTTGAGAATAATCATTTCTTTAATAATCACCAAGCCGGATTCTGTTCTAAACTTTCAATCACCGACCAATTACTGTACTATATGCAAACTGTGTACGAGGGCTTCAACGCCCAAAAGACCACCACTTCAGCCTTTTCTTGATGTTAAGAAAGCGTTTGACGCCGTTTGGCATGATGGTATACCCTTCAAATTGCTCCACCTGGACATACCTCGCCCCTACAAAAGGCTCCTCTCAAACTTTCTTAACAACAGGACAGTCTACACAGAAATCAACGGTTACAGACCCCCTCTTACTCCCCCCAGCTGGGTTCTGTCCTAAGCCCCCTTCTGTTCATCCTCTGTACAAGTGACACCCCTGACCCCCCTAGACTCATACAACTCACAATTTGCAGATGAATTAGTAATCTGGGCTGCCAGCAATGACCCTGCCCTGGCCACAAATAGACTCCAGGCCTACTTAAACACTCTACAGGCTTATTGTAACATGTGGAGGATCAAACTAAACCCACAAAAAACGACTTCCCTTTATCCACCACTGACTCAGACGCCCCCTCCCTGATGACCTCACCATCCACATTCTTCACCACCCCATCAGACCCAGCCCTGTGGTCAAATTCTTGGGGCTCACCCTAAGCACCTCCCTAAACTGGACTGCCCACTTTAACGACATCATCAACAGAGTCAAATTTAGGATCTCCCTACTAAGACGGGTGGTAGCCCGGGGCAAGGGCTCCAACCCCCTCACTAATGTTTGCATCTATAGGCAGTTTATAAGACCCCTCTTTGAGTATGGCTGCCCAGCCACCATCACCCTCACCAAAACCACCCTAAACAAGCTTCAATCCCTGCAAAACTCCGCTGTCACCACTGCCCTCCACCTCCCCCGTACCACTTCCAGTGCCTACACCTACTCCCTCACCAACTCCCTCCCCCTGGAGTCACATTTTCAGGCCCTTGCTGTAAACTTTATCCTGCCTGATAGAATCCGCAAAAAATCCAAAATTCGCAAATGCCTTCCGGCCCTTCGTTAGGCAACCCCTTCCCCCTCCCTCACGATTGTCTTCAGCTACAATTAATCCCTGTCTCGCCTGACTTCCACCTCATCCGTCGCCTCCCTCTGTCCATAACCCACACTTCCGACCCGATCCAGAAGTTTCTTTCGCTATTATTATTTTTCCCTTAAAAGAGCCTCAACCTTCTCAGACTCTGGACTGCAGCCTTCGCTGCCTTTCAGTTAGGGTGTTGGACATCAGCAATCTGCATGTGACCTACCCCCTCCCCCCATGCCACAAGATGCGATGGCCCTTCCCCCCTCATGCCCCTGCTCCGCGCTGCGGACAAGAACTGTGCCAACTGTAACACCCTATACAACATCTAGCAGAATCTGCCCAGCATATGGCCTAGCGGCTAAATAACAAACAACTCCCCACCCCTTCCTTAACTTAGCTCCCATCATGTCCATCAATCCTACTTCCTGGCCTCACCTCACCCCCAACCCTCTCCACACCCCACCCATGACCCACACTCAGCCTGCAACCCTTCCTGATGACCTGGCTGAAAAGATAGGACATGCAGTCAGTCATCCAAGTAGCATTGCTTTTTGTCTAGTTTTCTTTTCAAATTATTTCATTTATCCAGCTTGCATTTTATGGTACCATACCTTTCACTAATTTCCTTCTTATAGGTGACTTTTCATAATTTGGTCTTGGTGTTAAACTGAATAAGTTGCTTTGTACATTTTATTTTTTTTATTTAATTTTGTTTTATTTAGTGTCATGATTTTGTATGGCTGAGTTATTACACTTTTCTGTGATAAATATTTTTATGCTTAACTTCCATATCTGATTTGTTATTTAACTTTTATTACTCACTTCTTCCTACCTTGTAATATTTACAAAATTTGTGCTTTAAAAAGTAACATCCTTTAAGTCCTTTTTTGTTTACCTCACATCCATCTTGCTAACATAATACATCCATTGTCTATAGAAGTATTCTTCTCCTCCAATTTCTTCCTTCAACTTTTTTTCTTTTTTTACCACATCAATAAATCACTTTAATACAAGTACAGTTTTCACTTTTACATTTTAAGTGTGACTAAAATTTAATTTCTACGTCATTCATGTTGTATGTTCTCATGGATTTAATTCTTCCATCATATTTCATTTATCTCATTTACATTGTCACTCTGTCTTTGATTCTCTTTCCTACAGTAGACAGTTAACTTTGTAATTTTTGGGGGGGGGGGAGGGGGGTAACATTTTGGCTTTCACCATTCATTACATTTCGTACTAGTTCACCCTTTATAGTTCTTCATATTGTATGTGTTCATTTTGACCCTTTTTTTGTTACTAGAATTTTGTTGATTGTCTTACTTTGGTATTTCTTCCTTCGTAATATAGCTTGTCACATTTAAATCTCTTTGCTTTGCCTTCTGTGTAAAATTCAACGTTTCAATTTATATTTTTGCATGTTTGCATAAATAAGCTGTTTGCATTTGCCTTAATTTAGTGTCTTTTTTTATTCTCTTTTCTTGATGTGCTTTAATTCAATACCTTTCACAACCCCCTTGCACAAAGCATTTTACATTTTCTTTTTAAGTAGTGATTATAATAATAATAATAGCTTTGATTACATCATGCATATAACAGTCATATTCATATATAATTGCTGCATGCCAGCTAGGATGACAGAATGAAAGGCCGATCATGTTCTTTAAGAAGTCTAATGGTGATTCTCTTTCTAATAGGAGGTGGCCATCCTCACTGCTGTGCTTGGGAATCGTTAATAGGGTTGCTCTGTCGAAGACATTTTGGGACATTTGGTTGGATGAAATATGTCACATTTTGTTTGTCCAAGTTTCCTATGTTATTTTGGCAGTCCGATCTACCATGTCATATAGAGATGTACTCTAGGTGTGCTAGGTTTTGTTAGATGGTTCATCCCTGAGGTCTCCAAAAATACCTCTGTCATCATCCTACAACCATTATTCCATTTAGTGTCTGGATCACTTTCACCTTTACTGACAAATACCAAGTAAACTTAAAAGTCTAGAACTAAGCATAGCTCACCCATACCTCAGTGCTCTCTTTCTCTCTTTTTTTTTTCTTTCGTTGTTTTGTCCTTCCTTCCCTTTCCCCATTTCACTTCCCTCACCCCTTTTCCGAGCCCTAACCCTTTTTCCTTCAAACTTACCTCTGTATCCTCAAAATACTATTGAAGTCTCTCTCCTTCAACCTCAAACCAGACAAAACAAGCCCAAATCAAACTTAGTACAGTGCAAACTGCTCTAAGCCAGCCTCAGTGCTTGAGCATCATCTTATAAAGTTTCCTGTGTTATTTCAATCAGATGTCTGACTAGCCATGTTAGTAGACCCCCCTACCCCACCCCCACTTCTGGCCTTACTCTTCTAAGAACCGACCAGGACAAAGCCAACTTAGTCAACCAGACTATGGACCACACTCAGTGTGACCTCAATGACCCTCAATTCGACGCCCTCACAAAACACTGCATTGGTAGAATAACAGCCCAGAGCACTGCCTCTCTCATCCCCCTACCCCACCTCCCCCTGACCCATGGGATGACAATGTGACAGCCCCCTTCTCCCCCCTTGAGGTCTATACAGCCCTCTGCTTCACTAAGAACACTATCCCTGGTACTGACGGAATACCCTTCAAAGCCATGAAATGGCCACCCTTGCCCTACTGGCCCGTCTCTACAAATAGGCTACTTCCTGAAAGTCTGGAAAACAGCCAAACTCTGTATGATACCAAAACCAAGCAAGGATGCAACTAACCCAAAGAACTACAGACCAATATCGTTACTTAGCACTCTAGGTAAAACTCTGGAGCATGTCATCAAAAACAGACCTCAACCCCACCTTGAAAACATCCACTTTTTCAAAAAACACCAAGAAGGGTTCAGGACCAAATGCTCAACGGTTGACCAACTTCTTCACCACACACAGACAGTCTACGAGGGCTTCAACGCCCAAAAGACAACCACTTGTGCCTTCCTTTATGTCGAAAAAGCATTTGACTTGGTCTGGCATGATGGTGTGTGATTCAATCTTTTACACCCCGGCATCCCTGCCCCCTTCACCTGACTACTCTCCAACTTTCTCTTCAACCAGTCTTCACAGAGATAAATGGGTACAGGTCCCCCTCCTACACCCCCAGGCCGGTGTTCCCCAGGGCTCGGTTCTCAGCCCCTCCTCTTTATTACCTACATGAATGACGTCCCCGACATGTCCAACTTTCCCAATTTGCCGATGACTTAGTGATTTGGGCGACTAGTAAGGACCCAGCGCTCGCCACCCGCAGACTCCAAAACTTGACTCTCTACAAACCGACTGCAACACTTGGAGAATAAAGTTCAACCCCCAGAAAACTACATTCCTCTTTCACCAGAGACGCAGACGACCCATCCTCAATGTTCACACCATCCACATCCAAAACCACCCCATACCACCCAGCCCAGCGACTAAGTTCCTGGGTCTGACCCTCAACACTACTCTCAACTGGACCGCCCACTTTAGAGACGTCATCAACTAAGTCAGGTACACGCACACACACACATTTCAACATCACGCAGACATGCACATACACACACACACCACAGCGATTGCTCACTTAGAAAGTTACTGAACTTTGTCCCCCCCCCCCTCCCCGTACCAGGACAACCAGCCTCCCGCTGGCATCACTAGACCCAGTGCAACCCATCTCCAAATTCATCCAGTTCTGCTCTTATGCTAGTAGGCATATTCTGACTCTTGATGTTCCAAAGAACCAGGTGGGGTCAAAGGATTTAAATTTGATTGATGGCTGGTTATGTGATTGGTTTGTCATGTTGCTTCCCTGGGATACCTCCACACATGGGCTCCCCTGCCCTTCCATGTCGATGTCGGTCAACAAAACACAGCCTTCATGTGTTCAGCACTGGCAGTGATCTTTCGTAAAAGGGTGTTGCACCTCCCACCGTTAAGAAGTATTGTAAAAAGATTGTCTTGTCAGGGGCTGGTCCGGTCATTTGATCATTTAAAAGTGCTCCTTTTTTTTTGTACAAGTTTCCGTGTTACTCAGTGATAGGCAGTCGGATCATGGTAACCTTCAGCGCTGTAAGTGCAGTGGTTTTCTCCACACTGTTGGCCAGTATTGGCCTTACTGAAGATTGACTTGTAATGATTTGTATACGTTTCCATGCAATTCCAATGTCAGAGTGTTGGACATCAGCAACCTGCATGTAACCTATCCCCAAATGCTTCAAATTTGGTGGCCCCCACCCATCATGCACCTACTCCCCTACCTCGGACAAAACATAGAAATGTGTTTACTGTAACGATCCATATACAGTATCTAGCAAACCCTGCCCTGCATAATGCTTAGCAGCTAAACAAAGTAGCTCCCCTTCTGGTTCCATCTCCCCTCATGTCCATCAATCCTACCTCCTGGCTTTGCCTCACCTCACCCCAGCCCTCTCTCCACCCCACCCATGACCCAGACCCTACCATCTGCCCTCCCAGGTGATCTGGTTGAAAAAATAGGACATGCAGTCAGTCATCCAAGTAGCATTGCTTTTTGTCTAATCCTCCTTTCAATTATTTCATTTATCCAGCTAATGCTTTTTATGGTACCATGCCTTTCACGGTCCTTCCTATGGTTGACATTTGATAACATGGCCATTGTGTTATATAGCATAAGATTCTTTGTACATTGTTTTTATTTATTTTTTTTTTTATTCTGTTTTATCTCAGTTCATTTTTGTTTGACTGGGTTAGTGTACACGTTTTTGTGGTAAATATTTTTTATGCTTAACTTTCATTTCTGCTTTGTTAACTTTTTATACTCTCTTCCAACATTGTTTACATTGTTTGTAGTTTTAACCCAATTTCTGCTTTAAAAAAGTAACGTCCTTTTAAGTCTTTTCTTTTGGACCTCAGAACCATCCTGCTATTAAACATTATACTGCTGTTGTGTGTAGAACTATACTTGCCCACCCAACTATTTCTTTCAACTTTGGTCTCTCTTTTACCACATCAATAATCGCTTACATGTAGCTTTTCCATTTTTAAATTTTAATTGTAATTTTATTTCTACATTGTTCATGTTGTGATTAAATTTTGACCTTTCTCTTCGTTATTTTACATTTTGTGCCTTTTCATTCTTCTTACTGCTGCTTGTCACATTTTAATCTCTTTGTTTTTCATTCTGTGTAGTATTCTATGTTCGTATTTACTGTTGGTAAGTTTTTCGCTTTTTGCCATAATTTAGTTTCTTTTGTCATTCTCTTTTCTTTATATGCTTTGTTTAATTTAGTGCCTTTTATAAAACTTTTTTTTTAATCTTCCCTTACCCTGTTTTTTTTTTTTTTTTGTCTTTTTGACCCTCTCTGCTAGGCCTCTTGCCTAGCCTCCCACTCCAACACCTCATCAAAAACCGGATATACCCCCTCCCAAAAACGAATGGTGACTTTTGTGAGTACCAAGCTGGTTCAAGGACTAAACGCTCCACCACGGACCAACTTACATACTATACTCAGACTGTCTACGAAGCCATTAACAAGGACTGACTCACCCTGGCCACCTTCCTTGACATTGGGAAAGCCTTCGACATGGTTTGGCAAATGGCCTGCACTACAAACTCACTTGACTGAACCTCCCCGACCCCATCACCAGACTTTTCTCAAATTTTCTAGCAGATGGAACCACTTTTACTGACATTAACGGATACAGGTCAAACTCCTACGTCCCCAAAGCTGGTGTCCCCCAGGGTTCTGTCCTCAGTGCCCTACTCTTCGTAATATACATAAACAACATTTCCCCTCCCGTTAGACATATCAAACTTTCGCAGTTCATGGATGACCTTGCAATCTGGACAGCCAGCTGACAACACTACAATGCACTACACTGACTACAACTCTACCTCAACACACGACAGGACTCCTGCAATCGCTGGCATATCAGACTGAACTCATGAAAGACGACATTCCTTCTCCACCACCCCCAGCCCCTCAAACAGCTCCCTGCCGACCCCATTCATATACAAAACCACCCTGTCGCCCCCTCTCAAACTGCAAAATTTCTGGGACTAGAACTCAACCGCACCCTCAACTGGACCGCCAACTTTCGGGACATTCACACGCGCCTCTTATTGCGTCTCACTCCGCAGGGTGGTAGCCAGAGGCAAGGGCTCCCACCCGGACACTAACACCACCATTTACAATCAGGCCACTCTTCGACTACGGCTGCCCTGCCACCCTTACTTTCACTAAAACTTCACTACCAAAGGTACAAACTCTTTAGAGCGCCGCATTTACTGCCGCCCTCCATCTACCCTGCGAGATAGCCTATACTTATGTGCGGGATGTATATACAGTTACATGGTACTCTAAATAGCTTTGCCAGTGACAGATCCAGGCATTTGGAGTTCATACAAAAATTCCCGTTACGTAAGCGGACAGCAGTTGGATCACAGGTTATTTTAAATGCTGTAGGGATGGCAAGTTTTGTGATGATGGCGCATTAATATTGGCTGCAAGTCTAGCCTCATTTGACAATTCCTTTATATTCCAGTCACATTCAGCGGGTTGCCATTTTTTTAAAGTTTTAGTATTTTTCCAAACTAAAAAGTGCACCTTTTTACACGAATCTCTGCTACCGATTCCATCGCAACCAAAGTTACCCCAGCTTTAACAACTAGCACAAACATTCTATTGACAGCTTCGGTACTGCCCATGCCCCCTTCCTCAACCCTCTACTGAGTATCCCTGACCTTCCTGTCAATGCACTCACCTCTCACTTCAATGAAGCTGAATCCCCCTCCCCCTCAAGCACACCAATTATACCTTCCCAGGTACTGACAGCATTCCCTTAAAGGCTCTCAGGTTTACACCCTCTCCTTACCCACGTAACCCACTCTTCAATGCCTGCCTCTCTCTTGGCTATCTCTCAGACCCTGGAAAGTTGCCAAGCTCACCATGATGCCTACCCCTAACAAAGATCACAGCAATCCCCAAAACTACCACCCCATCTCCCTACGTAGCACCATTGGTAAACACCTAGAAAAACTCATGTAAACATGCATGTACCAGTCCCTACACAACAGTGGCTTCTTTAACACTACTAAGGGGGTTTCATCTCTGAAAGACCCACTACCAACTGACTTACTACACCGAAACAGTGCAAGAGGCCTTCAACAAACAAACTAACCAACATTGTATGGAATAGTGGACTGCATTATTAAATCACACAATTAACCCAACCCCCAGGACCCAATCACAAGAATACTTTCCATCTTTCTGTGGCACTGCACTACCATCACGTAAGTGTAACCCGCCACCCTTCCAAAGTATGTCAGTATATGATTCTTACTGTACACCAGATATGTTACACTGATGGGTGTGCTTTCCATCTTTCTATGCCACTACACTACCGTCACTTTAATTAAGGGTATCCCACCTCCCTTCCAAAGTATGTCAATATATGATTCAATAGTGTAAACTGGATATGTTATACTGATGGGTTGTGGTTTACACCTTCCTACACGTTAGGTCTAAGCTTTGTGTTGCATGTGGCCATCATCTCAAGTGCCTTTCATAACTGTTGTTTATATAATTACTATATGATCAGATTACAAAAAAATGTGTGTCATCAAGACCTCTATCAAAGTGCATCATGGGAAAACTCTAATGTTTGGTTTACAACTTTCATGCTAGCTTATAATTACTGTATGAAGAATATGAATATGGTTAAGAGAGGGGTCAGAAAGGTGAGGGGCCCAGGGGGTGTAGTGCTAGTATAAAGTGGAAATAAGTGACAGTATGTGGTCGCTGGGGATGAAGCCTTCATGTGTGAGGGGGAGGATGGGGATGTCTGGTATGTATTCATAAAGCTAAATGCTCCTAAATGATCACCTACTCCCCAGTTGTTTTGTGACTCCTAGTTTGGTAAAGATCACACCCTACTTACAGGCAGACTGCAGCATGTGCTGTCTCTATGATTAGCCCATCTGGGGATTTTCTCATCTCCTGAGACCCCCGCTGCATTTGCTGTCCACAGCCCATTCTGCCAACCCGAATCTTGTTTTTTTTTTTTGCTTTTTTTCCGATTTTATATTCCCACAATTGAGCCATCTCTCTTTTTCTGACCCAGACCTGCAGTGCCTCACTGCTCAGTAGCCGCTGGCTTTCCTGAACTTTGCACGTTCTCTGCCTGTCGATTCTCTGGCTTGCCGCCTGCTCGTTCCCTCCTGTTGTCCGCTTGCCGGGCAGGGCTGGCCATGACCCTGGTCTCTCTGTCCCTCCTCTGCCAGCCTTTTGCCTCTCGCCTAAATCATGCCTACTTGTTACAGTCAACTTGCATTTACAACTTACAGCACCATGCTCACACACATGCAACATACAACACACCAACACTTTCTCAACTTCACTCACTCCACATACAATGTCGCCTTTATAAAGTCTTCCACATTCCCCCTGTATCTGGACTCTCTCAGCCAAGTGCTGCAAAATTCTCCCCCCTTTTTGACTTTCGCAAATTCTACAAATCCATCCAACCATCCATATCAGGCGTTAGCCCATAAAGTTCCTCAGAACTAGGCAAAGGTCGTAACTTTTCATCTCAGGTGCATAAGGCTAAGTTTGCGTCAACTGTTTTGTTTGGCTCTGGAGAAATAAACAAAAAAAAAGAAAAAAATGTGTTTATAACATTGATATTTTATCCTGAAAGCATTGCTTCAACAGTACAGTTACTGTATGCATCACCTGTACGTGTCAAATCACCTAAATGAATGATTTGTTTTCAATACTTTACATTATATTTCCTTTTTCTTTTGTACATTTAATGTAACTTTTTAACCCCAGATTTCCTTTTCTTGTACCCTATTTTAATGTTGCTAGCTCATATTGCATTGTTTCATTTCTTTTTCACTTAATTCACCATGTACATTGAAATAAGTTACTAGACGGATATATTCAGTCATGTTAGGGGTTCTGGTTATCAGTGTATTTATAGTGTTCTTTTCAGAATGATCCACATTTGCCAACATATAGTGTAATTTACATCAAACCAATGGCTTCCTTATATGATAATTATTTCTATTTACCATATTTAAAATTTAACTCTTTCTAAATTTCAGATGTATTGTTACATTGAGGTGTTCATTTATATTGATTAGTTTTATTTTGTCTTCAGGATGATTCATTTACATTTGCCAACAAATTAAAAGTCACTGACAAAATAGCAAAACCGTCCATATTTTGTTTCTTTTTTTTTTCCTTGTCAGTTTCTGCAGCAGCCCAATAGGACAATTTACACTTTGTGATAACCCTTGTACATCTACTCAATGTGGAATTTTCACAGGGATTGTCCAACCATGGGCAATAATTCACCCATCTGCCCACTAGGAATTTTACAACATAAAGGGGGTCTCAGGTATTGTCTTGTCGGTGGGATTGGGGGTTGAAGTCAGCTAAGGGGATGATATATCAGGGGATCATAAAGGTGTCAATTAATCGATTCATCCAAGGGTTAGACAGAGGAATTTCATTGGAGCTCTGCCAGTGATCAGCTGCTTAAATGACACCGATATATGATGTGTTTGGTTACTATGAAGATTTCAGCTGACAGGATTTACATCTTTAGGAGTCTTGACAAGGAATGATACATTTGCAAACGGGGGTGTAGCTAGGATGAAATTTTTAGGGGACCTAGGTTTCAAATGGGGGTCACAGCATTGACCGCCATGTAGCTGCACGCCGGTTTGCAAAGTGTAGTTATACACACAAAAGTAACTCCTTCTCTGCAGGCTGTGATGAATACTACTCAGTTGCTCCCTACCTACAGTAGCCTTCCAAAAGCCAGCCCCTTTCTGCAGGCTATGAAGAGTACTGATGCAATTTCTCCCTGTGGTGACCTCCAACATGGGCATCCGGAAGGAGGGGGGGGGGGGGAGGGAGGGGGCAGAACATGAGCTTTAATTAGAAAATGTTTAGGTGCAACTCACAAGACCTTGCTGGGAAGTGCCATTTTCAGGGATCGGCCAAAATTTTCTTGGCACATGGCTCCAAAGTATGGTGGCGTATGGTTTGCCTACAGGTTTTGCCCCCTGACAAATTCCTGGCTCACCCCTGTAAAAGGCACCAACATTTAGCAATTAAGCTCTTTTCTGGGAGTAAAAATTTCCCCTGATATGATTAAAGTTTTGCCACCCCCTATAATTTTTTTCTGGGGACACCCATGACTTCCAACAAGCTCCATGCTTTCTCCAGGAGCTGCAGAGATGGGGGCCTGCAGGGGCTTTAGACCCTGCACTTTTCTGCTGTGGGCATTTTGGGCTGCCTTAAACTGGGCTGATAGGCTTTTATTTTCTTGAACATATTTATAGGTCGCTTCGATGATTAGCCCCCCCCCCCCCCCCCTTCAGATTGGCTGTACAGTCCATGTTCTCTATAGCATGGCAGTAGAGCTGCCCTGTCTACCCATAGTGACCCTCAAGAAGCTTTGGCTACAGGGACTCTCAATACCGTGCATGACAACTGAAGATACTTCCAGAGCAGTTGCTTCTCAGATATTACTGGCATCCTGGAGTGAAGTTATCATCCTCCTGTTGGTTGACCATGTCCAAATTTCCAAAAAGGAAGGCATGCACAGGCCCAGATCCATGAATATGAGAAAGATGGAGGGGGGGGGGGGGTGGGGTGTGACCATCTGCAGTGCTGATCATACCTTTTTCATGGGCTTGGAGATGTATGTAATTCTGGTTAAAAAATTCATTACTCTGCCAAAAAAAGGGGGTGGGGTGGGGGGGGGGGGTGTATGCCCCTTTCTCATGTGCCTGGAACAACACTAATACAACTATTTGGATATGAGAGCAAGGTGAAGCATGGTCTGATTTCTTCAAACAAATATATAACTTTTGTTATGTATATGTTCTATGTCCTCAAATAGCTCAATTCTAATACATTCACAAAATGGGCCAAATATCTTGGTAAAAATTCTGATTAAAGGACATCTGTGAAGTACAAACTGTTCCAACCAGTTGACTCTGAAATATTTCTGCAATGCAAAGGTTACCTACATCTCAAGGATGACAACATTAAATTAACTTTTTTTACATGAGTAAGGCAAACAAGCCAGTGAGCCACAACTGGAAAAAAGGCCGAGGCCGGCCAGACTTAAACCAATTGGTTAGAAAATGAGCCGTAAAACCTCATCTAACTCTACATGAGCAAATTATGAAAAGAATCAGTAACCTTAGGCAGTGAAGTATGGGACACTATGACAGTAGAATCATTTTATAATGCTGTAAAGTGGTGGGACATTATGACATAACATGGAAAATGCACAGGGGTTTATCTGAAAATTAAGTATTCACATCCTCAACTTCCAAAAGGCGCAGCTTGTCACTGTAGGGGGTGGGGATCCTATTGTCCTCCAATAATTTATACCTAGGATGATAGGCAAGTGGGACAGAAATGGTGCCATCCACGTGGGTACTGAAAGGATGCAAACTGCAGGATGATATTCTGTGGGAGATAGTGTTGTTTCATTGTAAGGGAAATGAACGAAATGGCAGTGCCTTTTGTCTTACTAGACAGTAAAAATTCAGGGCTGCAGCCTGTGAGGGAGGGGGTAACTGCCCCACCTGAGATTTCCAAACCATAAATAAAAGTTAGCCTACTTGAGAAAAAATACTGAAATACTGAAAATTTCACTGTCCAAATTAATTGATGTCAAGGCCTGAAACTTTGGAAATCCCATACAAGGGTTTAATTCCTTTTTTTCCCCAAATTTCCTGGGTAGGTCCCCAAACCCACACCATGGATACTTTCTTACATGGATTTCTCATCCTGATGAATAAATCATCTTCCTTTTACAAGAAATACTACAAGAACCAAAGAGTTACTCTAGATATGTAAATTTCACAACTCGGTGAGAAACATGTTGTTACATGATTCTCAAGAGCCATTTGTGAAACAGGATACTCTAATTCAAACACTAATTCAAATTGGGGTGAGTGCATTTTTCATCTAAATAAAATCTAGCTTTTCTTGAAATATAAATTGGTTTTTAAAGCATGACATCTACAAGCAACAAATGTTTAGTGTAACTACTTTAAGGTCTAAATTGTATTATTTTCCCCAACTGGGAAACATTTTGACTGAACATTTTCTTGCAACTTGGGCCTGTGCTACAGCTATCTGCACCAGGGGCATATAGCTAGGATGACATTTTTAGGGGGCCTTAAGGAATCAAATGGGGGAGTCATGGCATTGATTGCTGTCCTGGGGAGAGGGTCTATGGGTAGGGGTTCCCCCTTTTTGAGTAAATTTCAAATGGTTAGCTGTTCTTGGATGCAGCCTAGGTGCTATTTTTTATCGTTTTAACTGAATTTATGTTTGAAAATTATTCGTTGATTTCATACTTGTGCAAAATGTATTTTTTACACATTTATGTTTTCTTAATTCTTACACATTTTATTAGGACACAAACATTTTTTTGAGGGGGCCAATAAACACCTGGGGAGGGGGCCCAGGTAACATGCCTGATCCACAACAACTGATATGGTGGCTCCCCCATCTCATACTAACAGTGCCAGGGTGAAGTCTGCAACCTTGCCATGCATGCCACAGCCGAAACATTCAGTAAATAAATGTTCAGATCATGTTATCAGTCAAAGAGCTTTTACCAAAGATAGAATCGTTTTGGATCTAGGAAAACCTAGAAGAAAAAAGAGATTCTTAAAGAGTTCCCCTTTGGCAAAATCCCCTTCAATTACACCCATAGCAAAAGAATATCTGAATAATGAGGATTCCTAAACCTAGAATCAATTCAAAACTTTGCAAAGCTTTATCAAAGATAGCACCATTTTCCATCCTTCTCACATAGACAAACATTCTCGGAGTATAGGATAAGCTACAAAAGCCTGTGCTGATCTGATTTGCTCAAGACTATATCCACACGCTACTGTGTGGGAGCTGTCTGTTAAACTGATTGATCAGCACAAATCATCATTGTAACCATTTGAGTGATCTTAAAGGGAAAAGGCAGTCACCCCAATGCAGATTTAGTGTAATAGTCTACCCTATTTCATGAATGGCTCTTGAGAATTATTTGACAATGTTTTTCTTACTTTATTGGGAAATTTACTCAGCGTAACTCCTTAATTTACCTTAAAGATGAAATATTTAAGTTCTGGAACATCATGAAAGATACTTGGAAGAGAAATGAGAGGAAATTTGTGAGATTTAGCTATTGCTAAAATGTAAGTTAAGGGTCACTGCTAATATGCTCTTTAATGTACAAATTTATGCCAATCAGAGTGTATACTCAACAACTGTTCAGATTTATGGGGATATTTTTTTATTTGATTTTATTTACTTTGTACCTATAACATGTAAAAGACAGTACAATCATAATGAGAGACACAAGACATAAAAACAGTACAAAAATTAGAATGCTACAATGGGATGAAAGATAGTAAGTGCTGGGATGACACAGAAAAGCCTGACTAGCAGACTTATTACCACCGTGCTCCCTTCAACAAATGATACAACATACAACACCATAAAATCATAAAGACATAAAAATGTCAAAAGTATAGAAAAGTGAAACTCTCTTCATCATTCATTCTGGTAAAATATACCTTTTCAAAGAGGCTCCTTTAACATACTAACACTGGTTGATTCCTTAACTCGGTAGGCAGGGCGTTCCATAAAATACAATTAGTATACTGGAAAGTCTTAAGGCCTTGACTTGAAAGAGAATCTTGATACATGAACAGAAAAGTTGGGACTTATAGTACTGTAAAATGAGGCACAGAGATGAGAACAGATGATAAATACTTGGGAGCCATGCCCTCAAGTATCCTGCAGGAGTGACTTAATTTTAGAAAGGAAATTTTATCTTTAAATGGAAATCAATTCATTTTCAAAAACATGAGAGGAATTCATAAAGGTACAAGAACACAGATCCAGCGTAAAACATACAACTTTATTTTTTCATACCTGGAGCACGTTTTTGGATTTTACAGAAAGCCCCCCCCCCCCCAAACCATGAGCAACAGGCATAATCAAAGACATAAAATCACCAAGAGTTCCCAGTAACTTTCTAGAACAACAATGAAGGCATCTGCCTTTTTATGCAGAAATTTTAATCTACTATATTAACCTTTCCTAAAATAGGCGTAGTAGGCTACTGAAGAGGAGGGGGAGAGAGGGGGAGGGGGTGAACCTTGTTTTGGATCGCCATCCTGGGGAGAGGTCCCCCTCCCTATTGGAAAATTTTGGGGTATTTGAGGGTCCTCAGATGCAATTTGGTGCAACATTTTGGACAAACTAAGGAAAATTACTGCAAATTTTTGACATTTCTTACGGAAGGGGCAAACGGGGGTTTTGCCCTTGGATCTTGGGGGGGCAGAAGCATGCTTCAGCCCCCCTCCCCACATTTTTGACTGAGGGGGCTAAAGCCCCCCTTCCCTCCTTCCCCACTTCCTATGCCTATGTTTCTTATAGCATCCTGACACATACACTCACCAGATACGTTAGAGTCAACCTTGGCTCCCAAATTCACCACACAAGATGCAGATTAAATACTAGACCCATGGCAGTGAATTGTAAGTTCAGGATGTTTTTCAAGCTTATGACTCGGCCCAATGAGTATAGATTCTGTCAACACCTGAATGAAAATGTGGTTATCAATTGACCACTCAGGATTTCAAGTTCGGAACTTGCGAACAAGTGAATTCAATGATAGTAATATCCTTACCAGATGCAAGCAGTGCTGAATCATCAACATAAGGATCAATTTGCAAGAGATGGCTGAATACTCATCATTAACATAAATTGAAAAAAGGAGTCTAGGCCTAATAGATCCCTCAGGAACTCCACAGTTAATAATTTTACAACCAGAGAGAACCCCAGTGACATCAACAACCTGATCCCTAGCCATAGGCATATGGGGGTCAATATTTAGGGGGGGGGGCAGGAATAATTTTTTACTGAATTGAGAATTTTGGACCATGTTGCCTGAAGTTTGGCCCACAAAAAGGGGATTATTTATTTTCTTGTCTGTCTCATTTGTCTGGGATCCACTATTTTTGCCTGAACTGGGAGGGTATATGCCCCCTAATGCCCCCTTCCCCCTAGCTGCCTTTCAAGTAAGAGATAAACCAATTGACAGCACTTTCAGACATTCTACATAGTTTGTAAAGCATGATTCAAAGGCCTTCTGTAAGAATCATATACCAGTGTAGTTTGACAGATCTATTTCACACCTTATTAGCTGGGGCCGGATTCACATAGAATACTTACGCACAAAAATTTGCATAAGTCAGACTTACGAAGCGTATCTTGCTTAGTCGGTATTCACGAAGAGAAAAGTTCTTAAATATTTTGCGTAACTTTACGCAAGCTTCAGAGTTGTCGTAAGTACAAAATAGCCATAGTAACACATACAGAAGTACACGTTGTGCACACGGTTGTGTAGAGCATAGGGCCGCGTGTGTAAGCCACAGAAGACCGTGTGCGTCGTTTTAGCAATAACAATCAATGTGATTGGCTCAAAACGTAACAAAGCAAGATTCAGCCGCACACACGATTGGCTCTTGTGCATTTATTGTAGTTACGCTGCGTATCTTTACGAACTGCGTAAGTTGTTTTAGTGAATACCACTTAAGAAAGTACTTACGCAGTTCGTAAATATTTTGACTTACGCAATAACTTACGCAAATGTTAGTGAATCCCGCCCCTGGTCATTTAAATGAGACGTGTGTCCGTGGAAATACCAGGGCTGTGAGAAACCAGACTGAAATTTATACAAAAGGGCCTTGCCATTTACATATTTTTTCAGTCTGAATATATTTTTTCCAGGATTTTGCAGACTGCAATCAACACAGATATGGGGGTGGGTGGGGAGTGGGGGGAAGATCATTTCCCTCTGTAGTTTTATTTCCTCTTGGTGCAGCTAGAGGAACAACTCTTGCTTGTTTGAGATCACCAGGAATAATGCCAGCATGTGGTGTGGGGGTGGGGGTGACTGGGGCTGGGAGGACATGGGCCCCAGATGTTTGCCAGGCCCCAAAATGTACGTGTCCTAATAAAATGTGTTAGAATTAAGGACAGCGATCGCTGCCGTGACCCTATTTTGATACCTAGGCCCCCCTAAAAATTTCATCCTAGCTATGCCCCTGGCACACCACCAAATACTGGGAGGTTTGAGTTCACCCGTTGAAAATGTGCTGGGGCAGTCGAAGTATGTTTCTGCCCACCGGCAGGCTTCTGCCTCCCCCAATCCATGCCATAACTAAAACTCCTTTTTTGTTTCCTGTGCAAAAACCCAAAAAATAAAGAAAAAAAAAGGAGTAATTTTCCTAAAAATATGGTCAATATATTGCACTAAATTGCATGTAAGGACCCTCAAATATCTGAAAATTTCCCCAACAGGAACAGGGCACCCCCTTCCCTTAGATCCCTCCTACAGGATGGCAGTCCAAAACAATGTTCAATGCCCCCCTCCTAGTCAAAAAACTTGTACACCTTTGCCTGCTGTGTATTGCATACCAATACATAAGTGTATTTAAAATGAAATTGCACATTCCAGTTTCAAAAGGTCCATGACTTTTCCAGGCCATCACAATGAAGATACAATTTGTCACAACTCAAAACTTTGGGAAGATTGCTTCTTGGTCCGTGTGGCAGTCCATTCCTCCAGCAAGTACTATTCGTCTGATCCTGAAAAACATGATAGACAAAGCTCATAATGAAACAAAATATTACTTGAATCAATATTGGACAATTTCAAACCCAAAGGGTGAAGATTTAGAAGGGAGTGACTTTTTTAATTGTTAAAGGCTCTCTAGGAGATTTAGACAGGCTTTCTCAAACTGGGGGGGGGGGGGGGGGGGTATGACACCCCCATTTATGAATCCAGCCTGCAAAATTCTGCTCCAGTCGGCAAAATGAAGGGAAACAGAAAGAAGAAGAGGAAAGAGAAAGAAGGGAAAGGAAAAAGGGAGAGATAAAAAAGGATAAAGGAGAAGGAAAAGGGAAGGAAAACATCTGTGTGTTAAGAAGGGGGTCAGGAAGAAGAACTAAGAATGTGTCTATAGACAACTTGTGTCGTAATATTTGAGAAAGCCTGTCTAAATCATATAAAACGAGCATATTCCTTTGGGGGACCTGAGCTTTCAGACAGGCTAAACGTTGTTCATTTCAGTGTAATATCATGTCACAGTGTGACCACAGAACTTTACATCAGTTGGAAAAATGAAGGGAAGATGGGATAGGAGAGGAGTAAAGCAGAGAAACAAGGAGTTGTTAGGTTTATAGAGTTATTTTGGAGTGCTTCATGCCCACTTACCATAGTTTATAAACCTATGCCTGATGACCATCATTAGGATGATAATGCATAGAATTATTTGGGTGGAGACAGTTTCTCGAAAACTTTAAGTTCAACCTCAGGCTTAGACTAAGCATCAAGACGGGATTACCTGGTAATCTTGTAATGTGGGCAACATTTAAAGTGCTATGTTCATGATTTCAAATTAGTTACTCAGTGCACAAGCTTACTCATAGTTTTGTTATTCATAGTTCATCTACTGGGCTCATTTCGTGTTGGTTGGTTGTTTTCAGTTTAGGTTTTATGGACTTCAGGGCATCTTATGGGACCTTGGCCCTCCTTTGCCATTTAACCTGTTGTTAAGTGTATGTTCAGATAATAAGCATTATAAAACATGCAAGTTATTAATCTCCTATACCACTTTATTATTGGTATATCTTCTACTTCCTTTGCAATCATTCCCAATCAGGCATGGCAGAACAGAAAAACTGGGGAGGGGGGCCTGGGTGCCAGGAAGATTATCTAAGCGGAGCACCACCATTGGTTGGCACGGGGTGTACGAGAAAAATTTTGACTTTACAAACCCTCACGGCCAGAAATGGCACTTCCTGAGTGTTCTAACCTTCATGTACCCAGCCTTGAAATATGAATCTTATGTCTGCAATTATTTAATAAAAAAAACCCCAATCTATGATAAATGGTAATACATATCAGATGAGATGAGATGATACAAAAATCATAATGAATCAGGCATCCTCTTTCATTTACTCTGCTTGCAATGCTCCCATCATTCACCTTCTATAGCTCTGTTACATTTGTTCATCACCCCATCCATAGCCGGCCTACGTGCCCATTACTCAATTTTATATCCCCTAGATCATACCATTAGTCCTCAATCCCTCCCCCCTTTCTAAGGTTCCTCCTCCAGGCTACCACCCACATGCAATGCCCCCCATATCCATCTTCTACATCTCTGCACCCCATCCATTTATGTCCATTACTACTTAAACCCCTAAGTCATACTATTTGT
The DNA here is from genome assembly GCA_029531755.1 of Holothuria leucospilota. Classification (NCBI taxonomy): domain Eukaryota; kingdom Metazoa; phylum Echinodermata; class Holothuroidea; order Aspidochirotida; family Holothuriidae; genus Holothuria; species Holothuria leucospilota. Next base: position 5,141,240 of record CM055979.1, on the reverse strand, counting down.
CCTCAACCGCGGTCCCCCCCCCCCCCAGGCTACCACCAACCTATTGTCCCACCTACCTTCTATTAATCGACTGCAGTGGTCAAGTGGTTAGAGCATCCGACTTGCAGCCGGAAGGTCTAGGGTTCAAATCCTGGCCGGGTCATACCAAAGACTTTAACAATGGAACTTACTGCCTTTGTGATTAGTGCTCAGCATAAACAATGGAGTAGGGAAAACAAGCCAGTGAACCACAACTGGAAAAAAGGCCGTGGTCGTCTCGACTTGAACCAATTGGTTGGAAACTGGGACGTTAAACCTCATCTAACCTAACCTAACCTTCTATTAATCTGTTACATTTGTCCATACATGTCCACTACCCAAATCATATATCTCCGAGATCATAATGCACCGACATCCCCCTCTGTGGTGCCTTTCACCCACCCCAGGCTATGAGTCCTATCCCACAAAAGAGGCTGGTGCAAATATATACAACTATAAAATTGAGAAAGCAAATAATTCATCAATTAACCCTGTTTGACAATTGCCTCACTCGATCAATACTAAAGAACAGTCTGTCTGAATGCACTCATTCTAGGGAAAATGACAACACCATTCCAAAGTGTTTTTTCCAGGGTGGGGCCCTATTTCCCCCTAAAGTTATTAGTATATTGTGCATTGGACCGATCAATTGCACATTGTTCAGGACTCATTTGAAATTCTCCCCACGGTCCCCACTTCTTGGAGCACTTGGCAAATATTGAAGGGGCTGAGCCCCGTACTTTTTCCACTGGGGGCTGGGCCCCCCAAGCCCCCCCCCCCATTCTGTTGCCACTGTTCCCCATTGGAAGCTGTTCATTTGGTGTCTCTTTCAAAATGAGTTTAAAGCTTCTATTTCTGGTTTGCTATCTTAAAGTGTTATTTGGATATCAGTTAAAATCATCAGATTACATAACATCTCCATTTTGTTATAACAGGCCAGAACTTCCAGGAGGCCCTGTGCCATTCTCAGGTACCACCGGATTTGTGCCATGCCACAGTCAAAATACCACTAAGCAGTGGCAATTTCTTAACATTAAATCAGTTTGAAGTTTTGCCAAAGATATCATTTTGCAACTAAAGCACCCTAGCTGAACAAAAATTTCCAAGAGGAGCAAAGTCTCAGTTTCAATGCTCTACTTAGACACCATACCCTTTCCTTACACCAAAAGAAAAAAAAAGAGAAAAAAAAAAAGAACAATTTTGCAACATATAGGCAGTCCAAAATTTTGCCAAAGACCACAACATTTCACATGTAAACCACCTTAAACCAAATTTTCTCATACAGGAGGTGCTCAAATCCCCTCCTCTTGGACCCCACGGATGGCACCTTAATTCTCACTAGGTGACAAAGGAAGGGTCCAACTTCAGGTGCAAAGTATCGTAGATACAAATATGCATACTTAACACTGACTTACTGGATTTATCTGGGATGGAATTATGACATCACATTGCCTGTGGTGCACCCCAATCATCAAATCCATGTAGTGCCACTGGACAGGGGGCTATGTCCAATCCTGTAAAGGAAGAAGTTTCCAAGTTTGTCAAGGAGCCTTTACAGTGAAAGCAATAAGGTATGCTATGCCTGATGGCTGAGTTACCAGTTTTGCTCTCAAGGAGGGTGGATTCTTCTAGAAAACCTAACAAAATTGGGCACACTTTGCACACTTTTGGAATTGGCTGTTCAATTTCTTTGACATTTCCATTTCATATGGCTGAGCCCATTTACAAAGTAAACTATAGATAGTTTACCCAGTCCTTTGTAAAGAGTTTGATCCCATAATACTGCATAATTATCCTCTGCACTAAGTGGTGATGGCGGACTTGACCATCATTATAAAGGGAGGTCAGGGTGCAAACTATGTTATCACTGATTTGGACCGTTGAGCCACCTTGACAGCCTATCTATTTAACTTACAGGTGAATCAAAAGCATTTGCAGTGGCATAGAAACCAGGGGGCCAGGGGAGCCATGACCTCTTCAATATTTTTGGGGGGATGTCATTTTGCCCCCCCCCCCCCCTCCCAAATCGCAGAGTGTTCAACACGTATAAAAGTATAAAGTAGGCCTCGTCTTCTGCTTATCTGATGTCATGAAAACATAATCATGCTCCCATACAATAATCTGATTATTTTACAAGAAAAGGCCATCAATAACACATCAATCAAGGTCAATACTGATCTTATAAAAAGTAAGCATTTCAACTTTTGAGGAAATTTCCCCAAAACAGTCAATTTCGGGAATTCATTGACATTGAGTTCAGGATATTTTTTAGGAAATCAGAAATTTTTGAGAAGTAACTTGCAGGAAACTTAACCCTAATACCCAAGTTTAATTTGAAGTCAATTATTAATTTCCGATTTTCAACTTCTTAAAAACTTGATTTGAATTGCACCAGCACCTATATATTCTGTAGTAATTCACCAGTGTGTTTTTAATGGTTAAACTTATATTATGATTATCAGTGGTGTATTTAGGGGGGCCACTGGACCATGCTCCCCTCACTGATGCCAATTTTTTATTTTTTTTTCTAGAACCCATGAGGTGTTTCTGCTGAAGGAAACTATGTTCGCACCTTTTGCTTGTCTCCGCACTTCTGTTAAATCAAGTATAAACTAACTGTCAGGTAATCCTGTCTGGTCAGCAAACTGCTCTCTTGACCATGAAATGATCTTGCAGCAGATGTTTGCCTAGCCATTGTATTTCTACAAAGTAGTCTATTTACGCTTGATAGAGTTCGTTTACACAAGATGTGCAGAGTAGGGAAGTGAGGAAGTCTTAAGGTGCGTTCACACCAAAACACGAGATTCCCGCAAAACAGAGGGTTCACACTGCAGCGGGAAAATGCGACGGTTCCCGCAGCGGGTTTTCGATAGTCACTTGTAAAATAGGCTACGCCAAAGATGATGTGGGACATTTGATGGCTCTTTTTGTACATGCACAGGCCAAAAATATATCAATAATTAAAAAAAAGGGAATGAAAACTATGTTTTGGTAAACAAAATTCACAAATCAACAACTGTTTAGTGACATGGGAAAGGAAGGAGACGACATGGATATTATTTGTAATGAAAAATGAGATAACACCTTAAGCATTTTTAAAGAGTAATTTTTTTTCGTCGCGCTTCAGCCTGACATAATCTTCGACTGTACTAAGGTAATTGTTACTGCATACTTTTTTCTATTTGAACAACTTAAGTACAATTATTTATGTCAAAGTTTAATGAAATAACCCCAATTTTATATTATACGTCCAAGAAGCTCGATCCAACATCATCAACAATCCAAAGATGGCATTTGTAAAAAAAAAAAAATAGGGGGAAATGGTGGTGGCGGTGGGGGTTGTTTGTTGCATAGGCCTATTTAACTATTCAAAGCCATTTTAAGATACTGAAATACTTCTTTCTAATGCTCACAATTTTGTGAATACCCCATAGCTTCTTCAAGCTTCTACCCTTAGCCCCTGTATTTGCCTCTAGATCCGTACCCATCAAAGTCACTGAATTACAGCCTATGGGCCAAATCTTTAGGGTGCGACTCGTTCCATCCTGCCTAAATGAAAATTATTTGATTTTCCCTCCAAAAAAGGCTGCCCCTGCAAAAACACACAAATCATACAGTGTCGGAATAGAGATATTACTTTGCACTAACCTACTGAAGATTTTTTGGCTATTTTACTTTATATGTAATGCCTAAAAACCATTGCGTTTCTACTTAGAGGTAATTTTGTCACAAAAACTTGTGAATTTCTTTCATTTTCGACTCTCAAACATTTAACTCTCCAACATCCTTCTCAGGCATCATGCTCTGCAATCTGCACAGCACAATGATAAATCCAAACACCTGTGTGCCAAGAACCCTATTGTATGGCCAGCTACCATTGTTCTTCGAACAAAAATCGCACGATTCCCGCTTTGAGTCAGTCTGAGATCGATTGATGCGGGACCCGCCATGTTTCCCGCAAAACGCTTTTCGAAACGCGATTTTGGTGTGAACGGTTTCATAGAAATACGTACAAAGTGAATTGCTTTGCGGCTCCGGCGCCGCAAAACGCAGCAAATTTCGATTTTGGTGTGAACGCACCTTTATCTAGCTTTGTGGTTTTTTGCAGTGTACAGTTCTGAAAAAGTCCGCCGAGTGGCGGATATTGGAGTATCGGCAAAAACACGGCATGCTAATATACGTAAATTTTTTAAGACAAATTTTACTTCGAAGGTAGCATATGTGGCATCAGATTGCACGTAAGGACACCTAATTTTTCCAAGATTTTCAGAGGGGATGGGGACACCCCTCTCTTAGACCCATCTCCCAGGCTGGCAATCACACAACATAATGCATGTCCCCACCTCCTTCAGAGAAATCCTGGCTATGCTACTGATTATTACAATTATTATTGTAACAACTTCCCTCCAAATTATAATCAATATGGAAGGGCTGCAAATGTAACACAGCAAATGATTGTATGTAATTGGCATGCAGTGTGATATCCGATGCAAGCCTGTATGCTATGTATTGTTGTTGTTTCCTTTTTCTTTGAGTATTTTTATTTTTTGTTGCTCAAATTAAAATTGGAAAAATCAAATTGATCAAATAGGATGGTTTGGTGAGGGAAGGGGGGGGGGGGTTTACAAGGTTGAGAAATAGCATCTGTTCCTCCCCCCCTCCCCATCAAACATATGCCTACACTGCTGATTTAGATGCCAAATTTTTACTATGCCTGTGCCACATATGAGGGAGATTCATATCTATAGTCCAAATTTATGTTTTTCTGAGGTAATATCCAAGTTCCTGACTAAAGTGATGCCATTAAGATCTACAAGGTCCTGCATGTGTAACAAGAATAGCTTCCCAATGAAAATTCCTGGATCCCCCACTGCTAGTGTGATTTCATCCACATGCTTTCAAAAAGGTCTCCAAGCAGAGGAGGCATTTACCCTCAATATTGCCCCATACCCCGCTGCTTTCCATGGTACTTGACAATGTAGGCTACATGTCTGTATAAGGAAATGCCTCCAATGCAATGTATAATTAGACTCTACACTTATTAACTGCCTTGAATATTCAATATTTTTTCAGCGCACTTTGAGCACATGCATCAAAGCTACTTAGGCCCACTTCCTATGTGCCAGCTTGAGTGCTAATACTGTTCCAAATCCACAAACAACCTAACAGACATCAGTTTCAATCATCCATCCTCCCCCATCAAAATTCCCAGCAGCAACAACTCAACCAGATGTTAGTTCAAATCAAGAAATCCTAACTACATGACCAAATCGTGATTTCAGTGGTCTATTCATTGCCCATAAAAATGCCCTAAAAATACTGAAATGCCTCATTATTTTGCCCATAATTTTGAAAATGGTCCAAAATATTCTGGAGCCTTGCCCCCTGGCCCTTATCTGTGTTACCTCTGGACTAAACCTGGGGCCATAATGCAGGTTCTAGCTCCCAGCATACACTTGGTTAGTGCTTTGCCCGTCATTCTTTCTATCAGCATTTTCTCCCCTTTAGCCAACAAAACTTGGCACCCCCCCCCCTCCACCCCATGGGCGTCACCAAGGGGGGTCGGGGTGTGCAAACGACCCCCTTTGAGCTTTTCACAGAAACGTTAATTAAAGGGTGTACCAAAATCGAACTGGTTTCTTCTGTCATTGCAAAGTATAAATTTCTTCTATATGTTTAATGGTTAATTTTGCTGCAATTACAGATCGGTTACTCTGCATACGTACAGTATAAAACCAAGTCATGGGTCAATCATTAATCTAAATCTCAACCAACTCCTTCTGTTCTTCCTCCAATTTTTGCTCGGCTTTTTCAATTTTTACCTTTCCATTAATGGCATGTACAGTATTTTCAAGGTCTTGAAGGAGAAAATTTGAAAGTAAAAAACAAATTAAATTAGTAAAATCACATTGTTGCACAAACTTACTGTTCTGTTCTATAGAGCCTGATAATTTAAGCAGTTAAGAGACGCTATTCATTGCAGATTTGAACGGTTTTCTTAAATTTCGTTGCATTCCAGAGTTCAGTTTGCTTAAAACTTTTCTACGATTTGTTATTTGAGGTTAGCTATTTTTACCTCCTTACTCTTGAATATTCATAGCATTATATTCTACTAGCTTCAGAGGGGTTTTGTCCAGGGAATCCTTGGCCTCTGGATCCTACCAGTTGGTCCCCTTGACCGAGCCTATTGATCGCATGATAGGCCCCAACTTTAAACGGAAAACATTCTCAGTCTGGTGCCATTGTCATTTTAAGACTTAAAAGCTTTGATCCCCATCCATGAGTTCACGTTTACTCTTATATGGAATCATATTTTTGGCATTATCAAACTAGAAAAATTGAAGATCATTTCACAGCATTATAGACTTTTGAAATGTCTAACTCCTCAGAGCTTCGCCCCTGGACCCAACGCCGTAGTGCTCGCACTATACGTGCAAGCGACATTGCCGCTAACTTGAACGCGGCGATAACTTCCTTCTTCACACAAAATACGACCCCTCTTTTAAAATTTCTGGTGACACCCATGCACCCCACCACCATTCAGAATGCTCTGGTGGTGCTTGGTTAGTTGGGTAAGGGGTGAACAACAATTTCCAATATGGCATGCCAAAATATTCCATTTCAGGCATCCTTTCCAATATAAAACCTACAGCCTGGCAGGGATTTAATTGAAATATTTCATTTTCCTGTCAAAAAATAGGTCTGTCAGGAGGATATGTCTCCATTCTCAATGCTTTGTAATCTGCTGGAAATAATAGTTTCCTTCAAATATTATTACCACTTCAAAACAAGTGGAAGGCACTAGGCAGAAAGGACTAACCTTTTTAACAACCAAGTTACAAACTTTGCTCTTGCATAATCATACCTGATCAGTAGAGTATAAATGTAAACAAATTGACTCTTGAACGAAGTGTCATCATTTGAGATGTACTTTAAGAAGAATACTGAAAGGAATTGAACTCAAAATGAATGCACTAAAATTAGATATTGCTACTTTGTGGAGGACTTCTGATTGAAAACAGTTAAAATGTGGTAATTACTTGTTTCCTTACAGACACTTTAACCACCTCCTGTAGAAATATTTTGCTTTTCTTGGATCATTACATATTTTAAATTTCTATTGCAACCGTTAGGCGTGTACACACTCTCCATGCAATACATGTTAGCATCACTCTTTGTTGCTAGTGTACTTTGGCAAAGATTTGAAACCAGGGAGGCATGGTAAAGGCCATACAATTGCATATCCCTGTGGCAGCCTGGCAGCTTTGATCATCCCACAGTGCCTTTATGGAGAAAATCTGGCATCTTAATCCACTTCAATTGCAGAAATTTCACTCTATAATGCAAATTTGTGACTACAGTCCAATGGAGTAACCAATGTCCTCACCCCCACCCCTGCATCACCACATGTCATTATGTTCATAGATCTGTATAGCACCATATTGCTCACTAAGTTTGCTCACTAATTTATAAATATAGCCCTTCTGTCTTGTCAACCAGGCTAGTAGATTTGTAACAGGAATGATCAATTTCAATTAGAAGCTCTATTTAGCCACACCCCCCTCCCCCACAAGAGAAACTTTAATTTTGATTTTGGAAAATTCTGCTGATTTTTGCTCTTCTCTTCCTTAGATTCCCCTTTTTTCTCTTTCCTTTCTTTTTCAGTTTACAGTGAGAAGAGGTGGGCGGGGGTCAGGCTTCATTGGCCCCTCCTACATCCACACTGACTTCTTTTATTTTGTTTTCATGTCATGTAACTGCAAGGCAATAAACTACACATCAGAAATTGTTTATTGGTCTACCAACCCTACAATTGAAGCATTGGAAAATTTAATTGACAGCAATGAAATATCAAACACAGCATGAATAAAAAGAAAACAAGTTAATTATAAAACCCAGTGACTACAATATTTCAATTAAGACCAAAAGTTAAATTGTGACCAAAACAAAGAACAATGACACACCACACAATGCATGCATTGTAATGAAGAACATTACTGACATCTACAAAATAATGGAAGAATTAACAAATAAACAATTATTGCAAACAAATTGAAAGGTGTAAACAAATATTTCAGTAGCAATTTACAAGGATTTGTAATTGAAGAATATTTCATTAACTGCCAAACCTATTCAAATTGGAAGGCTGAGGGAGGGGAAGGTCTGAGCAATTATAAAACTCATTCAGACAATACTGCAATTTTCTACCAAGCATTACTAACTGGACAGGTTTTCCCCTGGGTTTTAGAGAGTGTGAGGTGGTATTTGTCCATGGGGGTAATATGGTACCAGCTTCCACACAAATAGTGAAGGCGAACTATCAATACTTCCAAAGGCAGGAAAAAATCGCATTTTCAGACTTTTTAGTGCCATCAGTAATAGAAAAGTTAAGAAAAGTGTCCTAAAGGAGAGGGCTCTTGGCCCTCTCCCCCTTCGCTGAGCGTCTGTCCCTTGGTACATTTACACAGGTTGGTGGTGTAAAAATGTTGCTTTGAAAATTTCTGTAGGAGGGGGAACTATGACAGGCAAGATGCTCTACAGGAAGTAATCCCGAATCCCAAGACAATATTTAAAACGGGTGCGCAAAGCACGCCGGAGAAAAAAGTGCTAGACATTTAATTGTAGGCTATTGATTTTCTTTAGTTTTAAATGCAGTACTTTTCATTGCATAGAAATGTCCCCACTTTCCCCAGGTGCCTCTTCTTTCCATAGAGTCATATGAACCTATATCCTGCTCTATGGTTCTTTCATGTTTCATTTTTGTAAAAGGTCTGGGACAAGCCCCCTCAATTTTTTTATTAGTGTGAAAAATAGGATACAGTTGATTTTGAAGATTATAGACTATGTGATCCTTAAAAAAGTCAGTTAAATGTTTTATGGGTAGTTTTTACATGGACACAGTGGCGTGTGCAGGATATCGGAGGTGGGGGGCACAACCTGTGATTCCCCCGACTGACATGGAGGAGTGTCACAAGTGCACCAAAGGTGCACCACGAGCGCGAAGCACGAGTTTGAACGTGTGGGGTCCAGGGGCCCGCGCTAGGGCCCCTGGAGGGGTCTAGGGGCAGAGCCCTGGTGGGGGTCCAGGGGGCGAAGTCCCCGGAAGCTTCTGCAATATAAGGTAATGAGACCGCCGTAAATTGGTTCTAGAGGCCTTATTGGTCAGGTTTCGTTTGTTTCAGATTTTGTGAAATTCGATGCCAATGACGGAGAGTTTAGGTTATCCTCTATGCGTCGTAAGCTGCAGTGTGCAGTATGTGTCACAAACATTGACAGGACTGTATGTTTAAGATCACGAGACCAGTCAAGAAGGCTGCTTGAGATGATCGCAAAAGTTAACAGATATAGTTGTACCATTACTGATGGTTAAAGTAATTAGGAAGGAAACTGAATGATAGTAGGCCTACCTGCACCATAGGCCAGGTATTCATATTGATAGCATCCTGTCTGATTATTCACTATAGGGCGATTGGAAGAGCTCTACCCTTTGGTAAACGACCAAATAATGAAAACATTCTCTCCCAATTTCATTCTGTAGGCTACTTCTAAGTTTTGAGTGCCAGGGATGGCGCCGGGATTTGCCCAACGGGTGGCCAGACGGGTGGAGGCCGCGACCTGATGGCCCCGATGCCGTCATCGGGATGGTGAGGAGGGATCTGAAGAAAACCTGTGTACTAAACCATACCATTGTGGTGCATATATTTCATAAAATGTGTATACACTACAGGAACGTAGTTTCAGTGCTGATTTAATGTTTTCCCCAGAATCTTAATTGTAAAATTGCAAAGCGTGCGAAAATTTTTTGGGTTATCCAACACTAAAAAGAATCGGTACTTATTAAAAGCTAATAAAGGTCAATTGTCCTGGCAGTTGGTCCCTATCGGGCATAAGTTACATTGTATATCTGTCTTCATGTCACTATAGCCTTACCGCACGACAGACCCAAGAAAACATTGACTTGGCTAAATGAGGTGAAATTTCCAACATTCACATAAATTCAAGTATTCTACTTCTTCAGTTACTTGAAAAGGTGGAAATAGTTTGTACTATATTAGGCTATAAGTAACAGAACTGAGGAAGAGTGGGCAAAGTGTACTGAAAATCTTGGGTTTCATTGCAGAAATGACCCTTTGAAAGCCAAAATAAGTAAACCGATCATGGATGGCGACAGAATTTTCCCGACAGAAGGCTGGTCCATGCCAGCAACCCCAAGCTTCGACAGCCCCTCTGTAAAAGAGGTGGTGGCAAGGGGATATGACTTAATATGCCATGCCATTCCAGGGCATATTTTGCATAATATATCTTTAATACTTCATGAGCCCAGTTGCACACTTTATACAGTGTTCTTTCGAATCTAAAACTTGAGTTTGCAAAGCGCGCGAAAATTTTTGGTAGGCTTACACAAAAAAGATAATGTGATCATTACGAACATAAAGAGAAAAAAAAAAAGAAAAACTGTAGGTTCTAGAACATATCTTGCATAGCATACATTTTATCCAAACACCTGGACTACCCTATGAAATAGCCAAACTTTGGTCCGTGAGTCGCTGACCGTACCGCATGATACACACAAGAGAACAGAAACTAGGCTTAGCGACATGGGATGGAATTTTCGACCTCCACATAAACAGTGTACTCTACCGACATGTTTTGTGGTAAGGTTGGCAGGACCTGTACTATCTAGCAACGTGGAATGGAACTGCTGAGGATCCTGGAGTGACTGTACAGCACGCGTAGCGCGCCGAAAATTTGGGGCTCTTATTAGAGAAATTGTCCTCTCTCATGCACTGTCAGGGACTGCATACTCTATTGTATCGATTTAGACTCCCCATTGGGGGCCCCTGCCCCTAACTGGTGCCATCCCTGTTCAGTGTGTCTCTGCAATCTTTTTCTCTTCCCTTAACCCTTAAATCCCCCGACTAAGGGATTTTCCCCCGACTCACTTCGGAGGTGGGGGGGGGGCTGTGCCCCCCGGCCCCCCCTTTGAACATGCTACTGCATGGACATAGCTAAGGACATCGGCAATTAATGTGCCAGGAAAGTAATTTTCGCTGGAGACTGCTTCTTGGGAAGTTGAGGCCGCCAAAGCCTTGAACTGCAAGTGCAGAAGGTGCGAAGCCAGAGTCTGGAGACTGAGAGTCTTCCTAGAAAATTTTTTCTTAAAGGAGATGACAATAATGACCATTTCAGGAACATAACCAGAAAGTACATAACATTCTGAACCCAATGCAAAAAAACCCATCTTCATAGCTTATTTGATACTCGAGATATCACAATTCTCATCCCTTACAAGGGCACTGCCATACCAAACTTGTAGCAAGTCTATTATGATGTCACAGGCTCACTTGATTTTCAAAAGTTATGTATTTCTTTATAATTAAATTCAATTTTTTCAAAGGTCCAGCTACCGTTTAAATGATCACTTCAGAAATGCAGAGAGCGAGTCCTGTAATTTTGAAATCTGATAACAACAAGAACATGCTAAAACTGTGTGGAGAAAAACAGTGAAACAAAATACAAAGGAAAACAATAACATCTCAATTGCAAAGTGAGCCTGAAAGGTCAACTTAAAATCAACTTGCTACAAGTCAGTTTGTATGGAAAATGGCAACTCCAATGTAACTAATAAGAATGGCAATATCTCAAGAACCGGATAAGCTATGAAGATGGGGTTTTTTGCACTATGTTGAAAATTTTGTTTACTTTTCAATTATGTTACTGAAATGGTTATTCTTGTCATCCCCTTTAAATTTGATGGCTTTTGCAGCAATTCTGGGCCATTTCTTGAGAAAATCCTGCTTCCCCATGTGTAATTTGAAATGCTACTGAAATGGTTTTCTTATTGATGATGGCAAATTTAAGATAGTAACTGCCAGTCAATTTGCTGAGGATGTTAGTAGTTTTGATGACAGTGAAAAACAGCCAGAGGTGTAGCATGGGTTTTGGAAATAGTAATTTTCACAAGCTGTCCTACAGTAAGTAATAACGAGGCAATTCCACCAAAGTTTTCTTACGCACAGCATTACAACAGTACAGCAGTACTAACAAGACTTCGACTTATATAAGGCCCATGCGAAACATGCTGAAAATGTTTTGCGAAAATGGCAATTCCCTATACATGGGTAGGGTTTGGGACTTTGTTTGCAAGGACCATGGTCCATTTAATGGCGTACATTAGTACTTTCAGTGACCCTTATTTCAGAGCTTCAAATCACAATAGTGTGTCACGTAGGGAGAAAAGAAATTTTACAGTGCCAGACAAAATTTTATTAATCAGTTTTCTCTGATGGTGCGTGCGAAGCACGCCGAGAAAAATTTCCTAGCATTTTTATGGCTTTTGATATTAATGCTTTCCTTTATTTAACATTGTGAAATGAAATCATAATAGGCCATTGAAAATTCTCCTATAGTTTTGCTGGTCTGGCTTCTTTTCGCTCATATTTTATTTTTCAAGCTCTGAAAAAAAGTGTGTGCGGGGAGGGGGGGGTTCCCCCCGTAATCCCGCCTATGAATACTTCTTGTAGCTAGTATAGTTTTCGTGGCAATTATAACAAATTATAGCAAATTGCTGTGAGGTAGTGGCAAAAAATAACGACTTGGCTGAGATTCACAAAAAGAATGCCAGGGGAAACTCTCCCTGGGGGTCATAGGACTGGACTGCTTTATGTAGACTACACCATACCATCAGTAATACAGGGTCCAGTACTACAGCTCATTGGTAGTAGGTGCAGTGGAACGGAAAAAAGATTGGGTGAGGGGGGGGGCGGGGGTGAGTGCCAGGAAAACTACCTAAGCGGAGAACCACCATTGGTAAGTGCGGAGTGGAGAAGAAAATTTTTGGTTTACAAACCCTCCAGATGGCTGGAAACAGTAAGTGTTCTAAGCTGCATGTACCCAGCTCAACTTGGCAAATATTGGGGGTGGGGCAAACACACCTTTATCCCGTTCACTTTTTCATTGGGGCCTGGTTCCGCAGCCACCGATTGGTAGTAGGATGGGGGGTGAGCACTTGTAATTACTATCCTGAAGCAGGCACAGATTTAGAAGGGGGATTTCATTTCTCCTTCTCCTTCTTTGGTGCAATTTTGTTCTTGTGAAGTTCTCCAGGCTGCACTACATGTATGTGTACCCCATGCTTATTTGGATTGTCAGATGCTAGGAAATACCATGTAAGTGACAAAATTTGAAGGTTTATACACGCATGTAGACTGCACATTTGAAACTTGCAAGACATCTCATGTAGTTAGCTCCCCCTTCTATGAAATCATGCCCCAAGGGGGTATTTTGAAATAATGGTAAATTGTGGGCATTTAGGTGGCAATTTGATGCTAGATTAAGATAGGCTTGACATATGTTTATTGTAAAAGTTTGATACGGCATTGACAAAGTTTTATACAGCACTCACATAAGTAAGAAGGGTTTCATCCTTGCAAAGTTAAGCCCCTGCATTTTTGACTGGGGGCTTCAGCCCTACCCACAGGACCCCTTCCTTTTTTATATGACCATGGCACCACCAATGGGCTGTTGGAGCATAGCTGGAACCTTTAATAGAATAGTCATATACAAAGCATTTCTGCTTTAATGCAAAACTCTCATTCTATTCCTTTCATTGGTTCTGATATAGATGCCTAGAGCACATGGTATGGGGAAGGGAAAAGGCAATGGCATAGCAAGCCGGTAGACTAGGTGGACAATGTCCAGGGGCCCCAAGGGTGCCTCCAACCAGATGCACAAACAAATCTCAAAAATTGAAACTCTGCCTACCCTCTAACCACCCAGTACAGACCAGAAAGGAACCATAAAGCTATCAACAACTACAGAACTGCTTTTGAAGAACCAGGCAAGTATGAGATATGAGGTTGAACCCAGACCTGGTGCTTGCAAGGTCTGTCTCTCTTACCCCATACCTCCCCGTGGAGACTGGAGGAAAATGCATTTATGCGTTTATGATACCACTAATTTGGGGGCCCCTCATGGTCCCTTGTTCATGTGCCCTGAGGGTCTTGCTATGCAGCTGGAAAAACGTATGGGGAAGGGACAAAGGTGGGGAAAGGGACAAATGTATGGGGAATTAATGGGAAAAGGTATGGAGAAGGGGTAATAACCCTTTCCCTCCAGAAATTTGCAAACTAAGAATAGTCCTCATTCATAAAAAACACTACATGTAGTGAAGGATTTTTATGGTATACTAAACATTATTAGGCCTACTAAATTTGAACATTAGCATTCCAAATATCGTCTCACAAATGTGATATATAAGTCTGGCATTATTATTGAGTCTGATGTCCTGACTTGTATTTATTTTGCCTCTCCCCCAAACAAAATACCTTAAGGCTGCCAATAAGTACTACAGTTACAACTCAGTATGGCTGACATCTAATCTGCCATCTAAGTACCTCACAAATATCGAACATTAAATGCATGAAACGCAAACTTATATTAACCCTGTAGACAGTTTGCTATCAGATCAGTGTCGGTTTTGGGATAGCGTCTACACTGGATCACCTCCACTGTGTAGTTGTTCCTAAATCCTTTTGAGGTTGGACTGATGTTGGCAAAGATGGCCATCAGATGTCATTTGGACTTAAAATCAAATTGTTCAATGTCCTGGCACATCATTCCCATCAGCAAGAGGAATATTTTCAGACCTCCATCTGACATATTTAAAGGGAAAATCCAGTCAGCCAATTTAGAATTGGTATACCCCATCATTGTAATCCATGAGTTGTTCTTGTAAACAGGGCAACAATATTTTTGTTTCTAACGTGTTAAGTCCATGGAGAATTACTCCTTATTTTATCTTTTGTTTGTTACATTTTAAGTTCAAAAACATTTCCAAAAGTACTTGTAAGGTAAATAAGAGGAGATTTGAAAGCTAGAGTTTGCTAGATTTTTCAAAACAAACTTGTCATAGTTTGGTCGTTTCTTACAGCAACATCAGTCTGATGTCAGACTTGTATCCAAACATTACCAGACCCCAATATTACCAATTGCATAAAAAACCAATGTCCATCTGACAGCAATATGTTAACAGGGAAAGAGCAGTGACTGGAATATATACAATTAAAAACAAGTAAAATTGACTACATCACTGAAGTTCAGATCATATGTAACATATTTCTGTAATAAAATAAATTTCATTGAAATATTTAAAATTCAAGGCAACAGTCTGGTGGAAGTTATCAACCAATCGAGAATTTTGCCTGTGATTTGATTTGCTTAAATTAGGGACAAGAGAAATTAGAAAATGGAATGTGATGTTTTGAAACTACACTATTTCAAAGGAAGTAATGTGCAAAATGACATTACAAAACAGAATTTGACTTTAGAAAATGGAAAACTCTTGTCTCTAGCTTAAATGTGTTGAGTAAAATTTCATTCTTAGCCCTATAATTCAAATCATTGCACAAATGGAGAATGCTTGCTGCTGCAAAAGAAAGTTGCATTTTGTATGTCTTGCTTACCTTAAAGAGGTTTTGCCCACCAGAATCTACCCCCCCCCCTTCAGTATCTTGTCTCAAGAATGTGTAGGGGCCTGGGAAGTTGGGTGACCCTTCCCAAACTCCCAAAAGGAGGACATGACTGTCGTCAGTTACAGAGGTCACTGTCACACACCAGACTTGTGTACACAGATGATTGTGTTACATTCCCACCAAGCTGCACATCACAGGCTCTGTAACAGTATATAATCAAACTGACTGTGTGTGTAGGATTAGGAGCTAATATGGTTGTCTTTTAATATGACTGATGAGTGTCACTCACAGTTTGAGATACATCCACACTTTTCTTTTGTCATGTCAAAATATCACATGTAATAGGAATGGATTTATGCATGACCATTTTTTTCATTCTTAGTTTGCAAACCTTCAAAAAGGAGGATCAACATTAGGCATTAAGTATAAACCAGAGTCAACTAATGCCACACAATGGTCAGACTGCCAAAAAACCAGACTTATGGTCACCCTACTGAGAAGGGTCTAGATGACCCCCTGTCCCCATCCTTCAATCAAATACTGAATTACAGGTTACCTGTGTGTAAATTCCAATTGGCACTACTCAATTAAAATTGATGTTTTCAAGAGCTAATATCAACTGTCAGGTGCAGATCCAGGAGGGCTTTTCTGGCTCTAGCCTCTATTTTCGGCACAAACTTACTCTTTAGATCCCAAAGCTGCCATGATGGGCAATTTGGTCCAGTAATACAGGGTCCTAAAATTCACTGAGGGAGTAATAACTTGACATTTGGCAGTAAACTAACTGCTTAAAGTGCTGTCAGTACAGGATTTACCCTCGATAATAATACCAGGCTATTAATTGACTCGGTCACAATATGATTGTAGACTCTAAACCCAGCCATGCCAACCTCAAAAATGGCAAACCTTGAGGTTCTCGCAAGAAAACCTAGAAATCACATCAACAAACCTGGAGATTTTAAAACAATTAGGTTTCATCTCATACGTTATTATGAAAAATGCTTTCTAAACTATATAGACTTTTCATTTTTTTTTGATGACTCTCTTAATAAAGTTAAGATTCCATCTACAATGCTGACTGTTTAAAAAATTATTCACCTTTCTGACAATGATACATCTGCAATTCAATGATAACTTAACCAGCAATGGATAGCACTGATATCGGTCTAAATTTAAGGAAACTTATCTAGCATTGCCTCAAAGTAATTTTCACCATGTAATCTGTCATTTTTACAATGAGAGATGCCAGAAACCATGAGACTCATGGTGAAATGGTGAGAGCTGGCAAGTCTGCTAAACCTGACCAACTTCATCATCTTTCTGAATGTGATACACTGCCATAAGGACATTCATTCACCACGCATGAGTCAAGAGGCTTAAAAAGGCTAAACACTGTACGCTTAGCAGTAAATGTGACAGGGTCCTTATGGTCAGAGACAGCATTGATTAGATTGAAGGGCACACTATTCCAATCCTTCACAGTTTGGGGTGAAAAGCTAAATTTGTAACAGTTTCATTTAGCATAAAATTGCAAAAATGAAGATCAAGCATCAAGCGGGTTCTATGAGTAAGGTGCTGAAGGCAACCTACAGGTATATGAGCCTGGCCAAAAGCACCTTTAGAAAAAAGGATTAGTCTACTTTGCCTTCGTTGATCAGCGAACAGGGCCTGGCTAAGTTTCTTAAGAAAACCAGTCATAATATACCAGCTCTCTAGAGAAGTCTGATGCAATAAATCTTGCCGACCTTTTCTGTATACCTTGACCGTGTGTTTAGTGGTCTAGTGGTAGAGCATCCGCCTCTCACACAGGAGGCCCAGGTTCGATGCCCAAGTTGAGTCATGCCAAAGACTTTAAAAATGGAACCTTTGCTGTTTTACATGATGCTCAGCATAAGCAATGGAGTAAGGGAAAACAAACCAGTGAGCCACAACTGGAGGAAAGGGCGTGGCCGACTCGACTTGAACCAATTGGTTGGAAACTGGGACGTTAAACCTCATCTAACTAACTAACAAATTTTCTGTATACCCTCCATGTTTTTGTTTCCTGGTTATCGGGATCCCAGACAGTGCGGGCATACTCTTTATTGATCCGAGAAGGCCTTTATGAGCAGCTATCTTTACTTCCCTTCTAAATAGGATGCCTAAAACTATATTGCCCTTATTACAGTATTTTGAGATGGTAATTCCTAGATACTTAAAACTATTGTACTTTTTAGGGTATATACCAGCTGTCTACATTACAATTAGTATGCCATTTTGTGCACTGTTGCATAGTCTCTAGTTATATTTACTCTGAAATGTAATTGGTGGTTATTTAAGAACCAATTTGCAAAGTAAAGAGTTTAATGAGGCTAATGTTACAAATTCAGGTTGATATATAATTCCCCTGTTTTTGTCCAAAACAGCTAGGGGACTTAGGTTCTCCGTATGTGCAGAAGAGATACTGATGGCACTAACTGTTATACATGAAGGCTATACTTGCTTTGATTGCCAGCCTGAGATGCCACCCTAGGAAATACCAACAAACAGTATTCTATGACATAATATTCCCCATAAACTCTTTGAATACATACTTCATATATTTGACACCCCCAACCCCTCCCCCTGTTGTACAGAAACCTGGTTCTGCCTGCGACGAGTTTGCAGCATGCCCACTGAAATGTGCCTAAGAAGGTAATGCATTAACTTATGTAATAGTTTGTTACTACCTGAGTTGTGTAAATAAGGTCAAAGGGTTATTCCTTGACAAAAGTTGTGGCAAAATCGTAGCACAAATGACCTACCTGGCACCAAGGAATCTGCTGCCACTCCCTGCTGGAATGTAATTCCCCGTCTGGAAGTCCATATCCAACTTCAGAGCGAGAGCTTCGTAAATTGTTATTTCTGATGAGGAGACTAGCTGACGGTAGCGTTTATATTAGGCCTAATAGAAGACACTGTGGCCTTTTGTATTACACAGTGCACTGCATAGTACACACCTGATTGGTACGTACACGCCATGCTGCTCACTCCAAAGTCTCTAAACGTGCTCTGTGGGCTGGTTTTGCCGTACCGCGTATAGTCGTATACATACACAATGTACAGTGCGATCCAGAGCAAACCAGACTGTGAAGTGATACTCTAAGGAGTCTAGCCTCCCCCCGTACCAAACGTGGTTGTGGAAGTTTAATCCTGTGGGGGCCCAGCAAGTAGGCACACTGTAAGCATTTGGAGATTTATAAAAATGAATATTCTGTAATGCTCGAGGCTTGATGTAATTTAGCCTAGGTCAGAAGGTTAAGGTGGTCTCCAATCCACGCGTGCTCAAAATCTCCCATCATGTGCCAATCAAGTTCTCCAGCCGATCTGCAAAGGTAAATGGAAATGGTACCGGTTAGCATTGCAGTTAAGGTTGACTAGGTATGCACATGTGCTGGGATTACATTTTATGTAGGTAAGCTCGAATTATGACAGCTGTATTTGGCTACTGCTGTTGATTACTTATTACGTAAATGACATCACAACTAAGTCTACACCAAGGAGCCGACCGTGAATGCTGGTGGCTAGTGGAGTCAATGCCAAGCCACTAGTAAACATCCGGTCTCCATAAGTTTGAAGTAGGCTGTCTGAAGTAGTAGAGCAATCGAAAAATGAGTGAAATCCCGCACTGTGACCAGTTAGTTGAATTGGAGATCCGCCCGTAAGTTTCGCTGCTCAGGCCAGAACGTGAAAATTGCTGCCGGTACATGCATTGCCCGACGCGTTGCACTGTCCGGTTATGCAAGATGCACCCCCAATAAAGGCTGACCGTGGCAGTTTGTAGAAATGCTGCAACCGTTGAAAGTGAATTGCCCTACCAGAGATTACTGCAATCTGTGTACGCTGCAGGGCTAGGCCTAGGGTCCAGATATTAAAGCTAATAAGCTATAGCACTATGTGGTTAATGAGTAAAGCCTACAGTTAGTTACTTGTTAGGATGGCTAGTACGTCAAGGGCCTTATACAACACGCGGATTGACTTTTAATTGTTTTATTCCCGTGCAATGAGACTTTGCAGGCGCTAAACTAACAATGGCAATGTGAACGTGTTTAAATGAAATAAGGCCGAAGCGACTAAGCTATTCCAGATAACTGTAGTTCTAAAATGGAAGCGAGATAACTGTCCATACTATAAATGTTTATCCGACAATGCTAAGTACCCTACAGGGTACCTGTTTGTCCATCTTTGCAAGGCTAATGCTGTCTCGGACAAAATGTCGTCTCGAAATGGACCTGGTTGATTTGAAGCAGAGGAGACTATAGGTCCTCTGCTATGGAAGGCGATCCAGTACTAGACTGCAGATGATGCCTTGTCTATCGTACTACTGCCCAGACTATGGCGCATACTCATAGTGTAAAACCAAGAAATTGCAGACGTTGTATGTGCGCTTACTCCAGCAGCTGTAGGGAATGCTGCGCCTAAATTAACATAAACTATGCAAACTATGCCGAGGAAAAGTACATTTGAAAATAGAAGAGCACGCGCCACGCGCTCAAAGCTAATCACTACAACTAGCGTTCCTCCTCCCTATATTGCACCCCACGCTTGATGCGAACGCACATACTCAGATTAAAGAACACAAAGTCAGAAGTCCGAAAACGTCAAATGTACGTGGCAAACGGTTAAGAAGTACCAAAATTTGTTGAACTATCATTGAGATACAACAATTAATGGAGAAACAAGAGAGACACGGGGATCACGTCCACCAGGGCGTCACCAGGTGTTGCGAGACATCTTTGTCCCTAATAATGAATACAACTGCTATTGCTGGATGTCGATTTGACAACGGTCAGAAGGTTTAAGGTGCGTCTCCAATCCACGCGCGCGTGCCTCAAAATCCTCCCATCACATGTGCCAATCAAGTTCTCCAGCCGATCTGCAAAGGTTAAATGGAAATCGGTTACCGGTGTTAGCATGCACAGTTAAGGTTGACTAGGTTATGCAGTCAAATGGGCTGGGATTAGAATCTTATGTAAGGAAGCTGAATTAGACAAGGCTGTTACCTTGGCGTACTGCTGTCGATTAACTATTACTTACGTAATCGCACCTACACCCTCAAGCATCTACACACAGACCCCCACCGACCCGTTGAATGTCGGTGGCTAGTGAGTCAGCCAACCCTTAGTAACATCGGTCCCTAAGTTGAAGTTAGGGCTGTTGAGTAGAGGCAAATCCACGAACCAACAAATGAAGCTGCAATACAGGCTCTTTGCCTAGTTAGTTGAAATTGACCGCCGTAAGTTTGCTGACTCAGGCAGAAGTGAATGCTGACCAGGTTAATGCCAGTTGCCCGGAGGTTGCACTGCCGGTTATAAGCTGCCACCACTAATAAAGACTGACCGTGGCAGTTGGACTAAAATCGCTACGCACACCGCTTGAATGTGAATTGCCCTACCCACGAGGACTCCTGTGATACTGCCAATCGGCTGACGCTGCAGGGCTAGGCCTAGGTCCAGATTATTAAGCTAATAAGCTAGTCCTATGGGGTTAATGAGTAAAAGCCTACAGTTAGTTACTTCGTTTAGGATGGTATACGTAAGGCCTTATACAACACGCGATTGACCTTAATTGTTATTCCACCCGTGACACCCTTGCGGGGCGCTAAACAATGCAAGTGACACGTGTTGTTTAAAGTGAAAATTAAGGTCCGAAGCGATAAGTTCCGATAACACTGTAGTAAAATTGGAAGCGGATACACTGTAATATAATGTTTATCCGCCAGCTCACACAGTACCTAACACGGTACCTGTTTGTCACCTCTTTGACAAGCTAATGCCTGTCCGCCAAAATGTCCGTCTACAGAAACTGGCCTCTGGCTTGACTGAAAGGCACTGATGAGACTATAGGCATCTGCTGAAGGCACGAGACTCTCCCCAGCTCAGTGCCTTGGGGACCAGCCCTGATTGTGTCTGTATCTGCAGACTATGGCCCGACATACGTTAGTAGTACAGCAAGAATGCGAGTTGTATGCGTGCGTCTATCCTTTTTTTTTTTGTTTTTTCTCAGTCAGCTGTAGAATGCTCGATCCGACGTCACTCCTTACCAAAAACGTAGGTCACAACACAATCTAGTGACCACGCCGGAAAAGCTACCCACAATCCTCATAGCATTTATACCTTTCTCGTGTCCTCACACCCGTGCATACACCCCCATTTACTTTTTTTTATTTCCCTATGAGGGCGCTAAAGCTAATCACTACAAGCAGACTGTGCAGGCTTTGATAATCCACGTTGGAATAAACCATCAATTTTGTGTGTATCCGCTTCTTAGGCCCACACTCTTGCCGATCGTGTGTGATGTGCGTAAAAAGCATAAACGGTAGGTCCACCAAATCATCGTTCGATTTTTTTAGAGACCAGAATACAATGTCGAATATCATGGCAAGGAGGACACTTTTGGTTAGGTTCTTTAGCTGGGCCTACACGCTGAGACCTAGGGCCTAGGCCTAAACAGTTACATCTACTTGACCATAGCCACAGTACATTTCTAAAGCTACTTGAGTCGTGAGCAGTACATCGCGTTAGACTACACCTGTCTGTGCTAACAGCAACGCAATTCAAGTCATTGACTGTTACTAGTTTAAAACGAACCTGTTGGGCGTAGGCTAATTAATTAGCTGTTTGAAGTTCATACCTAACCGTTAGGCCTCCTAAAAATTACAATAACATAAGACAAGCTCCAAAACTGTAATACACTCGTGCTTGTAATGTACCTCCACACAAAAGGAATCACAATGTTGAAACAATTTTCCAGCGTAGTAACTTTTCTCTTTTTAAATTTTAGAAGCATGGTGGCCTGTCCAACCAACTCTCCCTCAATGCCATGCACAACTCGCCCATAAATTAACATATGGCAAGTGTGGCAACAAAGAATCCATAAACTAGGCCTAGGCCACTAGTCTAATAAATTTAACACAACTATGAATGTTGATTCTCATATCACTAGTAAGTGTTCGGCGGATATATCTACGAAAATTATCTTTACCGCGATTATTTCTTTATATCGTGATACCCGATAACCAAGAATTCAAAAATGACCGATAACAAATCTCGTGAAAAACAAAAAAAGGAAGATAAATTGCCTTGTTAATGCATTATTTCTTCTCATTTGTCTGTCTACCAGAATGATGGTTTTTGACATTGAAGACATCTTTATCTTTTTTTTACATTGAACTGGATGAAAAAAAAATGGATGACACAAGACAGTTCATCATTTGACAAATTCTAACATGCATTCATGAGCCACAGAAGCAACAAACTCTCTAGAGGAACCCACACTGACTCCGTTTATTGACAACAATTCAAAGCCTCGTGGATAATCACAAGGTCTATCGTGATAAATTTCTGTTGACTGTATCACTGTGGTTGGTAAAAAAATCACATATCGCCCCAAACCACTACCCCATATCCTTTACCCACACTTGCAAACTTCTGGGTGGATAAGCAAAATTTTGATGAAATCTTCACTGCATTCCGAAGGTAAGGGCGGGCCCTAGTCCTTAGGCCTTACTCTACACCTGCCATCAGGATTTGCCTTTTCTGAACTAAATAAAGTGGAGATCTTACACAAACAACACCAAAAAAATCCCTAAGGCGTTGAGTATAAAGAGCAATCTAATGGTGAGCTTTTTAATTTCACATGGTTGCCGGAGCTACGTACATACTATTTGCATGTTACGGCGGACGTTGATCTTTATACCGCAATGAATGTTTCAACAAGAGTATATACTCTACCGTAAAGTACATTAGTTATACGACGTGATATTACTCCCCTTCTCCCAATTAATTTTGCTCACCCAGACTTGTTCCCTCCCCAATTTGAAAAATCACTTGGGCTGCACCTCTGGAAAAGGGGGATACCCTTCTTCCCCAGCCCCAAGGCAGGCTGTGGGAGAGAAGTGGGCATCACTCCATCACCTCTCACCAACAGCTCCAGTGGGTTTGGAACCAAATTGGAGACACAAACCCATTTCTGTATGTGTTGCTTTATCATATAAAGTGACAACTGATTCACACATTCTCTCACGCTTCACAAATTCACATCCTGTTTGAGAAAGTTTGCTATCAAACCCACCGGTATCTAAGACTATCATCTATGTATGTGTTGTAAATGGCCTGAAAACAGAGTTGATGGACAAAGTTTGGTGAGAAAATATTATTATTCGAGAAGCCCTGGTACATGGTCTGAGACATGAAAAAACATTGCTACAAGTCAACACTGCATCTGATAACCTTACAGGGCTGTGTTGGAGAAGTACAACGGCACCAAAAAGCACTGGCCAAAGGCTAGTCTCAAGGGGTCCTACTACCACACTTACGATCACCCATTGCGCACTTTGCCTCCTTGGAGTATTGTATTCAGAGACATAGACTAAACCAATTTTGAGGGCTAGGCCTTCTTAGTCTGGAAAAGATTAGGTGTGAACCAGCTGCCCATCAACAGGCTTTCACCAGTAACCTACGTTATCACACTATAGGCTATGAGATGTGTAAGTGTACTTCAGTTCAAGGCTGGTCAAGGTTCTAGGTCTGCTGTCTGAAGACCCTCCTACTTGGGTTGCTTACTCCCATACTAGTTCAGGGGACAAAGTGTACATGAATACAATAGACCTACTGTAATGTTAGGTAGTGTTGCACCGGGTACCCGGGTCACCCGACCGACAGATGTCAGGACCCAGTTCTGAAATTGCTCAACCCGGATCCAAAGTTTCACTAACATGGATTGCACGGGTGACAGAACACCTAACATGTTACTTTTTCCTGAGCAAAAATTTATCACGCCACACACCAAACGGACCACTTGTTCAATGCCCATACATAAGATACGTGTGGTGTTATAATTATATCAAACACCAGCAAAGCAAAATTTTCTTATTATGACATTTACAACAAAGCTTGTAGCCTAACACAGAAGTTATATATGATTTTCGGGTACCCGACCCCTCCCCAACACGACCATCGAATTCGAGGATACCCACGACCGATTCTTCACCCCGCACGACCTCAACTTTGGACACCAGGGTTTGCAAAACACTAAACTGTAGTATCCCTCTAACCGGCTAGCCAGGGCCCTGACACTATAACTTTCTTGACAGGAAAGTTTCAAGATGCGACAGTTTGCCAAACCAGTATTGCTCCGAGTATCATTTTACTGTCCATCACTTCAACATCCCTGCTGTCAGAGAAATGTCGATACAATGTGCTACAGCTTCGTCACCTGGTAATGGCATTCCATTGGGCGCAAATAACACTTGCAGTTGCGTCACTGACACAATATTTGTATTAACCATCAGTAGTAGTAACCTTACATGTCTAAGCTTTTGTTATTCTCCCCCTCAAGGATATGTGTAGGTTGCACTTGAAGTGCAGGAAATGTTCTAGGTTTGAAATGGTAAACCACATTTAACAACATTGTTTACACTGGAACCTTCAGTCACCCACACAGCAAGCCTGCAGTCAAGTATTTCCCATTACACTGAATCAGATAGATCAGTAAGCTATACGAGCGGCAACTCCCTGGATGACCTTAGCGCATTCTCACAGGTGTTTATCAACTTCTTGAAGACATTGGCATTGGATAAATAGTAGTACTTATAGTAATTTCATGAGTTCATGTATTTCCTAACACATATCAGACTCACTGCAAGAACAATTTGCAGATTCAGCTACTTAACTTCGTAATAATTAGACAAGCCTGCAGTGTACAGTCCTCTACGAACTGTTGGATATATAGGCCTAATGGACTATTACCCTCATGCCACATGTAGGAACTGTAAGAAAAATAAATTCTCGTCAGCTCAATACAGATATTTTTAAACTCATTTTCTCAAGGTAAATACTAGGAGGACTGTTGAAAGTGCAACCCTCCTTATTAATTGAAGAGATTGCTAATCGCAACAACGGCCTTAGTAATCTTTCGAAGGTGTATTGCCACACCACCACTACGCCCTCAAACCCACAATCACTGTGTGGAGGTGCGAGCGATTATTTTGCGCACACGTAAAAAGAATGAGGAAAGTCCCAGTACTAAATCTATTGACAAGTATAAAAGAGCACCACACTTACCACACTCCTTTAATTTCCTGAGGAGTGCGTGTAGCCAACCCTGAAAAATCTTAAAACTCAAGGCCTGATGCACAGGCACTTTTACCTTTTCTGTAGTTACAGTATAGCCGTAGGCTACCTCAGAATTTCAGGTACCCCAGAAGGTATTCGCTACTTAAAAAAAAAACAATCTTGTAGACATCACCTGTGGTGTGCATTCATAACTGCAATGATGTCCTATTCAGTACAACTGTGATATGTATCAGTCTCATCAGTCAGTAGTGCCCGAGCTCAATGGATGCCAGCTCAAATTAAGATCCCGGCAATCTTTGAACCACGTTTGGAGAAGAGCCAGCGGTTTTACCCTGTCTTTAAGAACCATGGAAAGTGATATTTCACTGTATCAGCTATGCAGGCCGTATGTTTATTAAACAAAATGCATTATTAAACTATGTTTCTTTAAAAGGGCAAATATTCATCTTCATCCCAGTACAGTTCCAATTCCCTCACACATTTACGCAAATATAGTAGCCTCTAGCTAGCCTCCAAGTAACTATATGAACAATGCACTTGACTCCCCACAGTCTAATAATTGAATAATAGTTATCCTGTGTCAAATCTAAAGGGTAGTCAAGTAGTCACCCCACAAAAACTGGTTTAACTGAAACACATTAGCGAAATCTCACCCCAGATATAATACTGATCTCAATTACACCTCACAAACCGCATCTTGCGATGAATACACAAGCCCGACTACATCAGACACCATAAAATCATGACTATAAGGCTGCCTACTCCATGACACCACAATACCAAAATTCAGTGTGAACACATGTTGACCACAATGATTCCACAAAGAGCACATTCAGACACCCCTATGGTACACTAGAAATCCAACATTGAAGGCCGAAACTGGTCAGTTTGGGGACAGAGAGTACGACTCGAGTCTTCACGACGGGGACTTAAGTCAAGTCTACTAGTGGACTTTTCTTGCAAATACTTGGAAAGACACTTGTGACTTGACTTGGACTTGAAAAATATTGTTTGTGACTTTGACTTGGGCTTGACTGGCAAGTGACCTTCAGTGTTTCCCAGCTGCAAGTCATAAATAATTGCCACTGAGTGCTAGTATGAATGTTAAAAATATTCAATGATGCAGTTTGTGTGGATCACCAAACCCAGCTTTTCCAAAATTATGACATCAAGCCCTGTGTTCATTAATAGAACGCACACCTAGTTGAATTGTTGGAGATTGCTGCCCCCCAGCCCGTCATGGCCTCCCCATCCATGGCTACGTGTATGATGAGATAAATTGGGCATTATGAACAACTATCGAACGGGCTCAATGCCATCGCTCTGTCAAATGCTAGACAGTTATGCAGGAATATCCCAAGTCTCTTTAAACGGATGCTAAACCTTACCACATCTTTTATGTGACTTAACCTGTACCTGCACGTATTCAGTGAAGAGGGATATATATGTCAACTAGTATCACACAGATGAACATTTATTATTAACTGTAAGGCTCAATAAGTAAGTTAAACTATTCTACTTGCTTTACTCAACACTGTCCCACTGTTCAGGGTTCCCAGCCACCCAAAAGGATCTACTCACAACATGTTTTGGGAATGTGCAACCAAATCGAACTGTTGTGTTCAACAATTAATATGTCGAAACACATGACTTAAAGTAATCATCCGGATATCGTCCTATTTTTGAGTCAAGTCTGACTACAATTTCTTTAAAAGTTAAAGGTGTTATATACAAACAAATAAGGAATGCTTTACATTTGTGCTATAGTATGAATAATTTCATGAGTTGAAAGATTTAACATTCTATTCAATTCGGCTTCATCTCATTGAATGGAACATGCAGTCTCTCAACTAATGAAATTATTCATACTATTGTGCTCATTAACATTCATTATTTGTATACCATCATATCATATACAGTCGAGGAGGGGACATGACTCTTGCCGTCCCGTCCTTTCACTAGTCTAGAACAGTCTGTTGGCCATACCATAACCTACGCACAAATAAAGCTGTAGGGAGTTATCTGTATAGTGTTACTACAGTTCTGCTCACCAAATAAGTGCCAACCCGTACTGTATGTTATTTCTCAACTTCTGCAGGTTGCCCGCCATAAGACTGACCAATCATACGGTCCTGCACACATTGTGTTGGATGAAGATCTACACCAACTGTGCACAACTTATTTTACTAAAATCCGACCGGACTGGATGGGAGAAAATCACAAAGATCCAAGCAAACCATTCTTTGTTACAAGAACTGGAAAGAAGGTGAAAACACTTTGCAAAGATGTACGGTCACTTGGTGTCACTTTTGGGTTGAAGAACTTAACCCCTATCAACATAAGAAAGACAGTCGCAACCAGAGTAAGGAGGTTTTTTCATTGATATTTTTGAACTGTTCTGTCCACAGTGCATCACAAGAAAGACACATTTCACAAACAATGTTTTTCTATTCTACAGAACTTCCAATCCTCAGATGCCGTGCAGAGGGCCATGGTGGCTGAACATATGGCACACCGCGAAGAAACACAATCGCAGTATTATAAGGCTTCACAAAGTATGGAACAGGCACTGCAGTCAAGTGCCCACATCTCCTCTCTGCTTGAGGTGAGCAGATCTCTTTCTTAATGTATTCTTTCCATCGTGACACATTATGTAGAGACTGGATGCATTAGGTATTTTACAATGGCTCATTATGTCTATATATATATATATATATATATATATATAACGCTAATTCCTACTGTACGGGGAAATCGATATATCGCGGTTTCTTTAAGGCGAAGAAAAAAACAATAAAATACATTAAAAAATATTTCCCCTTTTGGAAACCAGATATACAACAACGCTTTTTCAATGGCCCACCATCCGTACGTGTTAAAAGATACGGGTACGTAACTTGGTCAACATTGAAGTAATAGCATGTAAATCATGTGGGGAAACGGACGTTACCATCCGTTTACGCGTTCCTTTATAAAAAGCGTGTGATTTCGCAAAGTCGACCTGATTTTTTCCCCTTTTAGACGATTTCCCTATTTAGGGGGGTTTTTTCATACAATATTTCCCCTTAATCCCAAGTTAGCAATATATATATATATATATATATATATATAGATATATATATATATATATATATATATATATAGTATGTGTGTGTGTGGTTTATATATATATATATATATATTTCTCTAATTCGGCACTTAGGGGGAAAGTTGTTGTTGAAAAAGTCGACCTTAAGGGGAAAAAAATTTTCGGGTGAAATATAAGTTTCGCCTTAACGTTTCCACACACTTTTTCTATAGGGTTACGTAAACTTACAAGGGCGCTCCGCCTCTTAGATTTACAAACTAGATGCCATTACTTCAAAGTTGTCAAATTTACGGACACCCAGCTGTTAACCACGAACGGATGGCTGGCCATTGTAATAACGTTAATTATATTTTTAGACGTTAGGGCGAATTTATTTCTTATGTATTTTATTATCTTTTTTTCGCCCTAAGTACAAGCAGATTATATAACAATTTCCCCTTAAAGGTGGGAATTAGCGTTATTATATATATATATATATATATATATATATAATAATATATATATATAATATATATATATATATATAATATATATATATATATATATATATATATATATAATATATATATATATATATATTATATATATATTTATATATATATATATATATATATATATATATATATATATATATATAACGCTAAAACCCACGTTTGGGGGAAAATTTTAGAGGGCGCTAGACGCCCTTTCGAAAAGGCGAAAAAAAAACAATAAAATACATAAGATTATATTTCCCCATTTGGTAGAATTTGAAAAATAGATATACATTAACGTTATTTCAATGGCCAGCCAATTGTACGTGTTAACAGATACGTGTACGTAAATTGTCAACATTGAAGTAAGACATATAGATTATGTAGTGAAAAGGCCATTACCATCCGGTTACGTTATTCCTATAGAAAAAGCGTGTAGTTTTCGTTAAGTCCGACCTGATTTTTTCCCCTTATAGACGATTTCCCCTTATAGGCGGGTTTTTTCATACGATATTTCCCCTTAATCCCCAATATTAGTGAAATATATATATATATATATATATATATATATATATATATATATATATATATATATATATATATATAACGCTAGATCGACCTGTTAGGCGAAATCGGTATACCGCCAATTTACAACCGGCGAAGAAAAAAACAATAAAATACATAAGATTATATTTCCCCTTTTGGTTCGGAGATATATATGCACGTTATTTTAATGGCCCGTAAGTGGTTAGTGTTAACGGATACATGCACGTAAGTCGGTGTGCAGCTAAGTAATTGCATAAACATTATGTGGTTAATCGGACTTGCGTATAGAGTTACGCATTCCTATATAAAACAGTGTGTAAATCGTTAAGGCGAAACGATTTTTTTCGCCTAAGGGTCGAGTTCTCCCAACAGTCGCGTTTTTCATACGGTTTTTTCGCCTAAATCCCAAATTAGCAAAATATATATATATAGATATATATATATATATATATATATATATATATATATTTATATATATATATATATATATACTTGATGTATTATAGGTATCTTACAATGGCTCATTATTTTTATTCTGATACAGTCGAGTCCTGTAAAGTCCAGCAGGCCATCTGTGTCTATGGTAAGTATTAAAAAAAGTTTTGTCATGTTTAATACATTGCCTTTATCTGTTTATTGTATGTTCTTCCATCTTCTTCAGATAATTTGTTTGAATAAAGCAGTTTTCTTATTCCTATTCTCTACAGAAATCATACCTGCCAGAGCCCAAGGCCTCGTTGCTATCCGCTGACCAGGAAGGTGACAGCAGCAGCACTGCAAATGAAAGTGAAGAAGAAGATAGCAGCAGTGTAAGTAATGTTTCTAAGAACCAAGTAGTCCTGCTTATCAAGCACGGTTACAATCTAGTCAGAGTAACACAAGATCTTAATAATGCACTACAATAGGTAGACATTAAAAGGTGACCATCTGGCTTTGAAAAGAATGTTAATTTACACTTGGTATGTAACTCCTTACTGTAAATTCCCAGTATGAATGCATCTGCTCTGTCGTGTTGAGGGGAAAGGATGACTCTTGTATAAAGGTTACTCTGTCTACAGCTTACCTAGTGGCTTTAAAAAGGACATCAATGTAACCATTTATATCATTTTGCTTTGACAGATAATTCCACCAAGTGACTTCATGGATCAAGAAGAAGCAGTAAGTATATGTTTTTTCATGCTGGCGCAATATAGGACATTGCAAAACACACTACAACAGAACAACAATGCTGGAATCATCGTCAATGTATAACTTTTGTATTGGCCAGTGGATTAATAAAATTTCCCATTTTTCACCAGCATGCTAAAGGGACATGGGGACAGGTGATACTCGCCATGCTCCTATCCAAAGAAAACAATAATACATACATTCTTTCTTTACTACATATAGAATTACCTGGTTAACTCCAAACATTGAAGTACTTTACTCATGATATATTCACATTGTTATTATATGTTTCACCAAGATGCCTGCCTTTACATAAATTGATTCACATTTCACTTCCTTTTTTAGATATCTCATTCATCTAGCCAATCTTGCACGTCGAGGTCCAAGGTGAGTAATGACATGAACTTTTCCACATCTAATGTATATAAACCACACTTTTCAAGTATCCTAGTGATTTCATACCACTGACTCGCCCCCCTCTTCACCAGTGACGGAGGAAGGGAATTCGCTCAGAGGGGGCGAGAATGGCCTATGGGAGTATTTGAAGTAGTTAAATACCCTATGCCTATGGTAAAAACCTAAAAAGGGTGCCGACCAGCAATTTGAGTCCATCAAGGGGGGGGGTGAGTGACCGCCTCCTGACCATATGGTGGCTCCGCCACTGCTCTTCAGTTATCTAATAGAATGATTATAATCGTTCATGTTGCTATTCTCTCATGGAAACATTGATGTAACAAATTACATCACAGCAATACAGTGTACATTGGTTTGGTTTTCCTCACCTCCCTCAGACTTGAAAAATTTTTCCTTTTTTCTAACTAGCTAAACAAGAAAGAAATTAAAGGAGGGCTTTTCACGTTTCAAGAAGAACAGCAATTAAGAGAAATATGTAAGGACAACCTCTCGAGGGTCAGTCTACAAAAAATGCCCATGAAGACCGTGGTAAGTATTTGTTCAAATTGCATCTTTTGTAGGGAAGAAAATGATGCAGTTATTAACTAACATCATGAAAGTTCTGCACACTTACCAAATTTGTTGAATTCCTGTTTTCAATTAAAGGTGAGAATCCTTCGCAAGGAAAATTCGATGATGATGAAGTGGACAGTCCAGCAACTCTATGATAAGATCCGAAAACTTGCAGTGTGAAAAGGGTGAGCATGACATGCACACTGCATAAATGCCTCAGTCACAATCAGGGTGAAAGGTACTCTGCCCATATCCCAAAAATCAAGGTCCTAGAACAGTGGTTCTCAAACTTTTTTAAGTTACCGCCCACTTTCACTATATTGAACTTTCCCAATGCCAACCCCCCCCCCCTTCCACCTAGCCCCTCTATTTCTCCTTCCATCCATAGTCGGTCACTCAACAATTTTTTTTTTGTCTTAGTTATCTTTTCAAAACTTATTTGAGGGAGGGTGTGGGCAGGGTGAGGATGGGGGTGGAGGTAGAAAAAAAGTGGTGGTGGTGGGGGGGGACCAGCATGCCTTATTGTGCCCTAAAGGGATGCAGTGATGTGGCATAATGGCCATGGACCCCCAACTCAGTGCTAATTCCCCCTATTCCCCTTGTAATCTGTAGTGCCCGTCTGAGACTTTCCAATGCCCCTTAGCAGGGGAGGGGGGCAATAGGGACCACTTTGAGAACCACTGTCCTAGAACCTGACTGATCACTTTTATCAAAGTAAAATATTCCCTTGATATGTCACTGAAATATCTCTTAACATTCTGTTTTATTCTTTTTAGGACCATGGATCACAGATGACTGTTGTATTCAGGGTACAGGCATATCATTCAAATAATTCACAAAAGCAGATGGCAGCAACTTTTTTTGTTATTTATGGGTGTTTCCATAAATATGGAGGCCAGTGTGTGACATGAGAGTCAAAATTTAAAGATTGCCTGATTGTCTTCCAAGTTATAATTTGAATACCTGTATAACCTCTATAGTAAATGTCCAAAATCTTTTTCCATTTTGTTGTTCCATCTGTTCATGCCAGGCAGTAACAAAAGAAAAGAATCAACAATATTTCACGCGTAACAGAGAAACCAAAAATATTGCTTCATTAAGCACAGGACAATCCCTATTTGGGATAATCCCATAATTTGTTGTGTTTGCAATGGTGAAAGATATGGTAGCAACATATTAGGGGTTTTCTATTTTGCACAATTTTCGAAAAAGATGTAGTGGACATAAAAAATTTTCAGTAAACTGTGAAAATGGGATGGCAGGCAAGTTGGATGTTATTTATTACACTGGGAGAACACTAAACCATTCTAATACCACCACTTTTGTTTAAACACTTATATTTGGCAAAAAGAATGCACACATGAACTCTGTTACATCTTGGCATTATAATTACCCCAAATAGCACTGAATTAATTATTTCACGTGTAACGGAGAAACCAAATTTGGTTTCTCTGTTACATGTGACATAATTCATAACAGTAAATACAGACATTGTCCACAGTTTAAAGTCACCTGTGTATGTAGTTTCTTTAATCCCATCAAGTAAAAGCTGGATACATGCACTTTTTCACAATGTGTACATTTCACGCGTAACAGAGAAACCAAATTTGGTTTCTCCGTTACACGTGAAATGAATTATTGAGCCTTCCTAACATAAAACTTGCATGTGTTATTCATATGCCTGCCTAAATTGCTCTCAAAGTTCCAGTTTGTCCTTCTAGTAGAGAAACATACTTTTTTATTTTAATTTGACATTCAAAATATGTCAAAATAGGGTTTATTCATTTCACGCGTAACAGAGAGAAACCAAAACATTTTTTCCTGAATATTTTCATTTTGGGGATAATAGCAGACAGAAAAATTTTAGTTAGGTTATGTTGCCTACCACCAGATATACCAAATAAGCCAGTTTTGTTTCCCTATTTTTCAGATAACTAATTTTATTTAGCAAGGAAAAATCACCGCTGTAAACACTTTTGTGAGAAACCAAACTTCCCGGTGAGATACTCATTTGTGAAGATTTCATCAAAATTTCAATGTTTTTTGAGATTTATTCCTGATATAGGGTACTGGGCTAGGAGTATCTCAAAAATAAAGTGCAATTTGCCTTCATACAGTTTAACACTGTTGAGATTTTGATGCTTATTTTTGGAGGATTTCACGTGTAACATGTTGAGAAACCAAATGTTACCACTGGTGATGCTCTTATATGAATGCTCATCAGCCAAAAAACACACAAGCCTGGTCACTACATTAGGTGTTTGCATTAGCAGGTTGTCCAATTGTCTATGTTTTAAAAGTAAAATGAAACCATGCCTACTTCCAAATCAAATTGTATTGA
The DNA here is from genome assembly GCA_029531755.1 of Holothuria leucospilota. NCBI lineage: Eukaryota > Metazoa > Echinodermata > Holothuroidea > Aspidochirotida > Holothuriidae > Holothuria > Holothuria leucospilota. The sequence continues at coordinate 5,107,074 of CM055979.1, read as the reverse complement.
ATCATGAATAAGGCTTGTTTTTTATGTCACACGTGGTACCCTAAAAAAATGTGAGAAACCAAACGATTTTTGGTCAAATATATAAATTTTTAAGCAATGAAAATTTACTCAACCACAACATGTAATTTCTGTTGTATGTTATCTCTCAAAATATTCTAACAGTAACTGTATGGAAGTATGCATGAACGAGCTACAGCTGAACCAAAACATTCAATAGCATAAATTCAGCTGGCCTCCTTATTTGTGGAACCACCCTTATGCATTTTATGCTGAACTGTATTTATTGTAAACACTGCTTCTTCAATCAGATATACACATATTTTAATTATAACTGGTATACTATTTACAGAAATGTACAACATCCTTTTTCTCAGTCAAAACCATCTTTGATAATAGAAATACAGCACTGTGGGTCTGTTGTCGAACAACAGTATTTGGGTTGGTGTTACTGTAGGTTCCCATTAGTACTGGCAATAGTAACATTAACAATATTAATACAGGGTGTCAAACACTATACCCTAGTTAGTATGCATAGGACACAACTTGTATTTTCATTTGCCTTACAAGTTCAGCAGGAAGATGATTTCTGAGAAATGAGATGTTTTAGTTGATGTGTTCAATAATGGTTTGGATAAAGAGTTTGGAAAAAGTGACATGTGCTAATGTTACTATGTTGCCACCTTTTATATGTTAGCTTCAGACAGGTAGATGCTACACTGACCATGAAAGCAGGGCTCGAGATAACCGACGGCACCGATAGCAATGGCTATCAGGCCCTTAGAGTATTTACGGCCGTGGTGCCCCTCAGAAATGTCCTATGAAATAACATGGACCTATTACCAATTTGCTCAGTTTGGCCATGCCCTTTTTTTAAGTTTTTAAGTTTATAATATTTGGAGCCCTGATGAAAGGGTATGAATGCATTTAGTACTTTTCAAGTGGCATGCATTTTTTGCATGAGCACTAATGTTATGGTAAAAAGCTTGACCGCACTGCAAATAATGGGGAATAATTCATCCAGTATGGCATCACATTTTGCTACACAAGATACACAAATTGCTACACAAATGCAAAATTGTGTAGCAGATTTTGTACATACAACCCTAGGGTTTTTAATGATTTTGTGATAGAGAAGCCCAGAGACCTCAAAACTGCTATGCAATTTTGAACTTTAAATTATTCCCTGAAATAAAGTAACAATAAGCAACACCCAAAGCAAAAAATTAACCATTTTCACAATTAGCCCTGGTATCACTGAATTACTATCCTGGTTATCATCAATTCATTCAGCAGTCATATTATTCCCTCTGTATTTGTAGATTCCAGCAGCAGTTTTCATTTTAGAGTGATTTTTGACAGCAAAAGAAAACATTTGCAGGGTGATACAAAAAAGGGGGATTGGAGTAAAACTATGTGCATCTCTTATCGGGACTTAAACCATAGTGTCTTCATCAGGAGATAAATGGCATGTGATTTGTCATGTTCACTTTTCAGTCCTTATTTGCTTGGGTTGTTTTCTTTTGAAATTTATGGTGAGGGGAATTTCAACATAATTTCAGACTTTTTGTTGAGGAGCCTTGTTGAGTGGTGTTTAATTCTGCTTGGCAGAGGATGCAGAGGTCCAATGGACCTTTGTATGTGTTCTATGGGGTATTAGTTAGTTGTCACCATTCTGCAGTTTAATACCCAGATGTGCATGAGCAATTCTGTTTCTTTCCTTGTCTCTTCAGGTTTATTTTTTTGGGGGGTGAGCTTGTTAATCATTCATTGATGTCATCGCATGAGACCAATCTATCCAATGGGAGGATCTGATTCCATATGCCAGAATGTCCATCACTATCAAGCTTTATATAACACCTTATTACTTTCTCTACATTTGATTGGAGGACTGGTGGTCACATGCCATTGGTGATTCGGCACTATCATCAAGATTGTGGTGCTCGACCGTTGGTTAGTATATACTAACCCACGGTCGTTGGTTAGTAAATACTAACCAACAGCAATGATGTCACCGATCATTGCGGTACGTACAAGCTATCCCGCGACTCAATAAAATCAGGGCAGCATTGGGGACCGTACATTGCATATCGTACGTAATAGGCACGTAAACGCGTAGCGAGCAAACGACAAACCATGGAGCTGCGCTAGTTATAAGGTGTTATATAAAACAAATAATGAATGTTTTTCATTCGTGCGATAGTATGAATTATATTTCATTCGTTGAAAGATTTAACGTTCTATTCAACTCGGCTTCGCCTCATTGAATAGAACGTTCAATCTTTCAACTCATGAAATATAATTCATACTATCGCACTCATAAACATTCATTATTTGTATAATAGCCTAGGCTAGGCCTACATGGTGGCGCCACTGCCAGTTGGACTTTCTCGCCGAAAATGATGCTTTAGTTGCAATAAGCATGAATCATGCTATTCAACTGATAGACAAACCAGTAACAATGTCAACCTTGCCCTGTTTAGGCTATGCATTATTATTGTCATATATCAGTGGGCATCACATAATGATATTGGCTATGCATAAATTCGTATATTGATCTAGCCGAAGTGTACTAGTAATATATAGGCCTACTGTAGGCTAACTACAGTGTAAATTGATAGGCATAGGCTAGGCTAGGCCTAGGCCTAAGTTACAGTTACAGGGAGGCAAATTTTCAAGTTATTGCTCTCTGTTCTGCACTCTGTGTGACTATGTACTCACAAAAGCAAGCCTCTTCTTCAGTGCAAAACATTGCTAGGCTCAGGGCATATATAACCAACATTCGGCTGCAGTTAAACACGGTGGCTTAGAGTGTAACGTCATACTTGCTGCATTCCATTGGCGTCCTATAATTTTTTTTTACATCATATATAGCTAAAAATTTTGTCGGCATATCTGTGGTGTAAAAAAAAATGGAGCCTATGTAGTACTAATATAAATGGTACTCTATTCGGGTCGGTGAGCACAGTGTCTATTTTTTTTATGTAGCACGTATAGTTCAAATTATGCCTGCTGATCTGTCTTGAAAAAAAAATGAGGCTCGTGTCATCGTGAGGGACTAGTTACCTGGCAGATAATATGATGCCAAAAGTACACAAGGGGGCCATCCCCCTCCCAGAAAATTTTTTCTCCCCTTACAAGATTTGAAATTGGCCTTGACTAATACATTTTACCAATTTGAACCCCTTCAAGTTTTCGTCCCTTTCGGAGCCTTGTCTGATGGGCCGATGCTCGAGGTCCAAAATGACTGTGCCATGTTTACATAAAAGTATAATAACCCAAGAGGAGTGAAATTATAAGAAAACTAAAGCTAAGTTTTGTTTTAGTTTGCGTTTAAAAAGTAAAGAGTTAGGGAGGGTAGGAGTTGGGGAATCTCAGTTTGTATTGACTAACCAGGTCTTTATGTTTATTATCATAACTGTACAAAACTTTTTCCGAGTCCATTTTTTTTTTTTTTTTTTTTTTTTTTTTGTACCTGCTGACTGGCGGATTGCTAATGTTACTCCAATTTTCAAAAAGGGGGATCGGAGCTTGCCTTGCAATTATAGGCCAGTCAGTTTAACCAGTGTTGTGTGCAAAGTTATGGAATCTGTAATCAAGGATTGTTTGCTTAAATATCTTTTAGATAATGGGTTACTCAATCTGTCACAGCATGGTTTTTTACCGAGTAGATCTTGTGTTACTAATTTACTAAGCTTTCTTGAGGATGTTTCCTCATCTCTTGACTGTGGTCATAGTGTTGATGTCATTTACCTTGATTTTTCAAAAGCCTTTGATAAAGTTCCATTAGGTAGACTTATGGTTAAACTGCATAGGTTAGGCATCAAGGGGCAGTTGTGCTGACTGGGGAAAATAAAATTCATGGCTCAATGGTAGATCTCATGAGAGTTGTTGTTAATGGTAATTTCTCTTCTTGGAAAGAAGTTACAAGTGGAGTTCCACAGGGTTCTGTTCTTAGCCCGCTTCTTTTCTTAATTTTCATCATGATATTGATAGCTCTCTCACAATCTAGTATTAGTAAGTTCGCTGATGATACTAAGCTCTATAGGAAGGTTAGTGATAAGGATGATGTCACTTCATTACTGCATAAAAGACTTGGATAGGATTATTTTCATGGTTCTCAGACTTGGCAAATGTCTTTTAATGCAGATAAGTGCAAAGTCCTTCACTTTGGTCCTAAAAATTTCAGCTATGATTATAACATGAATGGTAAGTATTCTGAGTGATGTGACTTTTGAGAAGGATCTGGGTGTAGTTATTACAGGTGATTTAAAGCCATCTAGACAGTGTTGCAGCTGCTGCTAGGGCTAATAGGGTGCTTGGATTGATCAAGAGGAATTTCCATTTAGTAGTTTTAGTAAAGAAATTGTACTAAATCTGTATAAGCAGTGAGGTAAGACCCCCACCTCGACTATGCAGCCCAGGCTTAGGAGTACCCTTCTATGAAAAGGACAAGCTTCTTTTAGAGCAAGTTCGGCGTGAGGAGCCACTCGCCTTATACCCAAGGTGAGACACCTACCTTATCATGTTAGACTTAAGCATCTTGGCTTACCACCTGGAGTTGAGAAGGATTAGGGGGGAATGCTTCAGGTGTACAAAATTTCTCTCTGAAAGGAATCCTTTGTCCTCTTGCAATTATTTAAAGTTCAATGTAATTCTCGGCGTTCGAGGCCATTGCTAAGGAAGCTAGTTAAGAATTTTGCAAGGCTCGACATTAGGAAGTTCAGCTTTTCTCAGAGAGTTGTTAACGATTGGAATAGTCTGCCTGAAGTGGGGTAGTTAACTCCACATCTGTGCACTGCTTTAAGGTTAACATTGACAAGATTCTTCCATAGTGTGGTAGAATCTAGTTGTGCTGGGCTCGTTTGGTGTTGGTTGGTTCTTTGTTTTCAGTCAAGGTTGTATGGACTTCAGGGCATCTTATGGGGCCTTAGCCCTCCTTTGCCCTTTAACCTGTTATGTTATGTTATGTTATGTTATGTTATGTTATGTTATGTTATGTTATGTTATGTTATGTTATGTTATGTTATGTTATGTTATGGTATGTTATGTTATGTTATGTTATGTTATGTTATGTAAATAGACCATTACTACATTTACATATATAGGCTGGTGAATGTATTTCAACAAAAACTGTGCAACAACCGAATTCATAGGCCTACTTTTCGAGGCGTAGGCCTAATCGGCATTTGTACTCGAGGAAGGAGGGAGGGGAGAGGTGTCGAGGGAGCTAGGAGAAGGATGGTAATTGAGATTTTTCAGAGTTACAACGAAGAGTTTAGATTGGGAGGGAAGGTATACGTTAGGGGCTGGGAAAATCAGTTTGCGTTGTGCTAAATCCAGAGAGGAATGGTTACTTTATTATCATAATGTAATAGTAAAACTTTTCATTTCTTGTATAATAGCCTACATTTTCAGAGTTACGGTATAACGAAAGTATTCACAGAAACACTGGGTGCAGAAACGACCAAGTAGTTTGGAGTACAGTAGGTATTTGAACTGGAGAGGGAGTGGGGGGGTGAGATGGTGAGGGAGCCGGTGGCGGAGGGTTTTGAAGAATCACGCAGTATGAGTTGACTTACACCAAGTGGATTTTTTTTATATCATAACTGTACATTTACAACTTTTCATTTTCATGTAAATATTACATATTATTGAGACGTATAACGAAATTATTTTATGAACTGGATGCAAACGACCTAATTCATGTGTTAGGCGAACTCAGCATTTGCTCTTGGGAAGGGAAGAGGGAGAGGGGGTATGGTTGGGAATTTTATTTTGTAAAATGAAACATATAGTATAACCCTAAAGAGCGACGGACCGCGAAATATACTGAATTGAACTGAACTGAAATTGTTTTTTTTAATCTTATCTTTCATATTCCATATGAAAAGTGGGAGTAGGGTTGAGACTACCGCAAAAAGTCAACAGTTAGTTTCCAAAAATTACGGTTTCCTATAACAACCATTCACAGTACGAGAACCCTCCCATTTCACGAGAAAATTTTTAAATATTAACAGTGTAAGTTCAGGAACCACATGGTGCCTCGACCCACTTGCCACGGGTCCTGTCAGCTTTACTACGGCGAATAATACAGCTCTCAGACACAGGGAAAGTCCAAGTTGACTTCCTCTTAAACAATTCAGGCTGGGAATTGGCGCTAAATATTGAAGGGATGACGACGAATTTAGGGATAAATCGCCGGAGTCAAAGAGTTTGACGTCTGACCCTGGCCAGGTGCTTCTTTAAGACTAACGTCATCACAGGGGTTTCCGCATTCTCGCGAAAAAAGAGGACCGGAAATGGTATCAGGTTTCACTCTGTATCTGGAAGAATCTCAGTTCTCTCAAAAGAGTAAAGAACTTTCTAACTTGCAAAAATAGAGGGCAGCATACATCAACAGTCTCCCAACACTGGTATCCTTTACATTGGTATGTTATACTGGAAAAGTAACTTCGGTGGTTTTACAACTTAATTGGAAAGCCAGAACATGTTATGTGAACATTAATGGTGTCTCTTCTGATTCAAAGATAGGTTGTTATGTGGGGTACCACAAGGCTCAGTTTTGGGGCCTCTTTTGTATGTAATGTATAACTCAACCAATGTGTAGCATAATGCAAAACCATAATGTCAATTTTCACTCTTATGCTGATGACACTCAGCTTTAGTATCCTTCACAATCCTAACATAACGGGTGAGGCGGAACTAGCCTTGGCCCATAAATTGCAGGACTGTATTTCTGACATTATGTGGTGGATGGATTCTAATAAACTCAAATTAAATAATGACAAAACTGAGTTCTATATAGCTGGCACAAAACAAAGTCTCCAAAACCTTCCTTCACTGCAACTGGAAGTTGGATCTTGTCATATCAACCCTCCAGTGAAATTCGTAATCTAGGTATTATATTTGATTCAAACTTTAAAATGACAAAAACAGGTTAACAACCTAATCACATCTTGTAATTATCATCTTAGAAATTTATTTCGCATTGGCCGCTATCTTGATAAAGAGACTCGTCATTCTGTTGTCAGCGTGCTTTTCTCCTTTCACGCTTTGACTACGGGCAATGCCCTTTTGTATGGTGCGTCATCAAATGACCTTAATCGCATTCAGTCCTTGCAAAATCGTTGTGCTAAAAGTTTATTTTCTCGGCAGCTATTTTAGATAGTCCGAAACCTCTTCTGGCGTGCCCTTCACTGGCTACCTATTCGTGAAAGAATCCAGTTTAAATTTTGTCTTATATGTTTACAAATGTTTGAATATCTTTGCCTCAGACTTATCTCTCTAGTATGCTTCACAGGAAAACCTCACCTTTTTAATATGGTCCGCTTTTACCAGGTTTTGCAATGGATTCGTGGACCCTACTCCTGATACATCCTTCCAAAAAGCGAGTAGGTGATGGTGCCTTTTCTATTGCTGGCCCTGTGTTATGGAATTCTCTGCCCTTTCACATACGACATTCGAAATCTGTTACACTGTTCAAAAAAAACACTTCAAGATCTTACCTATTTAATTGACTGATATTCTTTGTTGGCATCGATTTTTCTTTGTTTTGGTAAGCGCATTATCATAAAGAATTTGCGCTATAATTAAAAGTCAGTATGTATGTATGTATGTATGTATGATAGTAATGGGTAAAATCAATCCATGAAAAATCGTTAATCACACAAGGCCGCGCATACACTATTTTGCTAGGGGCAAAAAGTGGGCATTACTGATCTGTGGCCTGGGGGAGGGGACTAAAGGGAACTGGGTTGTCTCCCTCCCCCTTGGCGCAAAATTTGTAATTTCAGGAGGACGTAATAGATAGCAAATGGTGCGATATTTGAGGGATTTCAGCTTTAAAAAGGAACAACGAAAAATAGTTGTGACCGACTAAATGCGACAAAAGTCATTTTTGAGAAGGTGGTGGATATGATGTGAAGCATGACCTCAGCCATTGAACCCCGTTGTTGGGGAGGGTTTAAGGGAGGGGAGGGTTTAAGGGAGGGGAGGGTTTAAGGGAGGGGAGGGAGTGTTATTGGTTATAAAACGTTTTTATGACTAAACTGACACGGTTTTAAAACGTTTTTAAGCCCTATGATGATTGAAGCTACTATAGCAACAACAGCAACATTGTAGCTATGGCATAATCGCGCGTGTAGCGCGAGAATTTTAGAAAAGTAGGCTAGAAATACATCCTAGAGCTGTAAATGATTGGTGATGTGTACAGATATAGGCATGAAAGTATTCATCTGCCTATTTGAAACATGTTTAAGTTCTATCATTACGATCACAGTTATTTCTTATATTTTTACTTCTCTTTTTTTTCTCCGTATACTCTCAAAGTTGGAAATGGTGCGCACTTTGAAAATTTCTGGGGGTAATTGTCCGCCCCCGCTGTGTACGGCCGTGGGAATATCATATGAGCTGAGATAACACACAAGAATCATACCGTGAATGTGCTCCCTTTCTTTTTTTCTGCCTGCTTTTCTCTCATTTTCAGCTTCTTGTATATTTCTGTTACATTTGTCCATCACCCTGTCCATAGGTCTATATGTCCACTACTCAATTACATGTCCCCTAGATCATACCATTTGTCTCCAAACCTAATAAGGGTTAACATATTTATTTTCTAGCAATGAGGACATAGATCACTAGTCCTGATGCTAGGGGATCTAAGGGTGTCCCCTTTCCCTTTGAAAATTTTCCGGTTTTCAATGGTGTCTACATGCAAAATAGTGCTGTATTTGTTCACGGACTCAAGTCATCGGTATATTTACACTGGTCAGACCTGTAATACGACCAGTAAATCTTTCAAACTATTTAACCCGCAAAGCAGCAAAGTAGGGATCATGTGGGAAACACATGAAATCCGGACCTTGTCGGCAATTTTACAAATCCGTCCGGACCGTGGACGCCGGTGCGAACTTTTAAAAAGAGGACTTGTCAAAAACAATCGTTCTACGGTGCACTTGTCCCATGGGCAAGGAGAGAGACGCGACGTATTTTGCTACTGTTAAGGACAGAAGAATTATCCGAACGCAGTAGTACCCGGTATAGGAAATGTCGTGTAAAAATGGTCTTTCAGTGTATGGTTGCCATGTTTTCAGTAAAATCAACCAGCCATCCGAAAGGCAGAAAGGGTCTAAACCTGACAATGTCCACATCCGAATTTGTCGTCAAGGACGTGGTCCAGTTTCATCGTCCAGTGAAAAGTAATTATATGCGAATTAAACGTGGACAGTCCAGATTATATAGCTAGCTAATTTATTGAAAGCAGGCATTTAAATGTTATTAGTTGATTTCATATTTGCACAAAAATGGGTTTTTTGTTTTCACACATTTACTTTTTCTAAATTCTTACACACTTTATCTATTTTATTTATTTTTGAAGGAAATACTTCAAGTTTGTTTCAGCTTCAAACATTTATTTTTTCTTAATTCTTACACATTTTATTAGGACAACAAAAAATCTGGGGGGAGGGGGGGGGGGCTGACCGAATATTGGGGGGCCAAGGCCCCCACCCAGGGCACTCCCCGCTAGCTACGGCCCTCTGGGCTATGTTTGCAGGTAATCGTTCATAAAAGAGACTTTTGCCTTTAAAGTTTAGCGCTTCTAAGTTCAAAACGATTAAGAGTAGTAAAAACATCCGCCTTTAGTGAATAGTTTTTAAAGTTTACAAGGGGACACTGCCCGTTTCGACGAAAAGATGCTTTTTGAATGCAAAAGTCCCGTGTTGTAACGCTTCCTAGCGTTACAGAAATTGGGGCTATTTACGTTACTTTCAGTTACCTTCTCTTCAAGTTAGTCTGTTCAAAACATCGATTGAAAGTCGGCGAAGGTGTTATTGATTTGTGGGACAATACCCAGGTGGAACCCTGTCAGAAACATTTGCTTATATTATAGCATGAGGTAGCAAATTTTCTTTATTCGTTCTTTTTTGAGGTGCTTTTAGTGGCTTGAGTAATCGCAGTCTATGCTTTTCCACGGGTATTGTTATAAACTTTAACCCTTTTATTCAATGCAGTTTTGTTCGGAGTGTCGACAGTTCCCTGTCGGAGAGTGTCAATACGTCTTTATGGAGTGCTTTGGCTTGCTTCGAAGAGTTCTGGGGTTTTTAAATGGCTATAGCGAAAATTCCCTTTCTAGAACTGTTGAAATCTTTTTTTTTTTTTTGCTTTTAGAAGCACCAATAGGATCATTGATCCAGTTCAGACTTTTTTTTATGTAGCGAAAGTAGAAGGGTTGTTCGGACCTTCTTGTAATTTTCGGGGATTTTAGAAAAAAATCCTGTGATAGGGTATTCTCTGACCACAAGTTATCACTCATCATATTCCCCGCCCATACCATTGTTTAAATTCTATCAGCTACTACTACGTCGACTACAAACAACAAGGTGTGGTTTCGCACATGGAAATTCTATCTTTCATGATGCATTAGGTTTATGCTAAAAGCTACGCATGGGCAATCGTGCGAAGATTGGGGTTTGGTTTTCAATAATACACATAGACGATGTGTACCATGACAACGGCAACGCGTTTTAGCTCTGCGCGCCCTCGGCATGCAACACCTGCTCTGGCGACACTGTAAGCGTAGTGTACACTTCACCTTTGACCCATTCCCAAATTTGCATTGCGTGGAAACATTTCCCATTCTCTTCTATTGAAGGCACGCTCTGTCCTTCTCGAATTAATAACTGGCACAGTAACTGCCAATGAAGGAATGCTCTAGGTGAGCCCACAAATAGCATAGGCCTATTTAGGGGAAGTGGTGGGGAATTTTAATATTAACCTTACGTAGGCGCTAGATTTACAGAAGGAGTAAAAAAGGGAACCTCCTTGTGCTACTATCGCAATAAAAAGTGTACGCAACTTTGAAGCGTTTACAACAAATACGAATGCCTTCCGACTTGAACCATGTTTTGTAGAGTGGATAAATAAGAGCATACTGCACCGACACGACTGCAGAGTGACAGTGAAACCTTGAAATCGCCTGGCAGACAGGGTAGCTAAGGGTAACCTTTTGTGACATGGTTTGTTCTCGACCCAACTCTCGGTTCATACTGCAATCCGACAGTCTTCATCGCCACCATATCGGAAAATGTCAAACTGTTTGGTATTTTTAGAGACTCGAGGGCGGGGCAGGGCGCTTCCCAGTTGGGGGAAGTAAGGTCGTGGCCAAGTATGAAGCTGTCATCGACTTAAACTGCGAACCGGTTTGATGTTTTTATGAACTGGGGAATGAAGAGGTGTCTGCTGTAAAATTAAACAGAAGCCGCTGTTGCAGAGAGGAATGTGCCGCATGGCCCTATGTGATTGAAGAAGAGAGATAGAATAATAATCCTTCAGGGCAGTGGTGTGCGTGGGTTTATCACTACAATCCGACTACAGACGTCGACCCGCCTTACTGCAAATACCTACAACTCATCCCCGGTCGACAGTCAGCTTGAGTTGCATTCCCATTCCAAAAAGGCTTTAATTGTTCACACTGTCAGACATGATGTCTGTTTCATGGCGGCACTGAACTTCTATTTTCCGACAGTTTGGAATTTCTTCAAGAGATAATGACTTTTCCACCGAATAGTGTGGCAGAGATCCTGTTGTTAATGGACACAGAACTCTTAATTTGTTATTACTTTACCAACAATATTTTATCATTTACCAATAAACAATAGTTTTCAATACAACTAATTTATCTTAAAGACCCTCTAAGCTCACCCCAGACAGTAACAATTCTCCCAAACCAAACTAACTTCTAGCCCCGCCTCGTTTGACACACAAACAACTGTCCAGTAGCAGAACACTTTCAAGATGGAGCCACAGTAGCCTGCACTGAGTTCAATTTGCTCGAGGCGATATTGAAAAACAAACTGTTGTGTGGTGAACCGATGAGCCTAATGTACGAAACACAACTGATGTGGGCAGTCACCATTATCATGAGATTTATTACCAACCAGAGTGGTTGCCATTATTTTTGAATTAAATCGCCAATCAAAGTACAGTCACCTCCTGGATTAGAAGTAGGAGGTATATGGTCTAATATATATTTAGGGGGAATCCCCATAGCTCCTTTTAAAGGCCAGTAGGCAATCGCCCACAAAATTTGTGCTTTGGAAAAAATCATGCAAACTATTTAGCAAATCTTCTCTTATTGCAGTACAAGCACCTCTGAAAGACGGTTTTCGAACATAACTAATTACAAACAACAGGGCTAAAGCAAGGAGGAAATCCTCCCCTTGGCTTTTCACTATCACTAACAAAAACATTAATCACATGATCAAAACATGGCCATTCATGAAACTAGAAGTGACGGGGCCACTACTACTGATGATTGGGTTGACTGCCTATTACTTTTGTAATCTTAAAAGGGCAAAAACTACTGGAGGTCCCTTGCCTCTAGTTCTGGCCTCATACCGTACTGAACTTTCTTCATTCCTTAGGTACATCGTAGAACACACCACAACCACAAGACACGTAAGCCAAACAATGTACTGCCTCCTTAAAACGGCTTGTGAACATATGTTTTCCGCGGTGGCTAATTTGGGGGGATACAATATAACTACATTAAGGCATTGGAAAGTGGGTTTAATTTTTAGGGTGGCGAGACATCTTCCATGGGCGCCGCCCCTCCCTTTCACCCTCGGGCCTATTTTCTTGCCACATTCCCCGTTTAAGTTACTACTGCTGCTCGTCAGGTTACTTAACACAGGTGGGTGGGGGGGGGGGGGGGCTGGCGGGTGCGCGGGTGGGGGGGGGGGGGGAGGTGGGTGGGGGGGGTGGGGGGGGGTGGGGGGGGGGGGGGTGGGGCGGTGGGGCGTAGTGGGGGGGGGGGGGGGGTGTGGGGGGGGGGGGGCGGGGCGGGGGTCGTGTGGGGGGGGGGGGGGGTGGGGGGGGGGGGGGGTGGGGGGGGGGGGGGGTGGGGGGGGGGGGGGGTGGGGGGGGGGGGGGGTGGGGGGGGGGGGGGGTGGGGGGGGGGGGGGGTGGGGGGGGGGGGGGGTGGGGGGGGGGGGGGGTGGGGGGGGGGGGGGGTGGGGGGGGGGGGGGGTGGGGGGGGGGGGGGGTGGGGGGGGGGGGGGGTGGGGGGGGGGGGGGGTGGGGGGGGGGGGGGGTGGGGGGGGGGGGGGGTGGGGGGGGGGGGGGGTGGGGGGGGGGGGGGGTGGGGGGGGGGGGGGGTGGGGGGGGGGGGGGGTGGGGGGGGGGGGGGGGATTAGTTGAATTATGTCACTATCTTTTACCGTCTCAAAATATAGTCGTGCAAAGTTTGATTGGTTTCTGAAGAAAACTCACTGTCTATGCTAGCCTTTGTCAAGGCTTTTCTGCCGTTGTTAATCCTACGTATTACGCCAACTCGATTTGAAAGTAGCCTACGCGCTCAACATTAAAGCTAGCCCTCGTAACACTGACTGATGAGCAAACGGACTCGCGTCGGCATCAAAGCCTTGGGAAAAGTGTTAATATATGCATCTAGATATTCACGTTGATAATACTTACTATTAATTGTTATTTATACTGCTATGTCGTCGAAAGGAAATTGACCAATGAAATTGCTCGATCATGTATTATCGTTGCTGAACACTCGCAGAACCAGCCCCTGTGTTGACCTTGTGGTATTACGTCGACCCAACGTATCGCGCGACAAGAAACGGCGACAAAGGATAAATCAAACTTTACCAAACAACGGCAGGTTCACAAATGTGTCTTCCTTGAAACAGAGCTTCGAGCTGCCGATTTTATTAATGAATCCGCGTCTAGGACGAAGTAGAGATGCGATGTTGTGCGCTTTAATCACTTGATCCCAGTGTTGTTCGCCATGGAAGAATAGCAAAGCAGTAGTGCATATTCAGACATTGAAACGAGACTCCTGATTGGTTCCCAATAATACTAGCGAGTGGTAGCAGATTGAAAGTTATAGTTAAGCAGTTTCTGCATGAATAACTTTGTCCAGAGGCTTTCCTGCGTAGCGATTTCCAGGGGGAGTACAACCAGAAGGTAACAGGGCCAATGTTTCCTGTTAATGTTTCCAGAGGGAGGAGGAAAACTGTCGAGGAAAGACGACAGGGGTATGTATGCCAGATAATGATGTGAAGTGTTGCAAGTGTTAAGATTTCTTTGTAACCCTATATAAATACTGATCAGTAAGATTACAGTTTGGTGAGTGAACAGTATTTCTGAAGAAAAGAATTTAACTTTCATCACGCCTCAGGGAACAATGTACATGTGTTTGAATAAGGTTGAAAAAACAAAGGATACTATATGAATCATACATGGTACGTCATCTTTCGCATGACAAATACTTGATATTTAGCTCATGTTATCATGATACAAGTGTGAAATAGAAATACCTGTAAAATGGTCAGTGTTGCGGATTTTAATGGGAATGCGGCTATTTTCTGGATTTTTAATGCTTTTTACATCAAAATATCAACTATGTAATTTTCATGTAACGACTTTAAGTGTATGACAATAGAGCGTAGCACACCCTTTTGTATGCCTCCAGCTCAAGGGTCAATGCACCTTGTGCAGCCATTGGTCAACAAGCAATAAAGGTAAAAGGTTACTAGTTTAAAAGGAAATATGTTAAAATTGCCCTTTTATCATGATTTGCAACATTTTGTTCATATTCAATCCAATCAAAGCTGGTGTTAATCCAAAACATAACAATTAATGAAAGTTGTGAATGATATGAAAGTATGGAAGTCCCAGTTACAAGTCAAATATTCCCAGAGCTCTACAAACAGAAGGGTTCTATGAGAACCAGATTTCTTCATCAAAAAGTAAATTTAAACCACCTAGTCTAGTTCAAATACATATCATTCTATAATCTGGTTGTTGAGATGTAATATACTATGCAGTAATAAAATGCAATACAACTATTTTTAAAGGAGAAGGACCAGGCCCCCCCCCCCACACACCCTCCCCCCCCCAGCACCACATTAAGAATAGCCTTCAGTGACATAATTAATGGACTGTACTCTGACATCAATACAAACAATAGCACCATCACTTTCATTGGTCTGTCAATGACAATTTGTACAGCTCAGTGTTACCCAGACTGCTCACTAACAGCCTGTGAGGATTCCATCTAGGGCAACAGCAGACTGCTAAATGCACCCAAGGGATCATAGGAATAGACCTTTTTCCAAATATCAATTACAAAGGATTATGGGACAGAGTTTTAGTGGGCACCATTATTGTCAGTGACAATTTACTTTGGCCAAAAATCATGTGAACCAAAACTCTATCCCACAATCCCTTGTAACTGCTATTTGGAAAAGGGTCTATAGGGAGTATAAAAAAAACAATGGGCTAACTTAGCGCTGACGATACTGGTAGGCCTACTGTATTGTTTATACTCCCAGTTCCCATGATCCCTTGGATGCATTTAGCAATGATTAATAAAGTCTGCTATTTAAAGGCGCTTATTGAGTTGGTTCACTAAATTCATGATTTTTTCCACACCTGTTGAAATTTACTCACATCTTGATGGTATAAATGGCCAAACTAAGAGATTCTGCATATCTGATACACAACTGAAATGGCAATGGTAGGATAAATAATGATTAAAATCATTACAAATTTGTGACCACTTTTTACCATTAGGTATTAATCATATGCAACCCTTTTCCACAAAAACTAAAATTTCTCACATTTCTGATAACTATAAGAAGTAATACATTAGTAATGAAGCTAATTGTAGAAACATTGTAATGCAATGATTTCCTTCAAACTCCTCACAAAATAATGGATATCAACTCACTAAGGCGCCATGTCGAAAGTTTTTGCACCGGCCGCCCCCTAGCCGCCGCGATAATGCTGCGGCCATATCGGCGTGGCCGACCCATGGCCGATGTAATTTGTGAACAAAAGACTGTCCTAGCAACGGACGCCAAGACGCAGATCCTCCGTGCATACTGCTTCCGTTATATTCGTCAAAGAACCAATAGTCCTCTCTGGTAAATCCGTCGCGGCCAGCTTGACGGCGTGGCTTGTGACTTCTGTACGAAGCAGAAAAATATCGAATAGACAGTAAAAATAGTCTGCAGTACTAAAGTTCGCGAGAACTGGTGTAATTGAACATTTTACATGTTTTGGTCTTGTAAATGGTCGGTCGATCAGCCGCCCACCGGCTAATAGGGTGGAATTTGGACTTGGCACCCTGCTTCCGAATGTTAGAACGACCCTCAATTCAACACGTACGTGTCGTCGTAATAATGCCAAACGGCATGTGCTGACCGCAGTTTTTCTTTGAACACGTCTGTAAGAATTCCCTGAAGAAAATACTCTATTAATACTCAGCACTTTGGAGACTCCCGTGGTTTAAAACACTAATGGGTGTGCTCTTTGATATCTGTTACTGTTTTTGTGATCAATAGTAATGGCAAAGCCAGCAACGCGTGAATATTTACCAATTTAATGGCGGACCCGGCCAAAACACTTAACACAACAAAGCAAAAACGGTCTGGGTACTGGTGTCCTTTCCCGATTTCCGTTATAGATCCAAGACTGTGTAGAATGAACTCGCTACTGACGCTCATTTGAAGAAGGGACATATTTCGAAACACTGGAAACACCTTTTACGGCCCATTTCTGCGGGGACCCCAGCCCTTGCTTATTTGTACAGGCATACGCCGGAGTACTGTTTTGCGCAAATTGACGAAATTGTCAGTGTTCGGTCCTGTTGCATGCTGATTTTTGTGTGCGGCGAACTAGATGCCAATGCACAGTGCCACACAGCCTATATTGCCCGGCCTGTCCTTTGTAAAGCATCGTAGGAAACTTCTAGAACCGATTCTCGATGACGTCCATTCCGACCCTTTCCATTACTGGTGAATTTCAAATTAAATGAAGCACATTTAATCTTAAAATCCCGTTTTTCAGCCTTTTTTTTTTTTTTTCAAAAAATGCAGGTGCTGGCGTTATTGTAAAATAAAAAAAAAACTAACAACAACCTCCACATATAGGAGGAGAGCTTTTTTGTTTCGAATGAGATACTCATCCACTTCGTTATAACCATCAATGTACTTCCACTTTGAACATCCCTTCAGGTCACTAGTACACGATCTGATCAAAATTTTTCCTCGTAACAATTGAAGATTGATGAAACAAAATTTGAATATCAACCAGTGAATGATGTTATAGTGATATACTAGTTTTTGGCTATGCCACGTTTTTTGACCACGTTTAAAGCCCCACCCCTCCCCCACGGAAGAAATTTAGCCCGAAATGCATGTTCGTCTCAAACACGGAGGTGCTGCTGTCTGCATACAACTTTTGTACTAACTTATACTACTTACTTACGAAGCAGAATCTATAATTGAAAAGCGTCGACGATACTCCAAATGGTCAAAATGCCCCCCGGAAACATTTACATGGCATGTGCAAAAGACCCTTAATTACCAATCTGTGATATGTGTTGGAAGCTTTAGATGGAAACTTTTTCTCTACTATTTAATTTTCTTCAGCTTGTCTTGCACGTTTGCCGTTGCCTAACTGCACATATGTACAAAGAGAACCTAACCTACACATGTGTATCTGCAATAATCTCCTTACTTTAAGAGCTGTTCAGACGTTAATGTTTTTCTAATTATTTTTATTGATGAGTGTCTACCAAAGTTATGCTTGTTCTTTAACGTGCTCCTAAGCATGCAGGGTCTTATTTAATCAACAGGGTGGTGGCATCCTTGCATGTCAAAACTTAAAAAAAATTCACAAATTTCCCCCTATATATCACTGTTACGAGAAGCTACTATAAGCCCAGGTCATTAGTCTCCAAGTTAATTTGAACCAAACCCAATAAAGTTGGAGCCTCGCACCATCTCAATTAAAGGTGAGTCCATAGCCATAGGGCAGGGGATAGAATTTATGAACCCCTGCGCCTCCTCCACATTCAAGGTGCCAATGAGGGCATGGCCGTACGGGACTGTTTTTCTCTGGGAGGGCGGTGATTTTTGCCCGAGTCCAGACCTAATATAACTATCCAATTTTTCGCCCGACTGAGACAAAATATCTGCCCCATTCAGTCAGGTTTCTGACATTGGGGGGGGGGGACGCCCCTGCCCCCGGCCCGTACGGCCATGAATGAGGGCAATCCAAAGCTGCTGTATACATGCACCCACCCCCTCCATTCCCATCCAAGTTTTTCAGAGATAGAATGACCACATCGTGCTTAATACTGCGTCAGGCGCAGATCCAGGGGGGGGGGCTTTCCCGGCCTCAGCCCCCCCCTTGCCACATCAACAATACCGAATACACGAAAATTAGCATAATGTATATCTAGGAGTATATAGCCCCCCCCCCCCCCTTGAAATGTCTCTGGATCCACGCCTGTGCGTTGTGTTACACTAAATGTTCTTCGTCTTACTTCCTGTCTCTTACACTTTGAATTTCTTTTACTAATTGCACAAGTAGGCCTACATGCAGGGAACAGTAGTTTCTTTTGAAAAATTAAAAACAGCCTCCAGACAATGGTAAAACAGCTCCGGGAAAACTTCAAAAAGAAGGTTGTCAGAAGATTTTTTAGCTCCAGAGCAGGAAAGCTAATTTTCAAGCCCTACCAGTTTTTTTAAGCATCAGTTTTTACATTTTCTTTTCGTATATTGTTTGGACTTATCAAAGCAATGCTCACTTAACCAGCAAGCCTCATTTACGTTCATTTTCATGATAAGCTTGCAGCGGGACTCAAGTAATGAAACCTCCTGACCATGGGCATCAATCCGGGGGGGGGACACGTGGATACGTCCCCCCATTTTGGAATTACCTCCGTTGTCTATTTGTGGGATCGTAATGATAATCTCGGGAGGTTTTTTTTTTAGGGGGGGGGAGGTTAAATTTGCAGACTTGCCAACAAAAAAATAGCAAACCTTGAGGTTTTCGCATAAAAATCTGTAAATCACATCTCAAACCTGAAGATTTTAAACAAGTCTCATGCGGGCGTACGACAGTGTGAAAAACCAAACACTGAAACACAAAGTATGGCTGTTAAAGTTGTATCGATGGTCGCTAAGGTTACCAGATTGGAATGTCAGTTTAAAGCTAGAGAAACTGATGCTTGCGGGAAAATAGCCTGAATATTGTTATCATCCCTAGAAAACCTCTTGCAAAATTAGTCTCTTTTTCTGATGACGATACATTTGTGATTCAATAATACTTAACCAGCAATAGAAGCACTGATCTTGGTCTAAATATGGAGACTTACCTGGCGTTGTCTCAAGCATAGATGAACCAATACAAAGGTGACCTGCTAGTCCGAGGTAATGCTCTGGTCTTAGGTATTTGCTCGAAAATTTTCCCAAAAGAAAAGGTACTTGAGACTTCCTGCTTCGTGCACAACATATAGGGCCTATTTTCAAATTTTCATGAAGGTTTTAAATTCAAGTAAACATCTTCTGATCCATCACCAACCCTGACTGGGGGATCCCACTTGCTCATGCATTACATGATGGATTCAGGCCACTAAGCCCGTATGCAGAGAAAGGGCCGGGAGGGGCACAGGGAAAAAGTTTTGCCCTCCCTAGAAAATGAATGTAAAACTTTGCCTCAATGTGGTTTTGTGTATCTCAGTCTTGAAAAAAAAATATTTAGTCCTTCTGGAAAAGGTCTTGCCCTTTCCCCCTCCCATCTTCAGTATCTTGTCAGAAAGCCACTTCCAAGACAACAGTCGGGAAAGACAGTCCGACTAGCCCCCAAGCTTTTGAAGCAGCAAATAATTTTTCGGGAGCTAATGGTTGGGCGCCATCAAAACATTAATGAATGTAAAACTACATTACCCCTTTTAAAACCTTCTAACTTCAGGCCTGGGAGCGGCGCCTCCTACCCCTCCCCCCCCCACACACACACATATTGTCAGCCCAGTGTCCGCATTACTACAAACTTGACCGCCTAAGGCCAGGCTCCTTTGGATGTCTGTCCACTTACACAGTGTTTCATCTCCCCCATTCGACCAGTTCAACCTCCCCTCCTAATGGAACCTTACAATTTACTGCATGGTACGGGAACGTGTTTTACATGTGGTCTTTTCTATTATCCCCGACAAGGTACAGTAGAAGTGAAAACACCAAATGGAAACACGTTATAGTCGGCACAGTTACTCTGACTGCTGCCGATGAACGGTCCTACTATCACTTCCGCGTATAGGCCTGTGTAGCTAACCTAACAAAGAAAACTTCATATCCTGTACAATGTGCACTATCCCTCGTGTTCAGGCCAGCTGCCAAAGGCGAAATTAAAATACGTGAAATATCGGCAATTTTAGCAATTACCATCCAGATTCATGCCGAACCTTATTCTTGGTTTTAAATTTAGTCCGATACTGCTAAAGGTATTCAGAAACCGTATAGTACAGGGTGAAATAACGTAAAATTGTAAACCCCAAAATGGCGCCGACCTTCAACAATGGCAAAATGTATTCCAGGTCCAAGTGAGTGACGTCACTTGTGTTTGAAGCCGTCTGTCGGAGATCATGGTCGCCATTTTGATAAAAGTAAATTGCTCGAAAAAGTAGCACATTGGGCATCTTTTCAAAATGTGTTTAGATGGAATGTTAGTTTTTAAATTTTGATACATGGTAATGGGCGTGCTTTGCTAGAATGCTTAATTTCGCTGCAAATTCATGTCATTCTTAATTTTTGTCCAGGCAGCATGCTTCGTAATGACGCAGTTCGGAAGTTCTGTTAGTCTATGATCACTTGAAGCCCATTCTATGTTGACCTATACCCGGAAGGAAACAGGATGCAACGTCACTTAAACATTGCAAGGGATCTTTCCAAGATCTTGGGAATATGGCGCATGAAATGGGGATTAGACAAATTTTTTCGGGATTGTGTACTGCCAATTTTATAGGTTACATTGGCCATGTCGATTGACAGTTTTCTCCTTAGGTCTCATGACAGTGACTCTCCGTGGCCCAACTCAAGTTTACTGAGCCTGTTTCATGTGAAAAAATGCTGAAACCGATAAAATAGCACCCTTCCTAAGATCCCACTAAATTTTTTAAGTAATTGCCATACCACATTTTTACACATGTTGGTGGACGTGCATGTTCAATGCTGTGAGGAAGGGGATTCGTGGGGGTTTAACCTTTTATTAAACAAAACTCCGTTTTCATACGCAAAAATAATCAAAAACTACTTCTCAGTTGGGGGAAGGGGTCTGAGCTGAACATTGTGTTGGACCACCGTCCTGGAGAATGGGTCCAAGGGAATGCTTGACCCCAAGCCCGTACCCGAGGGTGAGCCCTAGAAAAAAAAATCGCCCCTGCAAAATTCAATGTAACCATTGTCTCATCGCAGTTTGAATGACTCTCTCCTAATAAAATATCACCCCCCCCTCCCCAGGAAACTGTTTCTTCCTCCTTCAGCACCTTGATTGGCTACGGGCCTAGATGTCCGGCCCCCTCCCCTTGGCGAATTTTTTAGCACTTGACTGAGTACTTGATGCAACTTTGGTCCATGAACTAATTTAAAAGGTACGGGTAATTTGTTGTATCGAGTGTAACATTATTTTTAAAGAGGGAACAAATAGGGAGTTTTTGTCAGTCCTGGCCGGAACAAATCTGGAGCATATGCACACTCTTGTCCCCGCACAATTTTGACAAAAGGGACTAAATCCACCACCCACCCCTCACCCCGGCTTCTTACATCTCTGTACGGAAGGGAAGTCTGCTTCTCACATCGAAACGCTATCAACTAATTTTCTTTCCTTTCACATCATACTGTGCGGCTTCCCCAGTCTAAAATGGCTACCTGACATGTAGGCGTACATGTGGGTGGTACCCTCACCCTTTCTCCTCAACAAAATAGTAAATTCAGGTCGAAAAATGTCGCTTCTTTGCAACATTAATCTCATGAGTCATGATCGTTTGCTACTCAGGAAATTTTCATTGCGGCACTGACTACAAAAGCTCATAGCAACATACTTAGAAAAATTTCGGCTAATTTCATTGCGCATTTTCTTGTGTTTTAACGAAAAAAAAAAACCAAAAACAAAGAGAAAGAAAAAATGAATAAATAACCCAGCGAGTATGGCCACAAACATGCAACGTACCGCCAATGTAGCACTTCGATTGTTTGAACCTTGTGCATTTAAAGGCCTGCGTGTACAGTAGCTTACTGAGCCGTTAAAATTAAGGAAATAAATGAGTATAGACCACCTTCGAAAAATTGCCAAAAAACTGGCGAAACATCGGTTAAGATGTAACAGATGTTCAAATACGAGAAACAGTAAGGAGAAACCATGAAAGACATAATATGGTAAAATATCTTCCCAGTTTCTCAACTTAGTAACCTGCATCTGGGTTTTTAAGACCTAGCCTAGTCTACGGTTGTGCGAGTTCCCGCAATCGGATCGAGGCGCGTTTAAGTTTTCAGTTTCCAATTACCGACCTTAACTTCAAAGTATACTTCGTATGAGATGGTGTGTTTTTCGTTTTTTATAATAAACAAACATTTTCAATGTCCAAAATACTAACACTTTATAGTTACGTGTCCAGCGTCTGTAAGTGAAAAAGTGTTGTTTACGATAACACGGGCTATGTAAGAAGAATTTTTTTTTAGTTCCGTTGCATTTTTCGCCGCTAATGCAAGCATCTCACGAAGGCCGTAATCTCCTGGCTGATCGGCTACTTTTGCGTCAGAATATCATTGAAACTTGACGTTGGGTTGATTTTGGCAACTGCAGCATTACAACGTAACATCATTATCGAACTGTGTGGTATGTTACACAGGCCTTACAATAGTGTACTGCAACGACACATCATTCGTTATGAGTTGTATTATACCTGCCCGTGTTGATGAACTGTCCGGCCGTTCATCGGTGGCCGCGATTGATTTCTGTGTCAAAAGTCTTGCTACCTTCGTGTTATGCTCCAGTGAGCAGACACAATAGCCGCTCAAGTGCTGAGTGCTCATTAACTTTCCAGCAGGGGAAGAGGTGGATTATGCCCGCTATTGTCAAGTTTTTGCCCTTAGTAACGGGCGGCCGCCGTGTAGCCGCCGCAGCGACCGACCGCCTGCCGCGGCGGCCGACAATTTGACATGGTGCCTAAGCCCCTTTAAAGTCAATGAAGGCTACTGTTGTTCAGTCTTAGATCAGGTAGTTGCTGCTTAGATGTGATATAAACAGGTGTTCTGTTTTGATATTGGAGATGGGGCTAGGAGCAACTTAATGGTTGGACAATAGTTTGTTTGGGGTCAAAATTTGTTGCTTTACAAGTACTTTACTCCTGCAGTGCTGGATGCTCTGGAGATCAAACTTACCTTAAATCTTTCAAAATAAGAGTTAATATAAATATTGAGTTTAACAGAAGTTTGTTAACATATTGATAATTACTGAAGAGATTGTGTATCATCTGATATTGTACTGTTAAACAGGCACCAGCCTTTACTTTTCTTTGAAATAACAATTAATCCTAATTTAGACTTCTGAAAAAGAGTAATTTAAAATTAAAATCTACTATAGGAAAACTGGTATGTACATGCCATGTCCAAGATTCTTTCCTTTAAGAAAAGCAATGGAATACATTGCATATTTTAATGCTGGAGCTTGTGTGACATCCAAAGTTATTCTGCAATCTCCATTTCTATGAAGATGATGTTTTATGCTCCTAAACAGAATCAGCAGTAACAAAATGTGATTCTGTTAAGTTTGACATTATGTCAGTTACACTTAGCTGTTTTGTTTTAGCACTACTTCCACGGTTCTAGGAGACCATATAAACTGCACTCAGGGAGGTGTAAATAATTTAGCCTCAGGGTATCCAGCCAATTGTTGAGTGGCTGATACCGGACATGTAATATGAGCATGCCTGGGAAAGCTAAGGATTTGTTTAACAGAAGTAACTCCCCTAGTGAGCGAAGTGCTGGGATTTACTATTAATTTTATGGGTTAAGAAAGAAGTAATGGTTTCAATGTATATAACATTTAAAGTGATGCCGTGAGTTTGCAAAAAGTGAAAAACATAAGATTTTGCTTCTTGTTATGTCTTTCTTTATCCTTCAAAATGCCACGAGTGCTATACAGAGTTGAAGAATACAATTTGAAAGCTCAAAATGATAGCGATAGTCTCGGGAAGTAACCTAAACAGCATAAAATCAGAAAAATTTTGAAGGCCTTTTTCAAAAAACGGTCCTCATTATAAAGCGTTAGACCACTCCTATGCAACGAACCTGATGTTGAATATGCAACATTATTGAGGTGTCACCACGTTAAAAAAACGTACTATACCACTCAACCCAGGCTAGCTCCACGGTACAGCTGTTCGCTCACGGCCGGAGAATGACCTTCTTGCATAATCGCTTGATAATACAACTAACGTTACTTGTACGCTCAATATAGCTTTCGGCTCTAATTTAGAATCAACAGTTACAGGCTACTGTCTTTCACTCATTGGTACGCGTTATAGTGCTGATTTGAATCTGAACGTTACAGGTTTACAGCGAAAGTTGCACCACTAATAGGCCTACTATCTCTTTTGTCGCCAAAACTGTTTCTGAATTGAACGTCAAACACGATGGTAAGTGCAAATAAAAGGCAGAGCATCGTCTCTCGCTACTAGTAGTACTAATGTTAGCGCAAGTTAGGCTTAATTTACTGAGGTACCACTCGCCAGTAGCCTAAAGTTAGGTTACTACAGTAAAACGGGATAGTTTAGACTTGTGGTATTACCTTGTACGGTGTATATTGCAATATCAACGTTACTTCTTAAAGATCCACACATTCAGTCAGTCTTGTTCACTTGTGTTGTTGTGCTAAGACTAGCAGCTAAGTCGATCAGCTGTTTACACCTAGTGAATATGCATCAGTACTTCGTTCTCATTGGTCTGCTCAACAGATGTTCGTTAGGAGACTGAATAGTGTTTGTGAGCAGCACATTTTTTATTTCCTTGAGTTTAGTCGGTAATTTTACGAAAATTTCAGGGCTGATGCCGGAATTCACACAACAGGCCATATTTTTTCTCCCTTACTGTTCATATGGGCCACTCAAACGAATGACTAAGATTTTAAACTCGATTTTTTAATGTTTTTCCCTTTTTGCAAACTCACGGCATCACTTTAAGTGTCAATAATGGAAGTTGTGTGCTGATGTTATCGTTGTGCCTGTCTGGCAGTGGATCAGACCAATTAGCCTTGGTTCTATGTCAGCAGTACTGGGCCAAACTTTATACAGTATAACGAGTTACTCTGCATGAATTTGACAAATAAGTAATAATAACATTGTCACATGATTGAGAGGCATCATTCCTGAATTAGGATGATGGGGTGCCACAATTCAAATGGGGGGGAGGGGGGTTGGGGCTGCATTTTCCCTTTACAGTGAGGTTAAGTAACATTTGGAGGTTGGTCCAAGGTCAGAATGAAATCTCTTCAAACACTATTCCCTACTCATATTGGATTTAATATGATATCTGATCAGGGCTTCAAATAAGATTCAAAAAGGGCACAGCTGATATGAGCAAACTGGCTATACTGTTGTTTCATAGGACATTTTTGAGAGGCACCACAGCCATCAGGTAAGGGCACAGTAGCCATGGCTATCAGAGACATCAGTTATTTCAAGCCCTGTCTGATGCAGTAGGAAAATATTGTGGTTAATTTTCTGGCTGTGACAATTGGATACACACTGAAACACTCGGATTCAATCCAACAGTCTGATAGACCCAGGCTTCGACAAATTCTTTTTCATTACTTGTCCATCGGGCAAGCTGTTCTCTCAGTCCACTTGTCCGCATGAATATCTACTTGGCCACTTTTAATAGGCCATTAAACTTCTTTGTGGAGGAGACTTCGCAAGGGTACTTGCCCAGCAGGCTATGATATTGAACAATGCACTTGCCTGAGTAACTTTTTACTTGTCCTGGACTGTCCAGGCTGGGGATAAATTTGTCGAAGCCTGGACAGACCTATATACCAACATCACTTCAACATCAAACTCATTTGAAAGAAAACTACAGTACTCCAAAGCTGGTCAAATGGCAACACTGATGGGGGACAAGCATACTCACTGACATCCTACACTCACAGACATACATACACACTCCTGAGTCCTTTGATCCAAAGTACACAACCATGCAGCATACTGTATACACACATAGGTGTAGTAATGATGAACCTACATGGCTGGCTGTGCTGTTACCTTTATAGATTCCTCCTTTTTCAATGTACTGTAAACTTATGCAACAGAGGATTACTACATGTAAGGTATGTTCAGGATAGAGTACTCACCAGGCACGTAGCCATGGGAGGCATGTGCCCCCTCCCCCCCCCCCCCACTCCCAATTTTTCAATAAAAGATCTTGCACTGAATTACCCAAGTTTGCCCTTTTTTTAAGCTACAGTATTTTTGTAAATTTCTCTGAGTTTTCCCTGTCTGGAAAAATGAAAAATATTTTCCGATTTTCCTGAGTGGCTGGGAACCCTGAACAGTGGACATGTTGAGTAAAGCAAGTAGAATAGTTAACTTACTTATTGAGCCTTAAATTAATAAGAATGTTAATCTGTGTGACACTAGTTGACATATATATCCCTCTTCACTGAATACTGCAGGTACAGTTAAGTCACATAAAAGATGTGTAAGTTACATCCTTTAAAGAGACTATATTCCTGCATAACTGTCTACATTTGACAGAGACATGGCCTTGAGCCCGTATAGTTGTTCATAATGCACAATTTATTCATCATACACGTACATATTAGGCATGCTGGGGGAGCAATCCCAACAATTCAAACTGTGTGCTTCTATTAATGACACAGGGCTGAGTCATAATTTTGAAAACTTTTTGGTGATCCACACAAACTGCTCATTGATATTTTTAAATTCTATAGCACTCAGTGCAATTATGACTTGCACTGGAAACACTTAAGTCACTTCCAGCAAGCCCAAGTCAAGTCACAAGCCATATTTTTCAAGTCCAAGTCAAGTCACAAGTCTTTCCAAGTATTTGCAAGAAAAGTCACTATTAGTCTGACTTGAGTCCAAGTCGTAAGACTCGAGTCTACAACTCTGTCCCAAACTACCAGTCGGCCCAATTTGGATTAGTATACCATAGTGTCTTAATGGCTCTTGAGAATCATGTGGCAACATGTTTCACACTGAATTTTGGTATTTGTTCAGAGTAACACCTTATATCATATTTATGTTCTGATGTACATGTATCATGAAAGATGCTTTGAGGGAATTAATAAGAGGATATCTGTGAGATTTGCTAATGTTTCAGAACAAGTTTGGGGTGACTACTTATACCCTTTGATTAAACTAACATTATTCAATATACGGGTACAAGGCATTTCATATAGTTATTGGAGCTAGCTAGAGCTACAAGTTGCTAAAGTTGAGGGAATTGGAACTGTCTGGGATGAAGAGAATTGCCCTTTAAAGAAACATAGTTTAATGCATTTTGTAAACAGGCTGCATAGCTGTATAGAAAAATGTCCATTTAAAGACAGTAAAACACTGGCTCTCCAAACGTGTTCAAAGATTGCCTCTTAAATTGAGCTGGCATACATTACTAGTCACTACTGACTGTAACTATACAATACATTGTACTGAATAAACATTGCAGTATGATACACCACAGGATGTCTACAGATTTTTTTTAATACAATACCTCAGGGTTACTAATGCTAGACCTACCTATACTGTAACTACAAAAAGAAAAGCCTGTGCATCAGGCCTTGAGTTTTAGATTTTTCAGGGTTGCTACACCACTCCTCAGGAAATTAAGGAGTGTGGTAAGTGTGCTCTTTTATACTTCAATAGATTTATCTGAGTTCCCATTCTTTACGTGTGCAAAAAATCGCACTCCACACAGTGATTTGAGGCGAGTGGTGGTGTGCAATACACCTCAAAATACAAGGCCTTGTGCATGCAGCTCTTCAATTAATAAAGGTTGCACTTTAACAGTCCTCCTAGTATTTACCTTGAGAAAATGAGTTAAAATATCTGTATTGAGCTGACAGAATTTATTTTCTTACAGTTCCTACATGTGCATGAGAATAGTCCCATAGGCCTATATATCCAACAGTTTGTAAGGACTGTACACTGCACTTGCTAATTATTACATTCATAGCTAACTGCAAATTGTCTTCAGTGAGTCTGAATTGTTAGGAAATACATGAACCTGAAATTACTATAAGTACTACTATTTTATCCAATGCAATGTCTTCAAGAAGTTGATAAACACCTGTGAATGGCTAAGGTCATCCAGGGAGTTGCCGCTCTACTTACTGATCTATCTGTTCAGTAATGGGAATACTTGGACTGCAGGCTTGCTGTGGGGTGACTGAAGGTCAGTGTAAACAATGTTTAAGGTGGTTTCCATTTCAACCAGACATTTCTGCACTTCAAGGCAATAACATATCTTGAAGATAACAAAGCTTAGACATGTAAGGTTACTACTAAATGATGGTTGATACAAATATTGTGTCAGTGACCAACTGCAAGTGTATTTGCCCAATGGAATGCCATACCAGGACAACTGTAGCACATTGTACGACATTTCTCTGACCAGCAGATGTGAAGTGATGGGACAGTAAAATGATACTGAGCAATACTGGTTTGAAAACTGTCATCTTGAACTTTCCTGGCAAGAAAGTTAGTGTCAGGCCCTGGCTAGCCTTAGGGTACCTACAGTTAGTGTTTGCACCGGGTCCAAAGTTCGGAACCGGGTACCCGAATTCGATGGTCGGTCGGGTACCCGAAAATATAACTTCTGTTAGGCTACAAGTTTGTTGTAAAGTCATAATAAGAAATTTTGCTTTGCTTGTTGATATAATATAACACCAACGTATCTTATGTATGGGCATGACAAGTGTCCTTTGGTGTGTGCGTGATAAATTTTGCCAGGAAAAAGTAACATGTTAGGTGTTCTGTCACCCGTGCAATCCATGTTAGTGAAACTTTGGATCCGGGTAGCAATTTCAGAACTGGGTCCTGACATCGTCGGTCGGGTACCCGGGTACCCGGTGCAAACACTACCTACATTACAGTAGGTCTATTTATCATGTACACTTTGTCCCCTGAACTAGTATGGGAGTAAGCAACCCAAGTAGGAGGTCTGCAGACAGCAGACTAGACCTTGACCAGCCTTGAACTGAAGTACACTTACCATCTCATAGCCTATAGTGTGTAACGTAGGTTACTGTGAAAGCCTGTGTGGCAGCTGTTCAAACCTAATCTTTCCAGACAAGAAGGCCTAGCCCTCAAAATTGTTTAGCTATGCTCTGAATACAATACTCCAAGGAGCAAAGTGCCAATGGATCGTAAGGTGTAGTGGCCCACTTGAGACTAGCCTTTGGACAGTGCTTTTGGTTCCGTTGTACTTCTCCAACACAGCCCTTATACAGAGTGTACTGTACAAGTTTTTCATGTCTCAGCCATGTCCAGGGCTTCTCAAATAATAATATTTTCTCACCAAACTTTGTCCATCAACTCTGTTTCAGCCATTACACATACATAGATGATAGTCTTAATACCTTGACAAACTTTCTCAAACAGATGTAATTTGAAGCTGAAAATGAATCAGTATGTCACTTTTATGAGAAAGCAACAATACAGAAATGGGTTGTGTCTCCAATTTGTTCCAAACCCACTGGAGCTGTTGGTGGAATGTGATGCCCACTTCTCTCCACAGCCTGCCTTGGGGCTGGGGAAGAGGGTATCACCCTTTTCCAGAGGTGCAGCCAAGATTTCAAAATTGGGGAGGGAACAAGTCGGGTGAGCAAAAATAATTGTAGAAGGGGAGAATATCACCAAAAAGTATTACAGAGATATAACTTTGTTGAAACATTCATTGCGGTATAAAGATCACTCCCGTAAATGCACATAGTATGTACGTAGCTCAGGCAACCATGTGAAATTAAAAGCTCACCAATTAGATTGCTCTTTATACTAAACCTTAGGGATTTTTTGGTTTTTTGTAAGACTCACTTTATTTATCAAAAGGCAAATCCTGATGCAGGTGTAGAGTAAGGCCTAGGACTAGGCCCCCCTACCTCGGAATGCAGTGAAGATTTCATCAAAATTTTGCTTATCACCAGAAGTTTGCAAAGTGGGTAAAGGATATGGGTAGTGTTGGGCGATATTGATTTTTTTACCAACACGATGACACAACAAAATTTATCACGATAATTTGATATCCACGATAATTTTCATAAAGTCAGTTTCCCTAGAAGTTTGCTTCTGTGCTCATGAATGCATGTTAGAATATTCAATGATGAACTTGCATCCATTTTTCATCAGTTCAATGTAAAAAAAAGAAAATGTCTTCAATTCAAACATCATTCTGGAGACAGCAATGAGAAGAAATAATGCATTACAAGGCAATTTTCTTCCTTTTTTTTTTTTCACAGATTTATCGTCATTTTTGAATTCTTGTTATCGTATCACGATAAAAAGAAATAATCGCGGTAAAGATAATTTTCGATATATCGCCAAACACTACTAGATATATGAGACATGAACATTCAGGGGGTGTAAAAGATAGGACTCTAGCGGCTCCTAGGCTGAGTTATGATGCTTTGCTGGCCGACAACTTGCCCAATGTATTGATGTATGGGGCATTGCAAATTGACAACAGGCCACCAGGCTTGCGCTAAAAATGTAAACACGAGAATAAAAGTTTACTGCTGAATAATGTTCAAAACATTTGTTCCTTTTGAGTACACTACAACACGGGTTTATTACCATCTTGACATTGCCTTATGTTCTTTGTAAGTTATGGGACTCAACGCGTTTTAGTTGTAGAACTTTCAAAAGATAAGTAATGAGCGCTTAGCCCCAAACAGGTTCTGTTTTAAACTAGAACAAGTCAACGACTTCCGAATTGCTTTGCTGTTAGGACACAGACAAGTGTAGTCTAACCGCCATGTACTGTCTCACCATCAGTAGGCTTAGAAAAATGTCTGGTGGCCTCCACTGGCTCAAGTAGTGTAACTGTTAGGCATACGGTTCCCTAGGTTTAGTGCTTAGGCCGCAGCTAGTCTTAAGCAAAAATCTAAAAAGAACTCTTGAAGTGGATCCTACCGTTTAACTTGTTACGGAATCAAGTGTGGCTAAGAAGTCTGGAACAAATTGATGGTTGTATCATTCTGCAACGTGGTATTAATCAAAAAGCCTGCACAGTCTGCTTGTAGTGATTAGCTTTCTTAGCGCCCTCCATTTTACAGAGATGTACTTCCTGTCCTCGGCAATAGGTGCAGAATAGTTGTTAATGTTTACATTAGGCACAGCGTGTCTACAGGCTGCTGAGAGCGCACATACAAACTCGCCATTCTTCTGTTTACACTAAGTATATGCGCCATAGTCCTGCAGCAGATACAACCACATACTGTGCCGAAAAAAAAGGCACTACTGGATCGCCTTCAGCAGAGCCTATCAGTCTCGCTTCATCAACCAGCCCATTTCGAGAACGACATCTTTCGACGACAAGCCTAGCTTGCAAAAGATGACAAACCAGTGCTACCGTAGGGGTACTGTAGCATTGCGGGAATGAACATTTTTTTATATTACAGTTATCGCTTCCATTTTATCTAGCAAGTGTTGATCGGAACTTATCGCTTCGGCTTTGTTTAATTTAAAACACGGTTCACTTGCACTTTGTTACTGCCGCCGCAAGCCCCTCGGGTGCACGGGGAATAACAATCTAAGTCATCGCGTGTGTATAGTGGTCTTAACAAAACGTTATACCATCCCTAAAACAAGTATAAAATAACTGATACTATTGGGCTTTACACTTCATTAAGCACAATAGGCTAGCTTATTAGTCTTAATATCTGGACCATAGGACCCTAGCCATCAATGCCAGCGTCAAAGATTGCAGTGTAATCATTCTGATGTAGGCAAGGCACATGTCAAACGGTTGCTAGTATTTACAACTGCCACGGTTAGGGCGTCGATATGGGTTGTGCAGGCTTGATACCGGTCCAGTGCAGACCTGGGCAATGGCTATATTATGTTCACCGGCCAGCATTTCACTGTGGCCTTGGGAGATAGCAAACTGTACGCTGGGGCGGTCAATTCAAAGTTGAACTGTGCAGTAGGCCGGTGTATTCGCACGGGAGGGTACATTGTGTCGAGTGCCAGTCGACTCAACAGCCGAATTGCAACGTGAGGGGACCGAGTTGTTCTGGGAAAGGGTTTGGCATGACTCACTGGTGCCGACCACATTCACGGTCCGGGCTTTCGGGAGTCCAACCACCATGTTCGCGGCGGGGCTGTATATGCTTAGGGGTTGTCTTGTAAGCGCGCATAAGTAATAAGTTGAAATACAACAGACAGTGCATTAGCCATATACAGTGTCGAATTCAGGCTTCCTGAATAACGTAGAATTCAAGTACCCAGCATATGATTCGATACGTGCATATTCTAGCCTGTCAACCTTTTCCTAATCTGATTGCTAACCTTGCTGGTGTTTACGCGGAATTTCCATGTACTTTTGCAGAGGGGGTTATGCGAGACACTTGATTGGCACATGTGATGGGATGATTTTGGTCGAACGCCTCATTGTGGGAGTTGCGAGACGCACGGTAACATTTCTGACCTCGGACTAAAATCACAATCCAGAGGCAAATCCAGTGAGATGTCATATGATATAACAAAATCTCCAAAGTGCGTGACCCCGACGTGATCCCCCGTTTGGTCTCTCTCTGTTTCTCAGTAATGTGTATCAATCAAACATGTTGGGTACTTCTAACCGTCCTCTGCAAGGTACATTTTGACGCTTGTCGGACCTCTACTTATGGTGTGTTCTTGAATCGAATTGCTACGCTCAATCGTTTGTCAAAGTCTAGGGAGCCCGGAGTAGTTTGTTAAGTGATTATTGGGCGTTTAGAAGCCTCGATTTGTGCAAATGTACTTTTCCTCGGTCATAGTTGCATAGTTTATGTTAATATAGGCACCAGCATTCTCTAACAGCTGGCTGAAGTAGCGCACTTTATACAACTCGTTCATTTACTGTGTTCTTACACTAAGTATGGCGCCATAGTCCTGCCAGTATTACAACACATCACTGGCAGCGACTAACTGGATCAGCCTTGCAGCAGAGCCTACGTCGTCGGCTTGATCATCAACCAGCCATTTCGACTTGACGGACATTTTTCGAGACAGCATTAGCTTGAAAAGGATGGACGAAACAGGTACCCGTAGTAGGAGTACTTAGCATTGCGGATAAACATTATAGATTAACAGTTTTATCGCTTCCATTTTACTACAGTGATCGGAAACTTATCCCGCTCTCGGGCCCTTATTTCATTTAAAACACGTTCACGTTGCATTCTGTTAACTGCGCCTAAAGGTTGTGCACTGTGGTACTAACAATTAAGTCATCGCCGTGCTGTGTATAGGCCTTAACGTTATTACCATCTAACACAGTAACTAACTGTAGGCAACTCTTACTCATTAGACCACATAGGCTAGCTTATTAGCCTAATATCTCGGACCTTAAGGCCTAGCCCTCTGCAAGCCGTCCACACAATTGCAGATAGTAACTCTCTGGTACGGCAATTCACTCAACGGGGTTGCAGCATTTGACAACGGCCTACGGTCAGACTTATTTGGGTGACGCTTTTATACGGCAGTGGTGTGAACCTCGGGCAATGCATTACCGGCAGCATTTCAACTTTCTCGCCGTGAGCCAGAAAACTTACGGCGCGGTCAATTCAACTAACCTGGCAAGAGCCGGATTCACTATTTCGATTGCCTCTACTCAAACAGCCCGTACTTCAACTTAGCAGATGTGGTACCGATCTGTTCCTAGGGGTTGGCTTGTACTCACTTAGTCCACCCACATTTACACGGTATTCGGTGCTTCTTTGGTGTAGACTTATGTCGTTGTAGGTCATTTACGTAATAAGTTCATATCAATCAGACAGTAAGCCAATACAGTCTGTCTAATTCCAGAATTCCTACATAAATTAATCCCAGCACAATGTGCAGTACCTAGTCAACATTCAACTGCAATGCTAACCCAGGGGTACACATTTACAGTTAACACACCTTTGCAGATCGGACTGAGAGGAGAACTTGATTGGCCACATGATGGGAGATTTTGAGGGCAACGCCCCCGTGGATTGTGAGACCACCTTAACTGTGCTGACCTCAAGTGCAAATTACATCAAGCCTCAGGCATTGGTACAGAAGGTAGTTGCATTTTTAGTATCAAAGTCGTCTAAACAAAGAGATGCTTTACATGTAGTGCCTACTTTGCTGGGCCCCCCAGCAGGATTAAAACTCTCCAGCCAGGCGCACGTTTGTGGAGGGGTACGTAAGTGGGGGGAGGGCTAAGACTCCTTATGAGTATCACTTTCACAGTCTGGTTTTGCTCTGGATCGACACTTCAGAAACGGATTGTTGTATGTTAAGGTTGCAGGGGCAACAACGAGCCCACAAGAGTGCAGAGCGGTTTTAAGAGGACTTTGGAGTGAGACAGCATGGCGTGTAAGGACCAATCGAGGGAGTGTGTGGCACGTGGTGTAAATGACAAAAGGCCACAGTGTCTTCTATTAGGCCTAATATAAACGCTACCGTCAGCTAGTCTCCTCATCAGAAATAACAATTTACGAGCTCTCGCTCTGAAGTGGATTGGACTTCCAGACGGGGAATTACATTCCAGCAGGGAGTGGCAGCAGATTCCTTGGTGCCAGGTAGGTCATTTGTGCTACGATTTTGCCACAACTTTTGTCAAGGAATAACCCTTTGACCTTATTTACACAACTCAGGTAGTAACAAACTATTACATAAGTTAATGCATTACCTTCTTAGGCACATTTCAGTGGTGGGCATGCTGCAAACTCGTCGCAGGCAGAAACATGGTTTATGTACCACAGGGGAGGGGGGTTGGGGGTGTCAAATATATGAGTTGTGTTCAAAGAGTTTATGGGGAAATAGGTATGTCATAGAAGACTGTTTGTTGGGTATTTCCTAGGGTGCATCTCAGGCTGTCAATCAAAGCAAGTATAGTGCCTTCCTGTATAACAGTTAGTGGCCTCAGTATCTCTTCTTGCACATAAGGAGACCTAAGTCCCCTAGCTGGGTTTTGGACAAAAAAGGGGATTATATATCAACCTTAATTTGTAACATTACCTCAGTAAACTCTTAGCTTTGCAAAATTGGTTTCTTTTAAATAACCTCCAATTTACATTTCAGAGTAAATATAACTAGAGACTATGCAACAGTGCACAAATGGGCATACTACTTGTAATGTAGACACTTGGTATAATACTCCTAAAAAGTAACAATAGTTTTAGTATCTAGGAAATTTCACCATCTCAAAAACTATAAAAAGGCAATATATTTTTAGGGCATCTATTTAGAAGGGAAGTAAAGATAGCTGCTCATAAAGGCCTTTCGGCGGCCATATCGGGAAAAACATTTAGAGTGTGGAAACACTGGCAGTGAAGTGCGACTGGGCCTACTCCTTGTCATTATATATTGTGAGAAATGACCTACCTAGTCTTATATATATATAGTGTGTAGTATATGTACTTTCGAACGCCTGTGAGCTAGACCTAGGGCCTAGGCCTAACAGTTACACTACTTGACCATAGCCACAGACATTTCTAAAGCTACTGATGTGAGCAGTACATGGCGTTAGACTACACTTGTCTGTGCTAACAGCAAGCAATTCAAGTCATTGACTGTTCTAGTAAAACGAACCTGTTGGGCTAGGCTAATTAATTAGCTTTGAAGTTCTACTAACGTTAGGCCTAAATTACAATAACATAAGCAAGTCAAAATGTAATACACCCGTGTTGTAATGTCTCAAAAGGAATCAAATGTTGAACATTTCAGCAGTAACTTTTCTCTTTTAAATTTTAGAGCATGGTGGCCTGTTGTAATGCCATGCACATGCATAATAAATTGGCAAGTGTGGCAACAAAGAATCATAACTAGCCTATATTTTACACCTGAATGTTGATTCTCATATCTAGTAGTGTTTGGCGATATATCGAAAATTATCTTTACCGCGATTATTTCTTTTTATCGCGATACGATAACAAGAATTCAACAATGACGATAAATCTGTGAAAAAAAAAAAGGAAGAAAATTGCCTTGTAATGCATTATTTCTTCTCATTGCTGTCTCCAAAATGATGTTTGAATTGAAGACATTTTCTTTTTTTACATTGAACTGATGAAAAATGGATGAAAGTTCATCATTGAATATTCTAACATGCATTCATGAGCACAGAAGCAAACTCCTAGGGAAACTGACTTTATGAAAATTATCGTGGATATCGAATTATCGTGATAAATTTTGTTGTGTCATTGTGATGGTAAAAAAATCAATATCGCCCAACACTACCCATATCCTTTACCCACTTTGTAAACTTCTGGTGATAAGCAAAATTTTGATGAAATCTTCACTGCATTCCGAGGTAGGGGCCTAGTCCTAGGCCCTACCGATGTACACCTGCATCAGGACCTGCCTTTTGATAAATGAAGTGAGTCTTACAAAAAAACCAAAAAAGCCCTAAAGTTTAGTATAAAGAGCAATTGAATTGGTGAGCTTTTAGTTTCACATGGTTGCCTGAGCTACGTACATACTATGTGCACTTACGGGAGTGATCTTTATACCGCAATGAATGTTTCAACAAAGTTATATCTCTGTAATACTTTTTGGTGATATTCTCCCTTTCCACAATTATTTTTGCTCACCCGCCTTGTTCCCTCCCCAATTTTGAAATCTTGGCTGCACCTCTGGAAAAGGGTCATAGCCTCTTTCCCAGCCCCAAGGCAGGCTATGGAGAGAAGTGGATATCACTTTCCACCAACAACTCAAGTGGGTTTGGAACAACTTGGAGAAAACCCATTTCTGTATTGTTGCTTTCTCATATAAGTGAGATACTGATTCATTTTCAGCTTCAAATTACATCAGTTTGAGAAAGTTTGTCAAGGTATTAAGACTATCATCTGTGTAATGTCTGAAACAGAGTTGATGGACAAAGTTTGGTGAGAAAATATTATTATTTGAGAAGCCCTGGACATTATGGCTGAGACATGAAAAACTTGTACAGTACACTCTGTATAAGGGCTGTGTTGGAGGAGTGCAACGGAACCAAAGGCACTGTCCAAAGGCTAGTCTCAACTGGGCCACTACACATTACGATCCATTGGCACTTTGCTCCTTGGAGTATGGTATTCAGAGCATAGCTAAACACTAATTGAGGGCTAGGGCTATTTCTGGCTAGGCCTTCTTGTCTGGAAAGGTCAGGTTCAGCTGCCACACAGGCTTTCACAGTAACCTACGCTACACACTATAGGCTATAAGATGGTAAGTGTACTTCAGTTCATGGCTGGTCAAGGTCTAGTTTGCTGTCTGCAGACCTCCTACTTGGGTTGCTTTGGGACTCCCATACTAGTTCAGGGGACAAAGTGTACATGATAGCCTAAATAGACCTACTGTACTGTAGGTAGTGTTTGCACTGGGTACCCGACCGATGATGTCAGGACCCAGGTCTGAAATTGCTACCCGGATCCAAAGTTTCACTAACATGGATTGCACGTGTGACAGAACACCTAACATGTTACTTTTTCCTGGCAAAATTTATCATGCACACGCCTAAGAAAACTTGTCATGCCCATACGTAAGATACGTTGGTGGTATATTATGTCAACAAGCAAAGCAAAATTTCTTATTATGACTTTACAACAAACTTGTAGCCTAACAGAAGTTATATTTTCGGGTACTCGGGTACCCGACCGACCATCGACTTCGGGTACCCGGTTCTGAACTTTGGACCCGGTGCAAACACTAACTGTAGACCTGTACCCTAAGGCTAGCCAGGGCCTGACACTAACTTTCTTGCCAGGAAAGTTCAAGATGACAGTTTTCAAACCAGTATTGCTCAGTATCATTTTACTGTCCCATCACTTCACGTCTGCTGGTGAGAGAAATGTAGTACAATGTGCTACAGATGGTATCCATTCGGCAAATACACTTGCAGCTGGTCACTGACACTATTGTATCAACCATCATTTAGTAGTAACCTCAAGTTACACTCTAAACTTGGTTATCTTCAAGAGGCTTTAGATATGTAATTGTCTTCAAGTACAGAAATGTCTGGTTGAAGTGGAAACCACCTCAGATATTTTTACACTGACCTTCACTCACCCCACAGCAAGCCTGCAGTCCAAGTACGATTACTGGACAGATAAATCAGTAAGTAGAGTGGCAACTCCCTGGATGACCTTAGCCATTCACAGGTAATTATCAACCTCTTCAAGACATTGCATTGGATAAAATAGTAGTACTTATGGTAATTTCAGGTTCATGTATTTCCTAACAATTCAGATTCACTGAAGACAATTTACAGTAAACAGTGAATGTAAAATTAGCTAGTACAGTGAACGATCATTACAAACTGTTGGATATATAGGCCTAAGAGACTATTCTCATGCACATGTAGGAACTGTAAGGAAATAAATTCTGTCTGCTCAGTACAGATACCTAACTCTTTTTCTCAAGTTAAATATTAGGAGGACAGTTAAAATGTAACCTTTCTTAATTGAAGATCTGCATACACCCGACTTTGAATTTTGAGGCATGTGAGTGCGATCGCACAGCACCACTACTAGCCTCAAATCACTGTGAGGAGTGCGATTTTTTGCACATGTAGATAAAGAAAGGGAACTCAGATAAATCAATTAAAGTTTAATAAAACAGCACACCTACCACACTCCTTAATTTCCTGAGGAGTTTTAGCAACCCTGGTCTAAAACTCAAGGCCTGATGCACAGGCTTAATTCTTTTTGTAGTTACAGTATAGGTAGGTCTAGCATTAGTAACCCTGAGGTATTGTATTAAAAAAAAAATTGTAGACATACTGTAGTATATCATACTGCAAAGTTTATTCAGTACATTGTATAGTTACAGTCAGTAGTGACTAGTAATGTATGCCAGCTCAATTTAAGAGGCAATCTTTGAATACATTTGGAGAGGCAGTGTTTTACTGTTTTGATATGGACATTATTCTATACAGCTATATAGCCTGTCTACAAAATTATGCAAATGTTACTTTAAAGGGCAATTCTCTTCATCCCAGACAGTTCCAATTTCCTCAACTTTAGCAACTTGTAGCTCAATTACTGTATAAAACACCTTGTACCTGTATATTGAATAATGTTAGTTAAACCAAAGGGTATAAGAAATCACCCCAAACGTGTTGTGAAACATCAGCAAATCTCACAAATATCCTCTTATTAATTCCCTCAAAGCATCTTTCATGATACATGTACATCAGAACATATCATATAAGGTGTTACTCTGAAGGAATACCACAATTCAGTGTGAAAATGTTGCCACATGATTCTCAAGAGCTATTCATGAAATAAGACACTATGGTATATTATATAACACCTTATTAATTTCTCTACATTTGATTGGAGGACTGGTGGTCACATGCCATTGGTGATTCGGCACTATCATCAAGATTGTGGTGCTCGACCGTTGGTTAGTATATACTAACCCACGGTCGTTGGTTAGTATATACTAACCAACGGCAATGACGTCACTGATCATTGCAGTACGTACAAGCTATGCCGCGACTCAAATTGGGGACCGTACATTGCATATCGTACGTAATAGGCACGTAAACGCGTATCGAGCAAACGACAAACCATGGAGCTACGCTACACGGACAAACACGAACCATCGTGGCCTCAAAAACACAACTTTAACCAACGACTAGATCAAGGTAGATAGTTATAAGGTGTTATATAAAACAAATAATGAATGTTTTTCATTCGTGCGATAGTATGAATTATATTTCATTCGTTGAAAGATTTAACATTCTATTCAACTCGGCTTCGCCTCGTTGAATAGAACGTTCAATCTTTCAACTCATGAAATATAATTCATACTATCGCACTCATAAACATTCATTATTTGTATACTAATCCATATTGGGCTGACTGGTAGTTTGGGACAGAGTTGTAGACTCGAGTCATACGACTTGGACTCAAGTCAGACTTAAGTCACTATTTTTGTGACTTGTGACTTTACTTGCAAATACTTGGAAAGACTTGTGACTTGACTTGGACTTGAAAAATATGGCTTGTGACTTGACTTGGGCATGCCGGAAGTGAGTTAAGTGTTTCCTGTGCAAGTCATAATTGCACTGAGTGCTATAGAATTTAAAAATATCAGTGAACAGTTTGTGTGGATCACCAAAAAGTTTTCAAAATTGTGACTTGGCCCTGTGTCGTTTATAGAAGCACACAGTTTGAATTGTTGGGATTGCTCTCCCACCATGCCTATGTATGATGAATAAAATTGTGCATTATGAACAGCTATACGGGCTCAAGGCCATGTCTCTGTCCAAACACAGACAGCTATGCGGGAATATAGTCTCTTTAAAGGATGTAACTTACAAGTCTTTTATGTGACTTAACTGTACCTACAGTATTCAGTGAAGAGGGATATATGTCAACTACTGTAGTGTCACACAGATTAACATTCTTATTAATTTAAGGCTCAATAAGTAAGTTAATTCAACTTGCTTTACTCAACATGTCCACTGTTCAGGGTTCCCAGCCACTCAGGAAAATCGGAAAATATTTTTTCATTTTTCCAGACAGGGAAAACTCAGGGAAATTTACAAAACTACTGTAGCTTAAAAAAAGGGCAAATTTGGGGAATTTGTTTGAAAGAAGAAAAAAATGCTTTGGCATTTTTGGCATACACACATATTCAGTGTCCATGTTAATTGTATAGATAGCCTACCACCTGGCAAGCCCCCATAGCCAGAATAACCAATTTGGGAGGGGGGGGGCACATTGATGGAGTTTCGCCAGCCTGGGGGAGGGGTCTAAATTATTCAAAACATGCTGGTCTCGTAATATTTTTTTCCTCCTTCAGTGCAGGACCTTTTATTGAAAAATTGGGGCCGGGGGGGGGGGGGGGGGGGGGGGCACATGCCTCCCATGGCTACGTGCCTGGTGAGTACTCTATCCTGAACATACCTTAGATGTAGTAATCCTTTGTTGCATAAGTTTACAGTACATTGAAAAAGGAGGAATCTATAAAGGTAATACAGCACAGCCAGCCGTGTAGGTTCATCATTACTACACTTATGTGTGTATACAGTATGCTGCATGGTTGTGTACTTTGGATCAAATCGACTCAGGAGTGTGTATGTATGTCTGTGAGTGTAGGATGTCAGTGAGTATGCTTGTCCCCCATCAGTGTTGCCATTTGACCAGCTTTGGAGTACTGTACTTTTCTTTCAAATGAGTTTAATGTTGAAGTGATGTTGGTATATAGGTCTGTCCAGGCGTCAACAAATTTATCCCCAGCCCGACAGTCCGGGACAAGTAAAAAGTTACTCGGGCAAGTGCATTGTTCAATATCATAGCCCGCTGGGCAAGTACCCTTGCGAAGTCTCCTCCACAAAGGAGTTTAATGGCCTATTAAAAGTGGACAAGTAGATATTCATGCAGACAAGTGGACTAAGAGAACAGCTTGCCCCATTGACAAGTAATGAAAAAAGAATTTGTCAAAGCCTGGGTCTTCAAACTGTTGGATTGAATCTGAGTGTTTCAGTGTGTATCCAATTGTCACAGCCAGAAAATTAACCACAATATTTTCCTACTGCATCAGACAGGGCTTGAAATAACTGATGTCACTGATAGCCATGGCTACGGTGCCCTTACCTGATGGCTGTGGTGCCTCTCAAAAATGTCCTATGAAACAACAGTATAGCCAGTTTGCTCATTTTGGCTATGCCCTTTTTGAGTCTTATTTGGAACCCTGATCAGATATCATATTAAATTCAATATGAGTAGGGAATAGTGTTTGAAGAGATTTCATTCTGACCTTGGACCAACCTCCAAATGTTACTTAACCTCACTGTAAAGGGAAAATGCAGCCACAACACCCTCCCACCCCACCGCCAATTTGAATTGTGGCACCCCATCATCCTAATTCAGGAATGACGCCTAGCTCTCAATCATGTGACAATATTTTTATTGCTTACTTGTCAAATTCATGCAAAGTAACTCATGCTGTGTAATGTTTGACCCAGTACTGCTGACGTAGAACCAAGTTTTGGTCTGATCGACGGCCAGACAGGTAGGGTAAACTGGGGTAAAAAACGCCCAATTTTGAGGTTTTTGGTAAATATCTCTGTACTCCTTGCACACTCTAGGAAACAAAATTGTGGCTTGTTGCAAAACATGTCTCCTTTATAATTTGCCTATATAATGTCATGGTTATGAAATTGATAAGGAGGAATTTTCCTGTTTTCGACACCGATTTTGGCGGGCGTTTTTACCCGGGTCTTGGGGTAAAAATGCCCACCCCTATCCTTTAAAAAAAAATGACTATTCCACAGGTTCCCCTGTGATAAAGTTATCATTTTTTCTTTTTAGCTCATACCAGCATGCTGGTGTGAGCTATTGTAATCATGCAGCGTCACTCTATCTACTATCTGTCTGTCTGTCTGTCTGTCTGTCTGTCTGTCTGTCTGTCTGTCCACACTTGTTCAAAATGCTTCTCCTCCCGCATGCTTTCATCGATTTGTTTGAAACTTGGACACAATGTTCCTTGGGTGGTGGGCCATTTGGGGTGTTCAGGAATTTTTGGTCCTAGGTCCCATGTGGGCCCTATGGCCCTTTTTATGAAATTCTGCAAAATGCTTCTTCTCCTCCTACAGATTCTCTTGTACAATGTTGGTGGTTCGTCATAATGTTACTCTATTAGTGGTCCCTTCAGGGTGTTCAGGAATTTTGGGTCCAAGGC
Organism: Holothuria leucospilota; assembly: GCA_029531755.1. Lineage (NCBI taxonomy): Eukaryota > Metazoa > Echinodermata > Holothuroidea > Aspidochirotida > Holothuriidae > Holothuria > Holothuria leucospilota. The sequence continues at coordinate 5,064,365 of CM055979.1, read as the reverse complement.
CCAAGATGGGCTGTAGGGTCCCTTTTGTGAAATATTGCAAAATGGTCAACCCCTCCTCCAGTTAATGTTAAATAGAGTTGACAGTTTGTGATAATGATGCTTGCTTAGTGATCTGTGTATGGCATCCTTGAATTTTGGTTGAAGGTCCCATGTGGGCCCCAATGGCTCATTTTATGAAATTTTACAAAATGCTTTTTCTCCTACAAATTGTGTTGTACAATGTTGATGATTTGTCATAATGAAGCTCTGTTAATGGTTCTTACAAATTACTTCTCTAATTTGGGATAAAGAATACTTTTGATACCTTTCTAACCAATGATGTGCCACCCCTCTATTTTACCAGTCTCACAAAATCACTTTACTACCTATATATTTCTCTCTACTGCACTCTCTTTATAACTGTCTGTGTACAAGAGGTCAGTCCTGTGCAGTTGTTTAGGTTAGTTTAAAGGGACCTGCTGGACAGTATGAACAATTCCTGTATTGTAGGTCTGTTGGCATCATAATTCATCATCGTGCATGAGTGGTAATTGACAATGCCTCTTCCTTCCAAAGTTACCTGTTCCTTGATAACTATTCTAAGTTCCATCTGAGGTAGTACTTTCATGGTTCCATGTGGCAGCCAGAGAGCTAATACTAGCTTGTTTACAAACTGTTAACTTCAATAATGTGTGTAAAAACCAGAAGCTACTGGACTTTTAGATGTTGTAATCTAGCAGTTGAAAGCAAGGATTGCACTGCTAAGGTCAGACAGTAATCAATTATAGTGTGTTCTCACGTACCCGCGCTCGGGGTAACACCGTGTTACCCCGAGCGCGAGTGCGCGAGTAGCGTGAGAACGCGGGTTTACTCGGGGTCGGTGTTAAAATTTCGATCCACCTCCGAACGGAGGGTTCTGCGATTTTAAACACCGTGTTTGTGTAATTAATCATGCATCACTGGTGGTCTACGGAGCTATGTGACCTCTAATTCCGTTTCAGGAAATGTGCATTGGGATAAGAGGCTGTAGTAGAGTGGCAGCTCCCTGGTAGTAGTAAGTATACGGCAACGTTACGCAATAGTACAGTGCACAATGCGAGGTTCGTAAAGTTAACAGTTCAGTGTAAATGCCGTTGTACTCCTCGAATACAATATTTGAAGCTGTATTTCTTACTTCACCAAAAATGGCTCCCATTGTTCGGAACTCGGCGTTCGTGGCCAATCTCCAGAGTGTTATATAGCTCCTCTTCTCAACACATACGGCCCTCCTCATGACGGTGTCCTGTTTTTCTATAGTAGGTCTCAATCGGTCACACATGAATGTAAACGTCTCCCGATCCACCCGAAAGTTCTCCTTCCATTCCTAATCGTTGAAATTTGCCCACATTGTTTCAAACACTGCCGATGTACGCGGCCTCATCCGTACTGATCTTGCTCTTGCATTTCGCTTGCTCGTGAGCATCAGCATGACAATGTGCTGCACTTGACCATTCATATTAACTTGTCGACTGAAGTTTTTCCTAAGCAGCAGTTGTTGTTTTACGGCAGTTTCCCTATATTTTCTTCTTAGACGGTTCAATTCATTCCTCCGAATTCGCATGCGACGGAAAGCAAAGCACAGAAATGCAAACGATGCCAACAGGGAGATGGTGGTTACTTCCATGTTGTAGGCATTTACGCTACAAGCTAAAATGAATGATTTAAGTTTCCCCGGCAATGTACACAGTACAGATGATAACCACGACAAAATCCCCGCGAAATATTTGACCCCGTTACTATGGTAGCACAACCCAATCAACTGAACTCGGGGCACGTGAGAACGCAGGCTTAAAATCTCGGTGTTAACTTGCGGTTTTGCCTTGGTATAAACACGGGGTAACACGGGGTACGTGAGACCAAGCCTTTAGACTTACAGAGTTGATACAAAAGAGGTCAGTCCTCTGCTACTTGTCAAGTAGGACTTTGGGACTTTCTCCACTGTAGCCCACTGTGATATTGAATAACATTTTTCTTCATAGATATTAGATAATTGGTATGTTAATGCTTTGAACTTAAAATAGCATAATTCTGTTATTTTGACTGGGGACGAAGGGAATTTCCTTACCTTGCTTTTGAGAAGGGGGGGGGGGGGGGAGGATGGTAGGTCTCAGTTTATTTGCATTTTACTAATGTTGGGAAAGACATGTATTTGTTTTGATCATGTGTGTTTCCTGCAATCACACCATACAGTGATGTGCACAGGATTTTGCGGAGGGGGTGGAGCGGAGAAGAGCTGACCCCAAAGTTTGCCAGGGGGGAGACATTCACCATGGATGATATTACTACACTTTTACACAGTACACACTTTACAATAGTTTCCCATGCCTCTTATGCAATCATATTTATATGATAACATTTGATTGTTGAGGAGAAACTTGGTGATAAAAAAAAATGAAAAACAAAGGTCTGCTCATGAATGTGAGACAGCTGGTACAGAAATATTTAACACACTGCTGCAAGCTTAGAAGATTGCAATTTGTTGCTTTGTTAAGGAATTACACTCGTGGAGTAGACTTGAGGTGTGTAACATCTAATATAGTGTAAAAAATGTAGAAAAGATCATAATTCAACTTTGCCACTTTATATTTCATAAATGTGTGTACGTTCATTATTCATGAAAAAATTAACAAACATTTCATAAGGTGGTCAAAATAAGGCTTTTACCAAAAATGTCCTTAGCAATGCCGTACCAATGCTTTAGCATCGCCAAAGCAAACCTTTATTTGTCTAATATTATTTAGGGAAAAAAAAAAGAAATTGACAATAGAAGTTGCTTATCACTGATTAGATGTTTCTTTTCTAAGTTTATTTCAAAGTGGAAGGGAGCCACTAGGGTAAAGTGGAAGGGATGTCATTAGGGTAAACTCCAAATTGAGCCTTATCTCTCATTTCTCTTTTGTCAAGCAACTTTAGTATTTAATGGTATTAACTACTGTAAGTATACTGTACATGGTATTGAAATACTCTCCTCAGTGCTTGCAAGTTTGACCTCTGCACAAATATGCTCCTAAACATTACATGCAGTACTTTCCTTTCTGCATGTTAGCTTGACTTAAAACTTACTTGAAGAGAATTGGTATTATGAATTCATATCTATGAATTTAGAAACAGGTCAAACACTCGCAATAACTTTATTCATTTATAGGAAAGTATATGCCTACATCTGACATGGCTTATACCAAAAGTACTAATTTTTGCAGGGCCTGTAGTCTCTAGAGCAGCATTTGTTATGCTCTCTTTCTCATATATAGTTCGCATGCTTTACCTCACTGTATAATAGTTCTATGATTTCTTGCCACATACAGAAGCTATAAAATAAATGGATGAACTGTAACATAATTCTCAATGTTGTTTGTATTCATTTGTAGTCCACTCCATTACAGATACACAATGCAAAAGCTCCCCTATTTGTCAAAATAATATCCCAGTTGACACCAGGCTACACTATGCCTACTAAAACTTCCTAAGAGATTCTGCAGATCTACTCCACATTTAAAGCCTAAGCCCATTTTTAAAAGTTCTCCAAAATGCTTCTTATTTCCCCACCAGTTCCAGCTACTCAACTAGTGCCAACACTCTTTGTTCATCAGAATCAATTCAATTAAGTCTTATGACAATTTCACTATCATGCCACCCCACCTCTACCACAAATAATAAACACCATACGACAACAATCATCAAAAGTATGAGCTTCTGCACCATTGGTGCTCTAGTTTTTTTTTTTTTATTTTGAGGAATGCAGCCTCATCTACCACAAACATCTCAATCACAGCTGGAGGACTATGAATATGAAGTCATTTACAGTACCTGACACAAATGTATGTGAAAGTGAAACATTAACATACTGTACAATGAGCATGGGCTCGCAAATTGGCTTGTCACTCTGGAGAGTCAACAGAGATACAACTGGTTACAAAGGCTTTGGGTCCTTGCAAACTAATAGCTATGATGACTTTGTGATCTTTTTTTTTTTTTTTTTGCACTGCAGATCTTCATCTGCTAAAAAGAAGCTTTTAACTAGTCTTCCTCTTTCAAACCCCACTTACGTGTTGTTATCAAAATGATAGACTGCAACTTGCAATGCAAAGTGAAGTGATACTCTGCTTCATCTCTGTGTCTACTGAATGTTACCATTTTGTTTCTGGCTTACTGAAATGGTACTATGGAGATGCATATGTACTAGATGGACAAATAGTTAAAACATTGGGATAGCATCATTTGTTCAATTAGTTAATCCTCATTATGTATAACTGCCACATACTCTCCCACATACAGTAGTTACTTGCAGTGATGTTTTCAGATGATCTGATTCTGGAGTCCTTGGTGAAGCCACCTGAAGTGAAACTGAGGATCTTTCAGATATTAATTTTGTCTCTTAGATGTGTCTTGGGTAAGTTGGGTTGTATGTTTGTTTGCTTGTTTGTCTGTTTGTGGTACATCGTGGTCTCTAACTTGTACATGTATTGTACATGTGAGAGTGCACATTAGCATTGCAATGAAGAGAAACTTTCCCACACACAGTCATTACAGTGCGATGAATGTTTGGCTGTACTCAGAAAGCGCTTATGTGTTATGATCTCATAGATTTAGAAACACCTGCAAGTAATAATTTTATGGCACTTATTAGTTTTCATCAGATTGATTGGAAAAATGAAATTCATTTATTGTCAGTATCTTCAGTAAAATAAGGGGGGGGGGGGGGTTACATGATGATTGAAGAAAGTCAATTACATCATAAAAGAAATTACGAAATTGTAACAAACTTGAACTTAAATCTAAATAATACCTGGAGAACATTAGGTAAGAATTAAATTGTCAAATCTATGTAGTTGGTCTCTAATAGCTAATATTGATAGATAATAGCTGTAGAAAGCTCTACTATTGAGGTGGTTGAAGATAAATGAGGATTTGATTATAGTTGCACATGAAGGATGTTGCTGGGCATTTTTACCCTGTGGCAGTTGATTTTGCCCGGGGTAAAAACGCCCACTTAAATCTCAGGTATTAAGCATACATGAAAATAGATGTTTATATACTGATTAAGGATACTGCTATAAGTAACCCTTCTTAACATATATCAACTAAAAAATGATAAAAAATAAACATCATTTACATATGGGGTAAATATGAATTGATGAAGGCTAAACCTGTGACGGGAATTTTTCAAAACTTTTTTCGTCATATTTTATTCAACAGTTCCTCAGTACCCCTGAAATATGGTAATAATTTTTTTTCTTTTTATCATTACTATATATTAACATTGTTTTCAATATAAATATGTTCCATTCTATCACAGATCATGTAATTTTTTCTGACAGAGAAAAAAAGTTTTCTGGGCGTTTTTACCCCAGTTTACCCTACAACGATAACATCAGCACACAGCTTTCATTATTAACACTTATTTAAATGTTATGTACATTGAAACAATTACTTCTGTCTTAACCCTGTAAAATTAATAGTAAATCCTAGCACTTCGCTCACTAGGGGACTACTTCTGTTAAACATACATCCTTAGCTTTCCCAGCATGCTCATATTACATGTCTGGTATCAGCCACACAACAATTGGCTGGATACCCTGAAGCTGAATTATTTACACCTCCTTGAGCGCAGTTTATACTTCTCTCCTAGAACCATGGAAGTACTGCTAAAACAAAACAGCTAAGTGTAACTCACATAATGTCAAACTTAACAGAATCACATTGTGTTATGGCTGATTCTGTTTAGGAGCATAAAACATTATCTTCATAGAAATGGATATTGCAGAATAACTTTGGATGTCACACAAGCTCCAGCATTAAAATATGCAATGTATTTCATTGCTTTTCTTAAGGAAAGAATCTTGGACACTGCATGTACATACCATTTTTCCTATAGTAGATTTTAATTTCAAATTACTCTTTTTCAAAAGCCTAAATTAGGATTAATTGTTATTTCAAAGAAAAGTAAAGGCTGGTGCCTGTTTAACAGTACATTATGTCAGATGATACACAATCCCTTCAATAAAATTCAATATATGTTAACAAACTTCTGTTAAACTCAATATTTATATTAACTCTTATTTTGAAAGACATAAGGTAAGTTGGATCTCCAGAGCATCCAGCACTGCAGGACTTGTAAAGCAACAAATTTTGACCCCAAACAAACTATTGTCCAACCATTAAGTTGCTCCTAGTCCCATCTCCACTATCAAAACAGCTAGAACACCTGTTTAGATCACATCTAAGAAGAAACAACAATAGCCTTCATTGACTTTAAAGGGGCTTAGTGATTTGATATCCATTATTTTGTGAGAAGTTTGAAGGAAATCATTGCATTACAATATTTCTAATTAGCCTCATTACTCATGTATCACTTTTTATAGTTACCGAAAATGTGAGAAATTTTAGTTTTTGTGGAAAAGGGTTGCTTATAATTAATACCTAATGGTAAAAAGTGACTGGTCATGAATTTGTAATAAATGATTTCAATCAGTAATTATCTTATCATTGCCATTTCAGTTGTGTATCCAGGGTTTCTGCCAAAGGTGGGAAAGGGGGGGATTTGTCCCCCCCTTTCCAGAAGAAGGTGGGTAAAATCCCCCCCTTTTCATTTCCATAAAAATTTCAAAAATTGTCCATACCTTGGTTTCTTACTTAAGAAGAGGACACCTTTGCAGCAATGTTTGGACTTTCATAAGTAAATGGCCTTTAAAACCCTTCAAAATGCACCTTATAGGGGTCTTGAAGCAAGCTTTTGTCCCCCTGAACCCACTTGTAACTTTAGTCCGGGACAGCATCAGTTTGGACTAGGGGTTTAGGAGCAATTAATCCCCCCCCCCCCCCCTTTATTGCATTTCTGGCGGAATCCCTGGTATCAGATGAGCAGAATCTCTTAGTTTGACCATTTACCATCAAGATGTGAGTAAATTTCAACAGGTGTGGAAAAAATCATGAATTTAGTGAACCAACTCAATAAGCCCCTTTAAATAGCAGACTTTATTAATCATTGCTAAATGCATCCAAGGGATCATGGGAACTGGGAGTAAAAACAGTATAGTAGGCCTACTAGTATCATCAGCTACATTATGCCGTGTTCCCATTTGAGTGAGCGCGGTGGATCTTGATCTACCGCGGTAGATCAAACTCTAATGGGAACGCAGATCAACAACACTCACTCAAGATCAAGATCCACCGATTTTAATCGACCTACCGGGGTAGATCAGATCGACCGTGCTGGACCAAAGTTTGTAATGTGAACACAATCGGTAGATCAGGTGACCCCGGATCTCCGGTGCTTGTGTACAGTGGTACGGTACATTCAGAGTGTGACGAAATGGCATGCCGACTTGTAAACATTGGTGACTTTTTCACGCTTGCGCATTGTGATCATATAGCACGTTGATCTACCGCACTCACTCAGATGTGGACGCGGCTCTGTATCAAGTTCACTAACAACCGTGGGGCAATAAAACCATGATCCACCGCGCTTACTCCAATGGGAACACGGCCTAAGTTAGCCTATTGTTTTATACTCCGTATTCCCACGATCCCTTGGGTGCATTTAGCAGTGATTAATAAACTCTGCTGTAATTGCCCTAGATTGACTCCTCACAGGCTGTTAGTGAGCAGTCTGGGTAACACTGAGCTGTACAAATTGTCATTGACAGACCAATGAAAGTGATGGTGCTATTGTTTGTATTGATGTCAGAGTACAGTCAACAATTACATTATGCACTGAAGGGCTATTCCTTAATGGTGGTGCTGGGGGAGGGGGGAGGGTGTGTGGGGGGGGGGGGCACTGGTCTTCCCTTTAAACTAGTTGTATTGCATTTATGGTACTGCAATAGTATATTACAATCTCAACAACCATGATTAATAGAATGATATGTAATTTTGAACTAGACAGGTGGGTTTATTTAACTTTTTGATGAAGAAATCTGGTTCTCATAGAAACTTCTTGATTTGTAGAGCTCTGGTGAATAATTTGATTGTAAACTGGGACTTCCATACTTTCAATTAATCATTCACAACTTTCATGAATTGTTATGTTCTTGGATTAACACCAGCTGTTGATTGGATTGAATAGTGACAAAATGTTGAAAATCATGAAATTAAGGTGCAATTTTAACAATATTTCCCTTTTAAACTAGTAACCTTGTTAGCCTGGTATTCTTGTTGACCAAGTGGCTGCACAAGGTGGTATTTACCTTGAGGCTGTGAGGGCATTCAAAATGGTGTGCTACGGTTCTGTTGTATACACTTAAAAGTATCATTGCTAGTGTAAAGTGTTATAGTGATAAACCTCTTTCCACCATGGGAATAAAACAAACATTAAATTGGTATTGTAGGGATGGCCTAGCAGATAGCAGGGAGGATATTCAGGTTTAAGTAATGCACAATATCACTCATTTTCTTTTGCAACAACTCCAAGTTGGAGCCACAATGTTTTTTTTTCTGAAATTTTGAAAAGGGAAATACCAGGGAAAACTGAGGGAAACTGGTTTTTGAGAAATGCTTGAAACCCTACCACTTTTCTTTAAAGTTTTTCGGATGATTTGCATTGCAGGCCTTACAACCTTACTTCCTTTCCTGTTGTTTTTTTGGCAAAGTGTATCTTAGACTCTTCAAGGTTGCAAACAATCAGCAAAAAATTGCATGTAGGAAGCATTCTTGCAAATTTTCAAAAGTGAACTGCAATTTCAAAAAAAAAAATCAATGATTGATTGCATGTCACAAATTCTAGTCTTCGCTCAGTTGTGGAAGCACAGGTGATGATTGTCAGGAATGGGTGTGGGGAAGAATGCTGATCCAATGTTATGCTTATTGTGTTGTGTCATGCCATTTTAAACCCCATACCATAGTAACTAATTGCTTTATATGGATAGTCTTATAAAGAAAGTCATACTGCATCTATGGCATTATGATCATTGAAGGTCACTAACGTTTGTTGTTCAAGTTACTTAAAAGCTGTCTTTTCGAAATAATACTGGCCATGGTGCCAAGCAAGTTCTTACACTGTTGCGACAGCATTTGATTTGTGCCAGTGTAAGTAGGCTTATACTCTTAATGCACTGTCTATTGGATGACTGGGATAAGACCTACTTGTATGGCCTCCTTATTTTAGCCTATCAGTCAAGTTCAAATTTATTGATAATCATCATAAAATGATATTATAATAAAAATGGATAACAAGCATCTTGTAAGAGTGAATAAAAAGTCATAAGGTAATATAAATTTAAAAACCTAAACATAAGTTCCTGTAAAAGTGGGTAAAAAGTTATCTTTGTATATATTACAATACTTCTAGGTAAAAATGGATTCCTAAAACGTTCTGTCCGCATATGAGGCAGGGTGTAAAATCTCCTTGGCTTGGAGTAAAACCTGTGCAGAGGATGGTCAGGATCACAGATAATGCCAGATACATACTGAAAGCAAACATGATCGATATAATCACCAGTAATTGAGGTTTACTTCCTAAAATATTTATTCATGAGTTCTAGTTAACCTTTGAAACAGGAAGATTACCACACTGTACAAGTTTCAGTACAGCTGTATGAGATTTCTTTCCCAGTCATTCCTCACTATGGATGAAGTTTAAAATTGGAAAAGCCCAGACAATTAATGTGTGAATTTTTGGCTTTTATACCAAGGTAACTTGAATTTTGATCATTGTCAAATCATTTCCAGGTCATTACCCAGGTAGCAAGTAAAAGGGGCCTGTTTGTCCTGAGTATTGGACAATTAATGATAAGTGTGTACATAGCCCACATGGCTTACCCTCGTGCTGTGCATGGCTTGGCCAGTGCATATAGGCTGTGAGTATCATATTGGAAATTATACACAAGGGTCATGCATCTGACCACAGTCATGTTGATGTGGAAAAACCCTGGGCCGCCACTGGACAAGATACTGAAGAAGGCTAGATTGCAACAAATGGTGGGGCAAAATATTTTTCAGGGAAATGTTTGAAAATGTGTAAATGTGATGGGTATTTAAAATTTCGTAGGGGGAACTTAATATGTAGGGGTGTAACCCTCTACCTAGTGCAGGCTTAGTTGGCATGTGTGGTGTGGGCTGGCTCATTTACCCTCCATACTGGGAAAACCCAACATTCGAAATGGGACCGGGATGCCCTGCATAGTATGGACTGGCTCATCTGTATGCAATGTGGGGAACACTGCAAGCTCTATACATGAGAGCATGGGGTTGGCTGAATTCTGAATTCCCTCCCCCTTGACAAAATCGTTCTTACTGTAAGGGGGGGGCACCCTGCCTACAACCCCGGGAATGGCAAAGGGGTATGAGAACTATGCCCAGAATAACCATGCCTGGAACAGTGGGTTCTTGTCAGCCAAAAGGATGCCAATCGATTTTGTGGGCACCTATGGCCAGTGAGTATGGGGACCCAGGACCATACCAGAACAATGAAAAATTCCACAACTGACTCCGGAAAATAATCTGAAAAGGCTGGCAACTAGAGTATACAAGAAAATATACACAGCAAGTTTACTTATAAATCAACACAGGGACATGGCTACACAGGCATAAAGCAATACAGTTGTCTCCATACAAATTACAGTACTGTGGTCTTAGAACATGAAGGGGGTGTCAAATGGCCAGATGACTCTTAAGATAAATAATTACTGTAACATAGGCCTAGTGTGCACACAAAAAATGAAGGATCTTATCTGTTGGTGGGACATCTGGTAGCTCTGATGGTTACATAACTCACAGCCTCTGCCAGGCATCAGCTCTTCTCCAGCCCCATAACAGCAGTCAGCAGCACATACAGTCAGCAGCCCATACAGTAGTAAGTTAAAAGTTAAAGACAGACAGTCATCACCCCAAAGTATATTTTTAGTGTATGTATATCAAAATTCATAGTTGGTGACTGCTCTTTGATTGACAACAAAGTTTGAAAATTTGAAAGATACAGAGTAGCTCACATTCCACACAAGGCAGAGAGAGTACTTTTATTACATTTTATAGCCTTGTATGCTTACTAGGACATGGCCTTAAGCAATAAAACAGGTTTATTCCTGCACAAGGAAGAGCTTCATACAGATATGGGAGGAGCTAGAAGATGCATAGTTGGGAGAATTGGAACTGTCTGGGATCATGAAAATTCCCCTTTAAGTTCCAACAAGATGTGATTCAGGTTCAGATAGACTCGCACATAGTAGGTAAAGATGAATATGGTCATTAAATCACCAGAGGTTTACAGCTATGCAGTCCTTTCCAACAATTAGTAAGTACTGGAACTGAATCAATTGCAAGGGTGGCAGAGCCACAAATCAAGATTCCCAATATTTTCTGGCAACAGGTACCATACCCACAGGAAAGTTAACTAGAGTTGGGATACCATACGATGGTGGCTGCTATCAATTCAGTTCAATATGAAAATAGCCAAGTTCTCTTCCTCGAAAGTATTTGGCATACTGGAGTTGCAATCACTGTAGTATTTTTGGTTATTTTGGTAATTTCAGCTTCTGACAGTCTAAATTTTAAAAGTGTCCGTCTGGACAACAGCTCACTTGTGGAAAGTTATAATACAGCAATTTGCATGGACAATACTGTCAATTAATAAAGTCTGCCCAGAGAATGGTTAAGTCACACAAGGATTAAAAATACCAACGATAAAACTGGTACTGTAAGTATAGATGTCAGTTGACAAAACTCCTAGAGAACTAAACAATCACATATAGTAACGATAAAAATGTCTCTCCTGATCCATGGATAAAATGTAACGATAAAAACGTCTCTCCTGGTTCACAGATAAATGAGGAATTAAAAATAATGAGAGTTCCTCATGAAAAGGCAGAAGTCACAATGTCATACAATAAGACTTAGAAATATTTCTTCCTTGAACACATGGCTATAGTGTTAAACAGTACCCAGATACTGTAGTATACAGTAATTTACAAACTATTTACAAGAGCCGATTTGTGAACTGCTGCTGCTGAAAACTTGTTAACTGGTCCACCCATGCGGGCGCTTCAGTAGGAAAGACCGGAACGAAGTAGTTTCAGGAAATAGACTGCGTAGTTGGGTTCTGTACTGTGGCACCAGGAAGGGCGGCTAAGTGGGAGGAAGGAGCTGAGGTTAAGGAGCCGAGTTGAGAGCCTGTGGCGGTTTCGGTGGATGACGGTGGTAGAAGAGAGGTTGACTTCGTGGCGGTGTACTCAGGGATTGGTGGAGCAGTTGGTTAATGCGCTGCTGCAGGGGCCATAGGCTTTGAGGCTGAGTCGTGGCTGGTGTGGTGTGGCGAGGCTGGAAGGTGGAGGTTGGTAGGAAAATCATGAGACGGCTTACTATGTAGCTGGTTTAGTCCATGGGGAGGTTAATTTTGGAGTATATCTGGATGAATGTTGTACAGTGGAGTGTTGTTAAGGTAGCATCTTGGCGTGCGTAGTTGCTGTCGAATAAATGGCTGGAGAATGTGGTCTTCTTCGATGCATTTGGTGAGAAATCTTTCTTGTAGTTGGTGAAGGCGGTTATGAATAGTCGGAAGGTTGCAGTTGTTGATGATGTTGTCATTTGGTGTAGTGTAGTGAAGTTGATGGGCGATTCTGGCTGCGTGCCGTTGTATGGCTTCCATGTCTTCTAGTTGTTTGTTGGGAATATGTACAGTGGCAGGTGCTGCGTATTCGAGTAGTGGGCGAATCATCACTTTGTAGACCTTGAGTGTAGTTTCCGGTGATGCTCGTTTGTTTTCGTGGTTTCCGGCGATCTTGTAGAGCTGTGTGACTCTGGTTCTTGCACGTTTGATGGTTTGTTGGTGGTGGGCGATAAGTCTGAGTTTCCAGTCGATGTTGAGGCCGAGGTAGCGGACTGTTCTCGTGACGGGTATGAGTGTGTTGTTAAGCCAGAGTGCTGGTTTCCGGTTGAGGCAATTTCGTTTGTTGAAGATGTGTAGAACTTGTGATTTATTTGGGTTCAGGACAGTTCGCCAGTTGTTGCACCGTGCTTCAAGGCGTGTGATGTGATGTTGTAGTCTATTTTCGGCGGTGTGGTAGTTGGGACTTGTAGACCAGATAGCTATGTCGTCGGCATACTGAGCAATGGTTGTAGGGTGGCTGGATTTTGGTTGTGGGATGTCTGCTACAAAGATGATGTACAGTATGGGACTGATAGTGCTGCCTTGTGGTGTTCCTGTAGTGATGTGTAGGGGGGATGAGATGGCGTTTCCGACTTTGTAGTAGGTGATTCTGTCTTGTAGGAAGTTGGCTGTCCATCTTGTTAAAGTTTCAGGGATGTTGAAATGTTTGAATTTAAGTAGTAGTCCGGCGTGCCACATCCGATCGAAAGCCTTTTCGGCGTCGAAGAAGGCGGCTATGGTGGTGTGGCCTCTGTGTTTTTCGGATGTGGCATGTTGGATAAAGTGGAAAAGTTGATCAGTTGTTCCTCGTTTTTTTCTGAAGCCTGCTTGCCAGGTGGGTAGGATGTTGTGTTCTTCTATAAAGTGTGTCAGGCGGTGAGCAATGATACGTTCTAAACATTTTCCAAGGATTGGCAGGAGACTTATAGGCCTGTAGTTCTGAGGGAGTGATGGTGGTTTGTTGGGTTTCGGTAGTAGGATAGCCGTAGCTGTCTTCCATAGAGTTGGTATGTGGCCAATTGCAAGTGAGGCGTTATAGACTTTACAGAGTAGTTGAAGTAGCATCAGTGGGGCGGCTCAGACGTGTGTGTAGCGTGTTCCATCTTTCCCTGGGGCTGAGTTTCGTGACTTTTTTATGGTTGAAAGTAATTCCTCTATTGTGATAGGTTCGTAATCAATCGGTGGGTTTTGAAGGAGTTGAGGTTGCGGTGTGTAGAGATGTTTATTGCTGTCGATGTTTTCGGTGGCTTCAAGTAGGGCATTTAGGTTGAAGGCAGGGTTGTTCGGAATTTGGTGAACTGTAGAGAAGTAATCTTTAAAGGTTTCGGCTTTTTCGGTGTCTTCGGAGATGGTATTGCCGTTGACTATGAGGTTCGGTATTTTGGTTGCAGAGTTTCTAGTTCTAGTGATTTTGTTTACTGTTTTCCAGAAGGCAGAGGCGTCTTTTTCGTTAGAGAGCTGTTTACATCTGTTGTCGAAGAGGGATTTGTAGTGATCTTTAATGAGTTTCGCAATTTTTCTTTTAAGTTGGTTGAGTTGTAATTTGATGTCGTTGTTTCTAGTTCGTTGGTGAATTCGCCGGAGTTGCCTGCATTGCCGGATAACTTTTATGATATGTTGAGGGAGTTTGTAACGTTGGTTAGGATCTGTTATGGGAGTGGCTTCTTTTATTGCTGCGGTGATGATGTGAGTGATGTGATCAGCTGCTTCGTCAATGGTGTTTCGGGATGTGGGATTTACCTCTTTTAAGTTTGCTGAGATGAAATTTCTATAAATTTTCCAGTCGGTCTTTTTGAAGTTATAGATTTCAGGTGGTGGGATTTTGTTAATACTGGAGGCGAGTTCGAAAAGTATTGGCAGGTGATCAGATTGGAGGTCTTCCCCGATGTGAAAATTGTAGGTTAAATAAGCTAGGTTGTCCGAGATGATGGCGTAGTCTAGTAATTCGGGTTGGCCGTGGTCATTGTACGGGTATCTGGTTGGTTGCCTGTTGTTAATACAAGTCACTGGTTCAGTGTTGAGGAGTTCATCTAGGGCTTTTCCGGCTGCGTTATCAGTGGTTGATCCGAGTTGTTTACTTTTAGCATTTAAATCTCCAAGGATGATGAGGTGTTTGTGGTTTTTGATAAGTTGTCGGAAAAATTCGAGTGGGAGGTTGTCTGACTGAGTTGGTGAGATGTAGTAAGAAATAATGGCGATTTTCTTCCCAGTAGCAGTAGTAATTTGTATTCCTGTGGATTCTCCCAGTGGAGGTGATAGCTGGATTTCAGAGGCGATGAGGTTGGATTTATAGGCGATTGCTGTGCCCCGTTGTTGTGGTGTGGTAGCCGGTGTTCCGATAATGGTGTAATTTTGCAGGTACGGTGTTCTGTTCTTATGTAGTGTTTCGTTGAAGCAGGCGATGTCAATTTCGTTTTCGTGTAGGTAGTGTTGGATTTTACAGCGTTTGTTGGCGATGTAGTTGACATTAATGTGGAGTAGTTTTAGTCGTCCCATGATGAAGTTAAGAAGTGTTTTGTTGACTGCCTGGGTTTAGTGGCGCTGAGTGTTGTGGCCTTTGTGGGGTGGTGGGCTGTTTTTGAACAACTTTTGCAGATCTTCGATGGTGACGTGGAGTCCAAAATGGTGGCGAACGAGTTGAGTGATGATACGGGCTTTTTCTCTGTCAGTGTAGGGGTCTGCTGAGCGATTTGGGGTAATGCTGGTTATGACTTCGGTAATAAATTCGACGACTTGTGTTTTCATTCGGTCTAATTGTTTTGTGGTTTCTCAGATGATTTTGTGGAAGGTTTCTTTGTCTGCTTCTACCTGCTGAATTTTGGCTTCTTCGAGGTCACGG
Source organism: Holothuria leucospilota (assembly GCA_029531755.1). Lineage (NCBI taxonomy): Eukaryota > Metazoa > Echinodermata > Holothuroidea > Aspidochirotida > Holothuriidae > Holothuria > Holothuria leucospilota. The sequence goes on along the minus strand of CM055979.1, from coordinate 5,048,931 downwards.
CGGTGGTTTTCTTTTAGTTCGTTGAGTTCTTGATGGTGGGTATCTTTGATTTTGCGAATGTTGGCCTGGTGTGTTTTGCGGCTAATGGTTTCAGCTTTTGTAACTGGTTCGTGTTTTTCTTGTATGTTTGAGACTTCCCGTTTGTATTTTGTGCAACCTTTGTAGCTGGCTATGTGAGCTTCCTGGCAGTTGGCGCATTTTGGTTCTTCTTTGGGCTTGTCACAGTCGGCGAGTGTGTGGTTACCGGCGCAGCAGAGACAGGTCTGGGTATGGGTACAATGAGCTGCCAGGTGCCCAAAACGTTGGCATTTGAAGCACTGTAGTGGTGTGGGAGGGCGCTGTAGAGTTTGCACGACGTGGTGTTCGTATCCTATGAATATTCCGTCCATGAGTGCTCTATTGTAGTTTTCTTCGGTGGCAAAGGTGATAGCTGCTTTCCAGATGGGTGTTGAAGTGCCTTTTCTGTAGAAGCGCCGGAAGTTGGTGGCGCTGTAGCCCTGCTGTTGTAATTCATGATAGACTTCTGTGTCGATGACGCTGGGGTGGATTCGGATGATGACGGCTTCATATTTGTTGTTGTTTGGTTGTTCACGGCGGGGGCCTGGGATTCTGGGAGTAGGTAGTTTGCCTGCGATGGGTTGCCATGGTTTCATGAGTATTTTTTGTGATTTTAGGTCTTGGGCTGCAATAAGGAGGGCCCCCGAGGCTGTTGGTCTGGCCAGGATAACTGCAGCTGTTGGGTGGCACTGTTCAATGTAATGGCGGATACTGATTGGGTGTTTCATGTTTGGTTGGAGGCCTGATAGAATGACTGGGTACTGGACTTTGTTGCTGGGAGGGGGGCGGTTTGATTCGGCATTCTCATCATAGTGTTCTGGGTCTCCGTGGTGCATTTTTCTTCCAAGTTCTTGTTCTAGTGTAGGGCTGGCAGCTCTCTTTCGGGATTGGGGGTCGATATCGATAACTTCAACATTTTGGTATGGTGTCTGGTCCGGTGACTCCATGGTTAACAAAACTCCGGTTGAAACGGTGAGCGGTGAAACAGTTCAGTAGTAAACAGCGACTATTTGGTTTGTACGTGATAAAGTTTTTAATACAGAGTTTGGTAAAACAAAGAATTCTACCTGAGATTCACTGGTAAGGTTTGAACAGTTCAGCTTCACTGATAAGGCTTGTAAAGTACGGTAAAAATCTGTCAACCAACTTCTGTAACGAAGCGGTGAAAGTTTGCAGAAAAACTCTGAAGAGCTTCTCAAAGAATGGTAAAAGTTTCAGCCTTTAACCTTCTAAAACGAAGCAGTGAAAATTCGCTGAAATTTGCTGACAAGTGTTCGTGAAAAAAGCTATACAGAACGCTTAGGATTTAATTGAGAAGTGATCTCTCCCCTCTCCTCCTAAAACCATGAGGGAAACCTCCCAATCCTTGGTAGAGTCATGTGACCCTTAAACTTCAACTATTGGCTATGCCTAGCCCTAGCTACCAAGGACGACCCCCTGAACCAATCAAAATAGTTAAAAAGCCCGCCCAACTGGACCTTATTTACATGTCATAAAAATTGTCTACATAAATAAAAGAATACTAGAAGAAGTTGCTACCATGGTGACACATAGGGGGAACAGATGCAGTCAGCACAAGGACAAGAGTAGTTACCACCCTAGCTTCCTGACATGAACAAGGTAATAAAATTGAATGTGACCAGGCTGAGTTCCTTACATCACCACCTATTATGGGAAGCAGTTTGGTAGTTTTACTGTGATTGCTGGTTAGCTGTCATTGGATAATGGAAGCATCATCTCAAATACAGCAGAGTGGGCAAGGAAAAGGCAAACTTCAAGAGGCACATGTTGTGCTCTGACTGAAAGTCACAATTTTTACAAACTAGTACCATCAGCAAAAGTATTGTTCATTTATATCTTCAAATTTTGCAGTATTTTCTGAGAAGATTAAAGTACCATCTTAAATAGTTACAAGCTGATTTGACCAGTTGCACAACTCACCTTTTAGTTTGAAAAAAGTCTTTGGCATTAAAAAACCCAATAATGACAGCTCCCCCATGAAATAAAGAAAGCACAATGAATAAATTTGTGACTTTTGTTTTAGTTCCAAATGCAAATGTTACAACAGATAGGCAAATTTTTTACTCTTCTTCTACCCTTGTAGCTTGATTGGACTTGTAATTAGTTCTGACTTGACTTGTGACTGAACCAAGAGACTTGCGACTTGATTTGAACTTGCAAAAAATGACTTGTGACTTGACTTTGACTTTCAGAAAAAAGACTTGCTGCCACATAGCATACAGTAAGGCAGCACATTATTTGTTTGCTTCTTGTGCCACAAGAAACGATCAGTTCTAACCTCCATAGTCACCTATCCACGTAAACTGTTTTAGCTTTTAACCGATTGGGGAGGGGGGAGGGGGAGGGGATTGTAAAAGGAATAATTTAAACTAGTGAAAGGTGAAAACTAGAAAAGGAAATAATGATATGGAGGGAATTCAGTAGATATATTTTGTAAAATGCAGTAAACACCAAAATTTTAGGATTGTTCTGCCAAGTAGTTACCCCTACTTCGTTATTGGCAGGCTTCGACAAATCCCCCGCCCGACAGTCCGGGACAAGCAAAAACTTACTCGGGCAAGTGCATTGTTCAATATCATAGCCCACCGGGCAAGTACCTTGTGAAGTCTCCTCCACAAAGGAGTTCAAAGGCATAGTAAAAGCGGACAAGCAGACATTCATGTGGACAAGAAGACTAAGAGAAAGCTAGCCAGATGGACAAGTAATGAAAAAGAATTTATCGCAGCCTGTTATTGGGGAAAAAGTAGAGTACAGTGAAACATGAAGAGATGAAGGCTCGAAAATTTTGTTGAAAAATTGTTACATTATATCTCATTAGTTTTATTTACACAAGTATTGCATTACATCTGCCATTTTGTTAACAGATATACTGTTAAAACATAGCTCTAGCATTTTTATGTTTTGAAAATCCCAAACTTACCTTTTTACTTTATGAGTGAAAAAGTAACCACTGAATGTAAACTAGATATTTCTGTGCTTACAGGCAAAAACATGTATATGGAAACCTCTTGAAGAAAAGAAAGCTTAGATGTGGAAGGTTCAATATTAACTAATGTTAAATGATGGTTGATACAAATGAGTTACCCGCTACAAGTGTAAATCCAATGGAATGCCATACCAGGACAATAAAGGCACATTGTGGTACATTTCTCTCACCAGCAGAAGGGAAGAGATGTGACAGTATAATGATACTGAGCACTATTGGTTTGAACAACTGTGATCTTTAGCTTTCCTGGCAAGTGAGTATTGTTAGGCCATGGCCAGCCATGAAGTACCATGTTAAACGTATAGCTTTTTGTGTAGCATAGGCTACTGTCAAAACCTGTGGGTCAGTCGACCCCTGATCTTTCCAGAAAAGTAGCCCTAGACTGGACATACTGTGATTGTCTAAAAATTATGGAAATCAGTGAGTTATGCTGTTTCAGAAAGACTTTCTTCCAAAGTCAGACTGTTTTAGTTGGAAATAGTCGATGTTTAGTTTGCTAGTTCAATATGTTTCTTAACATGTACTGTACATTCATTTCCAGCTGTCATCTTTGCTTTGCACAGTAATTCCACATCTTGATGTATTTCCATCACATCCATGCATAAAGTATGGCATTTTAAAAACATGATAAGTAGGCCTATAGCACAATCTACTGTACCTAATAAAACATTGTGTTGCATGTATACCAAAATTTATGGCCTACTGGTTTGTGCTTCAGATTTCAACTTTTATTGTTCAGGTTCAGATATCACCACCTGTAGTGCTTTTCTCCTTGCATTTTGACTGTACTATGAGTTTTCTCCAGTTTTTATTTATTTTTTTTTCTTTACTGATGGCACTTTACAACTTTCTTATTCCAGTACAGTGGTAACTGATGCAGTCATTGAAGATGGATTTGGAATTCTACCTCTCAGTGCATACCATTCCAGAAATATGTGAGAGCAGCAAGTGCGCCACTGGCCAGGGAGATGCTAATCTATCTCCCTGCACTGACTATGTCATTGATGCAACCACAACAAGCTCAGACTACTCACTACAACAAGGTGAGTGTTCTTTTGAAGCAAAAATACTTGTAAGCCATAATTGTCTTATAGCCTAGCTATATAGTAGGAGTAGACACAAGTGTTGGTACCCTTCAGTAAAGGTTTAAGTGTCTGGACATGTCAGTCTCTTAAAAGATTTAAAATGGAAAAAGAACTTGACTTTGAAGAAGTCCTCGACTGCTCAGAGACTAAATAAGTGTGGCTGGTCCTTGGACAGTGCCCTAGAGTGGTGCTGGAAATGTTAAGACATTTTGCCAGTCATAATGATGCTGGAAATGGAGAAGCTTATTATAAAGCAGCGCTTCTCAACCGGTGGGCCGCGGCCCACTGGTGGGCTGCGAAGCTCTCACAGGTGGGCCGCACGATCCACCATAAAAAATTAAGAAAAAAAGAAACTTTTTGTAAGGTGGGCCTCAGAAAAATTCTGAGAGTGAAAGTGGTCCTTGAGTTAAAAAAGGTTGAGAAGCGCTGTTATAAAGGCTGTTAAAGAGACCACAGAGGAAGACAGTGTGCCTAACCCTGCACACAAATGGGTGAAAGTTCTCAGCAGTGATATTTCAAGTATCTTTAATGTTTGCCATACTGGCAATGAGGGCGAATTGTCGCCCAATATTTTGGACACCTTGCTAAGTGAACTGAATGGCGAGGATGCTGCTCTGCTAACAGAGCAAAAAGTGGCAGATACAGTCACCAAGGTATGACTTATTAAATGCCAGAGGAAAAATTAAAGGACAAATGTAACATTACCTTCAAATTGTGAGCTTCAGAAGACAAAGGTCAGTGAGCTGATATGGGAGAATTTGTCACAGTTTGAATTTTCTCAGCAGAACAGTAGCACCTCAGCCAATGTATGGTTGTGGGTAGTGATGGCAAATTGAATACATGTAGTCCTCAGCTTGTGACATGTACTGGCCACTTTATTTCAGGCCTGATTAAAGAAAATTTAAGTAAGGTTTATACGAATAAAGACCATTGTGGCAATATGATTGGGGGCACCATCTATAAACATATTGGCATGAGCAGGATATAGAGTTCATTTTTTCCACCTGGAAATGCTTTTCAAATTCCTGGAAGTGATCATGCACTAGACCAAGTTGTATGATGTATAAATGTTTTTTATTTTCAGATCTCTGGTTTCAGAATATGAATTTTTTAATACTGTAGGTACTAAATGGTTGAGTCATTTTTACTGCTTTTAATGACCTTGCAAGTCCTTATTCTGCTGCTGCCCCCCATCCTCCATGCTATAAACACCCTTGTTTAATTTAACCAGGATATTCTTCACAGGCTTTCCTGGTAAGGAGTATATTCAAACAAAATAAACATTGCCTGGAATAAATCAAGTGTCTCTGGAGGCAACTTGTTGAAGTTACATTGGCCCACATGTGTCGAATAGCACTGTTGTTACAGCAAGTTAGATTCTACACCCCCCCCCCCACACACACACCCTTTTTTTTGATCTACTCAAAATCTTTCTGGGTGTAACTTTGGCTGATACAAACTTGCCACCCTTAATTTTGAACCTTAGGGCACTGTGACTACCACTCTGGGACAGGGTGAAAACTACTGTACACAGCTCAGGGTGTTTCCAGTGTTGGCAGAAGATCTCAAAGTTTGAGGGAAATTCCACTGCCATCCACAATAATTGGGAGGTATTTTGGTTGTAAGACGGACACGGGGAGGGAGGGATATCTTGTTAAGTTGCAACATAAAAGGTCAACTAAAACTTGTTTGAGATATCAAAGAAATGTTCTCTTGTTTTAATTATACAGTAAACAATGCAGTTTGAGAGGTGTCTTTCTAACCCTTACAAATATTCAAAATGGGGTGGGGGTGGTGGGGGGTGTAAAAATGTTTCATAGATATGTTTGTAACAATCACAAATTTAGGCTGAAGCACAGTATTTGTAATGGCTATATATGTTCACATGTCAATTACTTCAGGCTAGCCATTCACATCTTTTATTAGTCAGGTTTTGTGATTTTGAACAAATTTTCTCCACAGAGGAATTAGTTGAAACAAAATTACTAGAGGTCTGTACACTTGGCCACATCAGATGATAAAGCAGTAAACATTTTGATGAAGAGACAGGTTGGTAAAAAATCCAGGCAGACCAACTATTGTAAGCCACTGTCATGATTTAGCAATCAGCATTGGAGAAGGATGGTGGCAATCGGCAAAGGGAAGGAATAAATACCAATGATGTACTTCTTTACAGTACTTCAACTTCAACCAGTTGTGTGTAAGTACAGTACACAGTATTGTGATAGAGATTAATATTCCTTATCTTCTTAACAGTAATCATTCCCTTATGCAGAAACTTTTTTGTTTTTTGGCTTTTCCTATTTTCTCAACAATTTGTAAGCCTGAAGCATAAAGTACTAGGCCTAATGATGTAATGATTGACACCAGTTTCACATTCATGTGAGCATTAGAAAAAGGATTTGAACAAAAGGAAATTAGGAACCATTGCCACAGAAGCCAGTAACTCACCCAGCTTCATGTTTTTAGTAAAATCATACTCGCACAATCTAAAATCTTGAAAAGGCTAAGAAGGTGTACCATGGAAGCTATGATATGACTTTTGCCCTGTTAGCAAAAAGTGAACTTTTTTACTGCAGTAAAAAATAAACAAAAATATTACAGCATATTCATTTACATATATATAGGTATAACAAGACATGATTGGTATTAGCTGTGTATATTGTGAAATCATCCCAGGCAGTACTACTATAAAATAAAAAACCAAATTTGATTCAAATTGTTGAGTTGGTTTGCCACCCAACATGAAGTTGTCATTCACAAGCCAGTTAGGCTTCTCCCACATTTGTGGTCACTTAGCATTGAAAAACAGCTGCTCTTCAAGGCCAGAATGAAAGTTGAGTCATTCACTGCATTCTTAACCCGAGTAAACCTTGTGGCACTGTGTGTTTGCAAATTGCAATGTAACTAGAACTGGGTAGCAAATGTATTTTTCAAACAACATTAGGAGCAAGTATTTGCCTCATTATGTTCCATTAAAAAAAAAAAAAAACAAGTATTATTTACAGCTTAGATTACAGGATTGGGCATTAGAGTGAACTAGAATGTTACAAATGTTACAAAAAAATGGTGAGGAGAATTTTTGGGATGAAACTCCTGTTCACAATTTTGATAGAAAAGACAATGTGTTCCTTGTTTTGGATTTAACTCTGAAGACTTGGTAATTAACAGTGCTGTAGCTGCTTGCTTCCTGTAGAGATTGACTTGAGTATAGGTCATAAACATTATGTTGTGTTTCAATGTCAGTTTTAATTCAAGATTGATTTTCTGGGAATTGCTCAATGGAAATAAAGTTAAAATATAGTAGAATGAGGAAGACACATAGGATAGTATTACTGTGAAGTTTTTACTCCTTTTATTGCCTACTTTTTACATTTTACCATCATAGTTAAATCCATTATGGTAACACAGTCCAGCTAATTCCAAATTTGTGACAGTCAGTACTGTACTAACTGTATTCTCATTCATAGTAATATGCAGACAAAGGAATGTATGATAGAGATTGGGTGTGCATTGTTTTAAGCCACATTAAAAATGACATTTACATAAATAATGCATACCATAAATTCTATCCTATGATTCAGATATTATAATTGGAAAAGGTCTTATATACAAGGTGGTTCCTTTTTCAAGGAAAAATCACTGAGCTGTTTGGCTTTTTTGTCAGTTTCTTTTGGCTTTAACCAAACACAACATTCCCTAACCATAGGTCATGAGACAGGGAGCTCAGTCCACCCCTCAAAATGGACAACCCCCAAATCCTGTAAATAGTCATGTTAAATTCTTCTTAAAGGACCATAGATGTGGGAAAAACAAATCCTGCCCTCCATCCCAAATCCTAAAGACCCTAACACAGCATTTACCTTCGTGTAATTCACTGCTTAAAATGATGAAAAGGGATTGTTTGTGAGTATGGTGATAATACATCTTGATTTAACAGAGAAGTATCCTGACAAAAGTAAATCATGTTGAATCTGATTTGAAAGAGGAAACCATCCATGGTGAAAGTTTCACTACTTGCAAGACAAATTAGAGTGGATCACCTGTGACATGGTTACATCCTGTGACAAAATTTGCTTGCCTTAAATTCTGTGACATATTGAGAATTTTGTGACAAGTTTTGACAAAAAGGCCAGTAAAATATTATGATAGTACATGAATTGAAAATGATTCTTATTTTTGGGTTGGTACATCTTAGCTCCAGAAGTGGCTACTACTGTACTCTTTGCTTTAGGAAGCACTGTCAACGGTACCTGAGATTGCTTTCTTCATTTTTGAGGAATATCAGTGTTCATTGAACTCATGATTAGTGCATGAACTTGCTTTGTTCAGAGGCTAGTCCTGGTCATGGACCATTCTGGTGTAGTTTCTCAAATCAGGTGGTGATGACTGACAAGATACAAGCACCCTATATCTTATGTATAGAAACAGAATTTGTCCAATGTCATCATGACTCAGTTATGATTCCCAGGGTAAGAACTTAGAAGACAGAAAGAAGCAAATATCCCTCCGAGTATCCCTGACCTGTAGTTGCCTCCTCAGGCTTCAAGTCTATAACCCCTTGAATGTTACACAATAGGTTTGCATAAAACAGGCAGATAACATATCATTCCGACTGTATATTTTTTTATAACTTCTGATACTGTTTTGGAGGCTTCTGCCAGGTATTGTCTATACCATTTATACCCTTTCAGGTTCCTTTTAACCTTCATGGAGATTCTCTTCTCCAGTCATGAGCTAAAAATGATAACTAGAAACACTATAGATTCTTAAAATTCCTTTTTAATTATAGAGCATTAACCGTTTTGTAAACTGTTATTGATTATTCACTATCTAGGAAGATGTTTGTAAGTTTGATAGTTGAAAACCGTATAACTTCTATATATACATTTTTTTTTATTTAAATTATTTAAATATAGTTTGACTTTCATGTGATCTTTAATAGTCAGTACATCAGATCCATGTATGGCTGATTTGTCTGTAAAATGAAGGCAGGCTTCGACAAATCCCCTGCCCGACAGTCCGGGACAAGTAAAAAGTTACTCTGGCAAGTGCATTGTTCAATCACATAGCCCTCCGGGCAAGTCCTTATGAAGTCTCCTCCACAAAGGAGTTTAAAGGCATATTAAAAGTGGACAAGTAGATATTCATGCGGACAAGTAGACTAAGAGAACAGCTTGCCCAATGGACAAGTAATGAAAAAAGAATTTGTCAAAGCCTGATGAGGGAAGAGAGGCAGGGGTGGTGAATGAACATTATTGTAATGAGAGAACTGGTTGAATCTAGCAGTATTGTTCATTGTTTTTAGGAGCAGCTGTACCGTTATTCACATTTATTGATAATTCAGTATTCAGCTTAGCCAAGTAGGTTCTTGCATTGGGTTTAATATTTATCTAAATTTTAGTCTTCTTTCTGTTCTTTATGTGATTTTATGCTGCATCAAGTGGTGCTTCCTTTTTTCACAAATTGGAAACTTTTGGTATTTGTTGTTTTCACCGATGACTTACAGTACCAAGTAAATGTGACAACAGCACATTTTTGATGTGACAGTGAGATGCAAAAAGCATCTGGTAGTCCTGCAGAATTTCTGGTTGTCTCGGGCGACAGGACTACCCTTAAAATCGAACACTGCACAAATTAGTTGACGATTTTTGGCTTGCCTGTGACAAATTGGTAATTTTGTGATGTGACATATTGTGACTTGCCATCAAACATCAATCCATTATTTGATACACACATGCACCCTCACCATTTGCATTCATAGGATTTATATCTAATGTTGCTTATTTGGCAGGTCCACCTTTTGGAAAGCCCTTGGTACCAGTCACTTTGTGTCAAGGCACAACCCATACTTCATGGTGGTGGCTGTGAATGAAAGAACAGTGACAACACCTCACAAGACCACGAGGGTATATGCTGGCCTTGGAGAGGCCAAGGACAAGAATAAGAGATAAAGGAGAAGACAGGTAAGAATAATTTGTGCTGTGTTCGATTTTAAGGGTAGTCCTGTCGCCCGAGACAACCAGAAATTCCGCAGGACTACCAGATTTTGCAAAAACAGGTGTGTAAGGTTGTCCGTCAGGACAACCAAATCTTTTGAGGAAGGTGATGTGATGTTTACATTAAGCAGCTCAATGAATTGCTCAAGCAAGGAACTTTAAAAGCTGCATCAAAAGATTTGCAGCAAAGTGCGGTGATTACGCACAACTTCCCGCACCGTCACTTTATCGAAATGTGCATAGCACTATCAAGCCAAAATATGTGCCCCGTACAATCTCCACTAGTAGCCCACTAGGCTTGCACTGTACACAGAGAAGCTGAATTCCTTCGTGCAAACTACAAATTCGTAGTACTGATGTTGCAACACCAGTGCTTTCAAACTAGAGATGTTTAATTTATTAACCCGCAATGCGAACACCGTAACATTAACTATGTCCACAATGTACAATATTGCACGCCTTGAGGCAGCACTACTCTTATACAGTAGGTATCTGTTATGTTTTTTTTTTGGGGGGGGGGGGAGGGGGTTGTCCAAAAGTGAAAGCCACTTTGGAAGACTGGTGGTAAAGGGGCGTTATCAATTCCATGGTTGCGAACTTGTGAAAATGGTTACTTTTGGGACTATACCTTATTTTGAGCAGGACTACCAAATTTTACAATGTGGTAGTCCTTAGGACAACCACTGCTAATTCCTTAAAATCGAACACTGTTGTGTGTAAGTATGAGCTTACATATGACATATCCATTAGGACTCTTTATGGGATATTAAAGAATAAATATTACACAGAACAAAATCCAATGCTATTTCCAATACACTGTGAGAGGTTAGAATGTTCAAATCATTGATTTACCTATTTGAAGTGTGCTTTGTAATTTAACTCCCCAATGCATTTTTGATTCCTTGCCGAAGGCAGGCAAGGAATCTATGCGATGGTGATGTTGTGTGTGTGTGTGTGTGTGTGTGTGCACTTGTATTGATATCCAGCCGAGGACCTTGACCAGAATACACACCTACCACCTGAGGACATTTTTTCCACCTGAGGACCTAAACCCAGGTCCTCTGGTAAATGTAGTTCCATTGCATTCTACACACGTTTTCCATTATCTAGGTATAGGTAAGGGCAGAGTCCTCTACTGGCTATGAATTTGAAACAGGTGTGTGAAAATTTCAGAGGTCCTCAGGTGTGTAGGATACAACTGGTGGACTTATATTATATTGCCAATATAGTGGACTTAGGAGATATATGTGGCTTCCCAGTTGGTGTGTATAGCGAACTCTAGAGGGTAGTAATACAATGAATGTGTTCATTTGTCAATCTCATAGTTGTATGTGCTGGTCCGCAGGTGAATATGCATACATGACAACGTGCGCAGGTCCTCGGTTTGTGATGAATACCAGTATGTGTGTGTGTGTATGTGTGTATGTGACGGCTTTCCTTGTTTACACGATATCTCAAGAAGGGAAAGTTGGACAGTTCTCAAACTTGGTACATAGATGGCCCATATTGAGGGGAAGAACCCTAGTGTATTTGGTGGAGGTCAAAGGTCATCTGGGGTCACTGGGGGTCAAAATCTGAAAACCTTGTTTACACGATATCTCAAGTTACAAAAGCTTGGATAGATTTCATGCTTGGTATGTAGATGTGTTGTGGTGAGACAAAGAACCCTATTGTTTTTGGGTGGAGGTCAAAGGTCATCTGGGGTCACTGGGGTTCAAAATCTGAAAACCTTGTTTACACGATATCTCAAGTTAGAAAGCTTGGATAGATTTCATGCTTGGTATGTAGATGTGTTGTGGTGAGAGGAAGAACGCTATTGTTTTGGGTGGAGGTCAAAGGTCATCTGGGGTCACCGGGGTCCAAATCTGAAAACCTTGTTTACACGATATCTCAAGTTAGAAAGCTTGGATAGATTTCATGCTTGGTATGTAGATGCGTTGTGGTGAGAGGAAGAACCCTATTGTTTTGGGTGGAGGTCAAGGTCATCTGGGATCACCAGGGGTCAAAGTCTGAAAACCTTGTTTACATGATATCTCAAGTTAGAAAGCTTGAATAGATTTCATGCTTGGTATGTAGATGCGTTGTGGTGAGAGGAAGAACCCTATTGTTTTGGGTGGAAGTCAAAGGTCATCTGGGGTCACCAGGGGTCAAAGACTGAAAACCTTGTTTACATAATATCTCAAGGTAGGAAGCTTGGATAGATTTCATACTAAGTATGTGGATGTGTTATAGCAAGAGGAAGAACCCTATTGTTGTTGGTGGAGGTCAAAGGTAATCTGGGGTCACCGAGGGTCAAACTCTGAAAACCTTGTTTACACCATATCTCAAGTTAGGAAGCTTGGATAGATTTCATACGTAGTTTGTGGATGTTTTATTGTGAGAGGAAGAACCCTATCATTTTTGGTGGAGGTCAAAAGTCATCTGGGGTCACCAGGGGTCAAAGTCTGAAAGCTTTGTTTACACGATATTTCAAGGTATGAAGCTTGGATACATTTCATACTTAGTATGTAAATGTGTTATGGTAAGAGAAAGATACCTGTTGTTTTTGGTGGAGGTCAAAGGTCATCTGGGGTCACCAGGGGTCAAAGTCTGAAAACCTTGTTTACACGGTATCTCAAGGTAGGAAGCTTGGATAGATTTCATACTAAGTATGTGGATGTGTTATAGCAGGAGGAAGAAGCCTATTGTTTTGGGTGGAGTTCAAAAGTCATCTGGGTCACCAGGGGTCAAAGTCTGAAAACTTTGTTTACACGGTATCTCAAGGTAGGAAGCTTGGATAGATTTCATACTAAGTATGTGGATGTGTTTTAGCAAGAGGAAGAAGCCTATTGTTTTGGGTGGAGGTCAAAGGTTTTCTGGGGTCACTGGGGGTCAAAGTCTGAAAACCTTGTTTACACGGTATCTCAAGGTAGGAAGCTTGGATAGATTTCATGCATAGTTTGTGGATGTGTTATGGTGAGAGGAAGAACCCTATCATTTTTGGTGGAGGTCAAAGGTCATCTGGGGTCACCGTCGGTCAAAGTCTGAAAACCTTGTTTACACTATATCTCAAGGTAGGAAGCTTTGGTAGATCTCATACTTAGTATGTGGATGTGTTATGGTAAGAGAAGTATACCTATTGTTTTTTGTGGAGGTCAAAGGTTATCTCGGGTCACCAGGGGTCAAACTCTGAAAACCTTATACGATCTTCGGTGGATTTCATACTAAGTATGTTCATGTGGTATGGTGCGAGGAAAAACCCTATTGTTTTTCATGGAGGCCAGAAGCCATTTGAGGTCATCAGAGGTCAAAACTGAAACTTTGTAAACTTGTCATTACAAGGGAGGAATCACAGACAAATCCCTTCCTTTTTTTTCATTTTTTTGGTTATTCAAGTTTTTGTTCAAAGGTCATGTGACATGAGCTGACATGAGAAGAGGTCAAATTGTGACCACATCATAAAAACTGATGTAGTAGAGAAGTATAAATTTGATGGATGAACCACAGTGTAGCAAAGCACCCCCCTTTCGGCAAGGAATCACTAAGCCTTTTGGCTTTCTAGTTATCAGAGAAGATATATGGTTGTACGTTAATTGGAGTTATTACAAAAACTGAACAGGTTTTTGATTCTTTGCTGAAGGCTCAAGGAATCTGTGTGATGGAGGGGGGGGGGGGGGGGGATGCCAAGTGGGAGAGCCTGAACAAACTAATTGTAAGAAGCTGTTTAATGTGGGAATTCAGTATGTGAATTGTTGGTAAAACTCACCCAAACATACAGAGTACATAAATAGTAATACTGTATGCTAAATGTTCTTTTTGAAAGTTACAAAATATTTTGCCAACCAGAGTCCAAAGATCATATTTTAAAGCTGTTTTCTTACAAGGACTCACCATATGGCTGACCGTATGATTGCTTGGAAAATCAACTGCAGTTTTAGTGCTGGCATGAGGATTATAAACAACTCACTGGATTACAGGAAACCTTACTCTGTAAGACAACTGACTTAAATGTGTCAATACATGCGTGGTTTGCTGGTATGATCATATTCATCCATCCCAAACACCCCAGGTTGTATGTATAGGAAACTAAATTATGAGCCACTGAGACATTTGTCACTTGAGTTTCATCTGTTAGTGACGTTCTTCGACCTATGTAGCCTTCAAGACGCAGTCAGTGAATATGGGAGAATGTGTCATCAACAAGTCCCATGGTGGCCATCAATTGTGTGCTACAGGCATAAATTGTTAACTTGCGCTCCCCCTAGACTTCGAAGAGCGTGTTCAGAGCAATTAATTTTTCTCCCTCTGTAATTAGGTCTCTACTTGTTGGTGTTCCATGTAATTGTTCATAAGGGCAATATGTCTCAAGCTGAGGTGCAAATTTGAGGCCATCAGTCAAGTCAGGGATAAAGAGTGTTCCCACTTGAGTACGAGCAGGAGATCAGATCCGGATCCACAGGGGATTAATTTGCAAGTGGGAACGCTCTCTCTCCCCGGATCAGACCTTGAGAGCTTGATCACCCCTTTAGGGAGGATCAGACCACGTGCAGGCTATCAAAAAAAAAAAAAAGTGGGAACACAATGGGGGATCAAGGTGACCTGAGATCAAAGCAAACGAATCCTGACTTCTGCAGACTGTAATATTGTAGGACAGCTTGCCGCTAGTCTCACATCCAGCATCACACAGCTTGCCTATAGTCTCACATCCAGTGCCACACTAACTTGTGTAAACAAACATGGCCTGCAGACATAATTTCAATGATGCAACTTTCTGTCTCTTGAACTGGAGGAGGGGATCAGATCTCACGCAAGGGATCAAATAGGAACGCTCCTGTGGTTGGCCACAAAATTTTCTAGTTGACCGACCTTGGGGGATCAGCATCAGGGGATCAAGTGGGAAGACGGCCAAAATGGAGGAGTAGATTCAATGAGAAGACTTCCATGCAATGAGTGGCGGTATGGGATATTTGGCATCCTAGGCAGGTCATAAAAAAAGGAACCAAGAATGCCATGTTGTGTGACAGGGATAGATTTATCAATAGGTTGCTCTAACAGACAAAGAAAAGTCAAACAGTGCTAGCTTAGGGTAATTAGTTGAGGCAGGTGCACTGCCAAATACCACCTTTCTGATCAATGTAATCTATTTTAATGAAAAACCATGTTTGTCGGTGGTTTTACGTAATGCTGCTACTAATTAAACTTAATTCCACAGAATATTCAATTAACAAAATAAGGTACATCTGCTTTCACCCTTGTTTGTTGATTTTTTTTTTTTTTTTTTTTTTAATGCCCTCACATATTGCTGAAATTTTTATCCAATTGCAGTATTCCAGTTGAATCAACACACATGAAGGAAAGTTAAATTTTTTTCCATTTGCAAAGTTGTTCGACGTCCAATGGATATTGGCAAAGTATGGGCAGCTATCAGGCAAAAAAGTCAACAAGGGAAAAATGCATCCAAAATTCCCAAATAAAATATGGGGAAGTAATATTCAAATTATTGAAATTTAATTGTACTGAAAACCAGACTGTATTCCCACAATTGATTAGTCATCCACATTTGAAAATATTCAGCAAAAATGAAATTTTACAAACCGTGTATTTATGTGCAGAATAGTTAATTATCAAAACAAATATTGTCCATTCTGAGAGCCAAATACAACATTGTAAGCAAACTGTGTTTCTGATAATGTAAAGCAACCATGTAAAATAATGTTTGCCAAAAAGTCTGAATAGGTGGTGTCCTAACAAAGCAAAGGACTATAGATTCCACTAACTGCCTTCTTCATACACAATGGCAGCTAGGTCTTATATAAAGCTTCATATACCAGGTCTTGTTTTTGGATTTTTTGTATGATTTGGGTTTTACATGTATTTTGGGCAATAATGCAATTCTGGGATAAAATACAAAATTTTCATCGTAAGTTTTACCTCAGAGTTTTACATGTTATTTTCGCATGTTGTTTTTTTTATGGCCGCCCATATTATGCCAACGTCCATTGGATGTTGAACGACTTTGCAAACGGAAACGCCGTCCCAAATCCGAAGTTGATCCAACGACAAAATGTTTACTGGGATGTAAACAATTTGTAGCACTTGGAATCATGAGTGTTAAGATTCTCTTGATTCTTTTTCATTACATAAATGGCATTTAATTGTACAACGAATAAATAACCTAATGTTTCCTTTCATCTGATACTCATGACTTCTCGGTTACTTGCAATGCCACGGTCTACTACAGCTGTATGCAAAGTTTGTACCTTCATACAGGTGCATTGTATGACGTCATTACTATATGGTAACATTATGATTTATCAAAGAACATTTTCTTGTTCACAGCTGGGCAGATTCTTAAGTACTCAGAGGTGCCTGAAGGGATCATGTATAGCAACCAGCATAGCAACCAAAGGGGTGGAATCCCTCCTCAGCAGGTTCTGTGTTGCCATACTCGGGGAGACTGTGACCCCAAGCATCCCAGTGAGGTAGATATGCTTCCAGAGAATGTGCTCGTTAATTTTACTACACTCCTATACTTACAGCAGACCCTGGCTTTATGGATGCAGCAGGGTGCACAATAGATAAAAGGGTATATATGAGCATGTCAAGTATCTATATTATGCTGTTGGCTTTCAAGCCTGCATGGCAGACTTGACTTTATTCTTTCAATACAGGAAACTGTATATAGACCTATTGTTTATCTTTATAAATCTGCAGATTTTACCAATATGGTGTGTTCTTTGTAATTTAGCAGAAAATCCTAATTTGTTCAGGAAGATTTTCAAAAATTTAAAGAAAAAGAATGGGTTAAAGAGGATCTAGATGGATCACCGATGTGTAATTGCATGCATAAAAATGTGTAATTACCCCATGGGGTTCACTTCCCTTCACTGTTGCTGTACCATACATTCATAGCTCCTTTCAAATATTTTACCTCCAGTATGCCAATTATGATGCCCATGCAGGGTCCGCAATAGCCGGTATCGCATCGCAGTTTGCGATGCAGTTGCCAGTTGCATAATCTCCAAATATGTTGCTTCCTCTCTTGTCTCCATCCTCCCAATCAAAAGGTCCTGGGAAGAAAAGTACCATTTCAAAGGAAAATGTAGTTAATCCATTGAGTTAAAGCATACACTGGTTCCCCATTTCCTGAACTCAACATAAGGCATCTACATGCCCCAAACTATGAGATCCCTAATGTTTACCACATTTGAGCTTTCCTGCATACCATGTTTTCCAGTTGACCTCTGGTGACCTCAGGTGACTTTTGATTTCAACCAAAAACAAAAGTGTTCTTGTTCACATCTGGTGTCCTCATCTGGCCAGGGGTGGCACCGGCAGGGTGGGGGTGGGGATGGGGGAAGGACCCTCCCTGTCGGAAATTTTTGAATTTTGTTAGGGAACCTTAATATGTGCCATAAACATGTTATCCGGATGACAGTCTGTTGCCCCAATGATCTGCTTGATTTTGCTCTCAGGAAGGTCAGGTGACTTCCTCAATAAAAAGTCAGGTTTTTCACATTTTCTTCCACATACCCCAAAGTTTCAAACTTCAGTTAAAAGATGCCAAAGCATTTTAACCTCAACATCCTTTCAGGAACTGGTTGCCTTTGTTGGGGCTTTGGGTTGTTGCCCAGCCCTCCCCCATTCCCACTGTCCAGCAAATTCCAGCGCCATCCCTGCAAGAGGTCCTGGAGTACAACCAAATACAGTAGTATTCTTGTACTAGACATGGTCATCTACAAGCCAAGTACAGTATGACATTCCACAAATTTTTCCTTCTGCAGGCATCATGTTCACATATTTTTCACAGTTTGGCCTCTAATGTATTATCAACCAGAATGCAAAAATGCATTGAGGTTTCGATGATATATGTTCTATTCCAAATAATGCCATGATGTCCCATATCTTTCAGTCACTGGTCAAAATTTCCCAAGAATTCCCAAGATCATCATCTGGGGTTACGAGAGGTCAAAAAGCAAAATTTCCCAAGAATTCCCAAGATAGTCATCAGGGTCACCAAAGGACAAAATGCAAAATATCCCAAGTATTCCCAAGGCCTAACGTTACAGTATAGCCTAGAGGCTATGCTAAATACTTGGCAAGGCCCTAAGTAACATTAGCCTAGGTCTAGCCTAGTCCTCAGTAAAGGCCCGTATATAGCCGGTCGCCGATAGCTCCCTATACACGGTCCTTACTCCGACTCATTGAAAACCCGGGGTCTTCGCCCAGCACAGTGCTGGTCGAAATTGATTTTCTTCTTAGTGCAAAGTTAGGACCTAAAGTCTTAATAAACTACCATAACTTTTCCTTTCCACGTCTTACACTTATACTGCAGTTGTTTTTCATCACTTTAAACCTCGGTAAAGTTCCGAAAATTTGAAATAAAATCATCAACTTGGCCGCTTCTTAACAATTTACTGTAGCGCTCGAAATATTTGTTGACATCTGAATGCCGTGTGTGTAACATTGTGACGTCATGCACAACATTTTGATTACTGTAGTTCCTATGCATACAAATGGCAACTGCCTCTGCAGGTATTCTTTACTGACGTAATGACGTAGCTTATTAGCATACTGTTGTAAACAAGTTCCAAAGTCACACAGTAAATTTTACAGAGCGAAAAAGTTGCTGATTTCATTTCATATTTTTGGCACTTTCCTGGAAATTCTCGGTGATCCAGAACAGCTGCAATACTCTTGTAAGATCTGGAGAAGAAAATTCCTGGTTGTAAAGTAGGATTTTTCTTTCAGAATTTGCTGTGAGAAGACAGAAAATTTCAACCATTACACAGACGGCCGATACCCCCGCTATTTTCAATGGTCGGTGTAAGGACTGTGTACAGAGAGCTGTAGGCGAATGACCACAGTCCTTTACTGAGGACTAGGTCTAGCCTAGGCCTAGCTATAAGTATAAACCTAGCCTAGGCCTATGCACAGCTGGTCACAGAAATCTCTCTGTAAATACTACAAACTTAGATGATGGGTACCAACATTTGACCACAGGCAGTTCTAACGTTATATAGTACATACATATATATAAATAGACAAGGTAGCGCACTTCTTCCACACCAAGGCGTTCAGTAGCCAGATTTGGCCGATTTGGCCATATATGCACGAATACATGGCCAAGTTAGTAAAAGATTTGTCAGTTTGGCCAAAGCAGTTGGGGATTTGGCCGTATTAGTGCATTGTAGCCAAATCTGGCTACTGAACGCCTTGGTATGGAAGAAGTGCGCTACCTTGTCTATTTATATATAGGCCTATGTATGTACTATATAACGTTAGAACGGCCTGTGCATTTGACAGGCAATAACTGCTTTGACTAGCCCTAGCCTAGGCCATAGCTATTAAAGTAACCTAGGGCCTAGGCCTACCTCTAATAAGTAATATCAGCCCATACATACTGTACTACAATTAGGCTAGCCTGTACTGTGGCAGTTAGGCTAGGACTTAGTCACAGGACTAGGACTTTGTCTAGGCCTAGCCATAAACCTGGAACTCTGCATTAGATTTATGTACTGAAACTAACGTTATTGTGTGTGTAGGCTAATGTTTGTTGTTGGTTCTGTAACAACACTTAGGCCTAGGCTAGGCCCTAACTGTTAGGCCTAGGCCACAGGCGCTCAGTACTAGTATAGGCTGGCCAACACTATACAGTACATATATATAACACTGTGTTATATATATGTATAGTGTTGGCCAGCCTATACTAGTACCGAGCGCCTGTGGCCTAGGCCTACGTTAAAACTTGATCTGCCTGGTAAATTTTCCACTAAAGTTACTCATACTACTCTGCTACTCTGAAGAGGAGCCATATTACAACATACTGTGATATTCGTGCTGTAATTTTTATTATTCCATTTCTTCGTGCTATTTTTCCAATTCAGTTACAGTCAAATCTAACATTAACGTTGGGCTACTCAGCCAGCTCAACAGACCTTGGCAGGAGTCTGTCACTGCACTCAGAAACTAGCTTTTAACACAGTTTTTGATTAGTTGAAAGTGGATCTGTTTACAACTGATCAACCAATGATATGGTAGCTTATGGAATGTCATGGATCTGCTGCAAACTATCTACTGATTGGTTTAAGATCAACTTGTTGACAAAAATTTAACCAATAACATAACAGCATAGATTACTGGGCTCAAATAAATACACTACAGTACTGTACAGAAAAGTGAAATACTGTAGTCTTTTTCAGTCTTTTGATATGTTGGCTAAAGAATAATAAAGTTCGTGAAAGGACCTATTTACTCATTCAAAATTTGGATTATCAAGGAAAAATCCGTATTCCCATATTTACAATGATTTTCTGTACTGAATATGGAAAATCTGTGCTGGTTGGGAGCTCTGTCTCAGGGTTTGACCCCCCTGGTGACCCCAGATGACTTTTGACCCCCACCAAAAGTGATAGAGTTCTTCCTCTTACTATAAGGCATCTAAATACAAGGTATGAAATTTATCCAAGCTTCCTACCTCGAGATATCGTGTTAACAAGGTTTTCAGAGTTTGACCCCCGGTGACCCCAGATGACCTTTGACCTCCAACAAAAATGATAGGGTTCTTCCTCTTACCATAACGCATCTACATAATAAGTATGAAATTCATCCAAGCTTCCTACCTCAAGATATTGTGTTAACAATGTTTTCAGGGTTTGACCCCCGGTGACCCCAGGTGACCTTTGACCTCCACCAAAACAATAGGGTTCTTCCTCTCAATATGGGTCATCCATGTACCACGTTTGAGAACTGTCAGAGCTTCCCTTCTTGAGATATCATGTTAACAAAGTTTTCAGAGTTTGACCCCCGGTGACCCCAGATGACCTTTGACCTCCACCAAAAGTGAAAGGGTTCTTCCTCTTACCATAACGCATCTACATACAAAGTATGAAATTCACCCAAGCTTCCTACCTCAAGATATTGTGTTAACAATGTTTTCAGGTTTGACCTCCGGTGACCCCAGGTGACCTTTGACTTCCACCAAAAACAACAGGGTTCTTCCTCTCAGTATGGGGCATCCATGCACCAAGTTTGAGAACTGTCAGAGCTTCCTTTCTTGAGATATCGTGTTAACAAAGTTTTCAGGCTTTGAACCCCAGTGACCCCAGATGAGCTTTGACCTCCAACAAAAATGATAGGGTTCTTCCTCTTACCGTAACGCATCTACATACAAAGTATGAAACTCATCCAAGCTTCCTACCTCAAGATATTGTGTTAACAATGTTTTCAGGGTTTGACTCCAGGTGACCCCAGGTGACCTTTGACCTCCACCAAAAACAATAGGGTGCTTCCTCTCAATATGGGGCATCCATGTACTACATTTGAGAACTGTCAGAGCTTTCTTTCTTGAGATATCATGTTAACATGGTTTTCAGAGTTTGACCCCCGGTGACCCCAGGTGACCTTTGACCTCCACCAAAAGTGAAAGGGTTCTTTCTCTTAATATGGGGCATCTATGTACCAAGTTTGAGAACTGTAAGAGCTTCCCTTCTTGAGATATCGTGTTAACGAAGTTTTCAGGGTTTGACCCCCGGTGACCCCAGATGACCTTTGACCTCCAACAAAAACGATAGGGTTCTTCCTCTTACCATAACGCATCTACATACTACGTATGAAATTCATCCAAGCTTCCTAACTCAAGATATTGTGTTAACAATGTTTTCAGGTTTTGACCCCTGGTGACCCCAGGTGACCTTTGACCTCCACCAAAAACAATAGGGTTCTTCCTCTCAATATGGGGCATCTATGTACTAAGTTTGAGAACTGTCAGAGCTTCCCTTCTTGAGATATCGTGTTAACGAAGTTTTTAGGGTTTGACCCCGGTGACCCCAGATGACCTTTGACCTCCACCAAAAATGATAGGGTTCTTCCTCTTACCGTAACGCATCTACATACAAAGTATGAAATTCATCCAAGCTTCCTATCTCGAGATATTGTGTTAACAAGGTTTTCAGGTTTTGACCCCCGGTGACCCCAGGTGACCTTTGACCCCCACCAAAAACAATAGGGTTCTTCCTCTCAATATGGGGCATCTATGTACCAAGTTTGAAAACTGTCAGAGTTTCCCTTCTTGAGATATCGTGTTAACGAGCAAAGTGTCACAAACACACACACACACACGCACATACACACATACATACACACGCCATCATGACCGCATAGGTTTCTCTTTTCATCGAAACCAAAAATGAACTGTGGCCTTCATCTAGAAATATAAGCTTCCTCAACTCAACATGGGACATCCAACTGCCAATTATGAGATCCCTTATGGTTATGCTTTTCAAGATATTGTACCTAATAAAGTTTCCACAGTTTGTCTTCTTGTAATCCCAAACAACCTTTAAACTTGACAAAAAAAAAAAAAAAGCAAAATCCTTCTTGTACTATATATATAAAAGTAGCAAGTACAGTATCAGTGAAACATTCTGGAAGATACCATAAAGTGGGGATACTTGAGACAGTTTCAGAAGTTTATTTTATGTAGCACAAAAATTGCAGGCTTAACCTGAGTCATTTTACACATGATTTATGGATTGTCATAAGTATTTGTTGGACAATATTGTTTTTTAAACTTTGGTACATATTTTTTTAACTACTTTTAACAGTCTTAAATTACCCAGTGGTTGGGGATACTTGAGATGGGCACGTGATTTCAATTCATGGAGTGGGAAAATGTGTTTCGAACTGTCTGTAGCACAGCATAAGACTCTTAATTTGTTTTTAAATAAGACTAGAAAAAAGCAAGAGCAAGGATGGAACTACGTTTGAAAGATGAAGTGCCCATCTTTTTCTGTGTCCTCAAGTGAGAATACTTGAGACAACTTCAGAAGTTTCATGATATTACATTAAAAATGTAGGTTTAATCTGGGTAATTGCTAAATGTGATTCAGAGGCTTGGCATATGTGTATATTGGGCAATGTCTTTTATTCTTTTGCAACTTGGGAATTTATTTTTTTTTTATTTACTATAAATTACTAAAAAAGTGTCAAGTTACCCAGACATATTGGATTTTCCAAGAATTAATATACATTTTAATATTTTCAACAGTCACTTGACTCACTTCTGCACAAAATTAATTAGGATTCATTTAAATTGCCTCTGGTAAATATACAGGTACCTCTACCATAGGCATTTATTGAACGATTACAACCTCATATCAAAATAACAATATCAACAAGGTAAAATGAAAAGGCTGGAATAAGGGTAATTCACTTAAAGACAGTTTTAGTGAACTCGTACAATATGGTATTTTCAAGGATAAGTGCATTCGTTGAATATCTCAAGTATCCCCACTTTAGTACTTTATGGTACTGCTCCTGAGGCATCATGCACACAAAGTTTCTACAGCATGGTCTCTATTGACTACAAATGACATTTGACCCTCCACCTAATATTATAAAACTGTTCAGATTGGCTGATAGACAGACAGGCACACAGACAGAGATAGACATGCAGACAGACAGACAGACAGACAAAAAGACAGATGGGCACATAGATACTGCAGGCATAGAGGCTGACAGGCAGGTTTATGTATAGTACACACAAACTTTCCACAAAGTGGTCACTGTCAACTGCAACTGGCATTTCAGCTTCCAACAAAATCTTGAGTTCTTTACATTGATAGACAGACAGAGGGACAGGCAGACATGCAGACAGAAAGGTCCAGACAAAAAAAAAAACAAAAAACAAGTATAGGGAAGACAGTCTGAACACACTGTACCATATTAAACTTGAATCTCATTGCCAAAAGCAGCAAAGTAAGTCTAAAACAAGTAACCTCCTTCAGGACTTCTATCTTGGGTCGATCACCAATTAAGAAAAGGCATTTTAGAGGTAATTGCTGGACAGATGCTGAACAAAGTGACTGCTGTGAGGTACATACTTTTGCACTGACCACATGTAACAACAGATGTTGAATTATTCACAATATTGCATGAGTATAGTGTAAAAGCTGAGATTCAGTACTATGGGGTTGTGAAAAAAATACCAAATAATCACATATCACCATACCCCACAAAGAAACCCATAATGGATTCATGAACCATGGTGGAAATAGATAGCCCTTGCAAATATGGGTGGCCACTCATCCTGTTTTCAAGTTAGCTGAATAGATTAGCTGTTACATTCTCCGTCCTCTGTTCTATGCTACCTCATGCCAACCTTTAATTCATCCTCACCTTGGGATTCTAGTTATTAAATATCTAACATTAACTACTAAAGGTTTACAGTATGGGTGTTAATATATAACGCTAATTCCCACCTTAAGGGGAAAGTCTTTATATCATCCTACGTTAAGGCGAAAACAAAATAATAAAATACATAGGCATATATTTCGCCCAAACGTCCTCAAGATATAATCAACGTTATTTCAATGGCCTGCCATGTGTACGTGGTAACAGATACATGTCCGTAAATTTGTCAACATTGCAGTAATTGCATATAGACTGTGTGTTTAAAAGGACGTTTTCATACATTTACGTATTCCTGTATAACAAGTGTGTCAAAACGTTAAGTTGAATCCGTTTTTTCGCCCCATTATTTTCTTCGCCCTATGGTCGACTTTTTAACAACTTCTTTCGCCTTAAGGTGGGAATTAGTGAAATATATATGTGTGTATATATATATATATATATACAGATTTAAGGCCAGATTATCTTCAAAGAGTGCTCTACCTATGTAAAGGAGCGATATACAATGATTACACAAACGTTAGATAGATTATGTTTTCACCATTTTAATTCCGACAAACTTGTTTCACAAAGGTGTTTTCACGGCCTCCTCTCATCAGGGAATTATGCTAGCATAATTCCCTGATGAGAGGAGGCCGTGAAAATACCTTTGCGAAACAAGTTTGTCGGAATTAAAATGGCGAAAACATAATCTATCTAACGTTTGTGTAATTATGTATACATGTATATATATATATATATATATATATATATATATATATATATATATATATATATATATATATATATATATATATATATATATATATATATATATATATATGTATATATATATAAGGTCAAAGTACTGCGTAGCACTTATGAAGTAGGTAGGTAAAAATGAAGTAGTAAATAGTGCTAAAAGTTTGTGAAAAATTCCACGACGTTTCGGGTTTAAACCCTTCATCAGGTGGCAAAAATGCAACTGATCGTTGACACGGCCAAACGTACAATTTAAAAAATACACAATAAAATTGGGCACGGTAAACCTCGGCTAGGAAAACAGACAGTGTTAAGTGGTTACCACAAGTCAAAAAAATGCAGGAATTGCTGCGTTATAACAGTTCAAGTCTAACGTTCAGACCATGTGGGGACAGGGTTCCAAGTTTCATGATTAGGCGGTTTTCGGCAGCTAGGCGGTCATGATCGGAACCTCGACACGAGATGGCCGCCGAAACCATCAAGTCACGGATCGAGCATGTTGACGGGGGATTGAAGTGGGTGGCTACCGGGAACCCTGGGAGGTTCTGTTTGATTGATCTCAGGTGCTCGGTGACTCGGTCAGCAAGACGACGTTTTGTTTCTCCCACGTACAGTATATTACAGCGTTTACATACGAGAACGTAAACAACATTGGCTGAAGTACAGGTAAAATGCTGATGAACGTTAAACCGGTTGTTGTTGGGACCTACAATGGAAAGGTTTTTGTCATAACTGACCACCGGACAAGTATTGCATCTCCCACGGTTGCAAGGAAAAGTTCCTGGGGTGTCAGGCACTACTGCTTGAGGTTGAGAGGCATGGACCAAGTGCTTAGATATGTTCTTTTCAATTCTGAATGCCGTGATGGGGGGATCAGGGAAATGGTCACGGGTGGATGGGTCATGACGGAGGGTCTCTACATTCCTGTAAATGGCACGTACAATGGGGGTTACAGATGGGTGAAAGGACAGGACCAACGGGATACGTCTGGTGGGTGTATGGTCAGTTTTGGGGGCAAGGGCAGAGGCTCTATCAATTCCTTGTATGCGTTTCAGGGCATTAGAGAGCACTCTTTGTGGATACTGGCGTTGTTCAAAGAAAGAAATAATCTGCTTGGAAACTTTAGCGAAATCCTGGTCGTCGGAACAAATCCGTCTGGCCCGTAAAAGTTGTGAGAAAGGAATCGAATTGGTACAAGATCTGGGGTGGTTGGAAGGGTACATGAGGTAGTTGTGAGAGTCAGTGGGCTTAAAGTGGAGATTGGACTTGATTTGACGGTCGGAGATGGATAGTTCCGTGTCTAAAAACACTACTGAGGAGTTGGAAATACAGTGAGTGAATTTCAAAAACGGGCAGAACGTTTCAGCAAAGTTAATGAACTTTTCCAAATCGTTTTGAGGACCCACTGCGACCCCAACAATATCGTCAATGTACCTTTTATAAAGTATGGGCTTGATCCTGGTGTATCGTGAGAACAACTGCTCCTCAAAGTGGCCCATGGTGAGGCAGGCCACAGAAGGTCCCAGTTTAGTGCCCATAGCTACTCCTTTAATTTGGCGGAAAAAACGACCATTGAACTGAAAGCAATTTTGTGTGAGGACTAGTTCAGTCAAGCGAAGAAAGGTGGTGGTAGGGATGCTAGGGTCCTGGCGTTGATCAAGGTAATGGCGTATGGCTGCTAAAGCAGCGTGATGGGGGATTGAAGTATAGAGGCTGCTGACATCCATGGTGAATAAAGTACGTTCACTGGGATTCTCAGGAAACTCAAAATTTTGAATTAACCTAAGGAAGTGAGGAGTATCCTGGATAAACGAAGGTAGGGTTGAAACTAATGGGGAAAGTACCGAATCTATGTACTGTGAAATCAGAACCGTGGGGCAGCTGTGGGAAGACACAATGGGACGACCAGGATTATTGGCCTTGTGAATTTTGGGCAGTAGATAGAAATTGGAGATTTGTGGGCAAGGGTGCAGAAGGGCTTTAGCCGATTCAGGAAGATGTTTTTGACTTACAAGGGTAGCTAAGGTTTTCTTGACCAAGGTTTGGATTTCAGAAGTGGGGTCCATCGGCAGTTCGGTGTATGCTGTTTGGTCTGAGAGTTGTTTCTCAGCTTCAGAAACATAAAGATCTCGACGCCAAACAACAGTGGCACCGCCCTTGTCAGCAGGCTTAATAATCAAATTCTTGTTCTTCTTGAGGGACAGAAGGGCCTTCTGCTCGTCCAAAGAAACGTTACGAAAGGGAGTTACTTTGGGAGGAAGGAGACGTTCTAAATCGGCATTAATGGACTCAATTACACTGTCCAGGACCTTGCTTTTACCAGGTTTAGGGGTCCATGGAGATCGCTTAGACTGAAATGAACGGAAAACGTCCTCCGATGAAGTGTTGTCGGTTTCATCGGAATCTCCAAAATGTAAGCGAAGGCGGAGCCTCCTGCAGAACGAGGACACGTCTCTGCGGATAGAAAACTCATCTGGAAGGGGGTTCAGGGGGACAAAATTCAAACCTTTTGAAAGGACTGAACGTTCAGGGGAGGATAATTTCATGCCAGAGGGGATGGTGACGACTAATCTAGTGTTAGGAGTACGGTCACTGCCAGGGGTTAGAGTGGAATGCTCCTTGGGTAACAAGGAAGCTAAGGTCTTAGATTTGGATTCTTGTAAAAAGTTGTAAAGTTTACGGTTATAGACATGGATGAGAAAATGTACTTCGCCAGCGTTAGGAAGTGAATTAGAAAGAAAAGACCTTTGTTCATTCATGGTCCGGTCAAATAAGGCCTTTTTCCTAACCATTCCGCTAATAGCAGAACGCATCAAACCAAACGAACACGAACGTAGATAACGTGTGGTGTTACGTCTATGAACGGGGTCTGAGTAGGTATGAACGTGAAACTTGAGTTGGAAACCTCTTGGGATAACCTTCCTACGTAGGCACGTGCCCAAGAAGTGGATGTGGCTGGCAAACCTAGTTTTACTGAAGGTTGCCATAGCAAGAGAAAGTATGGCGGGAAAATGTTCGCTGGGATAGCGAGCAATTTCCTGTATAAACGTACTACGAAGCCTTGAAACAAACTGTTTCAAGCAAGGCATGGTCAACTAGTCAAAAAGGTCTTAAAATCGCAGTGAAAGGAAGTCAAAGACGTGAATAAAATAAGGTCAAAGTACTGCGTAGCACTTATGAAGTAGGTAGGTAAAAATGAAGTAGTAAATAGTGCTAAAAGTTTGTGAAAAATTCCACGACGTTTCGGGTTTAAACCCTTCATCAGGTGGCAAAAATGCAACTGATCGTTGACACGGCCAAACGTACAATTTAAAAAATACACAATAAAATTGGGCACGGTAAACCTCGGCTAGGAAAACAGACAGTGTTAAGTGGTTACCACAAGTCAAAAAAATGCAGGAATTGCTGCGTTATAACAGTTCAAGTCTAACGTTCAGACCATGTGGGGACAGGGTTCCAAGTTTCATGATTAGGCGGTTTTCGGCAGCTAGGCGGTCATGATCGGAACCTCGACACGAGATGGCCGCCGAAACCATCAAGTCACGGATCGAGCATGTTGACGGGGGATTGAAGTGGGTGGCTACCGGGAACCCTGGGAGGTTCTGTTTGATTGATCTCAGGTGCTCGGTGACTCGGTCAGCAAGACGACGTTTTGTTTCTCCCACGTACAGTATATTACAGCGTTTACATACGAGAACGTAAACAACATTGGCTGAAGTACAGGTAAAATGCTGATGAACGTTAAACCGGTTGTTGTTGGGACCTACAATGGAAAGGTTTTTGTCATAACTGACCACCGGACAAGTATTGCATCTCCCACGGTTGCAAGGAAAAGTTCCTGGGGTGTCAGGCACTACTGCTTGAGGTTGAGAGGCACGGACCAAGTGCTTAGATATGTTCTTTTCAATTCTGAATGCCGTGATGGGGGGATCAGGGAAATGGTCACGGGTGGATGGGTCATGACGGAGGGTCTCTACATTCCTGTAAATGGCACGTACAATGGGGGTTACAGATGGGTGAAAGGATAGGACCAACGGGATACGTCTGGTGGGTGTATGGTCAGTTTTGGGGGCAAGGGCAGAGGCTCTATCAATTCCTTGTATGCGTTTCAGGGCATTAGAGAGCACTCTTTGTGGATACTGGCGTTGTTCAAAGAAAGAAATAATCTGCTTGGAAACTTTAGCGAAATCCTGGTCGTCGGAACAAATCCGTCTGGCCCGTAAAAGTTGTGAGAAAGGAATCGAATTGGTACAAGATCTGGGGTGGTTGGAAGGGTACATGAGGTAGTTGTGAGAGTCAGTGGGCTTAAAGTGGAGATTGGACTTGATTTGACGGTCGGAGATGGATAGTTCCGTGTCTAAAAACACTACTGAGGAGTTGGAAATACAGTGAGTGAATTTCAAAAACGGGCAGAACGTTTCAGCAAAGTTAATGAAGTGGATGTGGCTGGCAAACCTAGTTTTACTGAATATATATATATATATATATATCTATCTCACATAATGGAGCTTTTTGTACCTTCATGCGCACATGTACTTCCTGATCATTCTTGGAGTGGATTTGTGAACACACTAGCATGGGTGGGGGGGAGGGGGGAGGGTAGGCCTACAAAATTTTTGGGATCTTCTCTCTAATGTAAGAATGTGTTATAGATGAGCTACAGATACACTGTAGGCAAACTCATGGATCGCCCCTTAGGTAGCACAAACTCTGATTACAACAATGTACATTCATTACGCTATGAGACTTCTTGTGTGAGTTCTGTTATATGATTATAAGATTATACTTAATAATTTACATAAGCAAGAAGTGAGACAACAATGTATTAGAAGTAGCATGGGGTAAGTGTATAGACTGTAAGTGTATGTGTGAAATGAATTTGGGCTTCTCCAAGTCTATGAAGAATTGATGTATACTTCTAACACAATGGTCATAAAAGCATCAATGGATGACACTGTAATGCATTGCACTTCATTTGTACCAGTGCTACTGTTGTATAATGTATAGCATGTTCAACTGTATAAAATGAGTCATTGTACCCTGCCAGACTTCTCACCATACTGTTTCAATCCCCAAAACAAAACTTACTTCCACCAGGGAACTGCTACTTGGACAGGAGAAGAAACTTCTACTTTAATTTATGCTAATCTAATTAGTCCCAGACATGCATAAGGGGATAATCCTGTAAGGATCCATAATTATACCTAAGGCTTATTCAGTTCTTTTGTCTGGCACTTACAATTCGCACATTTTATCCTTTGCAATTTCATTCAATTTCAATTTCGTTGTCTCTTGCTACCTTAACAAATGGGTTAAACAAAACAATCATTTGATTTCGAAGGGATTGCATACCTGCCAACTTTTGATTATCTAAAACTGGGACACCCACTGCGATTGCCGTCCTGGAGGGTCTATGGGGAGGGGGTCCCCCTCCCCCTTTGGAAAATTTTTGTAAATGTTAAT
Source organism: Holothuria leucospilota (assembly GCA_029531755.1). Classification (NCBI taxonomy): domain Eukaryota; kingdom Metazoa; phylum Echinodermata; class Holothuroidea; order Aspidochirotida; family Holothuriidae; genus Holothuria; species Holothuria leucospilota. The sequence goes on along the minus strand of CM055979.1, from coordinate 5,018,410 downwards.
GCCCTTAGATCAAAATGGTTGCACATTTGATGCTGAAATTTATCATAATTCCATAAGAAAAAATGTAAGATTTGTATGGGTGAGCCATGATTTCAAGCAAAATGGGCCACTTTTTAACAGCATTTCTGAAAGCAAAAACTTAATGTGTTTTAAATCAAAACTTACTATAATGCAAAAAATATCCCCTAGCCATGTATACATGACAGTTATCATTGACATGGCAGGCCAGTGTAACTGTATACAGTAGGTCACATTAAAGTATCACCTACTACCTGGTTCAAAAATGCATTGGAACCACACTTTAAAACTCTCATTAAAAGTCATCCAGCCTTTCTTTTGCTTCTTGTGAGTTTCCATATTCATTCACATACTTTCAAGAATCCGCAAAACAATGGCAAAAAGTACCGAAATTCAATGACAATACAAAAAGGCTACACAAACTGTGAACAGTTAGGCTATTGGTTAGGCTACGTTAGGCCTAAGCAGAGGCTTACAGTACAGCATGCTTGCACTGTAGGCCCAAGTTTCAACTCACTACGATGCTCAGGGTAAAAGTCTTTGTCACATCAATGTGAAAGCATAAGCATGATTCCCCGTAACCAGTAGCACCCCAACTCCTTGGCAGGTAAAAACTATTGCTTCCAGCTTGGTCATGTCGGCGATGTTTGCATTCGAGAGTATCGGTATTCTTTCTTCTCCCAGCCAGATCAGTAGGAATCTACGTACTGTATAGGCATTCCTATTACAAATTTGTGCGCATGCAATCTTACTGTAGCTTCCTACATACATTTAGTGTGTATTTTGAGGTAATGGTTGGTCTCCACAATTGCTTCCACTCTGCATACGGTCATTAGTGTTGTATTTCCCAGCATTGTAGCATGCACAGCATTGCATCATATGACAGGCATAACATCTTTATACACTTTTTCAAGGAAAAATCCCTGTAACCGAATATCTTTTTCTGGAAATATGAAAACCGGAACAAACCCGTTTTTCAGTGTTTCAGCATGCAGAAAACGGGACAAACCCGGGAAAAACGGGACAGTTGGCAGGTATGGGATTGCCGACAGCCTAATAGGAAATTCAGGCTAATACTGTAAATCAAAACAACTGGTTAGTGCTTCGTAAGAGTAGATGCTGGTGCTATAGCTAATGTTAAGTACCATAAAAGCAAATGCAGACTAGTTTCAAGTCTATACTTTGCAACTGAATTTTGATCAATTTCTCCATTTTTTCGCATATTGTAAAGGGTTTGTACATATTCCGTGTTTTACAAGGAATCAAAGCAACCTTTATGCATAATCGACACTATGCAACAAAACGAGCAAATTAATTTGCAATTAAAGCGACTGTCAATGCTGAAGTGATAGGCAAAAATTCTTCAAGATTTAGCAGATGACATGTACCTATTGTGCTTAGTTTCTAACACCTTTTGAGCTTATTGAATCTTCAACGAAGTACAAAAGGAGAGGGATTAGTGGTGTTAACTAGTTCTATGAGTTTGACCTTCGCGGCATGATCGTAGTCATCAAAGGGATGTGTGAATTTCCTTCTCCTGTCCAAGTAGCAGCTCCCTGCTTCCACCAAACTGTCTGCACTAGGCTTTATGTATAAATACTATTTTCTAGATGTTTGGAAGACCCTGCCTTCATGATGACCACATCAAGATCTCATATGCAAGTCTTGCTTATACCATCACTGTCAATTAAGTGGATGGGGGTGGAACTTGTCACCTTCTGATTGGTCACTTCAATCACACCAGAGCCACTACTGATCAATATTCATGACTAGCTTGTCATTTTCACCCAGTTGGGACAATTTTTTCTGTACTGTGTTCTCAATTCACGCTTCAAAGCATGCAAAACTGCAGAATGATGCAGTATGGGATTATGTTTATTTATGTTAGTATCCTAGGTTAGGTTAGCAACACAGAACTGACGCTACGTAGCACAAAAAAATGTAATCTTGAAGCATGCTTCAAAGCATAACAGGTTTGTCACAACTGACTGTCATTTCACCAAATCCTTTCATTTTGTTTTGTAAGGTGACACGTTTGTGTCTCCAGACATGCATACTATGCCTAACATAATGTCTCCAGGTTAGGTAAGGGTTAGAGACATGAAATTAGGTTAGGGTTACAATTCTCTAGACTTATTATCATGCATGATATCATGTTGAGGATTGGGTGTCATTTTAACAACATTTAGTACACTCACCTATGGGGAGCCAAAAATTTGACATCCCCAGTAGTTGTACAGCATTTCACTAAACTTTCTACATACAGATGATAAGAGCTAGATCAGTTGCTCCTTGATATACTGTAATATATCTTTACTCAGTTCTTGCCCTTTATAGTCTCTTCCATTAACACTACTTTGGGGGAAGTATCTTGTACAGTACTTTGTATTCATTAATGCCAGCCTGCTATTTTTGCCACAATTGATTCATCAACAAATTTCATTATCTTTGACATACTATTGGAGTGCCGGATTAACCCCATGGCAGAGCCCACATATGCTGGGGGCCCCGCGCTTTTGGGGTCCCCAAAGTGTGTGTGCACTTTTGCCATGCCTTAACAATATATGGCATATAATGTATAATAACTGTCATGTATCACTCTATAATGTGTAAAAGCAACTATTAGTTATTAGCAGTTAAAAGCCAAAATTTAATCTGTTGAGTGTTATTAATTTTGTGTAAGCGGGTGGGCAAGAGGGAAGGAGGATAAACTTGCAAAAGGGGCCCCGCTATAGAAAGTGCTGGGGGCCCCACACAACGCTAATCCAGCCCTGTACTTATTGTATCATCAAGTTTGACAGATTGTGCATAAAATGAATTCTTTGTAAGATTGCCATGCAATCACCTGAGATACACATCATCACGACTATTAAATTACAAAATAACAATTTTTATGCCATAAACAGACACACAACAGCCATCACTAGTGTTGGAATGATTATCAGTATCGGCTGACAGGGTTTCTGCCAAAGGGGGGAAAGGGGGATTTGTCCCCCTTTCCAGAAGAAGGTGGGTAAAATCCCCCCCCCCTTTTCATTTCCATTAAAATTAAAAACCAGAATGCAAAAATGCATTGAGGTTTCGATGATATATGTTCTATTCCAAATAAAGCCATGATGTCCCATATCTTTCAGTCAATGGTCAAATGCTATCTTAACATGTTGGAAAAATACAGTTTTGTATTCCTATTTAGTCTTGGGAATTCTTGGGAAATTTTGCTTTTTTTACTTCTGGTGACCCCAGATGACCTTTGACCTCCACCAAAAACAATAGGGTCCATCTTTTCACCATAACACATCCACATACTAAGTATAAAATCTATCCAAGCTTTCTCCCTTGAGAAATTGTGTTAACAAGGTTTTCAGTGTTTGACCCCTGGTGACCCTAGATGACCTTTCAACTCCACCAAAACAATGGGGTACATCTTCTCACTATAACACATCAATTTACCAAGTATGAAATCTATTCAAACTTCCTACCTGGAGATATCGTCTTGACAAGGTTTTCAGACATTGACCTCTGGTGACCCCAGATGACCTTTGACCTCCACTAAAAACAATAGGATTCATCTTCTCACTATAATGCATCTACATACTACGTATGAAATCTATCTAAGCTTCCTACCTGGAGATATCGTGTTAACAAGATTTTCAGAGTTTAACCCCCCCCCGACCCCAAATGAACTTTGACCTCCACCAAAAATGATAGGATTCTTCCTCTTACTATAACACATCTACATACAAAGTATGAAACTTATTCAAGCTTCCTACCTTGAGATATTGTGTTAAACAGGTTTTCAGGGTTTCACCCCCCCCGGTGACCCCAGATGGCCTTTGAACCCTACCAAAAATAATACGGTTCTTTCTCTACCTATAAGGCATCTACAAACAAAGTATGAAATTTATCCAAGCTTCCTACCTGGAGATATCAGGTTAACAAGGTTTTCAGGGTCTGACCCCTAATGACCCCAAATGACCTTTGACCTCCACCAAAAAAAATAGGGCTTTTCCTCTTACCATAACACATTTACATACAAAGTATGAAATTCATCCAAGCTTTGTAACTCAAGATATTGTGTTAACAAGATTTTCAGGGTTAGACCCCCGGTGACCCTAGATGACCTTTCACCTCCACCAAAAGTAATAGGATTCTTCCTCTTACCATAACGCATCTACGTACAGAGTATGAAATTCATCCAGGCTTCCTACCTCGAGATATTGTGTTAACAAGGTTTTCAAAGTTTGACCCCCGGTGACCCCAGGTGACCTTTGACCCCTGCCAAAAACGATAGGGTTCTTCCTCTCAATATGGGGCATCTATGTACCAAGTTTGAGAACTGTCAGAGCTTCCCTTCTTGAGATATCGTGTTAACAAAGTTTTCAGGGTTTGACCCCCGGTGACCCCAGATGACCTTTCATCTCCACAAAAAATGATAGGGTTCTTCCTCATACCATAACGCATCTACATACAAAGTATGAAATTCATCCAAGCTTCCTAACTCAAGATATTGTGTTAACAAGGTTTTCAGAGTTTGACCCCCGGTGACCCCAGGTGACCTTTGACCCGCACCAAAAACAATAGGGTTCTTCCTCTCAATATGGGGCATCTATGTACCAAGTTTGAGAACTGTCAGAGTTTCCCTTCTTGAGATATCGTGTTAACGAGCAAAGTGTCACAAACACACACACATACACACACACATACACACACACACATACACACACACACGCACATACACACATACATACACACACACGCCATCATGAATGCATAGGTTTCTCTTATCATCGAAACCAAAAATTGGCCATATGTTGGTTTCTTACTTAGGAAGAGGACACCTTTGCAGCAATGTTTGGACTTTCACAACTAAATGCCCTTTAAAACCCTTCAAAATGCACCTTAAAGGGGTCTTGAAGCAAGCTTTTGTCCCCCTGAACCCACTTGTAACTTTAGCCAGGGAGCATCAATTTGGACTAGGGGTTTAGGAGCAATTAATCCCCCCAATTTTTTGCATTTCTGGCGTAGTCCCTGGCTGACATTCCCCATTTTCATCCTTTATCGGTATCAGTAAAATTTACCAAGAATACCGATATTACCTAACCAATATTTATCGTCCCATATGTCATGAAAATGGTACACTGTTTGAGTACTTTTGAATGCCAGTTCCAATATTTTACCTCATCAACATCCTATATCGATATCAGTAAAATTTACCTTGAATACCGATATTACCTAACCAATATTAATCGTCCAATATGTCATGAAAATGGTACACTGTTTGAGTATTTTTTAATGCCATTTTCAATATTTTACCTCATCAACATGCCAGGACACTTCTATGTGGTGTCCCATAGCCTATGGTTAGTTGCCAAAATAACTATTTCTCAAATACTGGTACTGAAGCAGTATTGGCCGATATTGAGAAATGAAATATTGGTATCCATAACATCGGCTACGTGTAATATCGGTACATCACAAACCATTACAACCATATACATTCTGCATTCTCCTGCAAATTCTTTTAAATTCCAAAATTAATTTTCCTTCGTCACCTTTTGTGTATCCACCTTCATTGTAGCTACTTTTGTCGTATGCGTCTCGCCGTTGTATATCAGGCTTCACTAAAAAATGTCAATGAAAAGGGTGCCACAGGTTATAGGACGTACCAGTTGTTTGATACAATCTATTTCTACAGTGCATGAGTACAATTATTACACAGCCAAAGGATCCCTCACAGTATGTACGTACAAGCTAGAGTTGATAATAAAATTTTCTTTTGCTGACTACAGAGTGACTATTACCAATAGGTTATCTACAGAGGAGAGGGGAGAAGGGGGAAGGGGACAGGGGACATTGACTACCATTCTCATAAGCAAGTTGGAAAACTTCCCACTCATTTTCCCAATAAAAAATATTTTTAAGCTATTCCAACTTCAAAGCATTACCTCACTACCTCATTCATATTTTTTCATCCTGCTCACTTCCCATAATCTATGAAATTAAAAACAAGAGTTGCCCTTTAATACCTAATGCTGTTTTGTAACCTGCTTTTCTAATTAGACATAGATTTTTGTTGTGTGAAAGTCCGTTTTCATTTTGTTAAGTTAGGATTCTGTAGTAATAGTAATATACTGTAATACTGTCATAACAGTAAAATGCATTGTTAGTTATTATAATTAACAACGAAACTTAAAAATTGTGTCAAGTGTTTACATTTTTGGTAGATTTATGGAGTCTTGGATCACAACTGAGTTGCTTAAATTTGGTGATATTTGCTTGAAAATGATGAAAAATTCCTAAACTTACTACAAATTTGAATTACATTTCATGAGGAGTTTTGTCTCCTTAGTTTTGTCTGTTTTTGAGTTTTGTCTCCAGCAGCAGCAGCCATGCTTTGTTTGATACACAAATTACAATAGCAGGGTTGTACTGTATCTAGCCATTGTATGGTGCGAGAACAAAACATGGCTGCAGAGGCTGCAGCTTGGCTGAGGCAGCTGCAGTATGTGGTTTTGACATGAAACATAAGTTCACCAATAGAATAATTAATGCCACCCTATAACAACAGCATCACTGTACACACATAAATGAACTAGTACTGTGACCTTACCTGTAATCATAATAGACAACAGATAGGCAAGGTTGGTACAAAACAGGGACTGATGACAGACAGTTTCACAATCATCTGTGGAAGAAAACACTGGTTTGTTGACACCATCTACTTCCTGCATCACAGTCACCACTAACGTTTTGCAGGGGGCAGATGGTGTCTGGAGCATTTGTGTGTACTGAGTTGCAGTGTCCATAGGCAGTCTATTTGGGTCATCACAATACTTTCCATAGTAGTTCTCAACCAGTAACTGGTAGTACTGACACAAAAACAGTGACAAAGGGTTTTTGGATGCTTGATAGTAACAAAACATATCAAATGCTGAGCTTTGTTGTTGGCCACCCTGTCCAATAGGTCGTTTAAATATGTTGTCTGATGGAACAGCACATGTATGAAGAGTTTTCTCAATCTCAATATAGTTTGCCAAAAAGTCACTGCTGCTTCCTCGATGATCATCAATAGTACTAGTTGCTATCTCCCCCACAACAGCAAACAATGATGCTATTAACATCACTGCGGTTAATACAGTCCAGGTCATATTGAGTGATATTTTTCTCTATATTGCTGGAGGAAAAACTCAATTTCACTTGATCCCAATCTGATCACAGATGGTAATTTATCTGCAATGAAAGGAGCACAACACAATCAGTCATGCATTGCACTAATTTTCAAACTTGTACACGTACCTTCTTTTCACACACCACTCACACAATACATTCATAATATGCCAAGTTTAGCAGCGATTGTTCCAACAAATTAATGACAACTTAAAACCTGAATTTTCCCTCAAGAATTTTCAAAATTCCAGGACATCTTTTTGCAACCCCAATCAGTTTAACACATCTTAAAACACCATCTTGGACATGAGACAAAGTGACAGAGCATGTCATCTGACTGACCAGCACTTTATTAAAGTAAAGTCCTTGATTCTTCCCTATCTTTTCCCCTTCTGAAACTTATTTTCCATGTTTCCCGTAACAACCAGAATGGCTAGGAACCTTGATAAAGATGTGCATGCATGTTCCCTCACAGCTTACCATTATACAGGTTTTCAAGTTTTTCAAGATTTCCTTTCATATGAAACTTTCAAAAGCCTCTCCCTCTCTCAAAAATTTTCATTTAAAAATGGTGAATGGAATGGTAGATACTGGACACATAGTACCATTCTCGGCCAATTTTAAAGCATCTTCTTTTCAAGACATCTTTATTATGTTTAGGAAGTAAATCATTCCTTAAAGCACTTTCATCTCAAACTAGTTCTATTTACCATGACAGACTAAAGCTCCATCTAAACCATAAAACATTTTGTCTTGACCAGAATGTATTATTCCTATATCAGGATAGTTAGAAATATTGGGAATGATTATCAACTGTTTTTCAAATTTTAAACTTGACACTTTAAAAGTGACAAAAAGATGTGGGGTTACAGTAAATGATAATCTTTTAAGGCCTGCAGAATGTCACAGACAATGAACACTACAGGTTAACATACTCTATGTAGTTTTCTGTGTATGCAGTACACTATTGCAGAAAGTCTCCTATATTTCTGCCTTCCTGTACTAGAACACTTTTACAAATCAGACGTGGAAAATGAATGATGTTAGTGTGAGTCTTACACTTTGTATAGTGCAGTACACGAGTGATTGATGTTTCTGTGTGTAAATGTGGGAGTTGGGGTGTTTTAAATTAAACCAGGATCTGACCTTGTCTGAAGATCACATTAAGTGCTGAATTATAACATGCTATTTATCCTGATCAACAGTATTATTGTTGTGTTCTCATGTTTTTATACTCTGATCATCTTCTCCTTTCCTCCCAACTCTTAAGGGGGGATGCCCAACAGACCGAAGATTCACTAGATGGAAGGTTCGCTAGACTGATGATTCCCTTGGATGAAAAGCTACTTCGGGTTAGAAGTAGGATTGGGATTTGTGTTAGATACAGAATAGGTCTAGAATTAGGGATTATCTCCTGGTAGGATTAGGGTTTGGGTAAGGATTATGGTTAGGGGGTTAGGATTAAGATCTTCGGTCTAGTGAACCTTCCATCTACCAAACCTTCAATTTAGTGAACCCTGCCCTTCTTTAAGTATACCCATCACAAGTACCCATCGCCATCTAAGTGTTTTACAGTACACTTCTGTAGCACAATTCCAAAATACAGCAATGTCATTGATCTCACATCACTTTTCGATCCCAGAGCATCTACAAGCTTGGTCTTGTAGTCAGATTCTCCTCCTTGCTTTGGTCAAAATTTAATAGTTTAACATCAGATATGTGTGGACCTTCCATTGCCACCCCTCCATTGGTGCCACCCTGGAGGAGGGTACTAAGGGGAGGAGATAACATGTGTTCAGTGGATGAGGTGTAAAATGGTGCTATTTTTTTAGCACTTGTGACAGTTGAACTGTAACTGTTTTAGTCTTCAACTGCCACAAATGCTCATAGTAAATGCAAGCCCTTCCACTTTTCAAAAGGTTTTCAAATTTTATGAAATTTAATATTCAAAAATTGTTCATATTGATGCTAATATTTATCTGCAAGATTTGCAATAATAAAAACTGAACCATAATTAAACAAATTTTGGAAGAAATTTAGAAAGTTAAGAGAACTTTAGAGAATATTTTAGGAGTATTTTATTATATAGTGTGGAAGTGCTGAATGCTCTCTATCAGCAGCTACCATCCTCTGACTGTTACTCCATCGAAATTTCATCCATCAGACAATGCCAAGTGAAATTATTCGGGAAAAAGGGCTGCCTTGAGGTACCTTATGATCAAAAGTCTCGACACAGTCAAATTTGGCGAGAAAAGTGCAGTAATTGTGCCAGAAATGTAAGTTGTTTGTTCGAGCTAGGAGATCTGTGACATACCTTTCCGTCTATATATACTACATAGTATATGGTATACTATACAATGTTAAGGGGCGCTGGCCACAGGCGCCCCTTAACATTGTATAGTATACCATATATACTATGTAGTATATATAGACGGAAAGGTACAGTATGTCACAGATCTCCTAGCTCGAACAAACAACTTACGTTTCTGGCACAATTACTGCACTTTTCTCGCCAACCAAATTTTGACTGTGTCAAAGACTTTTGATCATAAGGTACCTCAAGGCAGGCTCTTTTTCCCGAATAATTTCACTTGGCATTGTCTGAAAGGATGAAATTTCGATGGTCGTAAACAGTATGGGGATGGTAGCTGCTTATAGGAGAGCAATCAGCACTTCCACACTGTATAATAAAATACTCCTACAATATTCCCTAAAGTTCTCATAACTTTCTAAATTTCTTCCAAAATTTGGTTTAACTATTGGTTACACTTTTTATTATTGCAAATCTTGCAGATAAATATTATCCATCAATATGAACAATTTTTGAACATTAAATTTCATTAAAATTTGAAAACCTTTTGAAAAGTGGAAGGGCTAGCATTTTCTACAAGCACTTGTGACAGTTGAAGTGTAACTGTTGTACAGTCTTCAACGGGAAGTGATAAACTAGAACCCTTTGGCAACCGCTTAATATTAATAACACTGACGAAACAGGAACGTCACAAGTTATTCAATATTCATAATCATCGGAGCTTTCGACCTTTCGAACGGCCGTGTGGTAGCTCCATGGAACAAACCAAGAAGCATACCGTTGTGCATCCATCACACGTGCACACACTAAAGGCATACGGGGTCACGATTAACTGATGGAGGGTGCATGCAGCCGTGCTCATAAGCGATTTCCGGGCAAAAATATGTAACTTTTCCCAGGCGAACTCCTGCAGGACAGTTTTAAGGTAAATTCAAGGGGATAACCAGTTAAATTGAAAGTATAGTGCCCAAACCAGGGAGTTGTTATTTGGATTGAGATATATCTAAAAAAAACGAAGAAAAGATAAAGAAAAAAACGAAGAAAATATAACATCAACATTTCTAAACAGTTCACTCAGTGTGAATTTCTACAGTCTCAAAACAGGAATTGAATAAAAATATCAACACTCAGGCCGAGCAGCCCCCGTCCACTAGCATATATTTGGTATTTTTAAAAGTTTATATTTACGATATTGCTAGTGTTTCCCCTTTTTATATGCGGTACATAGGCCTTGGAAGTGCCATTTCCAGCCAGGGCGTAGCCAGGTTTTGTGGTTGTGGTTGGGGAAAAAGCTACTCAACGTCCCCATTCTTGACCGCAGTCCTGGGGGAAGGGTATAAGGAAAGGGGTGGCTCCTCCCCTTTTGAAATTTTTTGAGCTGTCTCGAAGGGTTAGGTCAATGGGTGCTTCTATTGTATACTAGATCCCAGTGTTCTCCACAGGGGTTTTTAGAGGGGCGCAAGGGTGTGGCGTTCAGGATTTTCCCTAAGGGAGCCAGACACTCCCGACACCGGAGGACCAGCGACCCGAGGACCCCAAAAGTCCAGTTTGCCGTCGAGGGTTTGGTGAGTGGGGATTTGAAGAAAAACCTGTGTACTATACCATGCCATTTGCGGGGCATATATTTGTCATAACATTTGTATATTAGCTGGAGGAAAGGAAAATAGAATTTAACGGTTTTATCCGGAATCCTTAAACTGTAGACATTGCAAGACGCACGAAAATTTTTGGGAAAGCCTACACTAAAGAGTAATATGCCGCTTGTTTAAAACTAGGTTTAATTAGGTTGTACCGTGAAATGAGATGACATTGCTAACTATATTTAGCTATAAGTAACGGAAACTGAGGCAAGACGGAAGATTGTTTACGGCCAAGGGCACCGAAAATTGTGGTTTATATCTCAGAAATGATCCTTTTGAAAGCCAAAATAAGTAAACCGACCATGGGTGGCGACAGAATTTCCCCGAACGGGGCCGGGCCATGCCACTGACCCCAAGTTCCGACAACCCACTATGTCGAGGGGGTGCATGGAGAGAAGGGGCTTTGAAGGAGCCTAACTATCCCATGCCATTGCAGGGCATATTTTGCATAATATCACTTAATCCTTCAAGAGCCAAGTTGCGCACTGATATCGTTCTTTTGAATCTGAATCGTGAAACTGCAAAGCGCGCGAAGCGCGCGAAAAATTTTGGTAGGCTTACACAAAAAATACATGTAATCATAAAAAACAAAAAGGAAGAAAGAAAACTGTAGGGGTTGTAGACCGTATCGGGGATAGCATACATTGTATGGAAATCACCTGGACTCGCTCACCAACTGACGTACAGCATGACACACATTAGCAGGTAGCGCGCCGAAAATTTTGGGTTCTTATTAAAGAAGTTTGTCCTCTTCAGAGCAAAAACAGGTAAACCTTCAGTGGGGGGGTGGGGGGGGGGGGGGGTGGGGGGGGGGGGGGGTGGGGGGGGGGGGGGGTGGGGGGGGGGGGGGGTGGGGGGCGGGGTGGGTGGGGGGGGGGGGGGGTGGGGGGGGGGGGGGGTGGGGGGGGGGGGTGGTGGTGGGGGGGGGGGGCGTGGGGGGGGGGGGGGGTGGGGGGGGGGGGGGGGGGGGGGGGTGGGGGGTGGGGGGGGGGGGTGGTGGGGGGGGGGGGGGGTGGGGGGGGGGGGGGGTGGGGGGGGTGGGGGGTGGGGGGGGGGGGTGGTGGGGTTGGGGGGGGGGTGGTTGGGGGGGGGCGTGGGGGGGGGGGGGGGGGTGGGGGGGGGGGGGGGTGGGGGGGGGGGGGGTTGGTGGGGGATGGTGGGGGGGTTGGGGGGGGGGGGGGGGTGGGGGTGGGGGTGGGGGTCGGGGGGGGGGGGGGAGGTGTGGGGGGGATGGGTGGGGGACGCGGGGGGTGGGGTGGGGGGGGGGTGGGGGGTGGGGGGTGGGTGGGGGGGGGGGGTTTGTAGCATACACTATCTTGGAATATCTCTTCGGATGGAAAAGCAAAGATAAAAAAAAAAATAAAAATAAAAATAAAAAAACGCGCTATTTAAACAAGTTATTTAGCACAGCGTAGCCCAGAGATTCCCAAATAGCACCCTCTTCACTTTCCTCACGTCGCCCAGGTAGCCTCCAAAGACGTCCTGAAAAGCGGGGCTGAGGCAGCCCCGAAAAACGGGGCTGGGGTAGCCCCTGGGGGGGGGGTAAGACCAGGCCATCTCTCCACTACTTACAACCAACTAGAGTGTTCTGTAGTATACGCTTGGTGACTTCTATCTCACAACTCGAAATTTGTATGGAAACAAGCCTCTTTGAAGTTTGCACAGCCCAGCGTCACACTCAACACTGACAACAGTGTTATCAGGGAGTTGCTAACAAATACCAACTCCCTGGTGTTGGTAGATTGTCTCGCAAGCAGGCCCGTAGCCAGAATAATCAATTTGGAGGGCACATCAATGTTGGAGTTTCGCTGGCGTGGGGGAGGGGTCTAAAGGAGGCCTCCCCTTTGAAAATTTTTGCCTATTTCAAGGACTCTAGACGCAAAATGGTATAAGATTTTCCATATTTTTCTTCTTATATTTGTATTCCAAAAACGCTGGTCTCGTAATAATTTTTTTCTCCTTTAGTGCAAGACGTTTTATTGACATTTTTTTGGGGGGGGGGCACGTGCTCCATCCCCTCCCCCGTGGCTACTTGCCTGTTTGCACGTAAGTTCGTATTTAACTTCGATGTTTCAACTGATTTGTTTTCATATTAATGTCGGATTGCGACACAGTCTATAAACAGACACCTACCTAATAATTAACTTGTACAACAGACACGGTATCCTGGTGTGTAACTTGAGAGGAGGTCGTATTCACAAAAAACCACATAGTCAACGGCGAGTTAGCTATATAGTGCTAATGTCTTCAGCAAGTCTTTTGACTATGTAAAGAAAAACCATATCAAATGTGTTAGTATTCACCACTTTAAGAGGTCGAATTTCGACATACTGTATCATCACCGCCAACATATCGCAAAGTCGGGTCTTCAATGAGAAGTAGTGCTCCACTAATTCAAGAAATTCTTCCTCGGTAAAGGCTACCTAATGAATTTAGTCCACAAAATAGGCCTAACTTTTTTGGACTCCATGGAGGCAATAAGGCCAACGTTGCGTTCATAATTTTCGATATAGATATGATACAGCATTTCGTTGGGCCCGGCAAGGTGCTTAATGACAAGGGGCCAGCAGGGCAAAGCCCCCGGACGCTCGCGATGGGTTTGCAAAAATGATGAAAACAGAAAACTAGGGCACAGCTGTTTTCCAAAGCAATGTTTGCACCTTCGCGCGTCGAACAGCGGGCAGAACTTGTGACCCTTTACATATTTTTACGCAAAGTCCAACTAATGGCTAGATGATACGTGAGGTATGGTTGGAGAGGATGCCTATATGCATTGAAAGAGATTTTAATTAAGGTACCAATATTTTTCGGCCCGCCTTCCCACCTCCCAACTGTGATAATAACAATTTTCATAATGGGTGCATTCAAAGGGTCGCAAAAACCATTTTAGTATAAGTGACATTTTGTATAAAGGTTTCACTTAAATTTACACTGCAAAAGTCATCAATTGTATCAAAATTCTCTAATAATTTCTCATGGTCTTGCTTCCTTTCCTTCATCTTATTTCTTTTTTTCGTTCTTAGTGAAATAAATATGTGTATGATTCCAAACATTGGAGTTGCAAAGCGGTAGGGGACCACTATCTTTTGGGCACTCTACAAAATAAGTATGGCGGGTTGCAGTTTCCCTTATAGGCCTACTATACGCAAAGTTCAATGAGTATCAAATTGCCATGTAAACCAAACGCACTACACTGTGTTAAGTTTGCAATGCAGGAGGAATGGAATGCCACGAGAGAAGTTGCCCAGATGCTGATACCGTAACAGTCGCACCGGCACGGGGCCATGTATGCATCGCTGCCCAATCGACTTTCAAAAATTTTCCACATTCTTTGAATAAACTCAAGGGTGAGAAAGCAGGGGCCCCCAGTAAAAAATGTGTGTGTCGGGGGGCTGAGGTATGCTTCCGCCTCCTAAGATCCAAGGGCAAAACCCCTTATTTGTCTGTTCTGCAAGAAATGTCAAAAATTTGCAGTAATTTTCCTAAAAGTTTGTCTAAAATGTTGCACAAAATTGCATCTGAGGACCCTCAAATACCTAAAAATTTTACAAAGGGGAGGGGGACACTCCCTCCCCTTAGACCCCTCCCCCAGGACGGCGATCCGAAACAAGGTTCAGCTCCCCAGTCTCGAAAAGCTTTCTACGCCTTTGAATAAACTAAAAAGGCGTTTGAGACATTTTTGTAGGGAAGTAAAGTGAGGTGTGTTTTGAGCTGACTGACGGAACTATTTCAATCACTTTCCATCACAAATCGTTTTGCATATCAAAATTTGGGTAAATTCATGGCAAACAATAATTCTGGAATATACTTCCCAGTAAGGCAGTGCTTCACAAACTTCCCAAAATAGATGAGCACAAAGTGCGCCGCAAAAACTAGTTTTGTGCAATTTTAGCCTCTTGGTTGACTGATGAAAGGACAGTGAGTCCTCGTTTGCAAATCTATATATGAGTGATGTGTTTATGTATAACTTTTTAATAGCCTACTCAAAATTTTATTGGGGCGGCAAACGTTGGGAGGACATGCCCCCTTGCGACGCCGCTGCTGACAGGTCAGGCCAACGGGGTCCTGGAATGATAGGATGAGAAGGGCAATGAGGAAAGGGTAGTAGAAACAGGGAGTTGATATCGGGTACAATAGTTCCCTGGCATAAGAAGCTTTTGTACAGTATGTTTTCATTCCATAGCAAAGAGTGGAAATAGCTGAGTTAACGAAATTGGTGCTAATTCAGTGTTTTTTCTTCAGGAAATCTGACGAACAGCCGGGCGCCGAATGTTGACGTTCACATAGCAAACCTGTACTGATGAAGAGCAAGAGTAGGAAAGGTCTAGGCAGTAGGGGCTCTATATTGGGGCAACAATGATTGATGAATGATTGATCCCGCTGGCACCGTTTGCCCGACAGACTTTGTCATAATGTCGGAAGACTTCATGCCCATAAGCTTAGTCGTTTCCCGTAGATCAGTGGAAGAGAAACAAACACAAAGAGTCAAAGAATGGGGCAAATGCAAGGAGGGCAGAGATGAGATTTCCAAACCCTAAATGAAAAAATAGCCTACTTGAAAAAAAAAATGGTAAAAAATGATAAAAACTCCATTGTCCTGATTTATGTGTTTAAAGTTCTTAGAATCTGTAAAAATGGCATAAAAAAGTTTTTTCCCAAAATTTTCTCGGGGAGGTCCCCGGATCCCCCCCCCCCCGACGAATGAATCTCCATCCTCATGTTGCTACAACATAGATGAAGTCCATATTGATCTTAAGTGTTGTTTCTCGCGGCCCCGGGTGCAACAACATGCTTAAATAAAATAGCCTAGCCACAGCATGCATGCTTAAATGAAATAGCCTATATTGCCTTGCTAAAATCAATGAGCTTGTAATACTAAGTGTCCATAGTCATTTTTTACTACAAAGTGATTTTACTGAATAGCCTACGTTTTCAAATTTAACTTTATCCCTTCTTGAATTCTTAGTTTCTAAAGCATGAAGTCTCGAAAAAGTTTAGATGCAACTTTGCTTGTCTAGAAAGTGTCATTTCCGCCAATCTGAGAGGCACTTTAAACAAACTTGAAAGACGTATACGCTACGCACCAAATTATGATGGCCTTCATAGTATAGTGCACTAAGAGGGGAAAGGTCCCCCACCAAGTCGTCTGCTGCGGAATTGCATCATATGCATGCCACAGCCAACAAACCCTTAATATAAGGATTTCCAAACAATTTAATCAATTCAAAGTTTCGTCAAAGATAGCACCATTTTGTTTCCAAGCACCTTACTAAGACAAACATTTCTCAATAGGAGGGCCTTGGACAGCATCCCTCCCTTACACCCAGTCAAAACAAAAAAAAAAAAAAATAGGGTCTACAATTGAGATTTTGTAAACATATGTGACCAGTTGAAAGCTTTCCCAAAATAGTACCATTTTCCATTCGTAGCCACCTTACATACACAAAAATTTCTCAAAGAGTGGGTGTATTACTCCGGCTCTTATATGCCCCAACCCATCTACCCCCTTTAGAAAAAAGACACTATTACGAAATTTCTTAACATGTAGTTAGTTCAAAGCTTTGTCAAAGACCATGGGCGTAAATCCCGGGGGATGGGGGATATATCCCCCCAATATTTGACTAGGGGGGTTGGCCCATGTAATCATCCCCCCAAAGTTTCAATCTACAGATACGTGTATGATAGAAAGTATATTTTATTCTTCATTTTCGTAAGAAATTTTTTCAATCTCGCTTCACTTTCCATAACAAATGTTTCTCAAACTATCAGAATTTTAGCAAATCGTTGACAATCTATCAAAATTTTCGGGCGCTCCGCGCGCTTCCAACCTTATGTCAGTGTCACTCATATTATCAATATCTTCCGATATAGCAACTTTCGAAGAAGCACAGCAGCAAAAAGTTGAAAGTTTAAGAAGTAATAGGTAAAAGACTGGCTTATGGCAGTGTCATGTAGGTTTGTTGGGCAATTGAAAGTGTCTCGATGTAGAGTCTGAATGCAGGTTTTGTAATGGAAATATTACTCGTCACTGTTTACCACTCCATGTCATGACCATTATTAAGGTAATAATACACGAAACTGTTCTGATCACAACACTTTCCGAGGAACAGAGAGAAACATCGCCAAACATCTATGGGGGACCTCGCACCAATATGGGATCCTTCAATCTAATATATAGCATGATGTAGAAGGTTGAAAGTACGTATCTGCCGTTATACATTTTTCAAAAAATTTTACCAGAGCTTCGCCAGTTCGCGCTGAGCAATTATCGGTATAGATGGTGATGGTTAATACACTTATGACGAAAACAGCACTCTGTAACGCTCTTATTAGTCCGCCACCCCTTTTGCTGCACCTGTCAGGGAGGTCTAATATCACCTCCCTGCACCTATACCCTCCCTCCCTCTCATATTTCATTGCTGGCAGCTGTTCGTTCCGATTTTAGTTCAAAAGTAGTAATAATACGATAATTGCAAAGTGTTCGGCGTCGTACTTTATATTATCATGTGGATGTCAGGTAGTATACACATTATTTAATTGCCCCCCCCCCCCCCGCGCCCCAATTAATATGATTAATGCAGAGCTTTCAGGAGGTCCTATTCAGGTATCTGCTAGCCTTAGATGCCCTTTCATAATGCACAATGAAGGAAAGGACATGTTTCGTAATAACTCAAGAATGTTTCTGTGGACGCCACGCACATATTTTGTGTAAAAACTTTCCCGAAATAGAAGGCAGTAAAATAGACAGAAGGGAGGGGGCTTCAAGAGATTTGTTGACAACGTATCTGTCTCTTAATAGACAACATATTCTCCTCTTTTACCTTACCAAAAATTAACATTCACTAAATTATGGACATTTTCCGGCCATATATGATCAGTTCCAAAAACGTCCCAAAGATAGCACCATTTTGCATCTAAAAGACCTTAAATTAATAATAAAAAATTCTTAAAGGGGAGGGGGACCCCTTCCCCAGGACGACACCTTTATGTAGTGACAAACGAAAGATCAAAACTGCTGCATGCAAATGCAGGAACGCATGAAAAATAAAGGTGTAACTTAAGCAGACTTGGGGGAACTGAGGTATTATTACGACATCATCTATGGTGTCCCTAATCACAAAAAAACCTGGTGACGCCACTGATCTCAAGCCAACTTGCAGGTCTTGTAATGATCTCCAAATTCAAAATCCAGTTGTCTGATATGACCCTACATGTTGATCCCTGCCTTTTATAAGCTTAACAGGACATTGTTGCTCTTGTACAATCTCAATCCAGTGCAGCTTATCAACGAGTTTGGTGCTCAAAATCGTAGGCTATTTCCTAAATGCATGAATATACCAATAGCCTACCAAAGAACATTACCACTGAAAATTACCCCTTAAAACAGTCTTCCTGGAACTTCTGAGACATTAAAACCCAGGAGCTTCAGGGAGCTTCGCCCCCTGGATCCCCACCGGGGCTTTGCCCCTGGACTCCAGCAGGGGCCTTAAGGCGGGCCCCTGGACCCCACCCGTCATAGGCTCGCGCTCGCGCTCGCCGTGCACATTTTCCACATTTGCGATAGTTCACCCCACCCCCCCCAAAGTTGAAAAGAAATCTACTCCCCTGTCAAAGTCAGTCAAAATTTACATCGAAGTGGCCTTACATAAATGTCACATCATCCATGTAGAGGTCTCCTTTTAAATCCCCCCATTATGGTGACACTGGATGACTGGTGCCAATTACTATCCTAGATACGCCACTTGACCCTGTCATGAACTTCCCTCAGGGATTTATCCCAGGCTACGGCCCTGAGTTTTATTCCAGTCTCTTTTGCAACAAGTTGCCACGTGAAGAGAGAAAGATGCAGACTCAGTCACTCGAGAATAGCTGAGGGAGACTTTCTCCTCCCGTGCCTGGTCATGGCCAAGATTCAACTGCCTGAACCATCCCATGTACTTCCATATGCATCCCATAATTCCATTGTCCTCAATGAGGGCCATCACTTCAAAAGACCAATTAATAAGATACATCAACCCTCCTTGAAACACTTTTCATTAAATGTTTGAATCATTCGCATTTTTGAACTAACTTATGAATCATCAATTAACCAAATCAGCAGTTTCGGTTCTGAAGCAGCCTACCCTTGATGGATAGCTCACATTTCCCTAGTTGATAGATAACATAAAATCCCTTGGTCCACTTAAGCTGTTCTAGCTGTCATTCTTGGGCCCTGCAAGGGGATATTTTATAAAAACATACATAGTGGAATAGTTTTTTCTCCTCACCTTAGGGAGGACAAAGGCCAGGGAGTTTGCACGAAAACAGTAATGTTTGATTTGATAAGTCTCACTGTCAGATAACATAACTAGATCAATTTGTCTTGCCATGGAGAAAGTACCTGAATCAGGCGCGTAGCCAGAAATTTGCCAAGGAGGGGGCGAAGCCTGTAAGTAAAATATCTAAGCGTAGCGCCACCATAGGATGGCGCGGAGCGTACAAGAAAAAATTGGCTGAAAACGCCTCCAGATGGCTGGAAATGGCAATTCCCAGGCCTTGTAAGTTGCATCTAAACATTTTTATTTTGAGTTACTAGCAATATCATAAAAAAAAAATCATTAAAAATACAAAAATATGCTCAACGAGGGGGCGGCTTCCCCCTTCTCCCCCTCCTTGGCTACGCGCCTGACCTGAATTAGTGAGGTAAATTCACTCCTTCTACAAGGTTCAATTAATTTCATGACAGTCTTATAAAAGATTTGTGCCAAGTAAGTTGTTTAAGAATGGGAAGTAATTCAAGTCCACTCCTATTTAAAAAAAAAAAATACGAACAACGTATTGGACTAGGTGGATGCCTTTATCAGGACTGGAACAATCGCAGCGTACCGTACGTACCCTGTCTATGCAAATCATTTTTTGTTTTAATTTGAATATCTCCCAGACTTATCTCAAGTTTAAGCGTGTGCTGTAGTATAATAACGGCAGTCATATTTTTATCCCCCTAACTGCAGTGCGTCAAGGTGACCGAAACACATCAGTTTTGACAAGGTGTAGGAGAAAGTGTGGAGGCATTATTCAGACTAGTAAAGGTCCCACAATGTTCAGCCTCCGATTAATTTCATTGATATCAGAAATAAATTAGGCACACTGATATCGCAAACACTGTACGGTATAACAAAGTTAGCTTATAGCTCCCCACTGATGTCGAAAGTTTGTTTGATGTATTAAGAATTTAAGACACACTTGACTATTTTCCTATCCCTCCCCGAAAATCTCCGTAGATATCCCAGAGGAAAATTCCAGTAAACGGGTAATTGATGTGTCGGGTTTTGTTGGGTTTAACTGGTTTGCCAGGTACCTGTTAAAACCCGACACCAAGTACCTGTTACTTAACGGGAATTTTCTCCTGGTTTCAACTGGTTTTGTAAGGTACCTGTTAAAAACCAGCACCCAACACCTATTCTTGACTGGAATTTTCTTCTGGGATAGGCCCCCGAAAATTTTCGTGGCCTTGGCACAGGGTCTACTTGCCTGTAGGGTAATCCGGTCCTTGAAAGTAATTTTGTGTTTTTGTGTCATTGTTATTTTTATTTATTATTGCCCTTTGTTTAAACTTACAGAGAGCAATCTGAAGCTTGCCGAATTTCTGCCGCATTCGTAAATTTACATTCATAAACAGCCAGGGTAAGTTAATTTAACGTAACACATGTCCACGACTCTTTTAAGGTTACTGTTTTGTTTTTACAGATGGAGGACGAATTTGATTGTGTTTTGACTTGGTTTGGGTCAGTTTTGTCTTTTGTATTGGGCTTGAGGACATGGCATTTATGGGGCTTTTAGCCCTCCTTTGCCCTATAACCTGTTATGTTACGTTATAACAGGTTAAAGTGCAAAGGAGGGCCAAGGCCCAATAAGTAAGATGCCCTGAAGTCGAAACCCCTTTACCAATACAAACAACCAAACCAACACCAAACGAGTCCAGTACAATTAGATTTTACCACTGTCTTAGAAGTACTTAAAGCATTACACTGATGTAGAGTTGACTACCCACTCAGGCAGACTATTCCACTCGTTAACAACTCTGTGGGAGAAGCTGAACTTCACGCTTTAATGTCAAGCCTTGCAAAACATTTCACCAGGCCTAGCTATACAATGGCCTCGAACCGAGAATCTGCACTTCGAACCTTTAAGTTACTTTAATATAACAAAGGATTCCTTTCAGAGAGAAATTTGGAGAATGTTCCGCCCAATCCTTCTTAACTCCAGGGTGGACTTTTACATTTTAAAACGTGGGGCACATGCCCCAGCCCATGTAGGCACCGCCAGGCCTAGTCCCCCACCCCATACACCTTGGACTCCAATACTCTTTGAGAATAAGAAACTCTCATTTTTCTCAGTTCACATGAAGCCTATTCTCTTTTTTAAGCTGTTTAGACGCAACACAGGTCCGTAGCCAGGCGAGGTGCGGCAGCAGGGCAGGGGGCGAAAAAGCTAGTAGGCCTAGCCTGGGGGCGAAATATTTTTCGGGGGGGGGGGCGGGACATACTAAAATGCATTAAGCCTTAGGCAATGGTAAGTCTTTGTCTTCTGGGGAGAAACTTTTTCCATGGGGGCTTTCCTCCCTGGCCTCCCCTACCCTTAATCCTTGGCTACGGGCTTGACTATCATTTTTAGTACGACATGAAAAGCGTAGAACGGCTTTCCAAGCTTTGACGAACCCACTTGCGCAATCGTTCGTCCAATGTGAAGCAGGCGACAAGGGCAGCCATCAATATAGGCCTATTTCTTTTGTTTGGGATCAGAGTCAGTTCACAAAAATGAGTAGAATAATTGTGAAAAACCTTCCAAAGAATGTAAGTAGTATTTGAGAGAGTTTCCGGTGATAATTAATGCGTAAGTCCATTTGCGGGGAAGAATCACACGTGTACAAGGCGGCCTTCGTGTTTTAGGCCTATGTGTATTTTATGTATGTAGCTGTTTCACGAAAATAATTAGGCTTAATGTCGGGTCAATGGTGGGGCCTATCCGTACGTCGACTAGCCGCCGTGCAGACAAGGTGCGTTGATTGCTTAATCGCACGTCGACTAGCCGGCAGCCGCCATACTTTACTACATACGACTACGTGGTGTTTTGTGTTGTATGTAGGTAGCACGCATGGTGATAGGTACGTACGTAGTTGAGCCTAGGCTATGTGTCATATGTTTTGTAGGCATTGACCGACACAAAGTACCGACCGATGCATGTCAAGGTACACTATTCTGTATTTTTTAGAAGTTTGAAAGACACATGGGATCATGGCCACTATCCGTCCGGTTGTTCCATTCCATTGAAAAATAGGGGGTTGCAATCTTTAACATAACATAACATAACAGGTTAAAGGGCAAAGGAGGGCTAAGGCCCCATAAGATGCCCTGAAGTCCATACAACCTTAACTGAAAACAAAGAACCAACCAACACCAAACGAGCCCAGCACAATTAGATTCTACCACACTTATGGAAGAACTTGTCAATGTTAACCTTAAAGCAGTGCACAGATGTGGAGTTAACTACCCACTCAGGCAGACTATTCCACTCGTTAACAACTCTATGAGAAAAGCTGAACTTCCTAATGTCGAGCCTTGCAAAATTCTTAACTAGCTTCTTACAATGGCCTCGAACCCGAGAATTACATTGAACCTTTAAATAATTGCAAGAGGACAAAGGATTCCTTTCAGAGAGAAATTTGTACACCTGAAGCATGTCCCCCCTAATCCTTCTCAACTCCAGGGTGGTAAGCCCAAGATGCTTAAGTCTAACATGATAAGGTAGGTGTCTCACCTCGGGTATAAGGCGAGTGGCTCTCCTCTGAACTTGCTCTAAATGAAGCTTGTCCTTTTCATAGAAGGGACTCCAAGCCTGGGCTGCATAGTCGAGGTGGGGTCTTACCAACTGCTTATACAGATTTAGTACAATTTCTTTACTAAAACTACTGAAATTCCTCTTGATCAATCCAAGCACCCTATTAGCCCTAGCAGCAGCAGCTGCACACTGTCTAGATGGCTTTAAATCACCTGTAATAACTACACCCAGATCCTTCTCAAAAGTCACATCACTCAGAATACTACCATTCATGTTATAATCATAGCTGAAATTTTTAGGACCAAAGTGAAGGACTTTGCACTTATCTGCATTAAAAGACATTTGCCAAGTCTGAGACCATGAAAATAACCTATCCAAGTCTTTTTGCAGTAATGAGGCATCATCCTTATCACTAACCTTCCTATAGAGCTTAGTATCATCAGCGAACTTACTAATACTAGATGTGAGAGAGCTATCAATATCATTGATGAAAATTAAGAAAAGAAGCGGGCCAAGAACAGAACCCTGTGGAACTCCACTTGTAACTTCTTTCCAAGAAGAGAAATTACCATTAACAACAACTCTCTGAGATCTACCATTGAGCCATGAATTTATCCAGTCAGCACAACTGCCCTTGATGCCTAACCTATGCAGTTTAACCATAAGTCTACCTAATGGAACTTTATCAAAGGCTTTTGAAAAATCAAGGTAAATGACATCAACACTGTGACCACAGTCAAGAGATAAGGAAACATCCTCAAGAAAGCTTAGTAAATTAGTAACACAAGATCTACTCGGTAAAAAACCATGCTGTGACAGATTGAGTAACCCATTATCTAAAAGATATTTAAGCAAACAATCCTTGATTACAGATTCCATAACTTTGCACACAACACTGGTTAAACTGACCGGCCTATAATTGCAAGGCAAGCTCCGATCCCCCTTTTTGAAAATTGGAGTAACATTAGCAATCCGCCAGTCAGCAGGTACAAAGTTTGAATCCAGAAACTTCTGAAAAATAATGCAAAGAGGAACTGACAAAATCTCGGAGCATTCATGGAGAATGGCAGGATGGATCCCATCAGGCCCAGGGGCCTTACTAGCTTTTAAACTCTTCAACTTATTACAAACCAACTCTTCGGAGAAGACAACATCACTAACTAAAGAGGAAATATCAGAATCCCTACAAGTCCCCAAAACAGATGATTCCTTGTTAAAAACAGATACGAAATAATCATTTAACAAATTAGCCATATCCTGATGATCAGTAACTAGTGTGCCTTCATTACCTTGGAGAGGCCCAACACCCTCCTTAACCTTCTGCTTAGACCTGACATAGGCATGAAAAGATTTTGGATTTACCTTAACCTCCTTGGCCAATTGCTTTTCAAACTTAGCTTTAGTGTCAATAACCAAATTTTTAACTAAGAGTTCCTGCTTCTTGTAGACTGCAAAGTCATCACATTTCACATTTTTATGGTAAATGATGAGTCGTTCTCAAAATAATTCTTCTTAGATAATTTAAAAATAAAGGTGGATAATATACAACCAAAAACATTTTGAGAACGACTCTCTTAATACCTGTTATTTTTTTTAGCAAAAAGTATGAATACTTCAATATTCCTAATATCGGACTGTACTAGTCTGCCGGACGGATAGTGGCCATGATCCGACACATGCTTAGCCTATTTGCTGTTCCCTCTGTTGTCAAATCCCTCCAAACAAAACAGCTTTATTTTCCTCATTCACCTCCATATTATTGCACTACTTGCGATATGCATTTGAGCAGCGCAGAAATCATGCCTCTCAGTATGCATGTGCGTAAACGGTTGCAACCGCTACCGATTTGTACATGCTGTGTCCCTCAATCCTACGCGTACGTATGTGCGGTCAGTGGGCCGTGCGAGTAAGCAGTCACTGTACTTGTCTGCACGGCGGCATAATAACGTATGAGACGTTAAGGCACAACTGCAGAATACCCTGCCCCAAAACCCTTCTCACCGAGACTCCTGGAGTCGTGGTCGCAGTCAGCACGATGATGATGTAACAAACTGCAGAGTCACGTCTTCTCTTCACTGAGGACCAGGACTGCGACTCCACTTCAGATTGGAGTCCCGGTCGCAGTTGAAGTGGAAATCATAAGAACACCAAGGACTGGGACTGCGACTCCACCCCAGAATGGAGTCCCGGTGGCTATTGAATAAACGGCCACCGGGACCGCGACTACGACTCCACTTCAGATTGGAGTCCCAGTCGCAGTTGAAGTGGCAGTCATAAGAACACTGAGGACTGGGACTGCGACTCCGCCCCAGAATGGAGTCCCTGTGGCTATTTAAAATAAATGGCCACCGGGACCACGACTGCGACTCCACTCCAGAATGGAGGCGCAGTGGACTTAATTTCACCGAGGACCGTGACTGCGACTCCACCCCAGAATGGAGTCCCGGTGGCTGTTGAATAAACGGCCACCGGGACCACCACTGCGACTCCACTCCAGAATGGAGGTGCAGTGGACTTAAAATACTTTTTGCAAAAGTGTTCGTAGGATGTATGTTGAGTCGTTCTCAGAATGGAGGCACAGCTAGTGGACTTAGAATAATTTTCGCAAAAGTATATGGAGGATGTACGTTGACTTGTTCTCATAAAACCATCAAACGGCCACTACGACCGCGACTCCAGGAGTCTCGGTGAGAAGGGTTTTGGAGCAGGGTATTCTGCAGTTACTCCGACATTTAAAATCTCCAGGTTTGGAATGTGATTTCCAAGTTTTCTTGCAAGAACTTAATTAAGGCAGTATGCCCCCAAAATTTGCTTTGAAAAATCAGCAAATTCTTGCAAATCTCTTATTGCATTACAAGCACCTCTGAAGATGTTTTGAACATAACTATTACAAACAATAGGTAAAGCATGGAGAAATTCTCCTTGAATTTCACAATTCACTAGCAGAAACATTGTCACAACTCACATGATCAAAATAGGCCATTCATGAACTAGAGTGACAGGGCATACTGATGCTGATTGGGGTGACCGCCTATTGCCTTTAAGGTTTGCAATTTTTTAGTTTGGCAAGTCTGTAGTACTACCATAACTATTCCTTTCCAAGCATTACACTGATGCTGCAGTAGGGCTGTGACCGTTTAGCAATTAATCGCTAAACGATCGCATGTGTAATAAACTTTTAGTACAAAGCTACCAGCGATTAATTGCAAAACCCGTTTTTCCGTACGAAATAACAAACAATCTGCAGTCATTACAGAAAAGTAGATGTTCACTTGAACTCTTTTTGAGAAAAATAAATACATAATTATACAAATGGCTCACACGTAAACATACAACATCAAAGTTGAGCTTCTAGTTCTATGAGGATCCGTGTTTGAGGCTCATGGAAACTATGTCCCCCGGACGTCACTAACGCATTTTACATATTCATCATGTTCACGAGCACGTTTAAAGTCTCTATGTTGATCATAGGTGCTTGTGATTAATCGCTAAACGATCGCAAAATTTTGCGATTAAACGTTTAGTAATTTTGCTAAACGTTCACAGCCCTATGCTGCAGTTGTCAGGTTGTTTTTGATTACTTTAAATTTTTGAAAAGTTCAAAAAGTTTGAAATGAAATCATCAACATTGTCACTTTGTAGAATTTCCTGTAGTGTATGAAATATTTGTTGATATCAGAATCCTGTGTGCATAACATTGTGACATCACACAGAACATTTGATTACTGTAGTTCCCATACATACACTTGGCAAGTTGCTTCTGCAGACATTGTAACTCATTAGCATACTGATGTAAACAAAGTTTCTTAGTCATACGTTAAATTTTAGGGCATGAAAAAATTGCTCATTTCCTTTCACATTTTTGGCACTTTCCAGAATATCTCAGTAATCAAAAACAGCTGCAATACTCCTGTAAGATCTGGAGAAGGAAAGTCATGGTAGTAAATTAAGATTTTACGGTACAACTGCAGAATACAACGCCTCTTCAAGACACACTGTACCACTTAGACTCCGGAGGCGCAGTCGCAGTCACTGTGTCACTGCAACTGGGCCTCCAAAACTCAGTGGACATAAACAATGAACGCAAGACTCACATTGAGCACATTGAGTCGTTCTCAAGATAACGCAACCTTCATGTTCGACCACTATGACTGTGCCTCGGCTTCAAGCTGACTATCTTCCCCCCAACAACGAGCCATGCAGCACTTACTGTACATAGGCAAGCTGTTGTGGAGGTTAGGGAGTTGAAAAGTAGGCAGAACAGAGGTACCGTGTACACGTGTGACTCCATGTTTTTTAAAAGGTTGCTTTTTGGAGGGGTGTTGTATTCTGCAGTTGCTCCGATTTTACTTCCAAAATTTGCTGTGCGAAGAAAGACAATTTCAGCCATCACACAGATGGCAGATTCCCCGCTTTTTCCATAGGTTAGTGTAAAGACTGTGTATAGTGAACTGTAGGCAAAAGACCACAGTCCTTTACTGAGGACTAAGTTAGTGTATGACTATCATATTACTCATTCTTCTTATTTCGTATACTGCATCCCACCACCACCACCATCCCATAAAAATAAGTCTGTGTGAATACAAATTTATATGAGGAAAGCTGCTGCTGGTTTGCTTTTGGCTCAGTCAAGACCTGTCATTCCTATCACAGTATCAGCCAGAGTAGCACAGTGGTACCACGAGAAAGTCACTTAAGGGAATTTTCACTAAAAACAAACACATACAAAAAAATGTTTAACATTACCCCTTATATTAATGAACATGTTTTTCCTAAATCCCCTACATTTAAGTGTATACTGTGTGCAAACTTTCAAGAAACAAAGAAATTCCAACTGCAAGTTTCAGATGCCTTTAGCTAGGTTCAAGAATGGTGACTGGTCGGTCACCTAAATATTATGAAAGCCCATGAGAGTGATGTCTAATATATTTGATGAGCTGATATGGTCACAATAAACACAAATCATCAAATAATGGAAGGAACCATTTGCAGTGACTTGGAGAAGTTTTTACATAATTGTTGACTGTTGAGGATATTTTGAGAATGTCTGAAGCCACATTTAGGTTACAATTTACACTGGATGTTCTGTAAGCTAGGCTAGGTAAATTTCATCTTAAATGGGGTGTTAATGCTAATTTTTGACAGATTTTTAGCAGATGTAATCTCTTGCTGGACTTTCTTGACTAGGAATTGGTTTATTTAGCCTATAGGCCGTACATGTAGCACAACTATCATACATTTGGTGTGCAGTGACCAACTCAAGGTACCGACCAGCTCATGGTACACTCACTGTACAAAAGGACTGTGTGGTCATTCGCCATGAGCTCAGTGTACACAGTCCTTACAAAGACCTATGGAAATAGCAGCTTAATCGGCTGTCTTTATGATGCTTGAACTTGACTTTCTTCTCACAGCAAATTTTGGATATTAAATCTTAATTTACTACCATGACTTTGCTTTTCCAGATGTTACAAGAGTATTGCAGTTGTTTTCTACAGCTATTACCTATCAGTATTAGTGATTAGAGACCAACTACATACACAGTATTGGGCAATTTAGTTCTTGCTTATAATGTTCTCCAGGTAGGCTATTATTATTATTGAGTAGGCTGTTATTATTATTGAAAATCATGTTCATTACAATTTGGTAATTTCTTACTGTCTGGGGTGAGATTATAGAGCCTTTAATGGTGAATGTACTGCATGAAAATAGGGGACTGCAGTATACTGCATGTCATTAGTTGCATGAGCATTATCCTAGCATAACAAAAAAGAGAACTATGGAAAACAAGTATGAAAATGTTCATTATGAAATGTTCAGTGACTCTCAATGGCAGTCGACTACTATACCATGTTTGTCCCAATCATGTCAATTGATAAAAGGTTACTTGAAGTAGGAATGTAGTTATCAGCAGTTGTGCCCATATAGAGATCAGGAAATTCACTTGAAATACTTTTATTTCTCAACCCAGATGACAAGTGAGAAACTCAGAGGGATATTTGCAGCTAAGGGTGATATAACAGACCTTCAGTTAAAATACACAAAGTCAGGAGTATTCAGAAGGTTTGCATTCATCGGCTTCCAGAGCAATGCAGCAGCAAGATCTGCAATTGATTTCTTCCACAATACCTTCATAGATGCATCAAGAATTCAAGTGAGTACAGGCAAACCTCAAAGAGCTATTAAAACAAATTTTTTAAGGTAAAATCTGATGGCAGCTTCAAGCTATAATCTTACATGTAAACTTAATGTTTGTCAAGGCAGTCTAGGCTGACAAATATTCATGACTTTTTTAAATCAAGGTGGAAGAAGCCAAAGATTTAACAGCATCTGAGAAACCTCGTCCCTGGAGCAAATATTCGGATGGAAGTTCAGCTTTCAAAAAGAAAAGTGACGTGAAAGGAGGGGAAAAATCAAAACAGAAGAAAGATCCAGGAAACAGCAAAGCTAAGGTAAATTACCGTATGGAGCAAAAGTGAATCAGCCATAACCTTCTTCTTAACCGT
This sequence comes from Holothuria leucospilota, assembly GCA_029531755.1. NCBI lineage: Eukaryota > Metazoa > Echinodermata > Holothuroidea > Aspidochirotida > Holothuriidae > Holothuria > Holothuria leucospilota. The sequence continues at coordinate 4,988,951 of CM055979.1, read as the reverse complement.
CCCCTCTTTCTACAGCTCATTGCTGGCAGAAAATTGAATTTTTTTTTTCTTTTTTTGGTGCATTTGTACAATCATTAGCTGTACAAAAAAATGAAATCAGAGAATATTTCTGCTTGCTCAGAATTTCCTCTTGGGGTTGTCTTTGTAATTTTATTATGGAACAAAATTGGAACAAGTTTGGTAAAATAAAGTTGTTCCTTATTAGGAGCTAATGTGCGTAGCACAAAGAAAACAGGAAGGCATTTAAATGAAGATTGAAATTGGTTCACTTTTGTCTTTAAAGAGTATATACCAAATCACTTGCTTGATACTGTACATTACTGTCGAGTCCTTGGCTGTTATTTGCCCTGCCAAAAGTGCTTGAGGTGAAGCAGTGAATCAGAAAACAGCATCAAATATTCATGCTAGTAAGTTGCAGAAATTTACATTGCCCAGGTCATTACCCCCCCCCCACCCCCACCCAGTGATCTGCCGCTGCCAGTCAGCGCCGGTCGGGCCTGACCAGGACGCAGCATTGCCGACCGCCACAATCTGCCAAACTAACTTTTCCGACCGGCACTTATTCCTTACAAGAAACCAAATAAAATAGCCGCGTGGTCGAAGGATCGTCTGAAAAGAAACTAGGCCTATTTGTTGGTCATAATTTGAGACTGGATGAAATCCAGTTCATATTATCGTTCATAATATCCAAAACACACCTCAAAAAAAATACTATAATTTTGCATGCCAGAGCAATGACTCGATGCCAGATCGTCGCACTGTAGTTTCAATTATTAAAGGAGCAATGTACAGGCAACCAGCATGCCAGCAGTATGTTTTTTTTTTATTGAAGTACGTACGACCACAAACCTAAGCAGGTCTTAGAGGCTCCTTATTCCAATGTTCGGAACTGAAAATTAATGATTTAAAAGCCTGTCACGCTATTGCCATGAATATTTCAAACCCTTGGTAGGCCCTCCACTTGGCGGATGAGAACTATGACAGATGAGGAGTAAAATGATGCTCTCATACCCCTTGCCTATTGTGTTTCTTCTCAGTTTACACTCAGAATCATAGCGAGATTCGCTAACAACAAAACGAACGGTAAAACAGAGACCATCAAAGCAAGCCGTATTTCAATGCAAGTGCTTGGCATACATACAGAGTGTAGGCTATCATGAGTAATAGTTTCTTATATACAGCAGTACGCAATGCATACACATAGGCCTACTAAATATCCGTACGTACATATGGTCAATACTTTGCGTAAATCAATGGTGCTTATACTGTACCACGGCCATACCTCAGCTAGCACATATGAGTGTAACAAACTGTCATGCACAGCTAGCTCACTGGGCTACTTTTCAGGTACTGTAATTGCATATCATAAATGCACAAAGCACAATTTACACCATACGAATCAATATCAGCGTTTCCCCTGGTATCCTACTAAATTTACGAGACGGCTGCCTTGCTGCATTTTTTTTGCGACTGCCTCGCCTTGAAATTACTGCCTCTTACTTTTTCTCCCTTGAAAATTACTTGGAAGGCACAGACTAGATCTTTCCCTTACACATGGAGAACGTTTTCATGTTGACAATGAAACCATACAGAACTCCTGAGACATTTCCCATGCTTTTGCAATTGCCTTTAAACAACTTGAATTTGCACCCAAGTTCTAAATTGGCCAAAAATATCCTCCGAAATCTAAATGGTGGGAAAAACTCTCGTAACAAGAATTAATTTGAGGCAGACTCTTGAAAAAGTGACAAGAAATATCGGTAAGAAAGTGTATAATTACAGGCCATAATCAATGAATTACGTTTTGTTTTGCCAATACATAGATGCAATCATAAAAGAATGATTGTGATTGGCTACAGTCCAAGGCTCCAAACTGAAGCATGGATAGTAAGTGAAACCATCAGACCTCGATAAAAGTGTTGACCGTATCAATTTGAATTGACTTCAAAAAATGACTTAAATTGATATTATTTTAGAGACAGTTTTGGCACATGGTTAATTATGGAAACAAATTCTATTTTAATCCAAAAGGAAAGGACTTCAGCCCTGAACACTGGTTCGACCCCTAAAGCAAGCTACAGTCCTCTGCATACACTTTGTACTGTGTAAAGCATAGGTAGCATATTTGATCGTCAGAAGAATAAAAAAAAATAGCCCAAATCTTTAAAAATGCCAAAAGCATTTTCCTGACATGTGCAAAAGATCCCAAAACAACAATTCGCATGATAATCGCAAGCTCTAGTCAAACAGATTTTCTCTACCGGGTGTCTTTCTTCATAGTGGCTTAGCACATTGGCCATTGCCTAACGTGTAGTACGTGTATACTGAGAACCTAGCCTTACACATGAAGTTTGTAGGAGTCCCCTTACAAGTTGAGCTACATTGCCAAGAATTTTGATAAAATTTCGTTCCAGAGTGCTTAAAAATATGTCATGTGTTCCAGAAAAGGTTGTTTAACATAGAAGGGGTGATATACTGACAGGATGGCTTTTTTCCTTGTGAAAATACCTTTCATGAAATTTTAATTTTATTACCATATAGGCCTATATAACTGTTATGCCTACGTGGAACAAACTCATGTCTCCAAGTCCATTCAAATGCAATAGAGTTGCTGCAACCTACCCCACTCTTAATTAAAGATGTGTCCAAAGCCATGAGAGGAGAATGAAAAGAGTCGTGGCCCCTACCCCACCCCTTCCCCCACAAAGGACCCTCATATGGCTGTTACTAGAAAATATTACTTGCCATGCATGATCCCAATTAGTTGATCCAAGGGCAACCACAGTATACATTAGTTCAGTGTTAAAAACGAATGCCATAAAAGAAGAAAATATAAATCTGGACAGCAAAAAGAAGAAAGGAAACAATACAAGGCAAATAATTTCATATTTTTTTCGCAAGCATACAGTACATCATGCTTTTGAATTCTTACAATTGTATAGACTCACAAGAAAATTATTATGATAAAAATAATTTTGGAGATATTGCCCAAACTTACTGCCTCAGCGCTATGTACGGCATGAAATTGCTTCAAATCAAAACAAAGCTAGAGCAAACTTTGAAGTAACAACAATAAAAGGTGACATATTGTTTTTTCTGCATCTGATATATATAACAATTTTTCACAGATTTTTTTTTTTTTTTTTTTTTTTTTTTTGATAATTTGAGAAATTTTAACAACATGAGATCCCTTTTCCATGGCTGTGTACAGACAGCTTAAAACTCTCGGGAAGTGCTGTTTCCGGTCATCTGGGGGGTCTGTAAATTCCAAAATTTTTCTTGTACACTCTGCGCCAACCGATGGTGGCACTCCGCTTAGATAGTCCTGCCGGCACTCAAATCATCCTGGGCAGAACCCTGCCCACCGGCACCCCAACCATCTTTCATATTATTTTCTCCTAATGCATATCAAGGTTTGTTTACTATTAAAGTCAACATTTTCTTGAAAAGAGTCATGGATCATTAATTAACCCCAAAGGAAGTATATGCACTGTAGGCTCAGGAATGTATCAAAGCATTGCCTGTCTTTGTTGTGAAACTATCGTATTCATGCACCCTCAGGCATTTAAATGCAAATATGTATGTCTTTCTTTCAATTGTAATTGAAATGCAAATACCTTTTATTTTGCATCCCCAGGAGTCCAAAAAAGAAACTACACAGACACTTGGTTTGGATCTGGGAGAGGTGAGTCAAAAAGTGTTTGAGTTAACCCATTCTGTATTTTTAAGACTGAAACTTTCTAAAGTAATAAATGTGGAAATGTTACAATGATTATCGATCATATTTTTCTTTGTATTGCCATATCTTTATTTTCAGGATACGGTGTTCATATGGTCACTTGGGTATTAAAGCTAAATTGGCTACCAAATGCTGGAGGGCAAACAAACCCATGCAATCAGTATAATAACTTAATTTGTAAAAAAGTAATGGTTTCAGTTTATGGTGCAGAGTACAAGGTGATTTGCATGCTATACATATGTATGTATACTTCCTCACATTTCATTGCCCTCAAGTTACAACCAGTGTTCAACTGAATTTGACCTTTTGACCTTAGCTGCACAAGCTCCCTATATTAGGCTTGCTGTGGATTATCAATGAAAACTGTGGAAAAATTTCCAGAATGGCAAGCTACCATGAAGCTGCTACATTTAGCCAGTTCCATGATAAACATGTACAATGCATGCCCGGAATTTTGCTGTACCAACAGACTGATTTTTCAATATTTTTACATACATACACAGGCGTTGAGTGACAAATTTCATGGGTTGTCTTTTGTTTCTGCAACAAGATGTTACATCATTCATCCTTTTCATTCATAGAGTGACAAATTTCATGGGTTGTTTTTTTTGTTTCTGCAAGAAGATGTTACATCATTCATCCTTTTCAGTCGTAGTTTAAGGGAATAAGATAATCAGTCACACCAATTTTATTTGTAACAATCAGCTAAATATTACATATCTCTTTGTATTTTCCTTAATATGTAAAGTCCATCATGAAAGATAATTTTAAAGGTAAATTACCTGCATGAATTGAACAGTTCAGAAACAAAATAGTTGTTTTAATACATTATTTGAAAGATCCATTCATGAATTAGTATACCAGGATACACTACTTCATGTTGAGGTGGCTGCATTTACTCTTTAAGAGATTCTACTTTTAAGATAATATTTTCTTCAAAACCAATCATTTTTCTCCACAGTTGATAACAAAATTCACAATTGTAATGTGAAGATTGTGTGAACTAATACAACAATACCATATAGTCCCTATGCATAGACGTCACTGCCACGTCATGCTAGAAGGCAATGTAGCTAGGTAGATAATGTACATGACTTCGGTACACATACTGAATGCACGACATAGCCTTTGCATGCACTTAGACTTAGGTGCCGTATCTGACCAATACAAAATTATTTGTCTCCAGTTGTATTGGTGTAAGTTGTAATAACTCCATTACCTCAGCCAAGGGCACACTTTCTATTCTGTGGCATATGGTCTGTGGAGAGTCTCTGTGTTTGCTATATGCAAAAGTGCAATCCCACCTGGCATGCATGGCATTTCTGTCATATTTAACTCACTGGATTGATATTGCGTCAATACTGACAGCTGATAAATACCTAGTGCACTATGTCAGCGAGTGGCAGAGTGGTCTATTCCAGCTGCTGTGCACCAATGTGTTTCACATTTGCATGGGTTCAAATCCCGCTCAATGTACGTGGGATTTTCTCCAGGTACTTCGGCGCTTTCCTCCCACTTTGGCAATTGGCTTGCCATCAAAATTAGTTACCCCTTTGTTGGTTGCACACTGGACAGAAGCGCCTTCAGCCAGATCAGTCAGCTAACTGACTTTGATTTTGCTTTTGCCGAGTGTACTTTGGTTGGGTGGAGTTGGCTCAGTGATCAGAGTGTACTACTTTGCATACTTGAGGTCCCTTGATCAAGTCCTTGTGGAACCAGTTGGGAATTTTCTCTGGACTCATAACTGCTTGTTCAGCATAGCTGTTTGCAGTGATGCCTAGGGTGGTTTAAATTGGTGATTAGAATTTCAAGTTGTCTGACTCAGGCAAAGCAAGGATCCTCCTTCTAGCCTTACCCTCACTTCCATTGGATTGGGACATTAAATGACGGTCCCAGGAATAGGATTGGGAGTGATTACTTAGTACACCCCTACCTTGTTTCCCTCAAAGCACTTAGTCAAAAAGAGAAAGTTGTATTGGTTCCTGAATGAGCCAGATGACTTCCTGACCCTGGAAATGTTTAACTAAACAAGATTGTTCAAAATTGCAGTTACAGGTCAAACTGCTGGTTAATGGGATTACTGTATTTGATTCACTTCTGTGTTGCTGTTTGTATGTCACCCCTCATCTTCCCTCTTACAGCTTGAAATAACCAAAGTATGTTAATTGTATGATTTGTTGTATTGTTTGGAGATAATTTATAGAAGATGACAGTCTTTTGTCATTTGCTTCATAAGCTACAAGTCCTTCCATCTTGTTTGATAACAGATTTAAGTAAATGGCTATGGTGAGTTAAGCAAGTAAAGTTTGATCCCATGGAAGTAACAAATGTAGAGGATTATCCTGTTGTGTGTAGAAGGTCTTGTGTGGCAATATTCCTGCAGCATTGAAAGTTTGTTTTACCATAGTTCCTGATGATACTTCAGGTCATGGTGCTACCTGCCTTTTGCAAAGGTCATACTCAAATGACTTCTTAGGTCACTGTGCCAGCAAACAGCCACATGCTAAGCATCAGAAAAATGTCATTCTCATAATAGGAATATTTGCCAGAAAAAAAAAAAAAAAAAAAAAAAAAAAAAAAAAAAAAGAAAAAAAAAAAAAAAAAAAAGAAAAAAAAAAAAAAAAGAAGAACGACGGCCAAATAAAAAAAAAAAAAAAAAAAAAAAAAAAAAAAAAAAAAAAAAAATTAATAAAATTTATATAATAAAAAAAAAAAAAAAAAAAAAAAAAAAAAAAAAAAAAAAAAAAAAATAAAAAAAAAAAAAAAAAAAAAAAAAAAAAAAAAAAAAAAAAAAACTTTCAATGCTGCAGGAATATTGACCACAAGACCTTCTACACACAACATGGATAATCCTCTACATTTGGTTACTTCCATGGGATCAAACTTTACTTGCTTACTCACCATAGCCATTTACTTAAATCTGTTATCAAACAAGATGGAGGACTTGTAGCTTATGAAGCAAATGACAAAAGAATTGTCATCTTCTATAAATTATCTCCAAACAATACAACAACTCATACAATTAACATACTTTTGGTTATTTCAAGCTGTAAGAGGGAAGATGAGGGGTGACATACAAACAGCAACACAGAAGTGAATCAAATACAGTTAATCCCATTAACCAGCAGTTTTTTGACCTGTAACTGCAATTTTGAACAATCTTGTTTAGTTAAACATTTCCAGTGTCAGGAAGTCATCTGGCTCATTCAGGAACCAATACAACTTTATCTTTTTGACTAAGTGCTTTGAGGAAACAAGGTAGGGTGTACTAAGTAATCAACTCCCAATCCTATTCCTGGGACCGTCATTTATGTCCCAATCCCAATGGAAGTGAGGTAAGGCTAGAAGGAGGATCCTTGCTTTGCCTGAGTCAGACAACTTGAAATTCTAATCACCATTTAAACCACCCTAGGCAATCACTGCAAACAGCTATGCTGAACAAGCAGTTATGAGTCAGAGAAAATGTTCCCAACTGGTTCCACAAGGACTTGATCAAGGGACCTCAAGTATGTCAAAGTAGTACACTCTGATCACTGAGCCAACTCCACCAACCAAAGTACACTCGGCAAAAGCAAAAACAAAGTCCAGTTAGCTGACTGATCTGGCTGAAGGCGCTTCTGTCCAGTTGTGGCAACCAACAAAGGTGTAACTAATTTTGATGGCAAGCCAATTGCCAAAGTGGGAGGAAAGCGCCGAAGTACCTGGAGAAAATCCCACGTACATTGAGGCGGGATTTGAACCCATGCAAATGTGAAACACATTGGTGCACAGCACTGGAATAGACCACTCTGCCACTCGCTGACATAGTGCACTAGGTATTTACTCAGCTGTCAGTATTGACGCAATATCATCCAGTGAGTTAAATATGACAGAAATGCCATGCATGCCAGGTGGGATTGCACTTTTGGCATATAGCAAACACAGAGACTCTCCACAGACCATATGCCACAGAATAGAAAGTGTGGCAACGTGGCTGAGGTAATGGAGTTATTACAACTTATACCAATACAACTGGAGACACATAATTTTTGTATGGTCAGATACGGCCACCTAAGTCTAAGTGCATGCAAGCTATGTCGTGGCATTCAGTATGTGTACCGAAGTCATGTACATTATCTACCTTAGCTACATTGCCTTCTAGCATGCCGTGGCAGTGAACTTCCTATGCATAGGGACTATATGGTATTGTTGTATTAGTTCACACAATCTTGCACATTACAATTGGTGGAATTTTGTTATCAACTGTGGAGAAAAATGATTGGTTTTGAAGAAGAAATATTATCTTAAAAGTAGAATCTCTTAAAGAGTAAATGCAGCCACCTCAACATGAAGTAGTGTATCCTGGTATACTAATTCTGAATGGATCTTTCAAATAATGTATTAAAACACTATTTTGTTTCTGAACTTGTCAATTCATGCAGGTAATTTACCTTAAAATTATCTTTCATGATGGACGTTTACATATTAAGGAAAATACAAAGAGATATGTAATTATTTAGCTGATTGTTACAAATAAAATTGGTGTGACTGATTATCTTATTCCCTTAAACTACGACTGAAAAGGATGAATGATGTAACATCTTCCTTGCAGAAACAAAAAAAACAACCCATGAACTTTGTCACTCTATGAATGAAAAGGATGAATGATGTAACTCTTGTTGCAGAAACAAAAGACAACCCATGAAATTTGTCACTCAACGCTGTGTATGTATGTAAAAATATTAAAAAGAAAAATCAGTCCGTTGGTTAAGCAAAAATTCCGGCATGCATTGTACATGTTTATCATGGACTGGCTAATGTAGTCAGCCTTCATGGTAGCTTGCCATTCTGGAAATTTTTCCACAGTTTTCATTGATAATCCACACAAGCCTAATATAGGAGCTTGTGCAGCTAAGGTCAAAGGTCAAATTCAGTTTGAACACTGGTTGTAACTTGAGGTACATGAAATGTGAGGAAGTAATACATACATATGTATAGCATGCAAATCACCTTGTACTCTGCACCATAAACTGAAACCATTACTGTTTTACAAATTAAGTTATTATACTGATTGCATGGGTTTGTTTGCCCTCCAGCATTTGGTAGCCAATTTAGCTTTAATACCCAAGTGACCATATGAACACCGTATCCTGAAAATAAAGATATTGCAATACAAAGAAAAATATGATCGATAATCATTGTACATTTCCACATTTATTACTTTAGAAAGTTTCAGTCTTAAAATACAGAATGGGTTAACTCAAACCTTTTTTGACTCACCTCTCCCAGATCCAAACAAGTGTCTGTGTAGTTTCTTTTTGGACTCCTGGGGATGCAAAAATAAAAGGTATTTTGCATTTCAATTACAATTGAAAGAAAGACATACAATTATTTGCCCAATTTTTTTTTTTAAAAAAATGGCCCCCCCCTGAGGGTGCATGAATACGATAGTTGCACAAAAAAGACAGGCAATGCTTTGATACATTCCTGAGGCCCTACAGTGCATATACTTCCTTTGGGTTTAATTAATGATCCATGACTCTTTTCAAGAAAATGTTGACTTTAATAGTAACAAACCTTGATATGCATTAGGAGAAATAATATGAAATAAGATGGTTGGGGTGCGGTGGGCAGGGTTCTGCCCAGGATGATTTGAGTGCCGGCAGGACCTATCTAAGCGGAGTGCCACCATCGGTTGGCGCAAGTGTACAAGAAAAATTTTGGAATTTACAGACCCCCCCAGATGACCGGAAACAGCACTTCCCGAGAGTTTTAAGCTGTCTGTACGACAGCCATGGAAAAGGGATCTCATGTTGTTAATTTCTCAAATTATCAAAAAAAAAAAAAAAAAAAAAAAATCAGTGAAAAATTGTTATATATATCAGTATGCAGAAAAACACATATGTCACCTTTTATTGTTGTTACTTCAAAGTTTGCGCCCTCTAGCTTTGTTTTGATTTGAAGCAATTTTCATGCCGTACATAGCGCTGAGGCAGTAAGTTTGGGCAATATCTCCAAAAATTATTTTTATCATAATAATTTTCTTGTGAGTCTATACAATTGTAAGATTCAAAAGCATGATGTACTGCATGCTTGCGAAAAAATATGAAATTATTTGCCTTGTATTGTTTCCTTTCTTCTTTTTTGCTGTCCAGATTTATATTTACTTCTTTATGGCATTCGTTTTTAACACTGAACTAATGTATACTGTGGTTGCCCTTGGATCAACTAATTGGGTCATGCATGCAAGTAATATTTTCTAGTAACAGCCATATGAGGGTCCTTTGTGGGGGAAGGGGTGGGGTAGGGGCCACCGACTCTTTTCCTTCTCCTCTCATGGCCTTTGGACACATCTTTATTAAGAGTGGGTAGGGTTGCAGCAACTCTATTGCATTTGAATGGACTTGGAGACATGAGTTTGTTCCATGCAGGCCTAACATGTTTATATAGGCCCTATATGGTAATAAAATTAAAATTTCATGAAGGTATTTTTCACAAGGAAAAAACGCCATCCTGTCGTATATCACCCCTTCTATGTTTAAACAACCTTTTCTGGAACACATGACATATTTTTAAGCACTCTGGACGAAATTTTATCAAAATTCTTGGCAATGTAGCTCAACTTGTAAGGGGACTCCTACAACTTTCATGTGTAAGGCTAGGTTCTCAGTATAAACGTACTACACGTAAGCAATGGCCAATGTGCTAATCCAATATGAAGAAAGACACCCGTAGAGAAAACCTGTTTGACTAGAGCTTGCGATTATCATGCGAATTGTTGTTTTGGGGTCTTTTGCACATGTCAGGAAAATGCTTTTGGCATTTTTAATGATTTGGGCTATTTTTTTATTCTTCTGCATTCAAATATGCTACCTGTGCTTTACACAGTACAAAGTGTATGCAGAGGACTGTAGCTTGCTTTAGGGGTCGAACCAGTGTTCAGGACTGAAATCCTTTCCGTCTGGATTAAAATAGAATTTGTTTCCATAATTAACCATGTGCCAAAACTGTCTATAAAATAATATCAATTTAAGTCATTTTTTGAAGTCAGTTCAAATTGATACGGTCAACACTTTTATCGAGGTCTGATGGTTTCACTTACTATCCATGCTTCCCGTTTTGGAGCCTTGGACTGTAGCCATCACAATCATTCTTTTATGATTGCATCTCTATGTATTGGCAAAACAAAACGTAATTCATTTAGTTGGCCTGTAATTATACACTTTATTTACCGATAGTTCTTGTCACTTTTTCAAGAGTCTGCCTCAAATTAATTCTTGTTACGAGAGTTTTTTCACCATTTAGATTCGTTCGGGGATATTTTTGGCCAATTTAGACTTGGGGTGCAAATTCAAGTTGTTTAAAGGCAATTGCAAAAGCATGGGAAATGTCTCAGGAGTTCTGTATGGTTTCATTGTCAACATGACAACGTTCTCCATGTGTAAGGGAAGATCTAGTCTGTGCCTTCCAAGTAATTTTCAAGGAGAGAAAAAGTAAGAGGCATTAATTTCAAGGCGAGTCAGTCCGCAAAAAATGCGCAGCAAGGCAGTCCCCCCCGTCTCGTACATTTAGTAGGATACCAGGGAAACGCTGATATTGATTCGTATGGTGTAAATTGTGCTTTGTGCATTTATGATATGCATTACAGTACCTGAAAAGTAGGCCAGTGAGCTAGCTGTGGCATACAGTTTTGTTACACTCATATGTGCTATGCTGAGGTATGGCCGTGGTACAGTATAAGCACCATTGAATTTACGCAAAGTATTGACCATATGTACGATACGGATATTTATTAGGCCTATGTGTATGCATTGCGTACTGCTGTATATAAGAAACTATTACTCATGATAGCCTACACTCTGTATGTATGCCAAGCACTTTGCATGTGAAATACGGCTTGCTTTGATGGTCTCTGCTTTTTACCGTTCGTTTTGTTGTTAGCGAATCTCGCTATGATTCTGAGTGTAAAACGAGAAGAAACACAATAGGCAAGGGGTATGAGAGCATCATTTTACTCCTCATCTGTCATAGTTCTCATCCGCCAAGTGGAAGGGCCTACCAAGGGTTTGAAATATTCATGCAATAGCGTGACAGGCTTTTAAAATCATTAATTTTCAGTTTCCGAACATGGAATAAGGAGCCTCTAAGACCTGCTTAGGTTTGTGGTCGTACGTACTTCAATAAAAAAAAACATACTGCTGGCATGCTGGTTGCCTGTACATTGCTCCTTTAATTAATTGAAACTACAGTGCGACGATCTGGCATCGAGTCTTGCTCTGGCATGCAAAATTATAGTATTTTTTTTTGAGGTGTGTTTTTGGATATTATGAACGATAATATGAACTGGAATTTCATCCAGTTCTCAATTATTGACCAACAAATAGGCCTAGTTTCTTTTCAGACGATCCTTCGACCACGCGGCTATTTTATTTGGTTTCTTGTAAGTGAATAAGTGCCGGTCGGAAAAGTTAGTTTGGCTAGATTGTGGCGGTCGGCAATGCTGCGTCCTGGTCCGCCCGACCGGCGCTGACTGGCAGCGGCAGATCACTGGGTGGGGTGGGGGGGGGGTAATGACCTGGGCAATGTAAATTTCTGCAACTTACTAGCATGAATATTTGATGCTGTTTTTTCTGATTCACTGCTTCACCCAAGCACTTTTGGCTGGCAAATAACAGCCAAGGACTCGACAGTAATGTTACAGTATCAAGCAAGTGATTTGGTATATACTCTTTAAAGACAACAGTGAACCAATTTCAATCTTCATTTAATGCCTTCCTGTTTTCTTTGTGCTACGCACATTAGCTCCTAATAAGGAACAACTTTATTTACCAAACTTGTTCATTTTGTTCCATAATAAATTACAAAGAAAACACCCCAAGAGGAAATTCTGAGCAAGCAAATATCTCTAAAAAGACAATTAAAAAGATTTCATTTTTTTGTACAGCTAATGATTGTACACATGCACCAAAAAAAGAAAAAAAATTCATTTTCTGCCAGCAATGAGCTGTAGAAAGAGGGGACGGTTAAGAAGAAGGTTATGGCTGATTCACTTTTGCTCCATACGGTAATTTTACCTTAGCTTTGCTGTTTCCTGGATCTTTCTTCTGTTTTGATTTTTTCACCCTCCTTTCACGTCACTTTTCTTTTTGAAAGCTGAACTTCCATCCGAATATTTGCTCCAGTGACGAGGTTTTTCTCAGATGCTTGTTAATCTTTGGCTTCTTCCACCTTTGATTTAAAAAGTCATGAATATTTGTCAGCCTAGACTGCTTGACAAACATTAAGTTTCCATGTAAGATTATAGCTTGAAGCTGCCATCAGATTTTACCTTAAAAAATTTGTTTTAATAGCTCTTTGAGGTTTGCCTGTACTCACTTGAATTCTTGATGCATCTATGAAGGTATTGTGGAAGAAATCAATGCAGATCTTGCTGCTGCATTGCTCTGGAAGCCGATGAATGCAAACCTTCTGAATACTCCTGACTTTGTGTATTTTTAACTGAAGGTCTGTTATATCACCCTTAGCTGCAAATATCCCTCTGATTTTCTCACTTGTCATCTGGGTTGAGAAATAAAAGTATTTCAGTGAATTTCCTGATCTCTATATGGGCACAACTGCTGATAACTACATTCCTACTTCAAGTAACCTTTTATCAATTTGACATGATTGGACAAACATGGTATAGTAGTCGACTGCCATTGAGAAGTCACTGAACATTTCATAATGAACATTTTCATACTTTGTTTTCCATAGTTCTCTTTTTTGTTATGCTTAGGATAATGCTCATGCAACTAATGACATCCAGTATACTGCAGCTCCCCCTATTTTCATGCAGTACATTCACCATTAAAGGCTCTATAATCTCACCACAGACAGTAAGAAATTACCAAATTTGTAATGAACATGATTTTCAATAATAATAAACAGCCTACTCAATAATAATAATAGCCTACCTGGAGAACATTATAAGCCTAAGAACGAAATTGCCCAATACTGTGTATGTAGTTGGTCTCTAATCACGAATACTGATAGGTAATAGCTGTAGAAACAACTGCAATACTCTTGTAACATCTGGAAAAGCAAAGTCATGGTAGTAAATTAGATTTTAATATCCAAAAAACAAAATTTTTTTTTTTTTTGCTGTGAGAAGAAGTCACGTTTCAAGCATCATAAATGACAGCCGATTAAGCTGCTATTTCCATAGGTCTTTGTAAGGACTGTGTACACTGAGTCTCATGGCGAATGACCACACAGTCCTTTTGTACAGTGAGTGTACCATGAGCTGGTTCGGTACCTTGAGTTGGTCACTGCACACCAAATGTATGATAGTTGTGGCTACATGTACGGCCTATAGGCTAAATAAACCAATTCCTAGTCAAGAAAGTCCAGCAAGAGATTACATCTGCTAAAATCTGTCAAAATTAGGCATTAACACCCCATTTTAAGATGAAATTTACCTAGCCTAGCTTACCCGACATCCAGTGTAATTGTAACCTAAATGTGGCTTCAGACATTCTCAAAATATCCTCAACAGTCAACAATTATGTAAAAACTTCTCCAAGTCCACTGCAAATGGTTTTCCTTCCATTATTTGATGATTTGTGTTTATTGTGACCATATCAGCTCATCAAATATATTAGACATCACTCTCATGGGCTTTCATAATATTTAGGTGACGCGACCAGTTGCACCATTCTTGAACCTAGCTAAAGGCATCTGAAACTTGCAGTTGGAATTTCTTTGTTTCTTGAAAGTTTGCACACAGTATACACTTAAATGTAGGGGATTTTAGGAAAACATGTTCATTAATATAAGGGGTAATTGTTAAAACATTTTTTTGGTATGTGGTTTTTGTTTTTTAGTGAAAATTCCCTTAAGTGACTTTCTCGTGGTACCACTGTGCTACTCTGGCTGATACTGTGATAGGAATGACAGGTCTTGACTGAGCCAAAAGCAAACAGCAGCAGCTTTTCCTCATATAAATTTGTAATTCACACAGCTTATTTTTATTGGGATGGTGGTGGTGGTGGGATGCAGTATACGAAATAAGAAGAATGAGTAATATGATAGTCATACACTAACTTATTAGTCCTCATAAAGGGACTGTGGTCTTTTGCTACAGTTCACTATACCAGTCTTTACACTACCCTATGGAAAAAGCGGGGAATCTGCCATCTTGTGATGGCTGAAATTGTCTTTCTTCGCACAGCAAATTTTGGAAGTAAAATCGGAAGCAACTGCAGAATACAACACCCCTCCAAAAGCAACCTTTTAAAAACATGGAGTCACACGTGTAACACGGTACCTCTGTTCTGCCCTACTTTTCAACTCCCTTAACTCCACAACAGCTTGCCTATGTACAGTAAGTGCTGCATGGCCTCGTTGTTGGGGGAAGATAGTCAGCTTGAAGCCGAGGCACAGTCATAGTGGTCGAACATGAAGGTTGCGTTATCTTGAGAACGACTCAATGTGCTCAATGTGAGTCTTGCGTTCATTGTTTATGTCCACTGAGTTTTGGAGGCCCAGTTGCAGTGACACAGTGACTGCGACTGCGCCTCCGAGTCTAAGTGGTACCAGTGTGTCTTGAAGAGGCGTTGTATTCTGCAGTTGTACCGTAAATCTTAATTTTACTACCATGACTTTCCTTCTCCATAATCTTACAGGAGTATTGCAGCCTGTTTTTGATTACTGAGATATTCTGGAAAGTGCCAAAAATGTGAAAGGAAATGAGCAATTTTTTCATGCCCTAAATTTAACGTATGACCTAAGAACTTTGTTTACATCAGTATGCTAAATGAGTTACAATGTCTGCAGAAGCATCTTGCCAAGTGTATGTATGGGAACTACAGTAATCAATGTTCTGTGTGATGTCACAATGTATGCACACAGGATTCTGATATCAACAAATATTTTTCCATACACTACGGAAATTCTACAAGTGACAATGTTGATGATTTCATTTCAAACTTTTTGAACTTTTCAAAAATTAAAGTACTCAAAAACAACCTGACAACTGCAGCATAGGGCTGTGAACGTTAGCAAAATTACTAAACGTTTAATCGCAAAATTTTGCGATCGTTTAGCGATTAATCACAAGCACCTATGATCAACATGAGACTTTAACGTGCTCGTGAACATGATGAATATGTAAAATGCGGTTTTTTGGGGGGTGGGGGGGGGGGGGGGTGGGGGGGGGGCGGGGGGCGGGGGGTGGTGGGCGGTGGTGGGGGCGGGGGGGGGGGCGGGGGGGGTGGGGGGGGCGTGGGGGGTGGGGCGGGGGCGGGGGGGGGTGGCGGGGTGGGGGGGTGGTGTGGGGGGGGGGGTGGGGGGGGGGGGGGGTGGGGGGGTGGGGGTGTGGGGGGGGGGTGGGGGTTGGGGGGGGGGGGGGGGGGGGGGGGGGGGGGGAGGGGGGGGGGGGGGCAGGGGGGGGGGGGGGGTGGGAGGGGGGTGGAGCGGGTGTGGGGGGGCGGTGGGGGGGGGGGGTGGGGGGGGGGGGGGGGGGGGTGGGGTGGGGGGGGGGGGTGGGTGGGCGGGCGTCAGTGGGGGGGGTGGGGGGGGGGGGGGGCGGCTGGGGGGGGGTGGGGGGGGTGGGGGGGAGGGGGGGGGTGGGGGGGGTGGGGGGGGGTGGGGCGGGGGGAGGCGGGGGGGGGGGGGGGGTGGGGGGGGGGGGGGGTGGGGGGGGGGGGGTGTTACTGGTGCGGAAGATGAATGCTTTATTATGTTTGGTGGAGGTCAAAGGTTCGATGTAGGGTCACCAGGGGTTCAAACACTGAAACTGTTTTTAGCATGATATACTCAAGATAGGAAGTCTTGAATAAATTATCATACTTAGTATGTTAAATGCATTATGGTAAGAGGAAGAACCCTATCGTTTTGATGGAGGTCCAACGGTCATCTGGGGTCAAAAAGCAAAATTTAAGAATTCCCAAGATCGTTCCTCATGAGTTCACCAGAAGGGCAAAAAAGCAAATTTTCGCAAGAATTCCCAAGATCATCAGCATTGAGTCATCAGATGTTCAAAACATGCAACAATTTCCCAGCGAATTCCCAAGATCAAATATGAACCTAACAATTATTTTTCCAACATGTGAAGATAAGCACTTGACCAGTGACTGAAAGACATGGGACATCATGGCATTATTTGGAACTAGAACATATATCATCGAAAACACCTCAATTGCATTTTTGCATTCTGGTTATTGATGTAATATAACCTTTGGCCAATAAACCCTCATAAAAGGTGATTGTTTAGAAATTTTAGGTCAGTTGGGTCATCTGGCAGTCATTTTGGGGTCAAATTTATGAGAAAAAAAAACAAAAAACTGTCTTCCCCCTACTGATGTAGGTGATAGATAGTTTAGGGTGTTTGTGGACTGTAGTATAACTTTGGTAATAGCCCCATACAGATGTGTTCAGATATTTTAAGTCATCGGTCATCTAGTGGTCATGTTGAACTGTGTTACCATTGCCATAACCCCACCTTCCATTTCCAAATAGATTGAAATATTTAATGATTTCGGACTCTCCAAAAACTGAGGACTGAGCCGCCAATTTTCTTTGCAGCTCTTGAAGGAAGGAGAACAGGCCTGCAGTCTCTTGGGTCTCATGGATTTCCAGCCATAAATGAAAACCCCTTTTGTGTGCCTCAGGATTACCAGGGAGCGCTGTTGAGAGACTCGGAGAAACATCGGCCATTATCTTGCGTCAGACAATATGTTTACTTGCAGAATAATGTAATCATTTTTCAGGTAGACCAAAATTTTGATTGACAGGTCTCTTTGCTCTTATATGTTTGACCTTGTTGACCTTTCCTTTCTTAATTGAATGATTTCCCTCTTTCAAAGTGCAGTAATCCTGTAACAAAGACCATTGTCAAGATGTTGCTTTTGAAGGATAACTGTGCAGCTGATAAATGTGAAACGTTTTCCCACGTTTTTGATCAGAACGACTGTTCACCTACTCTTAAGTTGCCACCAATCATTGACTATTCTAATTTCTTCATTAAGAAAGGAATATACCTGTTTGCAAAAACCAGTGGGAGTCGAAATTTTGATGGATGAACCATTAAAAACATTTCCGGGAGAGTTCCTGAAATAGCGAACAATGTATTTATGTTCAAAAAGGAATATAAAAAGATATACTGTACCTTTTAAAATGTGGCCACCTGGTGGCACAAGTTGAAATAAATTTTGCTCTCCTTGACGGCTGGCAATGTGATATCAATGGGCGGAAATTATCCTATGAGCTCCCTCAAATGTAGCAGACGACAAGAACAATTGTCTTCACTGCCTAATCCCTCTAAGTTTTAGAGCAATTTCAGGAACCAGACAATGCGAAGCTTAAGTGTCGGCAAAACACCTAGTTTCAAAGGAGGAACAAGTGTTGTTTCTCCATCCCTTACAGCTCCCTGGGAATAAAAACTCATTAGTGGAATCCGTCAGGCATTAATTAAACCAATAATTGCTACTGAGGGCTCAAAAAGGTCGTTCCTCTACCAAACCTGAAACTACTAATACCAGGAGACTTTCCGGACGGGCTTCGCTCCTTGGACCCTACCAGGGTGTTTTAGTCCCTTTGACCCCATCAGGGGCCTAGGGCGAGCCCTAGGGCCCCAACCATTTTAGTGCCGCACTTCACGCTCAGTGTGCGATTGCCTTGGCACACTCTTCGCTTTACCACAGCAGCTTGTCCCACTTTTAGAAACGAAAGGTTTCGTGGTAGGAAACTTGTTATGTGTACCTCACCTGTGCATGTCGAATCAAAAAAAAAAAAAAAAAAAGAAAAGAAAGAACACACCATAGAAATAGAAGAGGAGGCAGGGGTGGCAGCTTAGCTGTAATGGCATCGGGTGCTTTGGTAGTTTTTGAAGTTTTTGAGGTTACATGTGAAAGGGGAGGACCAGAAGGCCCTATGCATCTGGTTATTTTAATCCTGGGACCTGTTTCATAGTAACTTTCATTGCAAAGAAGGCCAGTCAGTCAGGAGGTAACTGTGTTATATCAGTCTCAGGTTCGAACCAGCATATCCATGGTGCGAAGCATTAGAATGTGATGCTGTTACTGTGAAAAACATTATCTTTTTTATCCAGCGCAAGAGTTTGAAAATTAACACAAGGAAAATCTGTGGGAAAATGGAAAACGAAAAGTTGGGGGATTATTGTCATCATGAAATGATGGGAGCCCTTGAAGTGAATTTTGTAATTTCCCCAATACCTTATATACTTGGAAGTCAACTTGGCACATCAGAAAACTAGTTTTGTAAAAAAATAGTTTTGTATTGTCTTTCATAAGTGAAAACTTTATGTTTAGGACCATGCATATTGTGACACCAAAGTTTATGGTAACTAAGGGGCTTTAGTCTGCACAAAATTGAAAACTTAAACAAAATTACATAAATATTGCATTAGAGGGTATGTTCAGGACATAAGCAGCCTTCCGCATTAAACTGAGAAAGTTTGCATGTAATTAAAAGGGATGTTGCAATCACGCAAGTGTGTTTTGGATATCCCTATATCAACTATTGACAATGGTTGATTACACTTTGATGGGCATAAATTAAGACAATCAGCATCAATCCCATTGGTCAATAAATTGTTCTTTCTATCTGGTCAGACAGTGCCCACCCGTACTTTGCTAGGAGATGGCATGAGTAATTTAATACACTTGTCTCAGAAGAATCCCCAAGTTAGTAAAGAGGACTTAATTATTAACTCATCGAGGTGAGATTTGCTCTCTCTTGTATAATTTGTGTTACAGATTGTACTTCATGAACCAAATATCATCCACTGTTAAAGGTACACACCAAGGGTAAGTTTGTTTCCTTAATTGTTAATGCTTCTTTGTTCTTTTCATAGGGTTGAGCTCAGCACAATTGGTATGACCACATCACTACCAGCACTGCCAAAAATCCAGGTGATATGTAAGCCAGTGCAGAAACCGTCAGTCAAAGAAGCAGAACATAGTAGGTAAAAATCATTAAAAATTTAGTAATGGAACAAGCGTTGATTTCTACATATAACAAATTTAGCCTTTGAGAGTAAAACATTGCACTTTTGACTTTCCCAATCCCACTCACATGGTTGCCTTTCGCTCCTTTCCAAACACCAGGTTTCTTGTCCAAGATATCTTTGGGGGATCTGACCAGCTACTTTGCTATAACAGACTGTTTAAGAAGGGTTTTACAGACGAGAAGTCACCACTTTCTGCCTTCCTGACCATCCACAGGAAAAAGTCGCCCCCTACTACTGGTATCTTCTTTGCAAGTCATTCTTGTCCATTTATATCCTTTAGCATCTGACTGTTTCCAGTGCTCAGTGTAATGTGTACTGATTGTACTTAATAAGGTTTTCCAACCATTCAATTGGCTTT
The DNA here is from genome assembly GCA_029531755.1 of Holothuria leucospilota. Taxonomy (NCBI): domain Eukaryota; kingdom Metazoa; phylum Echinodermata; class Holothuroidea; order Aspidochirotida; family Holothuriidae; genus Holothuria; species Holothuria leucospilota. The sequence goes on along the minus strand of CM055979.1, from coordinate 4,968,866 downwards.
TGGAGGTCAGTCATTTTTGTGCTAAAGTTCCCCAGGCATTATAGACACCTATTCCACATACACTAAGGCTACACTCTCCTTAGCTCCAAGGGTACAGTGCATATTCTTCCATAGGCTAGGCTGTAGTATTGGGCTATTTCAAGGTTCCTGGCCTTTCCATTTTACCTCCTCCCGTGATATGAAAGCCCTGTCACCTCCCCTGTAACAACCAGTAAACAAACAAGGACCAGGCTAAACACTGGCCATGTCTAATACCTACACTTCAAACCCGATGCTCAGCTCATACCTCCCAGACCGTTATACCAGTTATGGTAAACCTAACAGTTGCAGTCATCCCTCTCCTTCGCTAATAACCCCCTATCTTTCAAATCAGCTGCAAAAACAAACGTCACTAGGTAGGCCTGTCCCAGCAAGATAGAGTGTAATGTACAATGAAGACTCAGGACCAGGGGAACTGACCCTCGAGCTTTGAACAACCTCTTAATGATTTCCCAATCTGTAATTGATCACCTTGACAAAGAACCCTGAAGAAGAAACTATGCCAGTCCCATCTCACTCCCTTACCAATACCTCCTCCAAAGACAGGTACACTACCCCTGACCTATCCCTTTCCACCAAAAATGAAGCTGGGTGCTGCCTCTATAAACTCAGACCCCTTCCCTCCAATCCATCCAAACCCAACACTTCTGCACCAGACCACTTACCTGACCTTGCTCCAAAGCTTCCCACCAGCCCTATGCCTCCACTGGAATTCCTGTTGCCCCATCATCATCCAAAAACCAAAACACCCCCACCCCTGAGCCTTACGAAATTAATGCCTGACATGCAGTTTTACAAACTTGCAGATCACCCAAACAGGGTTATCATACAATCCACTGACTTTCCATCTACAACCGTGCCCTAAAGTACCATCTTCAAGCCTGCGACAGGTCCCTAACGATTACAGCCCTCGGTCAGCCTGATTTTTGTTATTTTAAATTTTGTGAGTGGCTTTTAATACTTGTTATTTATTTTTTTAACTATAGCTTTTTCCTATTTTGAAGTCTTTTTATTGTTGGTAGTATTTAGTTTTGGAATTTTAGTTCCTTTTGATAAACTGTTTGCATTTGCCTGAATTTGGATTCTTCTTTTATTCTCATTTATTGTTCTGCTTTGATTTGTATAGCACCTTTCATAACTTCTTTGTTCAAAGTATTTCACTATTTTTTTGTGTGTTTTTGTTTTTAGAAGTCATAATATTAGATTTGATCACATTTGTATAATTCACTTTCATAACTTCTTTGTACAAAACATTTCACCTATTCTTTTTGGTGTTTTTTTTTTTTTTTTTTTGGTAGTCATAATAGTAAATCCAATCACATTATTAAAAAAATACCATAACAATCATTAAATATTATTGAATGTAATTGCTGCATACTACTTATGAGAACAAAATGAATGACTGATAATGTTCTTTAAGTAGACTTCTGGCAATTCACATTCTAGCAGGTGGTGGCCATCCTGGCCCACTGTGATTCGGAACCTTGAAGAGGATTTCTCTGTCAGTGACACATGGGGACATTTGATTTGTTGAAAGTGGTCAGATTTTGTTTGTTAAAGTTTCCCGTGTTATTTCGGCAGTCGGATCTACCGTCACTTAAAGAGCCCAAAACACCCCCTTCCTTGACATCACAAGGATCTTTGCAGCTGCCAATCCTCCAAATCAAAGTTCCATCACTAAGGAAGAAATGGTCACTTCTGTTGTTGAACAGGGCATCACTTTGTTCAGCTATCAGCATTTTCATCGATTTCAAACATGTCTTCCCACCTTCCTCTGCTGCTCTGTGTTATCAGTGTCTATAATTTGGCAACACCTCGTCAAATTACAACCCTCAACTTCACCCTCATTGTACTGCTGGAGTACAACACTGTCTAATGCTGACATGTTCACCTGTGGTTACAATTGCTACACCTGTAACCTTCACCTAGCAGGGTGACTTTCAGACACCCCATCTCCACCATAAGACCACTAAAAGCAGTGGCAGCTCCCAGATTTCAATGACTATCAAGCAGGCTTTTGTTTTAACTGTTCTACTGCAGACCAACTTTTGTATTGTACAGTCTGCCAAGGACTAAAGATGACAAAATTACAACTTCTGCCTCTGTTGATGTTGAGAGGTCATTTGACGCCTTCTGGCACAATGGACTAAGACTCGAACTAATTAGACTCAACCTGCCCACTCTCATCACCAGAATACTTACTATTAACTCAGAACCCTTCCCTCCAACCCAATACTTCTGCACCAGACCACTACTTGACCCCTTCTCTAAAGCTTCCCCAGCCCCGGGCTGTGCCTCACTAGAATCTGCACCAGTATCATCCAAACCTAAGCATCCTCACCCCCACTCCTCTTACAAAATTCATGCCTGACATGCAGTTTTACTAAATTGCAGATCACCCAAACAGGGTTATCATACAATTCACTGACTTTCCATCTGCAACTGTGCCCTAAAGTACCTTCTTCAAGCCTGCGACAGGTCCCTAACGATCACAACCCTCGCTCAGTCAGCCCCATGTTTGTTATTTTATATTTTGTTGGTTGCTTTTAATACATGTTATTTATTTTTTACTATAGTTTTTCATATTTTGAAGTCTTTTCGTTGTTGGTAGTATTCAATTTTGGAATTTTAGTTCCTTTTGATAAACTGTTTGCATTTCCCTGAATTTGGATTCTTCTTTTATTCTCATTTATTGTTCTGCTTTGATTTGTGTAACACCTTTCCTAACTTCTTTGTACAAAGCATTTCACCTATTCATTTTTTTTTTCTTCTAGTAGTCATAATAGTACATTTGATCACATCATTCAAAAAATACCGTAACAATCATTAAATATTATAAAGTGTAATTGCTGCATACTACTTATGAGAACAACATGAAAGACTGATAATGTTCTTTAAGTAGACTTCTGGCAATTCACCTTCGAACAGGAGGTGGCCATCCTGGCCCACTGTGGTTAGGAACCTTGAACAGGATTACCCTGTCAGTGACACATGAGGACATTTGATTTGTTGAAGTGGTCAGATTTTGTTTGTTAAAGTTTCCCGTGTTATTTCGGCAGTCGGGTCTACCATCATCTAAGGAGCCCCCTTCCTTGACATCACAAGGAACTTAAGAGCTGCCAATGCTCCAAATAGTTATATCACTAAGGAAGAAATATTCTTGCCTGTTGTTGAACAGGGCATCACTTTTTTCAGCTATCAACATTTTCATCGATTTCAAACATGTCTTCCCACCTTCCTCTGCTGCTTGGTGTTATGAGTGTCTAAAATTTGGCAACACCTTGTCAAATTACAACCCTTAACTTCACCCCCATTGTACTGCTGGAGCACAACACTGTCTGATGCCAACAAGTTCACCTATGGTTCCAATATATTGCTACACCTGTAACCTTCTCCTAGTGGGCGTGACTTCAGGCACCCCATCTCCACCATGAGACCACTAAAAGCAGTGGCATCACCCAGATTTCAATGACTGTCAAGCAGGCTTTTGCTTTAACTGTTCTACTGCAGACCAACTTTTGTACTGTACACAGTCTGCCAAGGACTAAAGACGAACAGAATTACAACTTCGGCCTCCCTTGATGTTGAGAGGGCATTTGATGCCGTCTGGCACAACGAACTAAGACTCAGACTGCCCACTCTCATCGCCAGAATACTTACTTTTTAATCAATTGTACTATCTTTGCAAGGATACAAGCCACCCTTCACTGGTTATTGGATTGCTGTTCTCAAATTTTTCACCACTTTTGTCGTTGTGCTTTGTTTCAGTTTTGGTTTACATTTGCACTTTTTTTCTTTGTGTTGTTGTGATTTTGTTCTGGTAAGTGTTAAGCTGTGTTGTATTTTTGATGGTATTTTTGTTTAGTCTTTTTGTTTATTTTTTTTTCCTTATTTGTTCTGGTTTTATTAGATCAGTAGTCCTTTGCTTATTGTCCTCACTCCAGTCGTTTTGTTAAGTAGGCCTGCCATGGCAGGGGTAGAGTGTAGTATCTTCAGCCTAGATTCTGAAGATGAGGAGGGATTTCGCTAAGTTTAAAAGCACCAAAAAACATTACCATCAATCTTCAGTGGCTGAGTCCGCCACAAATCCCTCCTCTTCCTCAAAAATCCTTCCGATTCTTTTTCTGGTCTGAATCCAGATGCCATTAGGAATCTCATCACGTCAGCTAAATTACTTGAAATAGAGAAGCCTAATGCCACTGTAAAGGACATCAGACAGGCCAAAAATAATAGCATCCTCATCTTTCTACTTGATTCTCACTCTGCTCATATTCTGTGTAAGCCCTGGAAGCAAAATAGATCTTGGAAACTGGAAACCTCGTATTCCTTGGTAAAGGTACCCCCCAATTAAAGCTATTGTCGTTTGTGGGGTAAACCCCTTCGTCTCTGATCAGGAACTATTGTCAGAATTGAAAAACCAGGTCTTCAATACAAAATCAGCCAAAAGACTCATTAGCAAGATTACGCAGAAGGCTACATGGAAAATAAAAGTGATTCTAGATGAAGATTGATCTAGTAGAATTACTAAAACGTGTCATCCTTGGGAACCAAAAAGATACGGTTGAAAAATATAGCGAGCTCGCTTCCATCATCCAGTGTTATAAGTGCCAAGTAAGTAATGGTCTCAAAACAAAACCTCTTACAATATATTACCATCCTAACATCTTTAAACTGTACCCCTCAGGGCTCTGTAATAAGCCCTCCTCTCTGTATTATCTATGTCAATGATATTCCTCTAAATTCTGCCAACAACACCAAATTGGCCCACCCCATTTACTGATAACATTGCAGTTTGGACTACTTCCTCTTCCCCAAAAATTAATCAACAAAATCCACAAAAAAAATCCTTGCGACTATTGAGATCTGGTGCTGTTTGTGGAGAATTAAGATTAACACTTCCAAGTCAAACTATACAATTTTAAGCTTGATCCTAAAGCCAAAATTCCAATTAAAGATAACTCTTCCAATGAAGAAAACTAATTCCAATTAAAGATAGCTCTTTAATAATGTCATCCTCTACACCAAAGTGGCTAAATTCCTTGGAGTCATTTTTAATGAAAGGCTAACTATGAAATTACCCATATAAACCGATTAATTTCAAGAGCCTGGTCCAGGTTAAAACCTCCTCAACAGATTTCTAGAAACCTACTGATACAAATTTTCTAGCCCATGAAACCCTCATACGACCCCTCTTTGAACATGGAAGTATTGCTCTTTTAACCATCTCAAATACAAATTGTTATATGCATGAAAAACTTCAACCATGTGAAATAACACTGGCGCTAAAAATTCTGAGATGTATATCCAGTAAGGTAATTTTAAAAGCTGCTAACCTTCCCTCTCTTTGATAGGCTCGTTACTATTATACAACACTCCTTAAAAAGGCTGTCTTCCATGCTGCTAATATTTGCTTGACTATCCTAACTTATCTAAGCACTCACTCACGGTGTAATAAAGCAACCTCTCCAGTTGATGTTCTTAACATTCATGACGGGTATGAAGTGGAGCTACCAAGGGCGGATCCAGAAATTGCTGTAAGTGGGGGCGGACCAAGTGCACCGAAGGTGCACCACGAGCGCGAAGCGCGAGTATAACCGCGTGGGGTCCAGGGGCCCGCGTTAGGGCCCCTGGCGGGGTCCAGGGGCGGAGCCCCCTGAAGCTCTCGCAATATAAGACAATTTGAACAAAGAAAATTAGTTTAAAATGCCCCAAGAGTCGAGAAGAAATGAGCAGCAATCCCTTCAGTTTTACCTTTTAATGATCCGGGAGGCTCTTTGCAAGGCAGTGAGAGTGCTTTTCAGTCAATGGACAGAGTTTTACGATTATGAACAAAAATATTCACAAAATCATATGAAAAATGCCAGTGTAGTGCAAAAAAGAAAAGTACAACAAATTTGACAAGGGAGATCAATTTTGTCAAAATAAAGCCTTCAAAAGGTTATAAAATTTGTATTAACACCCCCGAAAGCGAGCTCTGACTTACGACTTTTGAGATAATAATTCAAGGACTATCAGTAAATTCTTTGAACGTGCTCTGTAGAATCAATCTCTCATGTAGACAGGTTGGCATATTTTTGGATCTAACTTAAGTAATTTACCTTAAACACCCCCCTTTCGCCTCAAGTCAGCCAGCTAGGCCTATCTGCAGCTCTTGTCAGTCAGGCCTGTATCCCAGAATTCTGATAGGGGGCACCGGCACCGTATACGGGGAACTAAAGAAGATTATACGTTTGTAGTCAGTGGTGACGCCATATGATAATAGTTTGCGGAAACCACAGGGGGTCATACCTTGAGCCTACCAAAGATAGCTTAAAGTGAGCACATGTGCGCGAAGCGCGCGAAAATTTCCCTCCTCTGGTGGGAATTTTGCCTCCTTTTGCAATGCAGAGACATGGAAGGTCGCCACCAGTGAAGGGAATACGGCTACGATCATGATTACGATGATATTTCTTCAGCTCCGCAAGAGCAAGTGAGGACTTGAGTACTTTGCGAACATAGAGAGGACCAAAGCAGGTACTGTCATAACTTTCATATGGCAGGCTTGGTGTGGTCCAGCATAATTTTGGATAGGATCCGTACTGAAATTCCCCGAATGTCCGAGAAATTAACAAAATGGGAACACTAGCATGGAGTTTCAGCAGGAATTTGAAAGGCAGAACACACCAAGCTCTTCACAGTTCACAACTGAGATGGTCGTTATTGTATTTCACTTTGAACGAAATTTTGCATGAAGAGAAAGAGTAAATTTTTGAGTGAATTTATGGTACTAGTCAATTTAGTTTCAAGCCATATACCCATCTCGATACGAATGTTATTCAAGGTATTAGAATGCCACATGAAATCCCCTTGATGTCCGACATCTAACTACGAGCCTTCACCTAGCGTTGGCTAGAATAATTCACTGAAATTGTGGGGCTTATGATGTTCATTGGTGATACAACTTCGATTGTGATGAATGAACGCGAAGCGCCAAAATCTTGCAGGAAAATGATTTACGATGGTAATACCTGCATGCAGACTCAACAAGGGGTGGTAAAAGGATATGCCAAACGGGTTCTGTAACCCAAAACCCCGGCCAGAAGCAACGGAATGCCCAAAGGAATGATTGATGCGGAACTCAAAATTTGGGAAGCGCGAAGCGCGCCGAAAAATGTGGGTTTTGTTGAAGGAAAATTGAAATAATTGGTTCTTACTGAGAAATTTTAGAACATTTGGGTTTCTATAGCAGAATCCGCTCCCTTTCTTATCATCCCAAGAGAGTTCCAATTTCCCCAACTTAGGTACTCCTAGCCACTCCAAAAACTGTCATGAACCCTTCCTCTTGAGCAGACGCAAACCTAGACTTATTGCTTAAGACTATGTCCTGATGGGCATATAAGGCCAAATATAATCAGAACACTCTCTGTGCATGCTGGGTAATGTGAGCTGCTCTGCATCTTTTGCCTTTGATGTCAATCAAAGAGCGCATTCACCAACTGAGAATTTTGCTTTTTCAGAACCAGAAATGTTAGGGTGATGGGTGTCTGTGTGTAAGAGCAAAATCAAGACCCTGGGCGACTGGTCACGGGGAATTTCCCTTTCCACGACCCCTGGACTCAGCTTCGAGGCTCTGTGAGTTTCTTACATGTATGATAGCATGTTTACCATGACTGTGAGTCTTATTTAAGAATCTTCAAAATTGTAAAAAACTTGGGCCTCACTATACCCTATATGCCGGAAATGTACCACAAAATGTGTGAGTTAGATCTGATTTTGTAGTAATTTTTTATTTTTTTTACATTACATTTTTTTAATTTTTTTTCGGTACATTTTTTAAATTTTTTTCGGTCGGCCTAAGGGGGGGGGGGGGGTCGCCCCCCGCCCCCCCTCTGGATCCGCCCTTGGGAGCTACTAATCGAGGAAAGAAGGAAGGGGGTGGGGGGCTGCTGGGTTATAGGCCCAAGCCCTAGTTTGAGCCCCTGTGAATTCATAGCTGGTTTTCCAGTGAAACGGGGCAACTAGGAGGGGGTTGGGATTGTTTAATTAGGCACTAGAGGGTTTTCCTCCCTAAGTTGTTCCAGTTATGTAGCTCGATCTTTCTTCACCCCCGTCTCTTTTAGCTTTCCTTCTCTCTTTGTCTTGTTACACTCCCTTCCCACATCTTTTGTTGCAGATACTCTCACTTTTTGACTCTCTCAGCACCCTTTTTTTCCCTTTTCCCCTTTGATCCTCTCTGCCACCCATCTTACTTATTCTGAATTGGCCAACATTATAACACTGCCATTGCACTGAAGAAGCTTCTAGCTTGACCAGTGGTTAAATCACTCCACACACAAGCTACTGAAATCAGCTGCCGTAGATCCCCTTCTTACACTCGAACCACAAGTAAGAGTTCTTACCTTGCAACCAATTACCTGTCCTCCTGAGCGTACAACGCCAGCCCTAAAGAAACAAAATGGCTAGCACAATAGGTCATGTTCACATTAAAGACCTCCAGTGTCACAAAATAGAGCTTATCCACTTTTTGCAAACCCATAATATAGACATATTATCCTTCAGTTAGACCTTACATAACAACACTGACCTGCCCTCCTTCCCGATTGTTCAAGACAGACTGGATGAAGACAGGGGAGGTATCCCTTTCCTGATAGAGAACAGTATACCTTAAATATGACCTCGTCAGCAGGAACCACACCCTTAAAAAACACATCACAATCAAAGTAAACAACAATCTCCCCTTCACTATCACTACCATGTGCTGCCTCCACCAAGACATCCCTTGACCCTGAGGTCTCCACCCATGCCAACTGTCATAACAATAGTTCGGCCCTTCCAATTTTTGACTTTATAAAAGAAAACAAAAGCCCAAAGCTGCAATCTTCAAGCCTTTTAGATGTCCTGTCCATCATCACCCTTCATTGATATAGATCCTTGAACACATGACCCACCATCCTACAGGTACATGCCCAGCAATATATATCCAACATAGATTCGAAGTTTTTACACAAATTGTGCTTTGAAAAGTAACATTATTAAAGACCATTGTTTGACATCAAGTCCACTTTACTAATACTGTGCAGTTCATGTCTGTAAAATTGTTCCCCTATTAACATTTTATTTTTGCAAACTGACATCTTACCACCTAACTCCTGCAATGTATTTCGCATTTTAAATTTTACCTTTTACATGTTCTTAAATCTCATTTTTTCATGGTTCGTGTTGTATGTTCTGCATTTCATACTTCCAGGATTTGATTCCGTCATATTTATCTCATTTATTGTTTTCACTCTGCCTTTATTTTCCTTTCTAAAATAAACATTTTTATGAGTCTGTTCCTTTGGGTAATGTTTGACTTCTCCCATGCATTACTTTGCATACTTATCCATACTTAATAGTTTTGAACCTTCTCTTTGTTATTTTAAATTTTATGGGTTGCCTTGTTATTGATTTCTTTTACTATGTACAGCTTTTCACATTTGAACTGGTTTTTGCATTGTGGGTAGTTCTGGGCATTTTATCTCCTTTTGGTAAGCTGTTTGCCTTTGCCTAAATTTGGTTCTTTTATTTTCGTTTGTTGTTCTGCTTTTAAATGTATAACACCTTTCATAACTTCTTTGTACTCAGTCGCTCATTAAGTCTGTGCACACAGCATTTCACACATTCATTTTCATGATGGTAGTAACTTTGATCACATCATTCATTCAATACCAGTAACAATCATTAAGAATAAATCTAATTGCCTCACATGCTACCTATGAGAACAAACTGAAAGATGGATCAAGTTCTTTAAGTGGGCTACTTGCAGTTCACTTTCTAATAGGTGGCGCCATTCCACTGCGGTTGGGAATCTTAATTAAAGGTGGTTGATCTGTCAGTGACTTGCCATCCTGATTTGGTTCAGAATTCTGAAAAGGATTGCTTTGTCAGTGACACTTGGGGACATTTGATTGGTTGAAAGCTATCACATTTTGTTTGAAAAAGTTTCCCGTGTTATTCTGGCAGTTGGATCTACCATCATCTACAGAACCCAAAACATTCCCTTCTTTGACATCACAAGAATCTTCAGAGTTGCCCCTTAGCAGCCAACCCTCCAAGTCAAAGTTCAATCGCTAAGAAAGAAATGGTCTTTCCTGTCAGCTGTTAACAGTTACATTGATTGCAAATGTATCCATCACCTTCTGCTACTCAATGTTACTGTTGTCAAAAATGTGGCAACTCCCTGTCAAGTTACACCCCTCCCTATAACCTCAGTGTACCACCCAACCACAACACTTACCTGTCAATGCTGACATGTTCACCCACGCTAACAATTGCTACGCCTGTGACCTTTATGTAGCAGGGTGACTCTAAATACCCCCCATCCTTGGCTATGACACCACATAAAACAGTAGGAGACACTTTTTTCAGTGAGCTGACAGTATAAGTACTAGACAAAAACAGGACCACAAGTTCTGCCTATCTTGTTGTCAAGATGACATTTGATGCTCTCTTGCACAACGGACTAAGATTTAAATTACTAAGACTCAACCTGCATGCCCCATCACCAGAATACCCCTTGCCTTTCTCACTGACAGAACTGTCGTCACTGAAATAAAAGGATACAGACCCTCCTCCCCTTCTCCTACTTACACTCCACCAGTCAGAGCCCCCAAAGGGTCTGTGCTCAGCCCCCTACTGTTCATCTACTGCGGCAACATCCCCACCCCCAGACACATTAGACTTTCCCAGTTTGCCGACGACACTGCCATCTAGTCAGCCACTTACCAACACTATTTACCATTCCACAGACTCCAACACTACATTGTCATACTACAACATCACTTCAACTCAAAGTGAATCAAACTCAACCCCACCCCCACCCCCACCCCCCAAAAACAACTTCCCTCATCCACTCTTGTCCTGGCCTCCAGCCCCCTGACCCCATCAACATTCAGATCACCCTGTCACCCAGTCACCCAGTCACCCAGTCACCCAGTCACCCACAACCAAATTTCTCATGCCCACTGTCTCTGCTCATTGTTAAAAATTGTTAAAAACTTTTAAAAATTGCCTTTGTACTTGTGTTGAAGACTGTATCCACCAGACCACATCCAAACCAAACTTTAAATAAACAAATTACTTTCTCACATTTGCCATAATCTTTTTTCATATTGCATGATTTTGTTTTTGTCCATCTCTATAAACTGTATCATTGTTCTTATTTCATAAAGCCATGCAAATAATCTTTTAATACATTTTAATTGTACTCACACTTTGCTAACTTTCTTTTAGACACCTACTGATGTAACATTTCTCTGACAATGACTCTGTTTTTCAACCAATATGAATATTCATCACATCTTAACATTTTAAGACAGCACTGTTATTTTTTCATTTCATTTATTGTCCTTTAGCATGTTTTATATCTTAATATCTTTGTGTTGCCTATTTTCTTTTGACTTGTAGCTTTTCTTTTAACATTGTGTTTTGGGGTATTTATACTTAACACTGCTTATCTTATCTCTTAGAGATGTATCCTATCTGTTAAACTTTCTCCAAGTCTTTTCCAATAATTCTGATTTGCAACCTATTTTTGGTTTCGATGAAAAGAGAAACCTATGCAGTCATGATGGCGTGTGTATGTATGTGTGTATGTGCGTGTGTGTGTGTGTGTATGTGTGTGTGTGTGTGTGTTTGTGACACTTTGCTCGTTAACACGATATCTCAAGAAGGGAAACTCTGACAGTTTTCAAACTTGGTACATAGATGCCCCATATTGAGAGGAAGAACCCTATTGTTTTTGGTGGGGGTCAAAGGTCACCTGGGGTCACCAGGGGTCAAAACCTGAAAACCTTGTTAACACAATATCTCGAGATAGGAAGCTTGGATGAATTTCATACTTTGTATGTAGATGTGTAACGGTAAGAGGAAGAACCCTATCATTTTTGGTGGAAGTCAAAGGTCATCTGGGGTCACCAGGGGTCAAACCCTGAAAACTTCGTTAACACGATATCTCAAGAAGGGAAGCTCTGACAGTTCTCAAACTTAGTACATAGATGCCCCATATGGAGAGGAAGAACCCTATTGTTTTTGGTGGAGATCAAAGGTCACCTGGGGTCACCAGAGGTCAAACCTTGAAAACATTGTTAACACAATATCTTGAGGTAGGAAGCTTGGATGAATTTCATACTTAGTGTGTAGATGCGTTATGGTAAGGGGAAGAACCCTATCATTTTTGGTGGAGGTCAAAGGTCATCTGGGGTCACCAGGGGTCAAACCCTGAAAACTTTGTTAACATGATATCTCAAGAAGGGAAGCTCTGACAGTCCTCAAACTTGGTACATAGATGCCCCATATTGAGAGGAAGAACCCTATTGTTTTTGGTGGGGGTCAAAGGTCACCTGGGGTCACCGGGGGTCAAAACCTGAAAACCTTGTTAACACAATATCTCGAGATAGGAAGCTTGGATGAATTTCATCCTTTGTATGTAGATGCGTAACGGTAAGAGGAAGAACCCTATCATTTTTGGTGGAGGTCAAAGGTCATCTGGGGTCACCGGGGCTCAAACCCTGAAAACTTCGTTAACACGATATCTCAAGAAGGGAAGCTCTGACAGTTCTCAAACTTAGTACATAGATGCCCCATATTGAGAGGAAGAACCCTATTGTTTTTGGTGGAGGTCAAAGGTCACCTGGGGTCACCAGGGGTCAAACCCTGAAAACATTGTTAACACAATATCTTGAGGTAGGAAGCTTGGATGAATTTCATACTTAGTTTGTAGATGCGTTATGGTAAGAGGAAGAACCCAATCATTTTTGGTGGAGGTCAAAGGTCATCTGGGGTCACCGGGGGTCAAACCCTGAAAACTTTGTTAACATGATATCTCAAGAAGGGAAGCTCTGACAGTCCTCAAACTTGGTACATAGATGCCCCATATTGAGAGGAAGAACCCCATTCTTTTTGGTGGAGGTCAAAGGTCACCTGGGGTCACCGGGGGTCAAACTCTGAAAACCTTGTTAACATGATATCTCAAGAAAGAAAGCTCTGACAGTTCTCAAATGTAGTACATGGATGCCCCATATTGAGAGGAAGCACCCTATTGTTTTTGGTGGCAGTCAAAGGTCACTTGGGGTCAAACCCTGAAAACATTGTGAACACAATATCTTGAGGTAGGAAGCTTGAATGAGTTTCATACTTAGTGTGCAGATGCATTATGGTAAGAGAAAGAACCCTATCATTTTTGGTGGAGGTTAAAGGTCATCTGGGGTCACCGGGGGTCAAACCCTGAAAACTTTGTTAACACGATATCTCAAGAAAGGAAGCTCTGACAGTTCTCAAACTTGGTACATGGATGCCCCATACTGAGAGGAAGAACCCTATTGTTTTTGGTGGAGTTCAAAGGTCACCTGGGGTCACCGGGGGTCAAACCCTGAAAACATTGCTAACACAATATCTTGAGGTAGGAAGCTTGGGGGAATTTCATACTTTGTATGTAGATGCGTTATGGTAAGAAGAAGAACACTTTCACTTTTGGTGGAGGAGGTCAAAGGTCATCTGGGGTCACCAGGGGTCAAACTCTGAAAACTTTGTTAACATGATATCTCAAGAAGGGAAGCTCTGACAGTTCTCAAACGTGGTACATAGATGCCCCATATTGAGAGGAAGAACCCTGTTGTTTTGGTGGAGGTCAAAGGTCACCCCTGGGGTCACCTAGGTCAAACCCTTAAAACATTGTTAACACAATATCTTGAGGTAGGAAGCTTGGATGAATTTCATACTTTGGATGTAGATGCGTTATGGTAAGAGGAAGAACCCTATCATTTTTGGTGGAGGTCAAAGGTCATCGGGGGTCAAACTCTGAAAACCTTGTTAACACGATATCTCGAGGTAGGAAGCTTGGATAAATTTCATACCTTGTATTTAGATGCCTTATAGTGAGAGGAAGAACTCTATCATTTTTGGTGGGGGTCAGAAGTCATCTGGGGTCACCAGGGGGGTCAAACCCTGAGACAGAGCTCCCAACCAGCACGGATTTTCCATATTCAGTACGGAAAATCATTGTAAATATGGGAATATGGATTTTTCCTTGATAATCCGAATTTTGAATGAGTAAATAGGTCCTTTCACGAACTTTATTATTCTTTAGTCAACATATCAAAAGACTGAGAATAGACTACAGTATTTCACTTGTCTGTACAGTACTGTATAGTGTATTTATTTGAGCTCAGTAATCTATGCTGTTATGTTATAGGTTAAATTTTTGTCAACAAGTTGATGTTAAACCAATCAGTAGATAGTTTGCAGCAGATCCATGACATTCAATAAGCTACCATATCATTGGTTGATCAGTTGTAAACAGATCCACTTTCAACCAATCAGAATTTGTGTTAAAAGCTAGTTTCTGAGTGCAGTGACAGACTATCACACATAGCCTGCCTGCCAAGGTCTGTTGAGCTGGCTGAGTAGCCCAACGTTAATGTTAGATTTGACTGTAACTGAATTGGAAAAATAGCACCAAGAAATGGAATAATAAAAATTACAGCAGGAATATCACAGTTTGTTGTAATATGGCTCCTCTTCAGAGTAGCATGAGTAACTTTAGTGGAAAATTTACCAGGCAGATCAAGTTTTAACGTAAGCCTAGGCCTAAGTGTTGTTACAGAACCAACAACAAACATTAGCCTACACACACAATAACGTTAGACTCAGTACATAAATCTAATGCAGAGTTCCAGGTTTATGGGCAAGGCCTAGAAAAAGTCCTAGTCCTGTGACTAAGTCCTAGCCTAACTGCCACAGTACAGGCTAGCCTAATTGTAGTACAGTATGTATGGGCTGATATTAGAGGTAGGTTACTGTAAATGTAATAGCTATGGCCTAGGCTAGGGCTAATCAAAGCAGTTATTGCCTGTCAAATGTTGGTACCCATCATCTAAGTTTGTAGTATTTACAGAGAGATTTCTGTGACCAGCTGTGCATAGGCCTGGGCTAGGTTTATACTTATAGCTAGGCCTAGGCTAGACCTAGGCTAATGTTACTTAGGGCCTTGCCAAGTATTTAGCATAGCCTCTAGGCTATACTGTAACGTTAGGCCTTGGGAATACTTGGGATATTTTGCTTTTTGTCCTTTGGTGACCCTGATGACTATCTTGGGAATTCTTGGGAAATTTTGCTTTTTGACCTCTCGTAACCCCAGATGACGATCTTGGGAATTCTTGGGAAATTTTGACCAGTGACTGAAAGATATGGGACATCATGGCATTATTTGGAATAGAACATATATCATCGAAACCTCAATGCATTTTTGCATTCTGGTTTTTATCCCATCAGCTCGTCACATCTACACTTTTTAGACAACTTTGTAACTCTTTGCATTCATTCATTCTTTAACTTGTTCCTCTTAATATCTTTGTGCTGTATAAGTTTGTTTTTTTTTTTCACATTTTATTTATCTAGTTGGCCTTACATCTTCTTTACTCTATTTCACATTGTGTTAATCTGGTCTTCATTTTACCATTTATTCACTTCTCTACTGACCTCTCTCAGACCTCATTATTAGACTCCTCCCCAACTTACTCTCTGACAGAACCACATTCACTGACATCAACGGCTACAGATCCAGAGCTTACACCCCCAAGGCGGCGTCTCCCAAGGTTCAGTCCTTAGCCTCCTACTTTTTATTACCTACACCGATGACATTCCCCCTCCCCTCTCTCCCAGACATATCAGACTCTCATATTGTGGACATCCAACACATGCCAACATCTTGCACTGCACTGACTTCAGCAATACTTTAACACACTACAGGACTACTGTAATCACTGGAGAATCAAAGTTAACCCACAAAAGACAACCTTCCTAATTCACTACCCCCAGCCCCTCAGACATCTCCCAAATGATCCCATCTTCATTCAGGTCCACTGCATTGCCCCCTTATGCACCATCAAATTCCTCAATTTTTGTCATAACTGAACCCTTGACTGTACTGCTAACTTCAATGACATCAGCAGCCTAATCTCATATTGTATTTTCTCTTCTCCTTATAGGGTTGTTGCCAGAGGTAAGGGCTCAAACCATGACTCTAACATCAACATCTATAAACAAGCTCCCTCCCCTCCTTTGTTATGTCCCCAACTAACGACCGAAACCCAAATGACCTAGCCAAATACAACACTTCCAAAAAACAACTGTCATCGCCAACTCATAAGTTAAAGAAAGCCAATGCTACTCAGAAAGCCCCCTCACTCTCCACCCAGCAAGGCTCCAAATTCTCTAAGAAAGCCCTACTCCTAGCCAGTTCCCACCAAAATCACAACCTCCCATTTTCTTGCAGGCTAAAGAAAAACAGCCCCAGGTCTAGGCCTACTACCTCCAACCCCCACCCATTGCCACCTTAGGCTGTTAGCCTCCAAAAGAGCCCTGCTGTGGCAGGCCTCCAACAACTGAAATCTCAAAAGCCTCCTATATAGCCTTTAAGGCTCTGAAAATGACTACGTCAGCTCCCATTGGTCATAGCTCTGAATCTGACCCTGACCGAGATGACGTCTCTATAAACTCTGAGGACTCTACTAATGAAGAATCCCCTGACACACCCATGGAACTCCCAGCTGAGTCCCAACCTGCCATCACAAATCCTAACTCTGCCGCTGCATCAGAACAAGCCCCATCCCTGGCCCCTCCCCCCCCCCCCACAAACCAAGGAACAAAGAGCTGACTCTGAACAGCCCAGCTCAGAGGCCCCTGCCAGACCTGCTGCCCCCACCACTAGGTCCCCACCTAGCAGCCGTCAGCCTCACAGGCATCCCATCCCAAATTTTGCACAAAGTATCTGCAGTACCCCAATGCCTAAAACAAGAAATGCCCAACCTCGAATTCACAAATCTCAAAATCACAAACAACTGTGTTATCCTTTCCTGACATGACTACCCAACCTATAACAGGGCATTAAAATATCACAAACAGGTGTTCCGTCAAGCTTTAACTGTCACCCCCTTGTCTATCCTGCATCAAAACAACCCCCCCCCCCTCCAAACCAATCCATATGGTGGTCATACATTCGGTCCTGGTCTTCATCCCCCTCTCCAAAATTGAAATTTCCCTCAACGAGCAACAAATCCCCGACAATAAGGTAACACAAATCTCCAGTGTCTCCACCTACCAACCCACCCCCCTGGTAAAGGTATCTAATGTAGAGGAAAATATGGCCTCAGAAATGACCCAAGAGGGTATTACCCTCTTTGGATATCAACATTTCCACTGTGAACAAGCCTACGCCCCTCCAACAGCCACTCAATGCTTTTTTTGCCAAAATTTCGGCCACGCGCAATCCCAATGTACCTCCAGCCTCAGATGCTATAAATGCAGCGGCCTCCATGAGTCAAGGACCTGCACCCCAAACGTAGAACGTAAATATGCAAACTGTGGCAGCCCCCACCCGGCATCGTCGAAATTTTGCCCTGCCTATAGGCTAGCTGTCAAACAAGCCCAGGTTAGCCCCCTTCCACCCAGCCCCTGACCAATAATGTCCATGTCCACCCCAACCTGGCCTGTCCCACCTCTGCCTCCTGTCAACTTACCCCACCGACTCCCACCACCCTCAACCTCTCCTGCCACCCCCACTCTCACTCGAGAATTCATAGAAAGAGTATATTGCCGTAATCCAGCCCTCCACCCACCTTGCGATGCACTTCTCCATGATCTTCCTCTCCCTAAGTCAGATCAGTGACAACATCTCGGTAATCCTGAAAGATACCATGAAATCAGCCATCCCCGTCACTCAAATTCAACAACTCCTCACCTCCCGTGCTCTCCTAGGCCCCCTCCCCAACTCCAATGGCTAAAACCATTGAACATGTTAACATCAGGAGCCTTAGAACTAACCGGGCTGAACTAACTCAGTTCCTTTATGTCCGCAACATTGATATTCTCTCCTTAAACGAAACATTCCTAGGCAATGTCACCCCACCCTGGCCAGGCTAGAGGTGGTGTAGCCTTCCTCATTGAAAAAATATCCCCCATGACATTCTCTACAAGGACCATGTTCCCAACGAGCATACCACAGTCAAAGTCTCCACTTACAATAATCTCCCCTTCAGCATTACTACAGTGTACTTCCCTGACCAACCCCCCTCCCCCCTCACCAGGACATTTTCACTAGACTCATTGACCGTTACACCCGAAACTTATTTCTAGGCGACTCCAATGCAAAACACCCTGATGTTGGACATGGCAACCTCAATAGAAATGGTAACACACTCTCAGATATTGTACAAACCCATAACCTGCATGGTGCTGCTCAATGACGACTCCCCTACCCACATCTCGCCCACTGGCACCCCCTCTATTCTGGATTTAGCCCTCTGCTTCCCCCTCCTTGTCCCTACCATTGGTAACTTCACAGTCATCTACGAACTTTCTAGCGATCATAATCTGATTCTCCTCAACACCACGACTGTCATTACACCACAGCCCCTGGACCATACGCCAGACATAGGAAGAAAAACTACAGCAAAACCAACTGGCAATCATACGCCACTGACCTCGACCACTCGCTCCCCCCTCCCCTCCCCTAACCACCTGCACTGGCAGGTCAACCTTGGACTCCCACTCCCCTGACTCAAGCCCCGGCCCCCCAACAAAGACACAGGATACAGAACCCTCCCCTCGCAGCCTGTAATGCCATCAATGATAACACCCCTCCCCACGAACAGTGGAAAATCCTCAAAAGATTAACTGGACATGCAAAGAAACCCCCCACCCCATTCTTGCATCTGGCCAACCCCATGCTGGAACTGACTAGGACAGGGCTAACCTGCTATACCAGACAACGGACCACACCCAACGAGACCATGACCCACACTTCGATGCACAGATGGAAGTGTACATTGACAGAGTAGTAGCCCGGAACGCTGCTTCCCTCAACCCCCTTCCCCACCTCCCCCTGACCCTGATCCCGAGACAACAACTTGACCACCCCCTTTTCCCCCAAGAGGTGTTCACCGCCCTCCTCTCCACCAAAAACACAACCCCTGGCACTGATGGCATACACTTCAAGGCAATTAAACAGGGACCCCTCTCCCTCTTCGCCCTTTTAGCTTGACTCTGTTACGCCTTTCTCCAAATAGGCTACTTTCCAAACAACTGGAAAGTGGCTAAACTGTGCATGATTCCTAAACTGAACCAAGACGTTACCAACCCCCAAAATTATCGACCGATCTCCCTCCTCTGCACCCTAGGCAAAACCCTTGAGCGAGTAATTAAAAACAGGCTTTCCGCCCACCTCGAACACACTCAATTTTTCAACAGCCACCAATTGGAATTTCTGTCCAAATGCTCTACAACTGACCAGCTACTTTACTATACCCAGACGGTATATGAGGATTCAACGCACAAAAAACCACTACCTCTGCCTTCCTTGATGTTGAGAAGGGGTATGGCACAATGGAATATGTTACAAACTACTTCACCTCGACTTACCTGCCCCCTGCACAAGACTTCTCTCCAACTTCCCTAACCACCCGACTGTCTAGACAGAAATCAACAGATACAGGTCGACCTCTTACTTCCCCCAGGTGGATGTACCACAGGGCTTTGTACTCAGCCCCCTACTTTTCATCATGTACATGAACGATATCCTTGACCTCCCCAGACACATACAACTCTCCCAGTTTGCTGTTGACGTTGCGATCTGGTCGACCAGCAAGGACCCTGCCATCGCCTCCCTAAGACTCCAGGGTTATCTTAATACACTACAGACTTACTGTAACACCTGGAGAATCAAACTCAACCCACAGAAAACCACCTTCCTTATCCACCATCAACGTATACTACCCCCTCCCTGACGTTCATACCATCCGTATTCAAAACCACCCCATTAGATCCAGCCCTACAGCCAAATTCTTAGGTTTGACCCTTAACACCACACTAAACTGGACAGCCCACTTCAACGAAATAATAAAGTAAAATTCAGAATTTCCCTCCTCAGACGAGTTACAGCCTGTGGCAGAGGCCCAACCCCCATGTTCGTATTTAAAGGCAATTCATCAGACCCTTTATTGAGTACAGCTGTCCAACCACCATCACCCTCAACAAAACCACCCCTAATAAACTCCAATCCCTCCAAAGCACTGCCTTCACCACAGCCCTCCACTTCCTGTGCACCACATCCTGCGCTTACACCCACAACCTCACCAACTCCCCCCTCATTGAAACCCGCCTTCAAACCTTCACATTAAATTACGTCCACCCTGACAGGATCCGTAACAAACCCAAAATCTGTAAATGCCTCCGTGCCCTTTGCAGGCACCCCTGTCCACCCCCCCACCCCTCACGGTCTTCTCTAACTACCATTAACTCTACTGCCTAACCTGACTTCTCTCTAGTCTCCCTGGCACTCCGACAGCCCCATCCGTTGCCTCTGCAGTCCACAACCCAAATTTCCAACCCGATTCTGGCTTTTTTCCACTTTTTCTGATTATTTTTTCCTTAACTGAACCTCAAATTGTCCGACTCCAGCCAATCAGCACTAGGTGCCACTCTGCTCTCTAAGTGGCTATCAGTTCTCTCTGCCTTGTAGTGCCTTGCACCAGCCCTCAGCCCCAATCCCTCTGGTCTTCCACCACCCCTTCCTCTTCCACTCTACCACACTTCCATGCTTCCACACACCCACACAACCACACTAGCACACACACTCTCTCTTCACACAAACCAGCACACACACACACTCAACTCAACAGTTGCTCACCAAGGAGTTCACTGTATTTAACTTTACTGCTCCCCCAGCTTACCAGCCTCCCGCTGGTCCAAATTTTCCCCCCACCAAAACTCCAGATTCATCTCTTCATCTTCCAGGCCTCACCTCAACCATAAGGTTCTCAGGAACCAGGTCGGGTCGAGGTCCAAAATATGATGATAAACAAGTGCAGACAGTGCACTATTGACTATGGCTGCCCCACCACCCTAACACTCACCAAAATGGCTATATGCAAACTGCAAACCCTGTAGCACTGCACTGGCCACTGTCTTACACCTGCCCCAGGCAAATACCCCCCCCCCCTACATCCTCAGTTGCACTAACTCCCCTAGGACTCAAGGAGTGCCCCCATGCCTTCACCTTAAACTATTTGCACCCTAAAAGAATTTAAAACAAATCCAAACTCAAAAAATGCTTGCATCACTTCAATGGACTTCACCAACCCAACCCAAGCTTCCCATCCCACCCCACTCTTTCTCGCCCTTCACCTAATTGACCTCAGTCACTCCTCCCATCCCCTTACCCACCTCCATTATCCTCACCTATTCCTTTTCACCCCAATCCCCACCCCAACTCCCCACCCTCCCTTCACCTCATTTTCTTCACCAGAAGCATCTTCCTTACTTTTTTTTTTACTTAGCCTATTGGCACATCCTCTTTTTTTCAACTTATTGCCCATTTTTACCAACCTTTTACGGTGGCCCTCAGAAGCCTCCTTTTAGTAGTTTTGACAGTAACAAATACAGGGAATACTACCAATAAAACCAATCCAAGTAATACTAGTATAACTCCAGCTCCAACCGCACCTCCAATACTTTTTTCACACCTAGTACCAGAAGCACCTTACCCATTTTCTTCTGCTCATCCCCCCCCCCCCCCCCCATGTCTCATCTAGCCCATAAAGTTCCATTGGGACTAGGTGGGTCATTGGCTAAATTATCTCTTGTTTGGTTGATTTGTTTATCTTACTTTCTTTGAGACACTCGCTGAGCGTCAAACTCGTCCAACATTTCAGGTTTTCCACTTTATTTTTGTTTTCTCAGTTTATCTATTATCTTAACATTTATACAGTATTGTAAATTTTGCCTTTTATTTGTTTTAAAGTCATTTATCTTTCTCCCTGTTGTATGCATTGCTTTTTGTCTAAGGGTGTTTTCAAATTACTTTATTTATCCAGCTTTCCCTTTGCTTCCTACAGTTGACATTTCATAATGTTGTCTTTGTGTTGAATAACATAATTTGCTTGTTCATTTAATTTTTACTTTATTCTTCTTTGTCTAATTTCATCATATTGTATGACTGGATTATTATACTTTTCTGTGATATTCCTTTTTGATGCTTGTCTTTCACTTCTGGTTTGTTTAGTTAACTTTTTATATATGCTCTTCTTTCTACATTGTACTATTTACCCAATTTGTGCCTTGTAAAGAAACAGTCTTTAAGTGCTTTGTATTGACATCACAGCCATCCTACTAACATATAAATATCTGTATAATTATTCTTCTCTAACTACTTCTTTCAACTTGATCTCTTCTTTACCACATCACTAAATCACTTTATACATGTAACATTTTAACCTTTAAATTTTAATTGGTCTAAAGCTTGATTTCTACACTGTTCATGTACGTTCCAGTGCCTTTAATACTTCCGTCATATTTCATTTATCTCATTTACCTTTTCACTTTGTCTTTCATTCTCCTTTCTACAGTAGACAGTTTGTAAATCTGTTATTTTGTGTAAGTTTTGGCTTCCACCTTTAATTACATTTCATACTTAGTTCATCCCCAGCTCCTCATTTTATGTTTTGTTTTGACCCTTTTTTTTTGAGGATTGCCTTATAATATTGTTTCTTCTTTCTATAGCTTTCCACATTTTAATCTCTTTGTTTTTCGTTGTCTGTAGTATTCAAATGTTTACATTTACTGTTGATAAGCTGTTTGCATTTCCCTTACTTTGGTTTCCTTTTTATTCTCTTGTCTTGATATGCTTTGATTCATTCAGCACCATACCCAGTTTGCACAGTTTTACAACTTCATTTTTTCAATAGCAGTAATAATAATTTTGATCACAACAAAGTTACATAAAACACCAATAACAGCCTTTTAGTATAATGTAATTGCTGTATACCACATATGAGAACAAAGTGAAAGATCGTGTTCATTAAGTAGGCTACTGGTAACTCTCTAATATTGGGTGGCCATCCTGGCCCACTGTGATAGGGAATGGTACAGAGGATTACTCTGTCAGTGACACTTGAGGACATTTGATTGAATGAAAGCTGTCAGATTTTGTTTGTCAAAGTTTCCCGTGTTATTTCGGCAGTCGGATCTACCGTGATCAACAGAGATGTACTGTAGATGTGCTGGGTTTTTTGAGATGTTTCTTTCTAAAGGTCTCAAAAACATGCTCCTGTCAACATCCTTGTCCCCACCCATTCCTCTCTCAACAAGAAAAACAGCAAAATCATAAACTCCCAGGCCCCAGTACCTCCTTGGAACCCTCCAAAGCTGCCCAAACAAGCCCTCAGCCCTAGCACACCCCCTCACATTGAATAACAGGCATCCCCCAACAACCCCTAGCCAAACCCTCCACCCTGCAGTATCAACTTAACCAAAGAATTGCTTAATATCACTTTCACCAAATTCAAGTTTATACCAACGACATTGTTGCCCAGCCCTCAGACTTTCTGGCCTATAATTGCCTACTTTGACTTCAACACCATGCTGTTGATGGCAACCTGTTGATAACTTCCCTGGGGCAATCCTTGCCAAACTCCCCCAACGCTGCCTCCTGCCACCTAGTCTTAATCAGAGGTGTCCCCCTCTAGATTCCCCTGGCTGAAGTCAAACAATTCCTCAATGCCCAAACATCCCTACAACAAGACAACTCGTATTTCCAGCGCAGAAACCAGGCAGCCCACCCCCACCCCCCGCATCAAAGTTTTGATCTGTGAGGAACAAATTGCCAAGGCCCTTGCCCAGAACAGAGTTATACTCTTTTTGGTTTTCAGCATTCTGCAGTTGAGGCTGCTCACCCCCCACCAATTGTCACCCAATGCTTTAACTGCCAAGGCTTTGGACACTACCAATCAAACTGCAGTCCCCCAAATGCCACAAGTGTGGGGGTCCCCAACCCTCAAGAACCTGTTCCCCACCATTCATAGAAAGTGTGCAAACTGCAGTGCAGGACCCCACACTGCCCCCAGCAAAGCCTACCCCATATACTGCATTGCAGCAAAACACCAAAGCGGCTCACCCTCCCCCACCCATATGCCACCCCCTCATGTCTCTCAACCCTGGTGCATGGCCCCGCCCACCCCAGCACTCACCCAACTCTACCCACCAACTAACCCCCACCTTTCTGCTAACCACCCCACCCTCCCTGAACTCTCGGCCATCAAGATAGGCCATGCAGTCATTAAAATTGTCAACCATGTTAAGCATGCATTTCTCTAGGGTAATCTGAGCTTCTCCCACCAACCTCAGCAAGACAGTTTCCTCAGTACTACACAACACCCTTCAAATCACCATCCCAGTTGACAACATACTTAGCACCATTTCCTTCCCTGACCTTCTCAGAATACCAGCTAGCAATGGCTAGAATCATAGCCCACATCAACATCTCAGGCCTTAGGGGGCATAAAAACGAACTTGTTCCATTTCTTGGTGACAATGACATAGATATATTTTCTGTTAATGAAACCCTGCTCAACAACATCAACCCCCTACTTTCCCTAACAACACAATTCTTACCCACGACAGACTGGACCAGGACAGAGATGGGGTAGCCTTTCTCATTAAAAAGAACATACAGCACAGCCTACCCCAAAAAGGTCATGCCCCTAATGTTGGTGAGTTGGTCTCTGGTATATTGGTAGGTTTGTGTAGTCTGTTTTTATGGCGGATTGTTTGTAATAAGAGTGGGTTGGTAAGTAACCTTTGTGAGCACGTAGGGCTCTCTCTTTCGGTAGGGGGAGTTGTTTTCAAGTGTTGCTTTGATGGTGTTAGTGGCAGCATGGATTTGAGGGTCTATGTCGGTGGTGTTGGTCAGGGGGAGGGGAGAGTGTGAATTCAAGGGTGTAGTTGTCCCAGCTGGTTTTGTTGTCCCTGTTTGGGTGCCTGTGGGGGGATGTGGACAAGAGGTAAGAAGGTTGGTGCTTGTTGTCTGGAGGGAGGGGTAGTGGCTGCTGGAGAGATAGTAAGTTACAGTGAAGTTGTGCAGGGTGGGGGCAAGGATGGGGAGCAAAGGCTAAGTTCAGGATGTGGATAGTACCATAGGGGGTTATGTGAGTGGGGGAGTCATCGTTGAGGAGGATGAGATTATGGTTGTTGACAATATCAGCCAAGGCATGGCCATTAGGGTTAGTAGTTGTGTTGCTGAAATCAGGGTGCTTAGAATTGAAGTTGCCTAGGATGGGGAAGTGGGGGGAGTGGGTCCTAATTTGGTTGAATAGGTCATTATGCCGGGGGTGTTTGGATTCGAGCAGTAAATTTTGGTGATCATAAAAGGAGTGTTATTAGATGTGGTAGCTTGGATTGTGATATGTTACTACATATTAATTAACAGACTCACCAACCAAATATGACGACAGCTAATGGATTTCCACGCTGACCACTTGGCTGATGCCTGCAAACAAATTAACAATTCACCCCCCTCAGAAAGGTGGAAAATCTTTAGATGCCTTTCTGGTAACTCTAGAAGCTCCCTTACCCCACCGTCATAACCCCACAAGTCACTGCCATGACTGATCAGCAAAAAGCCAACTTACTTAACCAGACCATGGACCAAATTCAACGGAACCATGACCCAGTTTCAACAATCAACACCAAGGATTTATGAACAACTTTACCCTGACCCATCACCATCTCCTCAATCCCCTTCCCTACCTTACCTTTCTCCTGACCCCCCATTGGGCCCTCTTACATCTCCCTTCAACAAAGCTGATATCTTATTAGCCCTAAAACGCACCAAAGATACTACCCTTGGCACAGACAGGATCCCTTTAAAGGCCGTCACGCTCACCTCACCTCCCCTCCTTACCCACTTGGCCCGTCTCTCTAATGTGTGCCTCGCTCAGGGGTACTTCCCTTGTGCTTGGAAAGTTGCCCGACACACCACTATACCCAAACCCAACAAGGACCACTCCAACCCCAAAAATGACCCCCCCCCCCCCCCCCCCCATCTCCCTTCTCAGCACCTAAGGCAAATCCCTTGAATGGCTTATCAAGAGCTGGATTTACTCCCTTCTGGAGAATAATGGCTTCTTTGATCATCAGTCTAGCTTCAGAACCAGATGCTCCACTACAGACCAACTGACTTACTACACTTAGTCCACGAAGCCTTCAACAAAGACTGACTTACCCTAGCTGCCTCCCTAGATGTTGATCGAGAAGGCCTCTGATGCAGTATGGCATAATGGCCTCTGTTACAAACTCACTAATCTGAACCTTCCGGACCCCATCACCAGAGTTCTCTCAAACTTTCTGACTAACAGACTCACCAACGGATAGTTTTGACACTTATACCCCCAAAGCTTGTGTCCCCCAGGGTTCAGTCCTCAGCTCCCTCCTTCATTATCTACACTTAAGACATTCCCCCTCCTCCCAGACAAGTCAGACTTCCCCAATTCACGGATGACCTAGCCATATGGACTGTCAGCAGATGCCACTACCATGCTCTTCACCGACTTCAATGCTACTTAGACACTCTCCAGGATCTACTGGCGCATCAGACTCAACCCCCATAAGACCACATTTCTGCTCCATCACCCCAACCCCTGAAATGACTTCCAGTTGACCCCAGCTGCATCCATTACCACCTTGTCGCCCCTTTCAAAACTGCCACATTTCTAGGCTTTACACTCAACTGCACCCTCACCTGGTTCGCTCACTTCCAAGGCATTTACAGATGAGCCTCCTATTACATCTCTTTCCTCCGCAGGATGGAAGTCACCAGAGGCAAAGGCTCCCACCCAGACACGGACGTCACCATCTACAAACAATTCATTAGGCCACACTTGGACTTCTGCTGCCCCGCAACTCTTACTCTCACCAAAACCTCACTACACAAACTCCAAACCCTGCAAAACACTGCCCTTACCGCCACACTTTACCTGCCCCTTGGGACAGCCTCAACTTACGTACATGACCTCTCAGACACTCCCACTGTTCGTAACTGCCTCCACTCCCTCGGTTCCAGCTATTTCCACCCCAAAAGAATCAACAAATCAAAACTCAAAATGACTACAGCATTTCTATAGATTACCCCACCCTCAACCCAAACCCCATACCCACCCCAATCTTCCTCGCTCTTCATCCTAACTGACCTCTGCTGCTCAGACTAGACTACGGATTTCCTCGCTCTACTTCCTTGCTGACCTTTTTCCGCCCTGGCCATGGACTTCTCTTTTTTTTCGCCATCAGTAAGTTCAAGGAGTCACTTCCTCGTTGAGCACATGCCTGCTTTAGCTAAAAAGATTCCAAAGTCTTTTCTTTTCAATAGCTGAAGTAATGGGCCATGCTAATGTCTTGTTCCTTGGGGGACATAAATCCAAGTTAAAGTACACTTCTTTTATACTCATTATTAAAGTAATCCTCCTAAAAGATAGATTGTAAACTTTTTTACACTCTCTTGGTTGCATTTCTTTTCATTGCATATTTTCTAGGTACATGTTTCTTTTAGTATCTTTAAATCTTTATCCTTAATATTTCATTCAATTTTATGTGTAATTAGCATTTTATCAAACTTTCCTGATAAGGTTATGTTGGCTTAAGTATTTCGTGTTATAGTTGACTTGAAATCTAAATTTCTGGCTTTTCAATCATTGAATTATTCTTCATTTCTGATAAATAAATTTGTAATCTTTGCATTTTATCTTTTTACCTGCTTATCTTACTTTCTTTAAGACACTTTCTGATTGTAAAATTCCTCCAACATTTCTGGTTTTCCACTCCATATTGCAGTCTATCAGTTCATCAAATCTTAACATTTTATACAGAATTGAAACTTTTGCAATTAATTAGTTTTTAAACCTTGTTCATCTTCCTCCATATTGTATGCATTTTTTTTTTGTCTTAGCTTCTTTTCAAATAAGTTTATTTATTCAGCTTGCCTTTTTATGGCATCTTGCCCTTCACTTTCCTTGCATTTTGTTAATGTGGTCTTTGTTTTAGATAATCTGCTTCATATATTTTATTTTTACTTTTCATTCTAGTTTATCTAATTTCATCATTTTGTGCTACAACTGTCAGGGGTTTGGGCATCAGCAACCCACATGCAGTCAACCCCAACAGAAATTTCTTTTTTCATACAATCACCTCCTCCCTGAACTGTTGAGCTTACCTCCCAACAATGGCTTGAACTAAGCACCCATATAAACCTTGTAGGACTTTGTGGTCAGAAAAATGAGCTAACCCACTTCCTACGTAATCACAACATTGAGATATCCTTTCACTTAATGAGACCAGAATGAACAACAAGGACCCCATAGCTTTCCCAACTACTCAATCATTATGCAAGACAAACATGATCATACTGGAGCGGGATGGCTATCCTTATAGGGAGAATTCAGTTCGACTTTATCCAGAAAGGGCCATCCCTAAATGAACACATCACCTCTATGTCCAAAAATCTCCCCTTTACAGTTACCACTGTTACTGCCCCGTCTAACGCACCTCCCCACACATTGACCTCTTCCCCGATTAATGCAGCTCCCCACACATTGACCTCTTCCCCATCCAATGCACCTCCCCACACATTGACCTCTTCCCCAACCAATGCACCTTCCCAGACATTGACTTCTTCAATCAAATCAGCAGCCACACTTTCCAGTGCCTCCTCCTTGGATACTTCAACTGCAAACACCCTGACTTGAACAACACCATGACCAACCTCAGTGGCAACTTCCTGGTTGAAATCACCAACAAGCACAACCTTCTACTCCTCTATGACTCCCCCACTCACATTGCCCCCCACAGCTCTAGAGACATTTAAGACCTGGCTCTGTGCTCCCCTCCTTGCCCCTAACCTACGCAACTTCACCGTGTCCCTTGAACTTTTAAGCAGTCAACAACTACAGACTTACTAAACCCCCCTGCCAGCCCCCTTCTCTTCATTACCTACACCAACAACACTCCCCCAACCACATGACTCCCATTTCATGGATGACCTCACTATGTGTACAGCCAACGGACACCACCACCGTGCGCTCTGCCGACTTCAACATTACCTTAACACCCTACAAGACATCTGTAACTGATGGAGAATCAAACTTAACCCCGAAAGACTACCTTCCTTAAATTCACCACCCCTAGCCCCCTCAAACAACTCCCATGTGATCCCATCTTCATCCAAGATCACCCCATTACCCTCTCACCCACCACCAAATTCCTTCAACTATCTCGCAGCCGCACCCTTAACTGGTCTGCCCACCTTGGTGACATCAACAGCCAAGCGTCCTACCACACTTACACCTCCTCTGTAGGGATGTTGCCAGAGGCAAGGGCTCAAACCTAAAACTAATGTTAACATTTACAAACAATTCATCAGACCATTTTTCGACTAGGGCTGTCCCGCCACCCTACAAATTAAGCAACACACTTACCACTGCCTTACCCTTGCCCCAGGTGACTACCTCCCCCTCCGTCTACAATGATACTTACACCGTGACTGTCAAGGATCGTCTCCATGCTCTTGCCACAAACTATTTCCATCCTAAAAGAATTAAGAAACAAACCCAAGCTCATGAGGCACTTGTGTCACTTCAATGGGCTATCTTTCCCAACCCAGAGCCCACATGCCACCCCACTCTTTCTCACTTTCCATTTTAACTGACCTCCCTTCCCTCCCCCAACCCTTCCCTTTCCAAATCCCTACCCACCATGAAAATGCCACAGATGTGGCAGCCCACATCCCTCCCACACCTGTTCCTCTACCACTGAGGAAAAATGGGCCAATGGTAATTGCCTCCACACTTTGTCTCGTAAGACTTGCCCTGTCTACTCCATAGTGGTCAAGCAGCAAAGCAGCTCCCCTACCCTTCCAGTCCCACTCCACATGGCTCCATCCCACCCCAAATTGTGCCCCGCTTCTCCTGTGCCCCAAGCACAACAAGGGTGGGTAGCCTTACTCACCAAAAGAGGAATTCAACATGCATCTGGTTTGAAAAAGACATGCCTCCAATGAGCAAAAAAAAAAAACAAACAAACAAACAAACAAAAAACAAACAAACAAACAAACAAACAAACAAATTGCAGGTTTTTGGTATGAATGTGTTTTATAGTTGCAGCTTGTGATTGGGTTGTATTTCATGTTAATAGAATCATAAAGTGCAGGGAGTTTATCAACTGTTATTTACATTTTTCCCCTTCTTTGCTCATTTAACCAATTGAGCCCTGGGTCATTTGGTTGACTATACTAGGCTATCACTTTGACTATTATATAATTGATGATACTGTTCACTGGATATTACACTGAGCATTATGTCACATACACCCTTTTCCAAAATAGCAAAAAGGATTGTTAGTGTCTTGGTGTGCATCAGTTTTGTCAAATGCATTATTGTGACAAAAAAATGACTTACACCAAAATTCTATCCCATATTGTAATCCTATGTAATTTCCAAGCCTGTAGCCTAGGGTGTTAAGCTTACCTGGAACATCCCCCCCCCCTCCCCCGAAGATCAAAATTTACCATTACTATCATGAATTTTAGTATGCCTTGCCCTGAAAAATATTCCCCTCCCCTCCCCCAAGGGTTTTCCATCCCCATTTAGTACCTTGTCTGGCCATGGGCCTGGTAATTGCTGCTAGTGGAAAAGGGTCTACTACCATGTCAGCATCTGAAGTGTCTTTTACAGCTGTTGTGTAATATGTATATAACTTAATTGTATGATCAGATTACAAGAAAAAATGTGTAGTTGATTGTATAAAAGACCTCCATCCATGTGCATTATGTGAAAAGTCAGATGTAGTTTGCAACTTTGATGCTAACATATATTACTAAGAATATGGACAACAGTTAGAATGGAGGGGGGGGGGGGGGCAGAAAGTGTGTGTGTGTTGGGGGTGTAGTGCTAGTATGGAGGAATGAGAATCAGTGGTGACATGTGGAAATTGGGTGCGAAGCCTTAGTATTCGAGGGGAGGGGGGGTGTGGTATGGTGCCGCACTATATAATACCGTACTATGTTTTCGTATGCCCCTAAAAGCTGTAACACAGGGTTCCAAGATAATCACATACTGGCAAATTGGTTTGTGACAGCTAGCTAATTGGTAAAGAGGAAACCTTGTTACAGGTTGCTTGGTTCTCAGCCTGTGTTTAATATAACATTGATATTTTATCCTGAAAGCTTTCTTCAAGAGCCAACACTGTGTGCAACATGTACACAGAACTTAAATTCATATTTTTTACATTTATAACTGAAATGATTCTATTTTATTGCTTGCTTCTTTAACATTCAATAATTATGTCTTTTGTACTCAGGATATATCTTTTTCCTTCACCATATTTGAATTTTACTGTTTTAAATTTTATTAGTTAATCTTTAATTAATTTACAGTGTACGTACAAGTTACTAGATCGAGATGTTCGTTTTTGTGGCAATGCAGGTTATCAGTGTTATTTTAAGTTTTTTCAGTATATCACATTCGTCCACAAATTGTAAGTCATTCAAATTAAACACTTCTTTCGTTTTTCATGATTTACCATTTTTAAATGTATATATCTTAATACCTGATGCATATCATAGTTACATTGAAATGTTTATGTTAAAGGGATGGATTCACATTTGTCCACAAATAAAATCATTGACAAAATTACAATTCTCATTCATTTTCTACTTTATTTGTTGTCATATTTTCTGCAAAAGTGTGATGGGACACTTACTTCTTCAGACAATTCCCACTTGATGATTTCCTCCACACAGTGTTGGCTCTTGAAGAAAGCTTTCAGGATAAAATATCAATGTTATGTTAAACACAGACTGAGAACCAAGCTACCTGTAACAAGGTTTCCTCTTTACCAATAAGCTAGCTGTCACAAACCAATTTGCCAGCAGGGGCGTAGCTAGGGTCATATGGTAGGAGGGGTGTGAAGGTCTAAAATGCCGACTGGACGAATGACTATCTAAGCGGAGCGCCACCATTGGTTGGCGCGTAGCGTACAAGAAAATTTTTGATCCCCAGACCCCCTCAGATCGCAGGAAACGGCCTCAAATTTCAATATTTTTGTCTGATGTTCATTACCGTACGAGCCTCTGAAATCGTTGCAGAACATTGTGCATTAAAAATTTCCAGGGGACCGTCTCGTCCAAGACAAACCAGTGGCCGCCTAAGCGGAGGACCACCATTGGTTGGCGCTGGAACTTACAAGAAAACTTTCAATCCCCATACACCCCCTCAGAACGCACGAAACGACTCAAATTGCAAATTATTTTTGTCTGATTATTGACAACATCTGGAACGTTCCACTCGAACAGGGATATTTATGAAATATTTACTGGATGAAGGCATGAACATGCATTTCGTGACAAGAAGACATATGCCATTGCCACTGACCCAACATACCTCCAAGGCTCATGTGATCTCCTCATATCCGGGATTCTCCGTTCGCACACGCAACTTCGGATCGTAGCGGAAGCCCTGTTGTTTGTTTGTTTGAATCCAACCGCTGAATGAACGCACCCTGTAAACGTATCCGTTCAATTACGATTCCACAGCAGCGCCATCACTTCGGCTCAAAGCGGAGCGGATGGTCTATAACGGAATAACGCACTATTCACAGTGCCTGCTACGACAAATCTGCCAACTTGACTAAATTTAATTTGACGGCGAATCCGGAATAGCCCGAAAGTGGGCGACAACCTTACGAAAGTTAGACGATGAGGGACCATATTTGGTTGCCGGCTATTCTGAGTAGGTCTGTGGTTTGTGGTCTCCACCCCTCGCTTGGGCTCCCTCTTAATTCGTAACAAGGACAGTCAATTGCCGACTTATGGCCCTGATTTTACGATCTGATTGACCGCCCAGAGGGGGTGGTCGCACCCCCCACCCCCCCCC
Organism: Holothuria leucospilota; assembly: GCA_029531755.1. Classification (NCBI taxonomy): domain Eukaryota; kingdom Metazoa; phylum Echinodermata; class Holothuroidea; order Aspidochirotida; family Holothuriidae; genus Holothuria; species Holothuria leucospilota. The sequence goes on along the minus strand of CM055979.1, from coordinate 4,936,062 downwards.
CCCCCCCCCCCCCCCCCCCCCCCCCCCCCCCCCCCCCCCCCCCATAGCTACGGCCCTGTTTGCCAGTATGTGATTATCTTGGAACCTAGCTGTGCTACAGCTTTTAGGGGCATAACAAAAACAATTAGTCATGGTGAATTGCTATTGGTATTATCATAGTACGAAAGCATTCAATAGCCTACGCCACCACACAAGTCCCCGCCGATCCCCCCCAAAAAACCCACCCAAAACTAAGTGCTTCGCCCCCCCCCCCCCCCCCCATCCCAACTTCCACATGTTTACCTTACTGATTCTCTATTCCTCCAGTACTAGCACTACGAGTACGCCCGAATTAACAGCTCATCCCCGCAACATACTACATTTCTTTCATGTTTTCTGCCCCACCTGGTACCCGGGGTCGGCCACCGCACCGCCGCTTGTCCGCTTGTTTGCCCCTCCCCCTCCCCAATTCCAACTTTTTGTTGCCAAATATTCTTAGTAATATAATGTTAGCATCAAAGTTGCAAACGGCATCTGACGTTTTCAAACATAATGGCATTGTGAACATGGATGGAGGCCTCTTTACAAAAATCAACCTACATGTTTTTCTTCTCTGTAAATCCGTTTGATCAATACATTTAAGTTACTATATATGATAACAACTACCATTGTAAAAAGAACAACTAGTCAGATGCTGACATCCGGCAGGAGGACCCTTTTCGACTAGGGTAGCAATTACCAAGAAAGGCCCGATCAGGCCTGAAAACAAGTTACTAAATGGGGGACAGAAAAACTGCCCTGGGGGGATGCAGAGAGGGGAATTAGTGTATCAGGGATGGGCAAGGCATTACCAAAACATTCATGTATTAGTAATGGTAAATTTTGAATCTGGGTGTGGGGCAGAGGGAGGCGAAAGTGTGGGGGGGTGGTGGTGGGGGAATGTTCCAGGTAAGCTTAACACCCTAGGCTACAGGCTTGGAATGCTCAGTGTCATATCCAGTGAACAGTATCATCAATTAGATCATATAATAGTCAAAGTGATAGCCTAGTATAGTGAACCACATCACCCAGGGGAAGGGGCTCAATTGGTTAAATGAGCAAAGAAGGGGAAACATGTGAATAACAGTTGATAAACTCTACCTCGCACGGTTTTATGGTTCTAATTCGACATGAAATACCAAACGGCCGATCAAAAAGCTGCAACTATATCTAACACATTTCATGACCCAAAAACCTGCAATTTTTTCTTTTTTGTTGTTTTTGCTTTTGTTTTGTTTTTGTTTTTTTTTTTTGTTTCTGTTTTTGTTTTTTTTTTTTGCTCATTGGAGGCATGTCTTTTTCAAACCAGATGCATGTTGAATTCCTCTTTTTGCTTTGAGGATTAAGGCTATACCCACCCCTTAGTTGTGCTTGGGGCACAAAGGAGCAAGTGGGGGCGCAATTGTGGGGGGGGAAGTGGGATGGAGCCATGTGGGGTGGGGCTGGAAGGGTAGGGGAGCTGCATTGCTGCTTGACCACTATGGAGCAGACAGGGCAAGTCTTACTAGACAAAGTGTGGGGGCAATTACTGTTGTTCCATTTTTTCTCAGTGGTAGAGGAACAGGTGTGGGAGGGATGTGGGCTGCCACATCTGTGGCATTTTCATGGTGGGTGGGGATTAGGGAAGGGAAGGGTTGGGGAGGGAAGGGGGAGTTTCCAGGTGTTTAAGAATTGGAAAGTTGAGAAAGCAGTGGGGTTGACATGTGAGGCTCTCGGGTTGTGGGGAAAGATAGCCCATTGGAAGTGTGGGGGGGGGGACACAAGTGCCTCATGGACTTGGGTTTGTTTTTTAATTCTTTTAGGATGGCAATATGAAGAGAAGGGGGCTGGTAGGGGGTTTAATAAGTCTGTAGTTGTTGATATCTTAAAAGTTCATGGGACACAGTGAAGTTGCATAGGTTAGGGGCAAGGAGGGGAGCAGAGAGCCAGGTCTAAAATGTCTCTAGAGCCATGGGGGGTACTGTGAGCGGGGGAGTCATAGAGGAGTAGGAAGTTGTGCTTGTTGGTGATTTCAGCCAACTTAGAAGTTTCCGCTGGGTTTGGCCATGGTGTTGTTTAAGTCAGGGTGTTTGAAGTTGAAGTCTCCGAGGATGAGGCACTGGAAACAGTGGCTGCTGCATGATATGATTGAAGAAGTCGATGTGTGGGGAGGTGCAATGGTCGTGGAAGAGGTCAATGTGTGGGGAGGTGCATTAGTCCGAGAAGAGGTCAATTTGTGGGGAGGTGCATTAGTCCGGGAAGAGGTCAATTTGTGGGGAGGTGCATTAGTCCGGGAAGAGGTCAATTTGTGGGGAGGTGCATTAGTCCGGGAAGAGGTCAATGTGTGGGGAGGTGTGTTAGTCGGGGCAGAAACAGTGGTAACTGTAAAGGGGAGATTGTTGGTCGTAGAGGTGATGTGTTCATTTGGAGAGGGCCCTTTCTGGATAAAGTTGTATTGTTTTCTGGGGGGGGGGGGTTGAGTGCATGTGGATTACTGATGTCCAAAATGATGAAATTAGATAAACTAGAATGAAAAGTGAAAATAAAATGTATGAAGCAAATTATCTAAAACAAAGACCACATTAACAAAATGTCAACATAAGCAAGCAAAATAAAGGCAAGATACCATAAAGAAGCAAGATAAATAAAACTATTTGAAAAGAAGCTAAGACAAGAAAAATACGCATACAATGCAGAGTAAGATAATCAGGTTTAAAAACTTAAATTGCAAAAGCTTCAATTCTGCATAAAATGGTAAGATTTGATGAATCATTGATGGACCGCAAAACAAAGTTGAAAACCAGAAATGTTGGAGGAATTTTACAATCAGAAGGCATCTTGAAGAAAGTATAACCAAGTTAAAAGATAGATAAAATGCAAAGGTTACAATTAGTAATATTTAATTATCAGAAACAAAGAATAATTCAGTGATTAAAAAGACAGTAATTTACATATATGTCAACTATACCAGGAAAAGCTTAAGCCACCATAACCTTCTCTGGCAAGTTTGATGCTAACTAAATATAAAATTGAGTGAAATCTTAATGATAAAGATTTAAAGATACTAAATGAAACATGTATTAAACTAGAAAATATGCAATGAAAAAAAATGCAAACAAAAGAGAGTGAGTAAAAATCATTTTTTTAGGAGGAGTACTTTAGTAATAAGTTTGAAAAAAGTGTGTTTTAACCTTCGTGTCCAGGTGGGATCCCTTGCCTCTGGCTACCAACCACCCTGCGGAGGAGGGAGATGTGGTAGGAGGCTCATCTGTAAATGTCTTGAAAGTGAGCGAACCAGTTGAGGGTGGGGTTGAGTGTCAAGCCTAGAAATTTGGCTGTTTTGGAGGGGGTGACATGGTGGTTTTGAATGTAGCTGGGGTCAGCCAGTAGTCCTGAAGAGTGTCTAACTAGCGTTGAAGTCAGTGAAGTGCAATTGACAGTGGCATCTGCTGTTAGTCCATATGGCTAGGTCGTCCGTGAATTGGGAAAGTTTGATGTTTCATGGAGTAGGGGGAATGTCATAAGTGTAGATAATGAAGAGGAGGGGGGTGAGAAGTGGACCCTGGGGGACACAAGCTTTGGGGGTATGAGTGTTGGATCTGCATCCATTGATGTCAGTGAAGGTGAGTCTGTTGGTCAGAAAGTTTGAGTGGAGTCTGGTGATGGGGTCGGGGAGGTTCAGATTAGTGAGTCTGTAACAGAGGCCATTATGCCATACAGTGTAGAAAGTGTAGTAAGTCAGTTGGTCTGGAGTGGAGCATCTGGTTCTGAAGCCAGCCTGATGATCGAAGAAGCCATTATTCTCCAGAAGGGAGTAAGTCCAGTTCTTGATAAGCCATTCAAGGGATTTGCCTTAGGTGCTGAGAAAGGAGATGGGGGAAGGGGGGGGGGGGGTCATACTTTGGGTTGGAGTGGTCCTTGTTGGGTTTGGGTATCATGGTGTGTCTGGCAACTTTCTAAGCACAAGGGAAGTACCCCTGAGTGAGGCACACATTGTAGAGACGGGCCAAGTGGGTAAGGAGGGGAGGTGGGGTGAGCTTGACGGCCTTTAAAGGGATCCCGTCTGTGCAAGGGGTAGTGTCTTTGGTGCATTTTAGGGCTAATAAAATATCAGCTTTGTTGATGGGAGATCTATATGAGAGGGTCCAATGGGGGGTCAGGGGGAGGGTAAGGGTAGGGAAGGGGATTGAGGAGATGGTGATGGGTGGAGGTAAAGTTGTTCATAAATCCTTGGTGTTGGATTGTTGAAACTGGGTCATGGTTCGTTGAATTTGGTCCATGGTCTGGTTAAGTAAGGTGGCGTTTTGCTGATCAGTCGTGGCAGTGACTTGTGGGGTTATGGCAGTGGGGTAAGGGAGCTTTCTAGAGTTACCAGAAAGGCATCTAAAGATTTTCCACCTTTCTGAGGGGGGGTGTATTGTTAATTTGTTTGCAGGCGTCAGCCCATCAGTCAGCGTGGAAATCAGTTAGCTGTCCTCGTATTTGGTTGGTGAGTCTGTTGGTATGCAGTAACATATTACAATCAAAGCTACCACATCTAATAACACTTCTTTTATGATCACCAAATTTTACTGCTCAAACCAAAACACCCCGGCATAATGACCTACTCAACCAAATTAGGACCCACTCCCCCCACTTCCCAATCCTAGGCAACTTAATTCTCAGCACCCGGGTTTCAGCAACACAACTACTAACCCTAATGGCCGTGCCTTGGCTGATATTGTCAACAACCATAATCTCATCATCCTCAACAATGACTCCCCCACTCACATAACCCCCTATGGTACTATCCACATCCTGAACTTAGCCTTTGCTCCCCATTCTTGCCCCCACCCTTCACAACTTCACTGTAACTTACAATCTCTCCAGCAGCCACTACCCCTCCCTCCAGACAAGCACCAACCTCCTTACCTCTTGTCCACATCCCCCACAGGCACCCAAACAGGGACAACAAAACCAGCTGGGACAACTACACCCTTGAATTCACACTCTCCCCTCCCCCTGACCAACACCACCGACATAGACCCTCAAATCCATGCTGCCACTAACACCATCAAAGCAACACTTGAAAACAACTTCCCCTACCGAAAGAGAGAGCCCTACGGGCTCACAAAGGTTACTTACCACCCCACTCTTATTACAAACAATCCGCCATAAAAACAGACTACACAAACCTACCAATATACCAGAGACCAACTCACCAACATTAGGGGCATGACCTTTTTGGGGTAGGTTGTGCTGTATGTTCTTTTTAATGAGAAAGGCTACCCCATATCTGTCCTGGTCCAGTCTGTCGTGGGTAAGAATTGTGTTGTTAGGGAAAGTAGGGGGTTGATGTTGTTGAGCAGGGTTTCATTAACAGAAAATATATCTATGTCATTGTCACCAAGAAATGGAACAAGTTCGTTTTTATGCCCCCTAAGGCCTGAGATGTTGATGTGGGCTATGATTCTAGCCATTGCTAGCTGGTATTCTGAGAAGGTCAGGGAAGGAAATGGTGCTAAGTATGTTGTCAACTGGGATGGTGATTTGAAGGGTGTTGTGTAGTACTGAGGAAACTGTCTTGCTGAGGTTGGTGGGAGAAGCTCAGATTACCCTAGAGAAATGCATGCTTAACATGGTGACAATTTTAAGGACTGCATGGCCTATCTTGATGGCTGAGAGTTCAGGGAGGGTGGGGTGGTTAGCAGAAAGGTGGGGTTAGGTGGTGGGTGGAGTTAGGTGAGTGCTGGGGTGGGCAGGGCCATGCACCAGGGTTGAGGGACATGAGGGGGTGGCATATGGGTGGGGGAGGATGAGCCACTTTGGTGTTTTGCTGGGGTAGGCTTTTCTGGAGGCAGTGTGGGGTCCTGCACTGCAGTTTGCACACTTTCTATCAATGGTGTAGAACAGGTTCTGGAGAGGTGGGGACCCCCACACTTGTGGCATTTGGGGGACTGCAGTTTGATTGGTAGTGTCCAAAGCCTTGGCAGTTAAAGCATTGGGTGGCAGTTGGTGGGGGGGGGGGGGGGTGAGCAGCCTCAACTGCAAAATGCTGAAAACCAAAAAGAGTATAACTCTGTTCTGGGCAAAGGCCTTAGCAATTTGTTCCTCACAGATCAAAACTTTGACGCAGGGGGGTGGGCTGCCTGGTTTCTGTGCTGGAAATACGAGTTGTCTTGTTGTAGGGATGTTTTGGGCATTGAGGAATTGTTCAACTTCAGCCAGGGGAATCTAGAGGGGGACACCTCTGATTACAACTAAGTGGAGGGAGGCAGCGTTGGGGGAGTTTGGTGAGGATTGCCCCAGGGAAGTTATCAATAGGTTGCCATCAACAGCCTGGTGTTGAAGTCGAAGTAGGCAATTATAGGCCAGAAAGTCTGAGGGCTGGGCAACAATGTCGTTGGTATAAGCTTGAATTTGGTGAAAGTGATATTAGGCAATTCTTTGGTTAAGTTGATACTGCAGGGTGGAGGGTTTGGCTAGGAGTTGTTGGGGGATGCCTGTTATTCAATGTGAGGGGGGTGTGCTAGGGCTGAGGGCTTGTTTGAACAGCTTTGGAGGGTTCCAAAGAGGTACTGGGGCCTGGGAGTTTATGATTTTGCTGTTTCTCTTGTTGAGAGAGGAATGGGTGGGGGCTACTGTAGAAAGGAGAATGAAAGACAGAGTGAAAAGGTAAATGAGATAAATGAAATATGACAGAAGTATTAAAGGCACTGGAATGTACATGAACAATGTAGAAATCAAGTTTTAGACCAATTAAAATTTAAAGGTTAAAATGTTACATGTATAAAGTGATTTAGTGATGTGGTAAAGAAGAGATCAAGTTGAAAGAAGTAGTTAGAGAAGAACAATTATACAGATATTTATATGTTAGCAGGATGGCTGTTATGTCAATACAAAGGACTTAAAGACTGTTTCTTTTTAAAGCACACATTGGGTAAATAGTACAATGTGGGAAGAAGAGCATATATAAAAAGTTAACTAAACAAACCAGAAGAGAAAGACAAGCATCAAAAAGGATTATCACAGAAAAGTGTAACAATCCTGTCATACTTTATTAGTTCATTGAAGTGGGCTGTCCAGTTTAGTGTGGTGTTATGGGTCAAACCTAAGGATTTGGCTGTAGGGCTGGATCTAATGGGGTGGTTTTGAATATGGATGGTATGAGCGTCAGGGAGGGGGTTGTCTACGTCGATGGTGGATAAGGAAGGTGGTTTTCTGTGAATTAAGTTTGATTCTTCAGGTGTTACAGTAAGTCTGTAGTGTATTAAGGTAACCCTGAAGTCTTAGGGAGGCGATGGCAGGGTCCTTGCTGGTTGACCAGATCGCAACGTCATCAGCAAACTAGGAGAGTTGTATGTGTCTGGGGAGGTCAGGGATATCGTTCATGTACATGATGAAAAGTAGGGGGCTGTGTACAAAGCCCTGTGGTACACCCACCTGGGGGAAGTAAGAGGTCGACCTGTATCCGCTGATTTCTGTCTAGACAGCCCTGTTGTTAAGGAAGTTGGAAAGAAGTCTTGTGCAGGGGGCAGGTAAGTCGAGGTGAAGTAGTTTGTAACATATTCCATTGTGCCATACCCCTTCTCAACATCAAGGAAGGCAGAGGTAGTGGTTTTTTGTGCGTTGAATCCTCATATACCGTCTGGGTATAGTAAAGTAGCTGGTCAGTTGTAGAGCGTTTGGACAGAAATTCCAATTGGTGGCTGTTGAAAAATTGAGTGTGTTTGAGGTGGGCGGAAAGCCTGTTTTTAATTACTCGCTCAAGGGTTTTGCCTAGGGTGCAGAGGAGGGAGATCGGTCGATAATTTTGGGGGTTGGTAACGTCTTTGTTCGGTTTAGGAATCATGCACAGTTTAGCCACTTTCCAGTTGTTTGGAAAGTAGCCTATTTGGAGAAAGGCGTAACAGAGTCAAGCTAAAAGGGCGAAGAGGAAGAGGGGTCCCTGTTTAATTGCCTTGAAGTGTATGCCATCAGTGCCAGGGGTTGTGTTTTTGGTGGAGAGGAGGGCGGTGAACACCTCTTGGGGGAAAAGGGGGTGGTCAAGTTGTTGTCTCGGGATCAGGGTCAGGGGGAGGTCGGGAAGGGGGTTGAGGGAAGCAGCGTTCCGGGCTACTACTCTGTCAATGTACACTTCCATCTGTGCATCGAAGTGTGGGTCATGGTCTCGTTGGGTGTGGTCCGTTGTCTGGTTTAGCAGGTTAGCCCTGTCCTAGTCAGTTCCAGCATGGGGTTGGCCAGATGCAAGAATGGGGTGGGGGGTTTCTTTGCATGTCCAGTTAATCTTTTGAGGATTTTCCACTGTTCGTGGGGAGGGGTGTTATCATTGATGGCATTACAGGCTGCGAGGGGAGGGTTCTGTATCCTGCATCTTTGTTGGGGGGCCGGGGCTTGAGTCAGGGGAGTGGGAGTCCAAGGTTGACCTGCCAGTGCAGGTGGTTAGGGGAGGGGACGGGGGAGCGAGTGGTCGAGGTCAGTGGCGTATGATTGCCAGTTGGTTTTGCTGTAGTTTTTCTTCTTATGTCTGGCGTATGGTCCAGGGGCTGTGGTGTAATGACAGTCGTGGTGTTGAGGAGAATCAGATTATGATCGCTAGAAAGTTCGTAGATGACTGTGAAGTTACGAACGGTAGGGACAAGGAGGGGGAAGCAGAGGGCTAGATCCAGAATAGAGGGGGTGCCAGTGGGCGAGATGTGGGTAGGGGAGTCGTCATTGAGCAGCACCATGCAGGTTATGGGTTTGTACAATATCTGAGAGTGTGTTACCATTTCTATTGGGGTTGCCATGTCCAACATCAGGGTGTTTTGCATTGGAGTCGCCTAGAAATAAGTTTCGGGTGTAACGGTCAATGAGTCTAGTGAAAATGTCCTGGTGAGGGGGGAGGGGAGTTGGTCAGGGAAGTACACTGTGGTGATGCTGAAGGGGAGATTATTGTAAGTGGAGACTTTGACTGTGGTATGCTCGTTGGGAACGTGGTCTTTGTAGAGAATGTCATGGGGGATATTTTTTCAATGAGGAAGGCTACACCACCTCTAGCCTGGCCAGGGTGGGGTGACATTGCCTAGGAATGTTTCGTTTAAGGAGAGAATATCAATGTTGCGGACATAAAGGAACTGAGTTAGTTCAGCCCGGTTAGTTCTAAGGCTCCTGATGTTAACATGTTCAATGGTTTTAGCCATTGGAGTTGGGGAGGGGGCCTAGGAGAGCACGGGAGGTGAGGAGTTGTTGAATTTGAGTGACGGGGATGGCTGATTTCATGGTATCTTTCAGGATTACCGAGATGTTGTCACTGATCTGACTTGGGGAGAGGAAGATCATGGAGAAGTGCATCGCAAGGCGGTTGGAGGGCTGGATTACGGCAATATACTCTTTCTGTGAATTCTCGAGTGAGAGTGGGGGTGGCAGGAGAGGTTGAGGGTGGTGGGAGTCGGTGGGGTAAGTTGACAGGAGGCAGAGGTGGGACAGGCCAGGTTGGGGTGGAGATGGACATTATTGGTCAGGGGCTGGGTGGAAGGGGGCTAACCTGGGCTTGTTTGACAGCTAGCCTATAGGCAGGGCAAAATTTCGACGATGCCGGGTGGGGACTGCCACAGTTTGCATATTTATGTTCTACGTTTGGGGTGCAGGTCCTTGACTCATGGAGGCCGCAGCATTTATAGCATCTGGGGCTGGAGGTACATTGGGATTGCGCGTGGCCGAAATTTTGGCAATAAAAACATTGAGTGGCTGTTGGAGGGGCGTGGGCTTGTTCACAGTGGAAATGTTGATATCCAAAGAGGGTAATACCCTCTTGGGTCATTTCTGAGGCCATATTTTCCTCTACATTAGATACCTTTACCAGGGGGTGGGTTGGTAGGTGGAGACACTGGAGATTTGTGTTACCTTATTGTAGGGGATTTGTTGCTCGTTGAGGGAAATTTCAATTTTGGAGAGGGGGATGAAGACCAGGACTGAATGTATGACCACCATATGGATTGGTTTGGGGGGGGTTGTTTTGATGCAGGATAGACAAGGGGGTGACAGTCAGGGTTGGGTTTTTGCCAGAAAAAACCTGTTTTTACCGGGACAGTGGTAGAAACTGGTAATAACTGGTAATAACTGGTTATTACCGGGAAAAACCGGAAGAAAATGGAAAAAACCTCTTCTGGCAATTAGAAGAGTGCAGTTGTTGTACCCCATTGCACATGATGGATAAACAAGTTGAGATAAAATTATTTACATTCATTTACACTTTCTTTTTGCCTAAAAAGTGAGCACTAAAACTTGTCAAACACAGAATAAAGAGTGAAATATTCTCAGTTATTACAATAGTACTGTAAGCCCTAACATGTTAAGTGTAACCACAAACAAGCAACTACATGCCAACAGGAATAGTCTGAAAATTACAGTTGGTTTGCAAAATGACTAGATTTATCAAGCAAAGTTTTTCAAAATGAGGATTCATAAAATTATGTGTATAGTTATGAAAGTTCTCAATTTAAGTTCAGTCACAAATTTGGCAGGGCATATCCGTTACACATACTGAGTACAGTAGCAGAATGAGGCAGATGAGCAACTTCCATTATCATGTCAGAAACTTCAGTTTGACACAGCAGAGAAGCAAATTACAGTGCCATACATGCTGACTAAGCAGCAACTTGAAGTAAATGAGTTTCATCAAGGGAGCTTCTCTGGGTATTTCAGGTCCACCATACTGAGAGATAATTAAGTAAGAATTTATCGACGACCAAACAGATACGAAGAGTCTATTTTTTGACTGAGTAATCTTCATTGAAAAAAATTGATAAACCACAAATAATAATGATGAAAGAAACTTAAGTGGATAGCCAGCACTTGAATTTATAAAGAAAGTGGAAATGTTGAAGGAAGGTGGATGGTTCAATTATAAATGAAACATTCACTACTGGAGGTCAATGTACTGAAAGACACTGAGTTATTGTAGGACCTACACAGATGCGGGATCCCCTTGAAAAGGTACACCCAAGAGTGGAGTTACCAACTTGCCAGTATGCTCAGGAAAGCTTCCCATCAAACTGAAAATAAATCCTTAAATTATTCCATGATTTTCCTTCCCATTTTTCTGCATTAAATATACCTAGTGTATGTATACTTAACACAAAACAGTGTAAATCGGACAAAAAGTGGCCAAAATCACTAAACAAATCACATTCAAACTCAAATATGGTATATATTGTTGCCTAAAATGATTAATCTTCATGTAACAGCATGATTTTCTTCTTTAGACTTTGAAAAAAAAGCATGAAAAGTCCTTGTTAACAACATTTTATTCAATGTAGCAGAATAGGTTTTTGCCGTTTTTTCCATTTTTTGGCAAAAACCTGTTTTTACCGGGACGGTTTTTACCGGTAAAAACCACCGGTAAAAACCGCCTGTGGCAAAAACTGCCAACCCTGGGACAGTTAAAGCTTGACGGAACACCTGTTTGTGATATTTTAATGCCCTGTTATAGGTTGGGTAGTCATGTCAGGAAAGGATAACACAGTTATTTGTGATTTTGAGATTTGTGAATTCGAGGTTGGGCATTTCTTGTTTTAGGCATTGGGGTACTGCAGATACTTTGTGCAAAATTTGGGATGGGATGCCTGTGAGGCTGACGGCTGCTAGGTGGGGACCTAGTGGTGGGGGCAGCAGGTCTGGCAGGGGCCTCTGAGCTGGGCTGTTCAGAGTCAGCTCTTTGTTCCTTGGTTTGTGGGGGGGGGGGGGGCAGGGATGGGGCTTGTTCTGATGCAGCGGCAGAGTTAGGATTTGTGATGGCAGGTTGGGACTCAGCTGTGAGTTCCATGGGTGTGTCAGGGGATTCTTCGTTAGTAGAGTCCTCAGAGTTTATAGAGACGTCATCTCGGTCAGGGTCAGATTCAGAGCTATGATCAATGGGAGCTGACGTAGTCATTTTCAGAGCCTTAAAGGCTATATAGGAGGCTTTTGAGATTTCAGTTGTTGGAGGCATGCTACAGCAGGGCTCTTTTGGAGGCTAACAGCCTAAGGTGGCGATGGGTGGGGGTTGGAGGTAGTAGGCCTAGACCTGGGGCTGTTTTTCTTTAGCCTGCAAGAAAATGGGAGGTTGTGATTTTGGTGGGAACTGGCTAGGAGTAGGGCTTTCTTAGAGAATTTGGAGCCTTGCTGGGTGGAGAGTGAGGGGGCTTTCTGAGTAGCATTGGCTTTCTTTAACTTATGAGTTGGCGATGACAGTTGTTTTTTGGAAGTGTTGTATTTGGCTAGGTCATTTGGGTTTCGGTCGTTAGTTGGGGACATAACAAAGGAGGGGAGGGAGCTTGTTTATAGATGTTGATGTTAGAGTCATGGTTTGAGCCCTTACCTCTGGCAACAACCCTATAAGGAGAAGAGAAAATACAATATGAGATTAGGCTGCTGATGTCATTGAAGTTAGCAGTACAGTCAAGGGTTCAGTTATGACAAAAATTGAGGAATTTGATGGTGCATAAGGGGGCAATGCAGTGGACCTGAATGAAGATGGGATCATTTGGGAGATGTCTGAGGGGCTGGGGGTAGTGAATTAGGAAGGTTGTCTTTTGTGGGTTAACTTTGATTCTCCAGTGATTACAGTAGTCCTGTAGTGTGTTAAAGTATTGTTGAAGTCAGTGCAGTGCAAGATGTTGGCATGTGTTGGATGTCCACAAAATGAGAGTCTGATATGTCTGGGAGAGAGGGGAGGGGGAATGTCATCGGTGTAGGTAACAAAAAGTAGGAGGCTAAGGACTGAACCTTGGGAGACGCCGCCTTGGGGGTGTAAGCTCTGGATCTGTAGCCCTTGATGTCAGTGAATGTGGTTCTGTCAGAGAGTAAGTTGGGGAGGAGTCTAATAATGAGGTCTGAGAGAGGTCAGTAGAGAAGTGAATAAATGGTAAAATGAAGACCAGATTAACACAATGTGAAATAGAGTAAGGAAGATGTAAGGCCAACTAGATAAATAAAATGTGAAAAGAATCAAACTTATACAGCACAAAGATATTAAGATGAACAAGTTACAGAATGAATGAATGCAAAGAGTTACAAGCTGTCTAAAAATGTGTAGATGTGACGAGCTGATGGGATGAAAAAATAGGTTGCAAATCAGAATTATTGGAAAAGACTTGGAGAAAGTTTAACAGACAGGATACATCTCTAAGAAGATAAGATAAGCAGTGTTAAGTATAAACACCCCAAAACACAATGTGAACTAGTTTACCCAAAAGGAAAATAAGAAGCAATGTTAAAAGAAAAGCTACAAGTCAAAAGAAAATAGGCAACACAAAGATATTAAGATATTAAACATGCTAAAGGACAATAAATGAAATGAAAAAATAACAGTGCTGTCTTAAAATGTTAAGATGTGATGAATATTCATATTGGTTGAAAAACAGAGTCATTGTCAGAGAAATGTTACATCAGTAGGTGTCTAAAAGAAAGCTAAGCAAAGTGTGAATACAATTAAAATGTATGAAAATATTATTTGCATGGCTTTATGAAGTAAGAACAATGACACAGTGTATAGAGATGGACAAAAACAAAATCATGCAATATGAAAAAAGATTATGGCAAATGTGAGAAAGTAATTTGTTTATTTAAAGGGGAATTTTCATGATCCCAGACAGTTCCAATTCTCCCAACTATGCAACTTATAGCTCCTCCCATAACTGTATGAAGCTCCTCCTTGTGCAGGAATAAACCTGTTTTATTGCTTAAGGGCCATGCCCTGGTGAGCAAACAAGGCTATAAATGTAATAAAAGCACTCTCTCTGCCTTGTGTGGAATGTGAGCTACTCTGCATCTTTCAAATTTTCGAACTTTAATGTCAATCAAAGAGCAGTCACCAACTGAGAATTTTGATATACATACACTAAAAATATACTTTGGGGTGATGACTGTCGGTCTTTAAAGTTTGGTTTGGATGTGGTCTCGTGGATACAGTCTTCAACACAAGTACAAAGGCAATTTTTAAAAGTTTTTAACAATTTTTAACAATGAGCAGAGACAGTGGACATGAAAAATTTGGTTCTGGGTGATTTGAATGTTGATGGGGTCAGAGGGCTGGAGGCCAGGACAAGAGTGGATGAGGGAAGTTGTTTTTTGGGGGGTGGGGGTGGGGGTTGAGTTTGATTCACTTTGAGTTGAAGTAATGCAGTATGACAATGTAGTGTTGGAGTCTGTGGAATGGTAAATAGTGTTGGTAAGTGGTTGACCAGATGGCAGTGTCGTCGGCAAACTGGGAAAGTCTAATGTGTCTGGGGGTGGGGGATGTTGCCGCAGTAGATGAACAGTAGGGGGCTGAGCACAGACCCTTGGGGGGCTCTAACTGGTGGAGTGTAAGTAGGAGAAGGGGAGGGGGTCTGTATCCTTTTCTTTCAGTGACGACAGTTCTGTCTGTGAGAAAGGCAAGGGGTATTCTGGTGATGGGGCATGCAGGTTGAGTCTTAGTGATTTAAATCTTAGTCCGTTGTGCAAGACAGCATCAAATGTCATCTTGACAACAAGATAGGCAAAACTTGTGGTCCTGTTTTTGTCTAGTACTTATACTGTCAGCTCACTGAAAAAAAGTGTCTGCTACTACTGTTTTATGTGGTGTCATGGCCAAGGATGGGGGGTATTTAGAGTCACCCTGCTAAGTAAAGGTTACAGGTGTAGCAATTGTTAGCGTGGGTGAAAATGTCAGCATTGACAGGTAAGTGTTGCGGTTGGGTGGTACACTGAGTTCATAGGCAGGGGTGCAACTTGACTGGGTGTTGCCAGATTTTTGACAATGATAACACTGAATAGCAGAAGGTGATGGATACATTTGCAATCAATGTAACTGTTAACAGCTGACAGGAAAGACCATTTCTTTCTTAGTGATTGAACTTTGACTTGGAGGGGTGGCTGACAAGGGGCAACTCTAAAGATTCTTGTGATGTCAAGGAAGGGAATGTTTTGGGTTCTGTAGATGATGGTAGGTCCAACTGCCAGAATAACATGGGAAACTTTTTCAAACAAAATCTGACACCTTTCAACCAATCAAATGTCCCCAAGTGTCACTGACAAAGCGATCCTTTTCAGAATTCTCAACCAAATCAGGATGGCAAGTCACTGACAGATCAACCATCTTTAAGATTCCCAACCACGGTGGAATGGCGCCACCTATTAGAAAGTGAACTGCAAAGCAGCCCACTTAAAGAACTTGATCCACCTTTCAGTTTGTTCTCATAGGTAGCATGTGAGGCAATTAGATTTATACTTAATGATTGTTACTGGTACTGTATGAACGATGTGATCAAAGTTACTACTATCATGAAAAAGAATGTGTGAAATGCTGTGTGCAAGGACTTTATGAGCGACTGAGTACAAAGGAGTTATGAAAGGTGTTATACATTTAAAAGCAGAACAATAAATGAGAATATATAAAAGAAGAAACAAGATTGAGCCAAAACAAACAGCTGATCAAAATGAGGTAAAATGCAAACAATGAAAACTACCCACAATTTAAAAACCAGTTCAAAACGTGAAACCTACAGTAAAAAGGAATAAGTAATAAGTAATTCAACCAACAAAATTTAAAATAACAAAGAGAAGGTTCAAAACCAAGTATGGAAGAGTATGTAATGTAATGCACAGGACAAGTCAAACATTATCCAAAAGAACAGATTAACAAAATGTCTACTTTAGAAAGGAAAATTAAAGGCAGAGTGAAAAAACAAATGAGATAAATATGATGGAATCAAATCCTAAAAGTATGAAATGTAGAACGTACAACATGAACAATGAAAAAAATGAAGTTTAAGAACACTTGAAATGTAAAATTTGGAATGTGAAATACATTGTGGGAGTTATGTAGTAAGATAAAATCAGTTTGAAAAGGAAATGTTAATAGGGGAACAATTCTACAGACACGAATTGCAGAATGTTAGCGAAATGGATGAAATGTCAAAACAATGGACTTAATACTGTTACTTTTTAAATCTCAATTTGGTATAAAACCTCAAATGTATGTCAGATAAATATATTGCTGGCCATGCACCTGTAGGATGGTGGGTCGTATATTGAATTGTACCAGGAACAAGAATCGGTCAATGAAGGGTGATGATGGACACGACAACTAAAAGGCTTGAAGACTACAGCCTTGGGCTTTAATTTATTTTCCTTTGTAAAAAATTAGAAGGGATGAACTGTTGTTATGGTAGTTGTCTTTAGACCTTTGTAAACTACAGGGTTCTGTTGGTAGTAGGAGGCAGTCACATGAGGTA
This sequence comes from Holothuria leucospilota, assembly GCA_029531755.1. NCBI lineage: Eukaryota > Metazoa > Echinodermata > Holothuroidea > Aspidochirotida > Holothuriidae > Holothuria > Holothuria leucospilota. Next base: position 4,919,848 of record CM055979.1, on the reverse strand, counting down.
AATGGGTGTTCGGGAGGATGTTAAGGATGTGAGCAAGTAAAGTAAAAGAAGCATACTCATGTTAGGTGATGATTTTGTTTATTGATTAAGAAGGTCACTTAAGTTGTTCTCTATATTTATATATCGACTTGCTTGTTGTTGGTATTTTACTCGTCTGTTTTGACTACATGGTGTGGCCATACACCAACCCTAGGGGTATAAGTGTCATAAATGGTCACCATTGATTTCTGTTAATGCTGTACAGTCAGATAGGAACTTGGAAAGAAATCCAGTAACTGGGTTGGGATTAGGGAAAGTTAAGGTGAGTTAGTTTGAAGCATAGTCCCCTTTTTCCATGTCCAAGAAAGTATCTGTTGTTTATCAGTGTTTGTTGAAAGCTTCAAATGCTGTTTGCTTGAAGTCAGTTGGTCAACAGTACATTTTTTTAGTTGGGAAGCCTGACTGAAAGCCATTAAAGAATGTGTCATTTTCTAGTAGCATGCAGTTATGTTTGTTTTTTGTTGAGTCTTTCAAGCATTTTGTTCAGCGTGCCTAGGAGGGAGGTAGGGAGTTCTTGGGGTTAGATGTAATCTTTGTTGGGTTTGGGGGATCATGGTGAGCCTGGCAATTTTCCAAACTCAGGGATGGTTGCCTAAGCAGAGATAAGCATTGTCAAGGGTGGAGGAGGCACCCTGGGAGGAATGTAGGCAGGCATGTCATCACTAAGAACGAGGTCAAGGGCTTGCAGTATATTGTCAAAGGCCTGTCCATTTGTGTTTGTGGTGTTGTGACCCAAGGGTGGGATGCTTGGATTTGAAGTCACCAGGGTAAATGTTACAGGTTTAGGTATTGCTAGCATGGGTGGAGACCTCAGGGTCATGGGATGTCTTAGCAGGGGCAGTACATGGTAGTGATAGTCAAGGGGAGATTGTTATTTACTTTGATTGTGGTGTATTTTTAAGGGTATGGTTCTTGCCGATGAGGTCATATTAAAGGCACACTGTTCTTATCAGGAAGGCGATGCCTCCCCCATCTTCATCCAGTCTGTCTTGAACAATAAGGCAGTAGTGGGGGAAGGAGGGCAGGTCAGTGTTGTTTAGTGATGTCCCATTAAAGGATAGTATGTTCTTATTATGGGTTTGCAAAAAGTAAAGTTTGGTTTTGTGACCCAGAGGTCTTTAATATGAACATGACCTGTACTGCTAGCCATATTTGTCCACTTGGGGCTGGCGTTGTAGGCCCAGAAGGACGGGGGAGGTAACTGTTTGTAAAGTGAGAACTCTTAGCTATGGAGTGTAAGAAGGGGATCTACACCTGCTGATTTCAGTACTCATGTGTGAAGTGGACCTAAAGTCTGAAAATTCAAAAATATATATTTTAGAGGTTACAAAATTAATCTTATTGGTCCAACTCCCATTGTCATAGCTTATTCCAATGCTGAGATATTAAATGTTAAAATTTATTCACTTAAATCCAAACAGTTCATTGCACAATAATTTTTGACATTCTTGTTGTACAACTCACATTAAATGCTTTGTTTTCTTTTAAAATTAAAAATGTTTATATGACCTTGACCGCTTCCTGTTTTCTTGCATGACATGTTTTACAGAGAGGGCTTATATAGTCAAGACACCCCAAAGCAGTAAGAACGCGATCACATTTTGGCACAAGGTGTGGTGGCTTTCAGAAAAACAAAGAAATACAAAGATTGTAATTTGAGTAGTACAACAATGACATCACAAATTATTGTGCAATCTACCTTTTTAAATCGAGTGAATAAACTTCAACATTTTATATCTCAGCTTAAGAAAGTCCTGTGAAGATGGGAATTGGACCATTGGAATTCAGTTTTCATGCTCTGTAATATATATTTTTGAATTTTCAGACTTTAGGTACACTTTAAGCATTGGTCAAGCTAGAAGCTTCTTCAGTACTATACAAAGACAGTGCTATAATGTTGGCTAATTCAGAATAAGTAAGAGGGGTTGGCAGAGCTGATCAAAGGGGACGAGGGAAAAAATGGTGGTAAGAGAGTCAACAGGTTTAAGTGTCTGCAACAAAATATGTGGGAAGGGAGTGTAACCAGATAAAGCGAGAAGAACAGCTAAAGGAGACTAAGGTGAAGAAAGTGCAACAGAACTAGAAGAACTAGGGGGAAAAAACCCTCTAGTGCCTAATAAACAACCCTAACTCCCTTCTAGTTGCCCCGTTTCACTGGAAAACCAGCTATGAATTAACAGGGGCTCAAACTAGAAGAATTAAAGACATATTTGCATTACCCCAAGTATGACTTTTAGTTGGGGGTTAGCAAAATTCTCAATTGGTGACTACTCATTGATTGACATCAGAGTTACAAAATTCAAAAGATGCAGAGCAGCTCATATTACACAGCATGCACAGAGAATGTTTTGATTACACATGGGGTCTTTTATGCTCACCAGGATGTGGCCTTCAGCAGTGAACTGTTTGTGTCTACACATGGAGAAGCAGTCAGTAAAGACAATTATGGGCGGGGCTTAACACCAAGTAAAAGTCACACTTGGGGTGATGCAAATCCCTCTTTAAGGTCTAACCTAGTAGACCCCCCCCCCCTTCCTCCATAGGCTAGAACATTTGTTTCAGTAGAAAGGTATCGAGATTCTAAAAATCTGCTGAAGACGTTTACACCTGGACCAGGCTGTTGAAATTGATTGGTTTATATGAGTTTTCATACTTAGCTTCTCATTAAAAATGACTTCAAGGAATTAAGCCTCTTTGGTGCAGGGGATGACATTATTAAAAAGAGTTCTCTTTGGTGTAATTGGAATTTTGGCTTTGGGATTATGCTTAAAAATTATATAGTTCCACTTGGAAGGGTTAACCTTAATTCTCCACAAACAGCACCAGGTGTCAATAATCGCAAGGAATTTTTGTAGATTTTGTTGATTAATTTAAGGGGAAGAGGAAGTAGTCCAAATAACAATGTCTCAGCAAATTGGGACAATCTGGTGTTGTTGGCAGGATTGAGTTGAATATCATTATTTTTAATATAGAGAAGAGGGCTCAATACAGAGCCCTGAGGGGTACCAGCTTTCAAATCAAATTCATACGAGTAATTCTATGATATATCATCATTTTCTGTCGTCAAGAAAAAAAAAAGCCAGCAACTAAAAGATGTTATGAGGGTAATTTATTGTCAGAAGTTTTGTTTTGAGATCATTATGCCAAGTTTGATCAAAAGCTTCTTCAGCATCTAGAAAAACTGCTGAAGTTAGTTTGCAATTTCTGAAACCTTGGATAATATTTTCACATTATCTAAAGACATGGTTAAAGGTATTTTTATTCTTTCTAAAGCAACACTGATCATTATACAGGAAGTTTTGATTTTCAAGAAAGGGGGTGACTCTATTGACAATGATTCTTTCAAACATTTTGCCAACAGTATGCTAATGGGTCTATGTTAGATGGATCAATTTTGATTTATTAGGCTTTGGAATAAGAATTGTGTTGGATCTTTTCCAAGGCTTAGGGAAGTAGCCATAAGTCACAAGAAGGGAGAAGAAGGTGTCCATTAGCATGATAAATGAGACAGGACAGCTTTTACGCTGAACATAGGTTACATTAGGTAGTCCAGGCAAGAAATTATTTTCAGCATTTTTAAGAGCTTTAATTTCATTAAATGAGATACTTGCAATTAAAGGGTGGGGATTTGAGTCAGCATTGAAGTCAGGAGAAAGACTCTCCATGTGATTTCAATTAACTTATCGATTTTATCACTGTCATCGAACATATGTTATATGGGACCTGGAAAATGTTAGAGAATGTATCAGCAAATAAATTGGCTTGATAAACTTGGTCATTCACCTTCTGATTTTGGCTATCATAGAGAATGGAATAAATACTAGTATGGCTGGAGGAAGGATTGCTTAAGCTTTTAAGTTTATTCCAAAATCAAGGGGTATTTGAGGAAAAATCAACCTGAAGGTTGCTACAGAATTTATCCCAGTCTTTTCTTTGTTGAATATTAATTTCCATTTAATTTTATGAGTTAATTTATTGACTTGACTTTTGGTCCTAAGATCACGGGCATGGGGAAATTTCCATGTGAGGTGTGTTTTGGCTTTAATCAGAATCATAATTTTGGTAGGGAGTCTCCAAGGAGTTCATTTTAGGCGATAAGGGGACAATTTGAATTAAAACTGGCAGTACTAAAATCTGAGAGTTTGACTGCAATACCATCAAACGTATTCTTATTGGGACTTAAAAATTTTAGCTCTTGAAAAAGTGATTGCATTTTAATTTAAGAGCAATACCCATTTTGAATTTATACCAATCACATTTTTTCGGATTCTTATTCTAGCCATGTACATTATGTGAGCAATCTGAGCTCCGTAAAAAGAAAATAATGGTCACTAATTAAGGTTTCTTCAAAACTAGAAGTGGATATGTGATCATTTGCAATAGAAGGGAAACCTATCACTACATCAAGGAATTCAGTACTGTTATTGATGGGATTACGTCTAGTCGGGAGTCCAGGATTCAAAATTGTCAAGTTATAGCGGTCAACATAATATCTTAACCTGTTGCCATTGGGAGTGGTACAACTGAAACCAAAGTAAACACGAGTAGAATTAAGATTGTCAATTAGAATCATATAGTTAGTACAAAGCTTAAAATTATCTTCATTCAGGGGGGGGGGGGGGTTAGGGTGGGGTGGGGTGGGATTGGGGTTGGAGGATTATAATGAGCAATAGTTTGAAGTGGAGAAGGATTATTAAACAGAGAGATGGAGATGATGATACATTGGTCAGAAATATTAGGTAGATTGTATAAAGTGACAGAGATATTAGGCTTGACTCACAACATAAACCCACCTTGATTTGCAGAAATGTCATATCTATATAAGTTATACCGATCAATTTGAAAGAATTTGTTGGTTTCTAATTTAGTTTCATTAAGGAGAATTACATCTGGATCAAGATTATTAATTTGATAAAAGAGGAGATCTTTTTTGTTGCGGGCACTATTCACATTGAGATGGAGAATTAATTGTTAGAGTGTTTCCAATAACTGTTTACTGAATCAGATGAGTTCTTTCCAGCCTTCTCTACAGAGTCTTTTAAGCTTTGGGGATTTTTCGAAATGTTAAAGAGCTCTTCCCTGCTAACCGATAGGTTGAGATATATTAGTGCCAAATGAGAAGCATAAGAGAGGGTATTAGACATTTTGATGTTGGATTTCTGAAGACAAGGCTCTATTTAAATCAGCACAAAAGAGAGTAAACTTAATTTCTTTGGTTTGTGTAATTTTGTAGATACTTCCATTTTTGTAGCCTCAATATGTTTTGAGATGGTGGCTTAGCTTGAATTCTGGCTTGTTGATAGGGCGGACATTCTTTATACGTGGGTATATGTTTACCCTGACAATTTGCACACCTTTTTTCTGATCTGTCCTTAGGACAATCTTTGATACTGTGGTCTTCACCACAACGAAGACACTTAGGCATTTTACAATCATGGTATGTGTGGCCAAAACCTTGGCACTTATAACACTGGATGATGGAAGGGAGCTCACTATATTTTTCAACCCTATCTTTTTGGTTCCCAAGGATGACACCATGTTTTAGTAATTCTACTAGATCAATCTTCATCTAGAATCACTTTTATTTTCCATGTGGCCTTCTGAGTAATCTTGCTAAGGAGTCTTTTGACTCATTTTGTATTGAAGCCCTGGTCTTTCAATTCTGACAACAGTTCCTGATCAGAGACAGATGGGTTTACCCCACAAACGACAACAGCTTTAATTAGGGGTCCCTTTGCTGAGGGATACAAGGTTTCGAGTTTCCAAGATCTGTTTTGCTTCCAGGGCTAAGGCAGAATATGAGCAGAGTGAGAATCAAGTGGAAAGATGAGGATGCTATTATTTTTTGCTAGTCTCATATCCTTTATAGTGGCATTAGGCTTTTCTATTTCAAGTAATTTAGCTAATTTGATGAGATTCTGAATGGCATCTGGATTCAGACCAGAAAGAACCATCAGCTGGATTTTTGAGAAAGAGGAGGAATTTGTGGCGGACTCAGCCCCTGAAGATTGATGGTAATGTTTTTGGGGATTTAAAACTTAGCGAAATCTCTCCTAGCTTTCAGAATTTAGACTGAAGATACTTGACTCTGCCACTGCCATGGCAGGCCAAACAAAATGACTGGAGTGAGAACAATAAGCAAGGACTACAGTTCTAACAAAACCAGGATAAAAAAGGAAAGATAAATATAAAGTAAAAACCTACACAAAAGGCAAACAAAAATACAACAAAGCTTAACACTTACCAGAACAAAATCACAACACAAAGAAAAAAAAAAAAAAACTGCAAATGCAAATCAAAACTGAAACACAGTACAATGACAAAAGTAGCGGGAAATTTGAAAACAGTAATCCAATAACCAGCGAAGGGTGGATTGTATCCTTGCAAAGATGGTACAATCGATTTAAAAGAAATAAGTATTCTGGTGATGAGAGTGGGCAGGTTGAGTCTTAGTAGTTTGAGTCTTAGCCCATTGTGCAAGATGGGGTCAAATGCCCTCTCAACATCAAGAGAGGCGGAATTTGTAATTTTGTTCGTCTTTCGTCCTTGGAAGACTGTGTACAGTGCAAAAGTTGGTCTGCAGTAGAAGGATTAAAACAAAAGCCAGCTTGTAAGTCACTGAAATCTGGGCGCTGCCACTGCTTTTAGTGGTCTTATGGTGGAGATGGGGTGTCTGAAGTCACCCTGCTAGGTGAAGGTTACAGGTGTAGCAATTGTAACCATAGGTGAACATATTGCCATAGACTGTGTTGTGCTCCAGCAGTACAATGAGGGTGAAGTTGAGGGTTGTAATTCGACGAGGTGTTGCCAAATTTTGGACACTGATAACACCGAGCAGCAGAGGAAGGTGGGAAGACATGTTTGAAATCGATGAAAATGTTGATAGCTGAACAAAGTGATGCCCTGTTCAACAACAGGTGTGACCATTTCTTCCTTAGTAATGGAACTTTGATTTGTAGGATTGGCAGCTCTTAAGAATCTTGTAATGTCAAGGCAGGAGGTGTTTTGGACTTTTTAGATGACGGTAGATCCGACTGCTGAAATAACACGGGAAACTTTAACAAACAAAATCTGACAGCTTTCAACCAATCAAATGTCCCCATGGGTCACTGACAGAGCAATCCTCTTTAAGGTTACTAACCACTGTGGTTCAGGATGGCCACCTCCTATTAGAAAGTGAATTGCCAGAAGCCAAATTAAAGAACATTATCAGTCTTTCATTTTTTTTTTTTTCATGAGTAGTATGCAGCAATTACATTTAATAACATTTAATGATCGTTATGGTATTTTTGAATGATGTGATCAAATCTAATATTATGGCTACTAAAAACATAAAAAAAAAAAATAGTGAAATACTTTGAACAAAGAAGTTATGAAAGGTTTTACACAAATCAAAGCAGAACAATAAATGAGAATAAAAGAACAATTCAAATTTAGGCAAAATGCAAACAGTTTATCAAAAGGAACTAAAATTCCAAAATTGAATACTACCAACAACGAAAAGACTTCCAAATATGATAAGCTACAGTAAAATATAAATAACAAGTATTAAAAGCAACTCACAAAATTTAAAATAACAAACATGAGGTTGACCAAGGGTTGTGATCGTTAGGAACCTGTCCCAGGCTTGAAGAAGGTACTTTAGGGTACAGTTGTAGATGGAAAGTCAGTGGATTGTATGATAACCCTGTTTGGGTGATCTGCAATTTAATAAAACTGCATGTCAGGTAAGGATTTGTAAGTGGGGTGGGGGTGTGGGTGGGGGTGCTTTGGCGTTGGATGATATGGGCGCAGATTCTAGTGAGCTCAAGGGCAGTGGAAGCATTGGAGAAGGGGTCAGATAGTGGTCTGGTGCAGAAGTGTTGGGGTGGGTTGAAGGGAAGGGGTCTGAGTTAATAGTAAGTATTCTGGTGATGAGAGTGGGCAGGTTGAGTCTAAGTAGTTTAAGTCTTAGTCCGTTGTGCCAGAAGGCATCAAATGCCTTCTCAACATCAAGAGAGGCAGAAGTTGTAATTTTGTTCGTCTTTAGTCCTTGGCAGACTGTGTACAGTACAAAAGTTGGTCTGCAGTAGGACAGTTAAAACAAAAGCCTGCTTGACAGTCACTGAAATCTGGGAGCTGCCACTGCTTTTAGTGGTCTTATGGTGGAGATGGGGTGTCTGAAAGTCACCCTGCTAGGTGAAGGTTACAGGTGTAGTAATTGTAACCATAGGTGAACATGTCAGCATTAGACAGTGTTGCACTCCAGCAGTACAATGAGGGTGAAGTTGAGGGTTGTAATTTGATGAGGTGTTGCCAAATTATAGACACTGATAACACCGAGCAGCAGAGGAAGGTGGGAAGACATGTTTGAAATCAATGAAAATGTTGATACCTGAACAAAGTGATGCCCTGTTCAACTGAACAAAAGTGACCATTCCTTCCTTAGTGATGGAACTTTGATTTGGAGGACTGGCAAGTCTGAAGATCCTTATGATATCCAGGAAGGGGGTGTTTTGGCCTCTTTAGATGATGGTAGATCCGACTGCCGAAATAACACGGGAAAGTTTAACAAACTAAATCTGACCACTTTCAACCAATCAAATGTCTTTACGTGTCACTGACAGAGAAATCTTCTTTGAGGTTCCTAACCACAGTGGGCCAGGATGGCCACCTACTGTTAGAAAGTGAATTGCCAGAAGTCTATTTAAAGAACATTATCAGTCTTTCCTTTTGTTTTCATAAGTAGTATGCAGCAATTACATTTATTAATATTTAATGATTGTTAAGGTATTTTTGAATGATGTAATTAGATTTACTATTATGACTACTAAAAGAAAAGAAAAAAAAAAAGGAATAGGTGAAGTGCTTTTTACAAAGAAGTTATGAAAGGTGTTATACAAATAAATGAGAATAAAAGAAGAAACCAGGCAAAAACCAGCAAAAAATTCAGGCAAAATGCAAACAACTTATCAAAGGAACTAAAATTCCAAAACTGAATACTACCAACAATGAAAAGACTTCCAAATATGAAAATCTATTGTAAAAAATAAATAACAAGTATTAAAAGCAACCAACAAAATGTAAAATAACAAACATGTGGTTGACCGAGGGTTGCGATTGTTTGGGACCTGTCACAGGCTTGAAGAAGGTACTTAAGGCACAGATGTAGATGGAAAGTCAGTGGATTGTATGATAACCCTGTTTTTGTGATCTGCAATTTAGTAAAACTGTATTTCAGGCATGAATTTTGTGAGAGGAGGTGGGGGTGCTTTGATTTGGATGATATGGGTGCAGATTCCAGTGAGGCATAGGGCAGTGGAAGCATTGGAGAAGGGGTCAAGTAGTGGTCTGGTGCAGAAGTGTTGAGGTGGGTTGGAGGGAAGTGGTCTGAGTTAATGGTAAGTATTCTGGTGATGATAGTGGGCAGGTTGAGTCTTAGTAGTTTAAGTCTTAGCCCATTGTGCCAGAAGGCGTCAAATGCCTTCTCAACATCAAGAGGGGCAGAAGTTGTAATTTTGTTCGTCTTTAGTCCTTGGCACACTGTGTACAGTGCAAAAGTTGGTCTGCAGTAGAACACTTAAAACAAAAGCCTGCTTGATAGTCACTGAAATCTAGGAGCTGCCACTGCTTTTAGTGGTCTTATGGTGGAAATGGGGTGTCTGAAAGTCACCCTGCTAGGTGAAGGTTACAGGTGTAGCAATTGTAACCATAGGTGAACATGTCAGCATTAGACAGTGTTGCACTCCACCAGTACAATGAGGGTGAAGTTGAGGGTTGTAATTTGATGAGGTGTTGCCAAATTATAGACACTGATAACACCGAGCAGCAGAGGAAGGTGGGAAGACATGTTTGAAATCAATGAAAATGTTGATAGCTGAACAAAGTGATGCCCTGTTCAACAACAGAAGTGACCATTTCTTCCTTAGTGATGGAACTTTGATTTGGAGGATTGGCAGCTGCAAAGATCCTTGTGATGTCAAGGAAGGGGGGTGTTTTGGGCTCTTTAAGTGACGGTAGATCTGACTGCCGAAATAACACAGGAAAGTTTAAGTAACAAAATCTGACCACTTTCAACAAATCAAATGTCCCTATATGTCACTGACAGAGAAATCCTTCTCAAGTTTCCTAACCACAGTGGGCCAGGATGGCCACCTCCTGTTAGAAGGTGAATTGCAAGAAATCTACTTAAAGAACATTATCAGTCTTTCATTTTGTTTTCATTAGTATTATGTAGCAATTACATTTAATAATATTTAATGATTGTTATGGTATTTTTTGAATAATGTGATCTGAGTTTACTATTATCACTACTAAAAAAAAAAAAAAAACAAAAAAGAATAGGTGAAATGCTTTGTAAAAAGAAGTTATGAAAGTGAATTATACAAATCAAAGCAGAACAATAAATGAGAATAAAAGAAGAATCCAAATTCAGGCAAATGCAAACAGTTTATCAAAAGGAACTAAAATTCCAAAATTGAATACTACCAACAACGAAAAGACTTCAAAATATGAAAAGCTATAGAAAAATATAAATAACAAGTATTAAAAGCAACTCACAAAATTTAAAATAACAAACATAGGGCTGACTGAGCGAGGGTTGTGATCGTTAGGGACCAGCCGCAGACTTGAAGGTACTTTAGGGCACAGTTGCAGATGGAAAGTCAGTGGATTGTATGATAATCGTGTTTGGGTGATCTGCAATTTAGTAAAACTGCATGTCAGGCATGAATTTTGTAAGAGGAGTGGGGGTGAGGGTGCTTAGGTTTGGATGATACTGGTGCAGATTCTAGTGAGGCATAGCCCGGGGCTGGGGAAGCTTTAGAGAAGGGGTCAAGTAGTGGTCTGGTGCAGAAGTATTGGGTTGGAGGGAAGGGGTCTGAGTTAATAGTAAGTATTCTGGTGATGAGAGTGGGCAGGTTGAGTCTAAGTAGTTCGAGTCTTAGTCCATTGTGCCAGAAGGCGTCAAATGACCTCTCAACATCAACAGAGGCAGAAGTTGTAACTTTGTTCGTCTTTAGTCCTTGGCAGACTGTGTACAGTGCAAAAGTTGGTCTGCAGTAGAAAAGTTAAAACAAAAGCCTGCTTGACAGTCACTGAAATCTGGGAGCTGCCACTGCTTTTATTGGTCTTATGGTGGAGATGGGGTGTCTGAAGTCACCCCACTAGGTGAAGGTTACAGGTGTAGCAACTGTAACCATAGGTGAACATGTCAGCATTAGACAGTGTTGTACTATGGCAGTACAATGAGGGTGAAGTTGAGGGTTGTAATTTGATGAGGTTTTGCCAAATTATAGACACTGATAGCACTGAGCAACAGAGGAAGGTGGGAAGACATGTTTGCAATCAATGAAAATGTTGATAGCTGGACAAGGTGATGCCCTGTTCAACAACAGAAGTGACCATTTCTTCCTTAGTGGTGAAACTTTGATTTGGAGGATTGGCAGCTCTAAAGATCCTTGTGATGTCAAGGAAGGGGGTGTTTTGGGCTCTTTAAGTGACAATAGATCCGACTGCCAAAATAACACGGGAAACTTTAACAAACAAAATCTGACCACTTTCAACAAATCAAATGTCCCCATGTGTCACTGACAGAGAAATCCTCTTCAAGGTTCCTAACCACAATGGGCCAGGATGGCCACCTCCTAGTAGAAGGTGAATCGCAAGAAGTCTACTTTAAGAACTTTATCAGTCCTTCATTTTGTTCTCATAAGTAGTATGCAGCAATTACATTTAATAATATTTAATGATTGTTATGGTATTTTTTTAATAATGTGATTGGATTTACTATTATGACTACCAAAAAAAAAAAAAAAAAAAAAAAAACAGGTGAAATGTTTTCTACAAATAAGTTATGAAAGGTGTTATACAAATGAAAGCAGAACAATAAATGAGAATAAAAGAAGAAACAAAGCAAAAACCAGGCAAAAAATTCAGGCAAAATGCAAACAGTTTATCAAATGGAACTAAAATTCCAAAACTGAATACTACCAACAATGAAAAGACTTCAAAATATGAAAAGCTTTAGTAAAAAATAAATAACAAGTATTAGAAGCAACCCACAAAATTTAAAATAAACATGAGGCTGACTGACTGGGGGTTGCGATCGTTAGGGACCAGTCGCAGACTTGAAGGTACTTTAGGGCACAGTTGTAGATGGAAAGTCAGTGGATTGTATGATAATCGTGTTTGGGTGATCTGCAATTTAGTAAAACTGCATGTCAGGCATGAATTTTGTAAGAGGGGTGGAGTGGGGGTGCTTTGATTTGGATGATATGGGTGCAGATTCCAGTGAGGCATAGGGCTGTGGAAGCATTGGAGAAGGGGTCAGGTGGTGGTCTGGTGCAGAAGTGTTGGGTTGGGTTGGAGGGAAGGGGTCTGAGTTAATAGTAAGTATTCTGGTGATGAGAGAGGGTATGGAGTCTTAGTAGTTTGAGTCTTAGTCCGTTGTGCCAAAAGGCGTCAAATGACCTCTCGACATCAACAGAGGCAGAAGTTGTAATTTTGTCATCTTTAGTCCTTGGCACACTGTGTACAATACAAAAGTTGGTCTGCAGTAGAACAGTTAAAACAAAAGCCTGCTTGACAGTCATTGAAATCTGGGAGCTGCCACTGTTTTTAGTGGTCTCATGGTGGAGATGGGGTGTCTGAAAGTCACCCTGCTAGGTGAAGGTTACAGGTGTAGCAATTGTAACCACAGGTGAACATGTCAGCATTAGACAGTGTTGCACTCCAGCAGTACAATGAGGGTGAAGTTGAGGGTTGTAATTTGACGAGGTGTTGCCAAATTTTCGACATTGATAACACAGAGCAGCAGAGGAAGGTGGGAAGACATGTTTGAAATCGATGAAAATGTTGATAGCTGAACAAAGTGATGCCCTGTTCAACAACAGGCGTGACCATTTCTTCCTTAGTGATGGAACTTTGATTTGGAGGATTGGCAGCTGCAAAGATCCTTGTGATGTCAAGGAAGGGGGGTGTTTTGGGCTCTTTAAGTGACGGTAGATCCGACTGCCGAAATAACATGGGAAACTTTAACAAACAAAATCTGACCACTTTCAACAAATCAAATGTCCCCATGTGTCACTGACAGAGAAATCCTCTTCAAGGTTCCTAACCACAGTGGGCCAGGATGGCCACCACCTGCTAGAAGGTGAATTGCCAGAAGTCTACTTAAAGAACATTATCAGTCTTTCATTTTGTTCTCATAAGTAGTATGCAGCAATTACATTCAATAATATTTAATGATTGTTATGGTATTTTTTTTAATAATGTGATTGGATTTGCTATTATGACTACAAAAAAAAAAAAAAAAACACCAAAAAGAATAGGTGAAATGTTTTGTACAAAGAAGTTATGAAAGTGAATTATACAAATGTGATCAAATCTAATATTATGACTACTAAAAACAAAAACACACAAAAAAAATAGTGAAATACTTTGAACAAAGAAGTTATGAAAGGTGCTATACAAATCAAAGCAGAACAATAAATGAGAATAAAAGAAGAATCCAAATTCAGGCAAATGCAAACAGTTTATCAAAAGGAACTAAAATTCCAAAACTGAATACTACCAACAATGAAAAGACTTCAAAATAGGAAAAGCTATAGTAAAAAATTAAATAACAAGTATTAAAAGCAACTCACAAAATTTAAAATAACAAAAATCAGGTTGACCCTGGGTTGTAATTGTTAGGGACCTGTCGCAGGCTTGAAGATGGTACTTTAGTGCACGGTTGTAGATGGAAAGTCAGTGGATTGTATGATAACCCTGTTTGGGTGATCTGCAAGTTTGTAAAACTGCATGTCAGGCATTAATTTCGTAAGGCTCAGGGGTGGGGGTGTTTTGGTTTGGATCATATGGGCACAGATTCCAGTGAGGCATAGGGCTGTGGAAGCTTTGGAGAAGGTCAGGTAGTGGTCTGGTGCAGAAGTGTTGGGTTGGGATGGATTGGAGGGAAGGGGTCTGAGTTTATAGAGGCAGCACCCAGCTTGATTTTTGGTGGAAAGGGATAGGTCAGGGGTAGGGTACCTGTCTTTGGAGGAGGTAGGGTAAGGAGTGAGATGGGACTGGCATAGTTTCTTCAGGGTCTTTGTCAAGGTGATCAGTAAGAGTCAGAGTAAGAGTAAGAAAAACTTTATTACTCCAAAGAAGGAAATTAAGATCTCGCACGTAAAAGTTCAAAACACTACAAAATAAAACAATATAAATATAAACAGATGGAAAGATAAGAATAAGATGATAAAACATCAAAGATGGTAACATAAAAGAATGAAAGCATCAGCCTAGCGGTTCAAGTTGTCATTGTAACGATTGATTGCACGTGGGATGAATGAGTTGCAAAAGCGATTAGTTCTCAGATATGGTAGTCTCAGTCTGTCAATACCTCTATTGATAACATTGTCGTGGAGATCACAATGGAGGGGATGGCTCTTATCATTCCAAACTGAATCCAGCTTGGTTTGGAGTAGGCATTGATACACAGAGTCAACCGAAGGCTGATGACCTCCAATGACTCTACCAGCTTTCCTAATTACGTGATCAATGCGGTCCCTCTCGGTTCTAGTAACATTCCCACCCCAACATATAAGACAGTACCTCCAGACTCCACATATAGAAGCATTATAGAATAATTCCATTATACTTGAACAAACGTTGAAATTAGCTAACTTCCTAAGGCAATATAGCCTGGTATTTAACCTCTTGATTAAGACATCCACACGATCCCCCCAAGTTAATGTGTTATTCAGGTGGACACCTAGGTACTTGTAAGAAGAAACCCTCTCAACTTCCTGGCCTTTGATAGTGACTGGATGAGGTTCAACGGCAGAACGACGAAAATCAATTATCATCTCCTTCGTTTTAGATATATTCAATTGAAGGAAGTTACTGTCACAGTATTCCACGAATGACTGAAGCTGACAGAGATATGCCCCATCATCATCACCATGGATGAGTCCAGCCATAGCTGTATCATCGGCAAACTTAATGATGGGGCACATCCCCTCCTGGGATCTGCAGTCAGACGTGTACAAGGTAAAAAGAAATGGGGCTAGGACTGTGCCTTGGGGAGCTCCGGTATTAGAGGAAATTATATCGGAGCGGCACGTGGGACTGAGCTTGACAAATTGGGTTCTATTTGTAAGATAATTAACAATCCAGTGAATAAATCCATGGGGGATACCCATGCCTATAAGCTTTGTGGCAAGATTATGTGGTTGAATAGTATTGAAGGCAGATGAGAAGTCGAAGAACATAACACGTGCAGAATTGCCATGGTGCTCCAAATGTGAATATAGAGACTGAAGAAGTAAAAGGATGGCATCTTCACAACTACAACTGGACTTGTAAGCAAACTGTAAAGGGTCTAAAAATGGAGCGATTAAAAGATTAAAATGATTTAAAAATAAACGCTCGCAAACTTTCATTGGCACAGCAGTAAGGGCAATGGGACGGAGGTCATTCATACAAGATACGACAGACCGCTTCGGCACTGGAATTATACTGGATTGTTTCCATAATTGAGGCACCTCCCCAGTTTTGAAAGACATATTGTAAATAACAGTGAAAATATGGGCTAACTCTATTGCACAATGCTTCAGAACCTTAGGTGGGACATTATCAGGTCCGGCAGCCTTTGATAGGTTTAATCTACTGAACTGCCGGCGGACGTCCTCCTCGGACACCACTATGTTACTACTAGGATCTGTCAGTACATTTTGTAATTTAGAGTATTCATGTGAAAAATCTTGTTGATCAAAACGGTTGTAAAAAAAAATCATTACAGATTGGGAAATCATTAAGAGGTTGTCAAGCTCAGGGTCAGTCTGGTCTGAGTCTTCATTGCACATTACACTCTATCTTGCTGACAGGCCTACCAGGACTTTTGTTTTTGCAGCTGATTTGAAGATAGGGGGTTTAGCGAAGGAGAGGGATGACTGCACTGTAGGTTTACCATAACTGGTATACGGTCTGGGAGGTATGAGCTGAGCATCGGGTTTGAAGTGTAGGTATTAGACATGGCCAGTTTTAGCCTGGTCTTGTTTGTTACTGGTTGTTCAGGGGAGGTGACAGGGGCTTTCATATCACGGGAGGAGGTAAATGGAAAGGCCAGGAACCTTGAAATAGCCCAATACTACAGCCTAGCCTAGGGAAGAATAGGCACTGTACCCTTGGAGCTAAGAGAGTGTAGCCTTAGTGTATGTGAATAGGTGTCTATATGCCTGGGGACTTTAGCAGAAAAATGACTGACTCCAAAGCCAATGAATGGTTGGAAAACTTTTAAGTACATCAGTTCACATTACACTGAGCACTGAAACAGTCAATGCTAAAGGATAATAAAATGACAAGAATGACTTGCAAAGAAGATCCAGTAGTAGGGGCGACTTTTTCCTGTGATGGTCAGGAAGGCAGAAGTGGTGACTTCTCGTCTGTAAAACCCTTCTTAAACAGTCTGGGTATAGCAAAGTAGCTGGTCAGTCAAAGATATCTTGGACGAGAAACCTGGTTGGAAAGGAGCAAAGCAACCATGTGAGTGGGTGGGAAAGTCAAAAGCAATGTTTTACTCCAAAGGCTAAATTTGTTATATGTAAAATCAACGCTTGTTCATTACTAAATTTTAATGATTTACCTACTATGTTCTGCTTCTTTGACTGACGGTTCTGCACTGGCTTACATATCACTGGATTTTGCAGCTGGTAGTGATGTGGTCATACCAATGTGCTGAGCTCACCTATGAAAAGAACAGAAGAATTAACAATTAAGGAAACAAACTTACCCTTGGTTATACCTTAACAGTGGATGATATTTGGTTCATGAAGTACATCTGTAACACAAATTATCAAGAGAGAGCAAATCTCACCTCGATGAGTACTAATTAAGTCTCTTTACAAATTGGGATTCTTCTGAGACAACAGTGTTAAATTACTCAAGGCCATCTCCACAAAGTACGGGTGGGCACTGTCTGACAGATAAAAGAACAATTATTGACCAATGGGAGTGATGCTATTGTCTTAATTTATGCCCATCAAAGTGTAATCAACCATTGTCAATAGTGATATAGGGATATCCAAAACACACTTGCGTGATGCAACATCCCCTTTAATTAACATGTAAACTTTCTCAGTTTATGCGGAAGGCTGCTTATGTCCTGACATACCCTCTAATGCAATATTTATGTAATTTTGTTAAGTTTCAATTTTGCGCAGACTAAGCCCTTAGTTACCATAAACTTTGGTGCACAATATGTATGGTCCTAAACATAAAGTTCACTTATGAAAGACAATACAAAACTATTATTTTTCTGATGTGCCAGTTGCTTCCAAGTATATAAGGTTGGGGGAAATTACAAATTCACTTCGAGGGCTCCCATCATTTCATGATGACAATAATCCCCCAACTTTTCCATTTTCCCACAGATTTCCTTGGTTAATTTTCAAACTTGCTGGATAAAAAAGATATGTTTTCAAAGTAACAGCAATCACATCTAATGCTCCAATGGGTATGCTGGTTGAACCTGAGACTGAATATAACACAGTTACCTGACTGCCTTCTTTGCAAATGAAGTTACTATGAAACGGTCCAGGATTAAAATAACCAGATGCAAGGGCCTTCTGGTCCTCCACTTTCACATGTACCTCAAAAACTTCAAAAACTACCAGCACCCGATGCCATTACAGCTAAGCTGCCCCCTGCCTCCTCTTCTATTTCTATGGTGTTTCTTTGTTCATTTTTTTTTTTTTTTTTGATTCACAGGTGAGGTACACTAACAAGTTTCCTACCACGAAACCTTTCAATTTCTAAAAGTGGGACAAACTGCTGTGGTAAAGCGAAGAGTGTGCCAAGCATGCACACTGAGCGTGAAGTGCGGCACTAAAATGGTTGGGGCCCAGGGCTCGCCCTAGGGCCCCTGATGGGGTCAAAGGGCAACACCCTGGTAGGGGTCCAAGGAGCGAAGCCTCCGGAAGCTCCTGGTATTAGCAGTTTCAGGTTTGTAAGGAAGACATTTTGAGCCCTCAGTAGCAATTATGTTTTAATGCTGACATTCACAATGAGTTTTTATTCCCAGGGAGCTGTAAGGGATGGAGAAACAACACTCGTTCCTCCTTTGAAACTAGGTGTTTTGCCAACACTTAATCTTCGAATTGTCTGGTTCCTGAAATTCCTCTAAAGCTTAGAGGGATTAGGCAATGAAGACAATTGTTCTTGTCGTCTGCTACATTTGAGGGAGCTCATAGGATAATTTCCCCCATTGATATCACATTGCCAGCCGTCAAGGAGAGCAAAATTTATTTCAACTTGTCCCACCAGGTGCCACATTTTAAAAGGTACAGTATATCTTTTTATTCCTTTTTGAACATAAATACATTGTTCGCTATTGCAGGAACTCTCCGGAAACGTTTTAATGTCATCATCAAAATTTCGACTCCCACTGGTTTGCAAACAGGTATATTCCTTTCTTAATGAAGAAATTAGAATAACAATGGCATTGTGCAACTTAAGAGTAGGTGAACAGTCGTTCTGATCAAAAACGGTGAAAACGTTTCACATTTATCAGCTGCACAGTTATCTTCAAAGCAACATCTTGACAATGGTCTTTGTTACAGGATTACTGCACTTTGAAAGAGGGAAATCATCATTAAGAAGGAAAGTCAACAAGGTCAAACAATAAGAGCAAAGAGACCTGTCAATCAAATTTGTCTACCTGAAAATGATTACATTATTCTCAAGTACATATTGTCTGACAGATATGGCCGATGTTTCTCCATCTCTCACAGCTCCCTGGTAATCCTGAGGCACACAAAGGGGTTTTCATTATGGCTGGAAATCCATGAGACCAAGAACTGCAGGCTTCTCCTTCCTTCAAGAGCTGCAAGAAAATTGCGGCTCAGTCTCAGTTTTTGGAGAGTCCGAAATCATTAAATATTTCAATATTTGGAAATGGAAGGTGGGGTTATGCAATGGTAACACAGTTCAAAATGACCACTAGATGACCATGACTTAAAATATCTGAACACTCTGTATGGGGCTATTACCAAAGTTATACTACATCAACAAACACCCTAAACTATCTATCCCTACATCAGTAGGGGGAAGACAGTTTTTGTTTTTCCATAAATTGACCCCAAAATGACTGCCAGATGACCACTGACCTAAAATTTCTAAACACCTTTTATAGGGTTATTGCCAAAGTTATATTACACACAATAAACAAAAACTACCCCTACAACATAAGGAGGCAAGGAATTTTTGTTTTTCCATAAAGTGACCCCAAAATGACCCCTAGATGACCTTTGACCCTAAATCCTTGACCATCACTGATAACCAATAATCTATTCATCAAAATCTCTAAGTTTCACCAGAATTGATCCAAGCAAGTGTTCATTGGGTCTATCTTCAGTTTTGAATATTTTCTCATAACAGTGTTGTATGTGGGCAACATAGCCTTGAAACCTTTAAAATAATGCAAATTTAGATAGCCATGAGGTCCATCTTATCAAAATATTAACATATGACTTTCCATGCAAAACACAAAGACAGATGACTATTAAAACATTCTAAACACTTTCCGACAAGAGCTACCTAAGATACTCAACTCATAGTCCCATACCTATAGCTCGCATCTTCACTTGTGTAGCAGACTAACTGCAGAGATGTGACAGTTAGGTTCTTGGTGTACATACATCATACATTAGGCAAAGGCACAAGTGGCAAATCTTCGTAAAGGAAGTCGCCTTGTAAGAAAAACACTTTAAAGTAAAACTTGCAAATATATTTTAGATAGTTGTTTGAAGGATTTTTGCACATGTCAGTTTATGCTAACGGGTCTCTTGACCAACAGCTGATTTGTTCTGGTATACTTACAAAGATGATCTTGCCTTATTGAGGCATTGTGAAGTGTAGGGTCTACACACTGTACAATGAAGAGAGCAGGTAGCTTGCCCGTGCTACCTAACCAAGACTCGCGGGACTGAAATCTATCTCCTTTGGAAGTTGCTATTTTGCATATTTATTCACAGACAGGTTGCAAAATAATCTTACTGACAGAATACTAATAGAGCAAAAATTTTCAAGTCAGCCAATTTAAATTGATCGAGATTCCAATGGCTTTGCTACCCAAAGGTTTCAGTGTACAGTATGTAACAGTGCACTTGCAAGTTGTAGGTAGACTGACTCTTTAGCATGAGTTAAAGTAAGGCTAAAACAAAAAGAATATGGCTCTGTGAAGTCTTGTCAGTCTGAGTCTATCATGGGGGAGACAATATAAAAATTTTAACAAGTAAATTACAGGCTCTTGCAATATTTTTAATAATTATCTATGCGGCGTAAATTAAACATACCGTAAGCTAACTCGCCGGGTGGCCATCACGATCCATCCACACAGCTTGCTACCTCGCCAAGCAACATTTGTGGTACATGCAGGACATATTGAGTTGCGACTGTTTCCGTTGACCATGGCGATAGGTTGTTAGCACATATTTTACTTACTTCTAAACAAACAATAGGATTCCAGCAAAGCATGGGCACAGGTTCCGCCTTAAGGATTTTGTTTTGCATAGCAAAACTGCTATGCTTTTTTTATTTTGTATAGCAATTTACAGATTTTTTATAGCAGATTTGTTGTTGGCCAAAAAGTAATCCATATCTGTTTAAAAAAAAATACATGTCGGTTTCAGTAAACATATTCTCGTAATTTGAGGCAACTTGTTTGAACTTTTGGGAGAATCAAGAAGCCACACTAGCCAAGATGGAAGAGCGCCACCAACTTCAGCTCGAGGCCCTCCGATTACAACACCAAGCCACCATCGAAAGGATCGAGGAAGCAAATGGACAGCTATTCCACCAACTTAGAGAGGACACTGAGGCCCAACTCAACGAGATGAAAGGGAAAATCACCCACTTCCTTGGCGACGTCCTGACAACCCTCATCCCCCAGAAAGGAGACACCGCACCATCAGACCTCAGAAAGGCCACTGTCATCAAAGAGAAGGCTTGGCTTCATCTCGGACTCGCCATCGACATCAGCAGGATCAGAGAGGAACTACTTAAGAAGTCACCAAAGGGCCAGAAGACGTCGTCCCAGTAGAAGGTCTTTCCTCCACTCCGTAAACATGCTTTAAAATGACTTCCTTGAACATGCTACCTGAAACGAGCCCTGAAAAAGTGGGTAAAGAAACGGGCCCTGAAAAAGTGGGTGAAGAAACGAGTCCTGAAAAAGTGGGTGAAGAAACGAGTCCTGAAAAAGTGGGTGAAGAAACAGGCCCTGAAAAAGTGGGCGAAGACGGATTATTGCGCCACCAACGTCAACAGGTAAATATGACTCTAAACTCTGACTCCGACTTTCACTTAGGACCTCTGACCCAGGACTCACACTTTAAGATTATGCACATAAACATTCACTATATAAGGAACAAACGACAGGAAGTTACTCATTACCTACATCACAACAACATTCATGTCGCTTGTTTCAATGAAACAGCCACTAAGGATCACACGTAACATACTTCATCAGGGATACAACATTATTCAGGCTCACTCGAAAAAACCCTCTGACCAAGGGGTACTTAGTGCAATCAAGGAAAATTTACACTACTCGGAACTTACACTCACAAACCCTATCGGCGAAGCGGTAGGAATCAAAGTCACACTTCAGACTGGTCAACACTTACACATCATTACAACCTACGAGTCTCCGACTAAGGCTGCATTTCCTACACAATTTTACCTTCAACTGATCAACACTTATTCAAATTTTGTGATACTTGGTGACCTCAACGCTAACATACTGAACTAGCCTGTCGCACTACAAACACCAGCGGTAGGGACTTTACAAATACTTGAACTCGACCGAGTAATTTGCCTCAATGACGGTAACTCCGCCTACGTCTTTACCCAGACAATGGGACTTCACCAGGAACACTGACTTTTGTCTAATCTCTCCATCCCTCATCACCGTGTTACCGACTTCAAAATTGAGAGGACTTAGGCTCGGACCACCTACCTCAACTACTTACGTATTGAACTTACTGGCCAAACGACTGACAAGGCCACCCAGACGAAACCTACAGAAAGCAACTTGGACGAATTACAGACATACATACCGAGCAACATTCAAGAATGAACCGCGACAACTGTACAAGAAATTGAGGAAAGTGGCGACCTCACTTACTCGACTTATTACTTCAGCGACAACTGCAGATTTCAATTTCCCGCCCTATACAGGATGTATGAGATTCACTCCCCCAACGGATTCTGCACATTATTAGACAGGAGACGCAAAACTTCGACGTTATTTACCAAAGACTAGAACCAGCATGTACTGTGCTAATCAACCAACTGAGACGGAAATCCTGAACTGATGAAGGATCAGGACGGCAAATCAACAGGAATTTGTGACAATAGAGCTAAACAACTAGCTTGACGAAAAAAACACCACGGGAGCTATCTGGAAAACTGGTTAAACGATTTTAAGGGAACATACTGTTAGGATACAATACCAACACTGAGAGACTGTGACACTTTAATTACTACAGACTAAGACAAGGCGACTGTTTTAGGGAATACTTTCAGACTGTACACACTCTACACAGACCCAAAATTTACCACAACATTTACCGACTGTTGTCTACCTTCTTACGTACATGATACCGCGGGACACTTATTCACTAGATAGACCTAGACCCAAACGAGACCCGACTCGGGCATCACAAAACATCACCGCAAGTGCACATCGCTGACGTTTTTATGACGTACTTTCTATAGCCTCTCCAGGAGAAGACCAAATTCAATACGTGCACTTTAAAATTAAAAGCCGCCCTCAATTTTCCTTCAGGAACTCGCAGACTCTATACTGTCTTCCTTCCAATTGCTTATTCCACAAATTATGGAAACAAAGCCGTCACAATTTTTACTTCCTAAACCCGAAAAACCGCATCGACCAGCCAAAGAATTACCGTGGCCTATTAGCCTTTTCCATGCTAGGAAATGCTGAAAAAATTATTGCCAAAAGGCTTTCTGCTTACTTCGAGCAGCGAAAACTTCTCCCGCCTCTCAAGCAGCAGGCTAGGCTTCAGACAGAAGAGGAATACACGACCAACTTTTAGACTTGATACAAGTACTTTTTCTCTCAGACGTCAAGGACAACACTACCATTGGCTACATTTGTTCGACGCCGCAAAAGCATTCACAGAATGTGGCTGACATACTACTTCTCAAAATGACGAAAAGTCAATATACCAACGACTTTAACCAATGGATTGCGAACTTTTTACCGGACAGGCAGCTCGGTACATGAGGTCCGGGACCCACTTTTCCTAGACCGCTATCACATCACCGACAGGGACACCACAGGGCAGCACCATTAGCCCTATACTTTTCATCAATGTACGAGTAGCGGACATTCCATCAGCCTCTACCAAATCGCTTGACTTAACTTCTCTCGAATTTGCAGATGACGTCGCAATTTGTGCTACCTCCAGCGCAAGCTATACAAGTACTGGAAGGTGTGAAACTCCCAGACATTACATTGACCAACTAGAACCCTGGTGCATACGACTGCAGGTATACGTTACTCGTCAACCTCGGACAAATCACAAGTACTTGTACATCAGAACCCTTAACGGTAAAACTGCGACTCTGGAACGGTCAATGTTTGACTTACAACAACAAACTTATACCTGTCCATAACAACCGTAAAGTTACTTAGGAATTACCACTGACACCCAGATTAGATTTTACTCGAACACCACAACTCCACAGCTTTGAGAATTCGCGCAAACCAAGTTTCGTCACTTTACAGAATTGCCATTACGAGAGGGCAACCATCCCCCTTGCCACTTCCTGACATGACCTTTCTGAAAATTTTACAAAACCAGTAACTCCACCTATTGTTGAATATGCCTGCACCATCTCTCTGACCAATGAAGGGACTCACTCATGAAGTACTACGACCGCGACGCAACGGACGGGCATGTGTAGGATTGGCACACTACTGATAGTTACAGACAACCACCCATCAAAGGAAGTAACTCAGACAATAGCGGGACTCCCAACTATATCGCATATGTTTCAAGGACTTACAGAGAAAATTCCTTACTACCTGCAAAAACAAAGACAGGCAAACTCGAAAATTCATTAGAACACAGCTTAAACTTTGACCACTTTACCTACGACAAACACCACTTGAAGGACTGCCCAAACTGAACTGTTGGATAAAATTTAAACTTAGAGGGCGCACACATCGGAAAGAAACGTAAATCCTGCCACCAGGAGGAAGACAATCAACCATAGGAGAAAGAAATGGCAACACCCTGAAAGAAGTGTCCCTGACGTAGCATCCACACCCTGAACAAGGGTCACTGCATCAACAGCACCAATAGGCAAACCCTGAAAAAGGGTCCCTGCCGAAGCATCCACACCCTGAATAAGGGTCCCTGTGCCAACAATATTACAAGCAAACATTCAACGTGAATGGCCCAACTTTAGCCTCTGAGGGCACTTGGTGTGCTGTGGGGTTCTGCGTGGCCGGGTTCAGTGGTACTTTGTTCCGCCAGGGGCTTGGCAATGGTTGGCTGGGGCTTTGCGCCTTTCCCGTTCTTTTGGCCCCCCTTGCCAGTATGGGCATGTTGCTTGGGGTTGTGGTTCTGTGCTCTATCCGGTCGCAGGGATAAGTATGTTGGTGACTCTTGTGACTCTTGTTTTCCGGCCCTTTGGGCCTTCTGAAGCACCTTCGGGTGCACCAGTTTACATGAGTTATCACACACTCACTAGGATTACAAGCCACCCTTCGAAAGTTGTTGCGCCGTCATCATTTCAAGTTTCCTGCCATTTAAAATTTTCATTATTCTTTCTTGTTTTTGTCCCTACGTTTTGTTTCTAAACTACGGTTTTCCAGTGTCTGTTTGCTTTGCTTTGTTTTTTTTTTTTTGTTTGTCGTTCAGTTTTTAAATTAAAGTTGTCTCATTAGTCTTGTGGTTTTCTTGATGTGACATTTCTGTTTGCCTTTTGGGGGTGATAGCCCTGGTTGCTCTGCTCCATTAATGGCTGAGCCCTGGATTTTTGATCTAGATCCTGGGGAGGCGGCTGAATTTCAACAAGTTAGAAAACCAAATAAATGGAGAAAAGAATTGCCTATGAAAATCCTCCTCAGCAAAATCCAAAACCAAAGTACCAGCCAATCGTGGTAACTGGAATGAAGCCAGACATGCTAAAAAACCCTGTACAATTAACTAACTTACTCAACGAAGAAAAGCCGAATGCCAAAATAAGAGAAACCAAATTGTTAAGAAATAACACCTTAACTTTATTTTTTTCCTACCATGATTGCTCACATCAGTAAACATTCTGCTCATAACCCATGATCACCAGCATAGTAACACTTGAGAAACCCAACACCCACAAAATTCCAATACGGGGCCAAAATTTGCCAAACGCCTTATTAGCAAGGCTACTCAAATACCAACTTGGAAAATTAAGATAGCGTTCGAGGAAGAAGCCGAACAAACCGAACTAATAAGCGACGGAGTAATATTAGGGTACCAAAAGCACAGAGTGGAAAAATATAACGAGCTTCCTAATGTAATACAATGTTATAAGTGCCAGGGGTTTGGTCACCCGTTTTTTTAAATGCCAAAATCAGCAGAAATGCCTTCGTTGCAGTGGAAATCATAATATCAAAGACTGCACCAAACAAAAATCGGAAAAGAAATGTTCCAACTGCTTGAGGTTGTACCTTGTTATCACCTGTGCATAAATGATGTCCCTGCTTTTGTCCAAGCTAGACAGGAGGTAAAAACTCTTAATTCATCCAAAACTTTAGCGGAAGCTACCAAAGTTGAAATTAAAAACTCAATACCAAGACAAGGCAAAATAAATATTGTCCTCTTTTGTTCTGAATTAATCAGAACTTGTCTTGCCAAATGTGATATAAAAATTAAGACATCGGACATAATTTCATATTCAGCAAATTTGGCATTGGCTCCGACGTTTAAACTTGAATTGTCCACTGGGGAGGAACTGTTCAATACACATTAACAACCCGCCCGCAGTTTCCAGGTATACATTGCCGAAATTCAAATTGATATACATTAGGGAGGGAACTCAACCGAAAACTAAAATGACTAGCACTCATTGTAACTAACTATACTCCCATCTTAATATCAATGGAGCAAGAGACACAAAAAAGAACTTCTCTTCCACTATATTACCCATTATAATCCGACCATGATTCTTCTAAATGAAACTAAACTTGGTGCTGATGATACTTCCATATTGATGGCTATAAGACCCACAGACACGATATTAGTAGACACCAGGGGCAGTTTTTATTGGGGTTAAGTCCCACATCCAGGCCACTGTAAATGATACTTCCAATCTTAATGACCAATGTATCTCTGTCTCTATACCTACTGTACCCCTTAATAGTAATCGTAACCCTTTACATATTATAGCTCTCTACCCCCAAAAACAAATTAAACGAAGAAATTTTCAAACTCTTTGACAAAAATACAATCCTTGTTGGTGATTTAAACTGATGAACTGGTGATTCATACCCACTTTGGATGCAATAAATGGGTGTAGACTAAACCATTTCCTTGGGAGTTACCATATTACCCTCCTTAATCCATTCCTGGCCACAAGACGAAACCCCATTAATAACACCACCCAGCCATACTCATTTTCCCATCAGACGAAAAATCTGCTACAGTAACATTCTCCTCAAGCTATGGACACAAGATTCTGAACTAGGAAAACCGAAACCAAATCTACCCCCGAATAAAAATCTGCCAAGGTATGGAGTAGTAATTTGTGGTGTAAACCCGTAAGTCACTGAAAACGAAATTAAAGTATCCCTCATAGATCAAGGCTTCAAACCCAAATACATAAAACGCCTCATTTCCAATGTCACCAAACGAAGTACTTGGAAAGTAAAAGTAATCTTCAATCATAAGGATGAAACAGAGGATCTAATCACCTCAGGCCTATATCTGGGATGACATTAGACGTAGACTTGAACCGTACAGAGAACTACCTTCCAGAGTTCAGGGTTACAAATGTCAAGGCTTTGGCCATACTCTTTATTATAAGACTGTCCAAATAATTCAAAATGTTTAAGATGTGGAGGGTTACACCAACTAAAAGACTGTATTCTACCAAAAGAAGAAAAAGGTGTGCCAATTGTGGAGGTAACCATGTTGCCCTTTGTAAGGGTTGCCCCAGCTACACACAAGCTGGACTAGAGGCCTCAAAAATTCAAAGTGAACAAGGAACAAAATCATACGCTGACACAACAAAAAACAAGCCAATTGAAATAAATACAAAAAAAAAGAAAGAAAAATCCGAAAATATTAGTGATTTACACGGCTGCATTAAAGCCTGTTTTCAAACAGTCAATCTCAAAATCTCAACTAGCGACATCGCTAACTATTCAGCAACCCTGGCACTATCACACCTGAAAGTCTCTATGAAAGGAGAAAAGTTACTTGATTTACTGATCAAACAAGTTGTAAATATTCCAGAAAAACCACCCACAACCGAGGTACACTGCTCTCACAACAAACCACCAATCACTAACCAATTAGATCTCACATTTCTCTTTACAAACATAAAATGGGGTGACAAATAAATTAGAAACTTTTTGACTATAACACTGATTGAATATTACTAAATGAGACCAAACTAGCACATGATAACCCATTCCATATACCAAATTTCACTACTATTGGAAAAGATATTTCTAACAATAAAGGAGTCTTACTTACAATAAAAAATGAATTCCCTTTCACACAGACCAATACAGATATTTTTCGAAATGATCAAGTAATTAGTATTGAAATAACAGCCAAAGGTACCCCTAACCCTGTTAAAATTATAACTTACAATAACCCACCTCAAAATTATGTAAAAGAAAATATTTGACTTCATGGAAGGGGAATCCATTCTACTAGGAGATTTAAACTCTGCCCATACTAACACTGGTTGTAACAGAACCTCCTCCACATGTAATTTTTATTAAGAACTTTAAATTATCGTTTACAAGCGACATGAATACCAAAACACGAACGAACCCTAAAAGTAATAGCCGAGGAACCCTTAAACCTAATTAATGTAACTGACAAGTTATAATTGATAAAAGGCACATATCGACTCAAATCTTTGAATAACCCAGTTTAAGTGACCACTATGTTGTTATTACTAATTTTAAACTAGATAAAGTTCCTCAACTGAGTATTAAAGAAATCATAAAAATACTGACTGGGCAGGATACCAAGAGTTATTAAGCAAAGATGCTGTTACTCTGGAAAACAAGTAACATACTGTACAAATTAATAAACACAACCTTGACAAGGTACAAGTTCAATAAAACCCATTTAAATAGTTGCTACACTAGGCTAATATCCTCCTTCCAACATGACAGAGTTACGCAAATTCAATTTAAAGGAAAGCTTTCTAATGTTTCTAATGTTTTTAAAATCAAAGCAGGTACTTCTCAAGCCTCCATTCTCCGCTCCCTGCTTTATGCTATTTACGTCAATGATATCCCTTCCACCAGATTTCTCATTGTAATATTTCCCAGTTTGCAGATGATATCGCAATTTGGAGTACAGCAAACAAACTACATATTTCCACTAATCATATCCAAATAGCTATCAAAAAATTGTAAATTGGTGTAGCAAGTGGTGTATAAAAATCTACCCCCAAAATCCTACTTTTAAAAAGAAAAAACAAACCAGATGAGAACAATTCTGCAACTCTTTATAATAATGTCTCAAATATTAATAAAGCCACATTACTAGGAGCAATTTTTGATCACCATTCTTTGTTTAATTACATTGACACTATCTGCGCCAAAGCCTGAGGCCACTTACAAAGTTTGAAACATCTACTACAGGAACTGAGGATTTACAAAACCCTTGGTAGACCAATTATGGAGCATGAACTACAACATTCCCTCCTATATTTCTTAAAAACAGGTCTATTTTTATTTAACTTCCAAGCAAAAATCCTCTGTTTGAGCCCTTTATATCCCTCAACACCATTTTAATCTTGATATTTAATTCCAAGTTACACACTCATCCGTATTAACACCATTTATCCAGCTTCTCACTACTCACAAAAATAACATTGCATATCCTCTAGATTTACTCAACTATAATGACTGCAAGGTGGTAAGCTCAGTCGAGGGAGCGGGGGTGGGGTACCCAGTTAGGTTAGATGCCACCGGCTAGATTCAGCGCTTGTAATTACCTGGTTTTCCAGGGAACAGTGCAATAGGTGGCGGTCATTTTTTCTTTTTAAGCTAGTTTAACTAGGCCAGCCCAGGTTTTCTAGTCTGGACCTCCCTTACAGCCTCTTCCCCAAATTATCCAGATTTGTTTATCTCCCTGAGCCCGCCCTACTACTGCTACTCTATTATTTTGCGATAAAATTTGGATGGTGTCTTTCTGAGTACTCTCTTTAGCCTTTAATTCTCCCTAGAACCAAGGAGTGGGTCTATTTCTGCTTGAACGAAAACAAAAACCACACACACATTTGCTTCAGTCTGGAAGAAGTCAGAGCCACTTCTGACGAAAGCTTGACCAAATTGCAAGTCATCTGACGGTGTACTCATTGAAACTCTTCTAGTCATATATGTATCAACACATTTAAGTCAGTTGTCTTATAGAGTAAGGTTTCCTGTAATCCATAGTGAGGTGTTAATAATCCTCATGCCACCACTAAAACTGCAGTTGATTTTTCAAGCAATCGTACCAGCCATACGGTGAGTCTTTGCAAGAAAACAGCTTTAAAATATGATCTCTACTTGGCGAAATATTTTGTAACTTTCAAAAAGAGCATTTAATGTACAGCATTACAATTTATGTACTCTGTATGTTTGGATGAGTTTTACCAACAATTCACAGATTGGATTCCCTCAATAAACAGCTTCTTACATTTTATTCAGGGGCTCAGACTTGACATTGTTTTATTTTGGGCGAATAAGCTTGTGAAACCTCCAGTTGTTTTTGATAGTAAAAATCAATGCTAAGCACTTGTTTGCTTCCATTATAACATACAGTTAAGTGACTACCTCGGGAATTTAATACGTAAGAGTTTTAGAAATTCTCTAAAAATGCTCTTTTGGAAGATCTAAGTTTTTATTAACTTGGGGTGAGCCACTGTACATGTACTGAAGTATCCATTTGTAATATACATACATTTGTACTTAATTCGTGTCATACACTTTTAAACAGACTTTTCATTTAGGAATCAATTGAAGGTACTGCTATGGTGCTCATAAGTTTTAAAAAGCATTTGTGAAAGCCCTTAAAATTCCACAATCCAGACTGAATATGTTTTTTTAATTTTTTTTTCCCCATAAAAGTATACTTTACATGTAGTACCATGCAATGCATAGATTATTGCAATTACAAAAATCTGGCTATAAAAAACCTGTATGATGCACACCAGTTATTTTCCAGTCAGAAAGGGAGCTGGCCCCTAGTCAAGGTGGGGTGTACGGAGAGGAAAATTAGTTCTTGAAGACTAATGAATATTAACTTAATAATGCATTTCAGCATATCTTGTCTCCCCCCCCCCCCCCTCTCCTCCCCATAATACTTGCATCCCTTACGAGCTGGCACCATACATGCTTCCCTTGGGAGCTGGCTTAACCCCCTTCAGAGCCTTGCCACTGGGAGGAAGATGTCAGTCTCCCATTTTTCCATCTCCTTTTGAATCTTGCCCAGATTCACACAATCCACAAAGTCTCAGATAAGTTGCTAGCTTTACTAGCATTCTGTAAGCCTTTACAGTAACAATACATATGTATGCCTACACTGAAGTTCTTTAAGTATTCTAAGCTTATTGTCCCTTTCAAACTTGCATGAGGCTATTTAATGTTATTTTACACGTGTGAAAATAAAAACGAAAGCTCGAAAATTTTCAAGATCTTTGGCAGGGTAAAACTTTATAGTTTTCCTTTTGACTTTGTGGACACAGCACCGATTCAGGGATGGTGGGTGGGTGCCTTAAGAGACTATGGAATTGACAGTAGTACTCAACTCTTTATAAGTGTAAATGAGTATTAACAATATTTACTTCATGCCATCAATGTCAAATGGCCTGACTCTGGCAGGCACTGAAATTGACCCGAAATAGTGACTACTGGAGTCGGAATTGGTTTTGACTGGAGGTAAGCCCTATTTGTAACTGGCCCATCAATAGGACTGGCTTTGGCTTCGACTTAGGTTGGGTGGACGGTACTAATTTAGAATCAGTGACCAGAACTGACATCATATATTCTCTATCAGACAAGCTAAAAGAGGGCACTCATTTTGATGGGGTCAGCGTAGTAAAATTGTGCTTGGATATTTTGGGGGGACATAAAAGAGTTGTTATGAATTTTTGGGGAACTAGATTCCACTGCAATTTTTATCATCTCATCGTAACACGTCCTTACCTATCTCCTTTCATTTGACCGGAGTTTTCGGCACTGTGCTGACTGCATTGCATTATCTTCTTGTCACCTAGCTGTGGAACAGAGGAGAGAAAGCTGAAAGGTTAGACATGATATCATTGCGAGAACTTGAACCATCGACATAGACATATATATGCACAATAACACAATGACGACTCATGGTGTGGGTTAAGACCACTCACTATACCACAAGAGCACTTGGAGGCTTCAGCAGCTAAAATTAATAGAAACCGTCAGACTGCAAACGTACCTAATTTACATGTAATAAATATGCATTCATGAATAATTATGTAAAAAAATTAACATAACCTATAAATAAGCAGTGATAACATTAATATGTAAAGTTATTTATAAATATGCATACCGGCCATAAAGGTATTTCGCAACATCCACCTTCTTTGTTAGCTTGGGATAAAAGAATTGGAGAGCCCATTCTTACGAAGGTATGTCAACAATACCAGATTAAGGGGGGTTGTGAATAGACATTCTCTAAGAAATCCTAGCATGAAAGACAAACTAATGATCTACTAGATTGCCGTCGTTCAAAGTTGCAACGTAAAAGAATCATTATACCGGGATACATTTGCTTCAATAAGTCTGAATACAAGCAAACACAAAATGGCTTCATCATCTACTAGTACAAAGAGTGGGAAGCAAACTATGGCACCAAGAAAAGCAGCAAAGCTATTAATTATGATTATTTGTCAAGGAATATACTACAAGACAAACAAACAACAATTTCGTTTCTGCAAAAGCACACAATTATTCACGATTCCCCTCTGTGCCAAACCTGTGGTAAACCCATGAAAATAGAGGTAGTCAGTGGCGCTAATGCTACTAGTGATGGTTTTAGGTAAATTTCCATTTCAATAACAATTTTCGTGGGTTGCAAGCGTACTCAGATTTGTCCTTAACAATTAGTAAGTAATATTGTATTATGATTTTTACTTTTGTTTTGATGTTACAGGTGGAGGTGCCGTGACCGCGGTAAAAACCCGCACCAGTCTAGATACGCAGTCTATCCGGAAACATTCCTGGTTTGAAAAAAGCAATTTGTCCATTGCAGAGCTTTTAAAATTTACCTACTGGTGGACCAGGAATGTTTCCCAAGACATCATGGAGCAAGAACTTAACATTTCCTCTACTACCTGCATAGACTGGTGCAGTTTCACCAGAGAGGTGTGTGAAGAAACCCTCATCAAGTTCAGCACACCAATATGAGGACCTGGCATTGAAGTTGAGATAGATGAGGCCAAATTTCGAAAACATTTATACCACTGAGGCTGGATGCAGGTGGGCCAGTGGGTGTTTGGAGGTCATCAAAAACACAACCGTACTAAAATCTTCATGGTACCGGTGGCTTCAAGAGACGAAGAAACACTCCTGGCCCTCATCAAGAAATGAATTCTCCCTGGCTCCATAATCCATAGTGATTGCTGGAAGTCCTCCTCGAAACTGAAGGACATGGAGTACACTCACCTGACTGTGAACCACTCAGTTGAATTCACAAACCAAGAAACAGGTATGTCTACTCTTTCTATTCTTTACACTACACAAAAGTGAGATGATTGCATAGCAGTTTGACGATGCGCGATCTGTTGTGTGTTTGCCAGTGATCACCCAGGAAAAAATTCCCATTGAGTCCCATTAGATTTTTTAATGGACTTTAATGGGACTCTTATGGGATGTTCCAAATTACATGTTGAATCAATTTAGGACAATGGATTTTCCCATTGACTTAATAGGATTTTATGTTGTGACTGTCCAAATTACATATTAAGTCCCACAGTGATTTCACTGACTCGGGCACCCGGGTCAGTGATGCACAACTTTTCATTGTGACGCACAGACACACAACCCATGGGGTCAAACTGACGCACAGCTTTTTCACCCCAACAATCAGTAATAATAATGCAATTTTGCCAATGTATTCATTGTGCAAATAAATTTACAAAATGTAGCACTTTCCAGTTCCCATATTGATTATCGACAGATTGAATATCATGTCTTACAAGAAAAAGATAGTGGAAAAGCACCACAAATGAAGAAAATAAACAAAAAACAGGAATAAAGTTTGTTGTATTAAACTCAAAGTTATTTAGTTGACCCCTTCTCTTTTAAATTTGACTCTAGTAAATTTATTTTGAAGGGTCTGTAACTCCTGAAAAAAATGATGAGTGAAAACCCTGAGTCCCATTAAATTCAACAGTTACTTACGGGAATTTAATGGGAATTTATGGGATCCCATAAGGTCCCATTCAACTGGATTCAATGGGACCTAATGGGAATTTTTTCCTTGGCAAGACAGATGTGGCACTGCTTTACTTCAATCATAATACGTTTGCCACCAAATATTGTGAAAAAAATTCCAAACGTGTATAAATCAAATTCAATAATATTCACAAAATTAATATAATCATCTTGACATTGTCACGTAAGTAATTAAGTTACTCTTTGCCTATTGTTTTCTTCCTCTCCTTTTTTCTGTCAATCAGGTGCGTTTACCAACCATACTGAGAACGAGTGGCTTCATGCAAAGAAAGGACTTCCAGCATATGGAGCCAGGCATCGCCACATCCCTGGAATACCTTGCCAAACACCTTTGGCGTACCCAGGTTAAGACCAAAGGATAGGATCCAGCAATGACTTCACCCTGAAAGGCAGGGTTGAAAAGGTCTGTTTCATGTGGTCTACCAGATGCTTGGACAAGGGCCAGTACCATCTCTTCTACTTGTCAGAGCAAATTAAGGCTGGAGCTTGAAACAGCTCTATTTTCAGTCAAGCTAGGCTCTAGGCCTAAGCTACATACACCTTCTGGTGAGCTCACTAATAACAGGGTGATGACTTAAGGCCAGTTTAATTTTAAAATAGTAGTAAGATTATGTACAGAATTAACAAAATATACTTAATTGTTAGTTTCTTCCAAATAATTCCACCATGAGATATTGTTAGCACTCCTTGTCTTGCACACCTACCTGCCTCCTGCCTCCACAACATCTTGAAACCATGTGCTCGATTTATTGCAGATAAGCACATAAGGAGACACAGTTAATGAGTGGAAATTTCCACCTGGTAAATTACTGGACACCTGCTCATCAATATTCATCATCACACTTACTAAGGTGAATATTGAATACTGATGCCAAATGAATATTCAAATTTACTAACACTTGCTAAAGCAATTCATTGATAGCTCAAATGAATATTCAAACTTACTAATATTTGCTCACCCAGTTGTTAAAGTAATTCATTGATGGCTCAAATGAATATTCAAAGACTAACACTTGCCAAAGCAATTCACTGGTGGCTCAAATGAATATTCAAATTTACTAACACTTGCTTAAAGCAATTCACTGATGGCTCAAATAAATATTCAAACTTACTATCACTTTCTTAAGCAATTCACTACTGCTTCCACCAGAGTTTGTCTTTGTTAGCTTTTATTTATTTATCCTTAGATGGTTAGCAGACAAGTACCAGAAAGATCACTTGTCAACTTTATACAAACTTTAACAACTTTTAGTAATAGCAAACATGTGTATTTTACATGCAGTTAAAACCGATGAAAATCTTAAACATCTTTTAAGTGAATACCACTGAAATTCCTAACACAGGCCTCCCAGTAGGTTTGGAGAAAATTTCTTTATGAATTTATGCTATTTTTATGTAAATTTTATACTTATCTATGCCACTATTTGTAATTTTTATGGCAATTTTATGCCATATGCAGAGTAAAAATGCTGCGAAAGTATGTTGTTGAGAACTGAACAACACCTGGTGAGAAATAAGATATTTGTTAACTGGTCCCAGCCGATGTCACAGTAAATAAATTTGCAACATTTATGGCATTATGCAACCACAAAGAAATAGAAAACAGTAATTCACAAACTCATTAGCTGAACTGGAGAAACAAACCAAACATGATACAGTACTATTTTGCTTTTAAATATGGGTACTACTATTAAAATGGCACTTACGAACATGACCAAGCCTTTAGGTGGACGACTGATGGTGTGTAAATAATTCACAGGAACCATAGCTGCAGTGATTCAAAAGAGGTGGTATACCTGATACTTCTTGGGGGGGGGGGGGGATGTTAGACTAGGGAGGGGGAAGGGGTGTTAGACAGTTTTATAAATTAAATGTAGGTCATGGGTTCATGTTAGTTAACGTTCACATACAGCATCAGAGGAACATTGATTTGATTTGAAATCAGCTTTAGGCTTAAGTACAGTTGCCTAAACATTGACAGTGTGTATGCAGTAATACACATAAACAAAGGGCAATGGAAGGCATTTGTAGCTCAGCTGTGAGCCATGTAGGGTACATATTGTACACACATGACATTCCAGGGCATTAAGGATGTTTTGACAAGAGAGATATAAGCAATACAACATTTTTATCAAAATATTTTATCATTTTTACGATTTACCCCTCAATTTTATATTTTATGCTACATGATCATTTTCAACCATATTTTATGAATGTTATGATTTTATGCCACTCTGGGAGGCCTGCTAACATACCCACAAATTCAAAATTTTCATTGTTTGATTTGATACTGTTCATCTTTTAGGTGAGAGTGATTCACTTTCTATCACTCCCATTACCCCCATTTCCTGACATCCGCATCCTCTGAAAGTTTAAGGTAAGCCCTTCCATCATACTTGATGTGTGTGATGGCAGCCCTGATATGTTAGCTGCTGCACAGTCTCACAACCAAAACTAAATATTCCCAGAAAGCCAAAAGGCTGAGTGATTCATTAACAAAAGGGGATTATTGTGCTTAGCGTTTATCCCACAAATGAGTACTTCTTGACTATATCGATTTTAAAATTTTAACATACTTTTCACAATTTGACCTCTGCTGACCTTACATGACCTTTGAACCCCACAAAAAATGGAATAACAAAAAAAAAAAAAGGAATTACATAAAAAAAAACAATGCCTGAGAAGGGATCAGAACCCAAACCACCTGTGTGAGAGGTGGAGCACTTTCCACTGTCATCAATGTACTTGTTAAATGTCTGGTATTTCTAATCATCATCTAGTCCAAGCATCACTTACACATGTTCATAAATTAGGTAACCAAAATTGGAATTATTACTGTAGTTTAGACAGAATTTCTTCGTCAGTGCATAGTTCATTGAAGTTGCCCCACTAGCACCATAATATGTAATGTGCAGTGATGTGGAGTCCATATTTGCACATGCAAGTGATGTGTTTGTTTTACCAGTACACATAATGTAGCCAACCAGTATTTTTTAAGCTTTCTTCTCCTTATACTGTTATCCTTACATTTGAGTCTGTGACTATTTGGAGGGCTGCATACAGATCACATTGATGAAAAACATGCTCAATTTGTAATAACTGATGAATGTATAGCCATACACATTTGCCAGTACACACTGGGAATTCTTTTGCAAAACAAATTTCAAATAGGTACATCAATGATTTGAACATTCTCACCTCTCACAGTGTATCCCAAACTGCATTGAATTTCATTCTGTCTAATATTTATTCTATGATGTCCTGAAAAGAGTTGTACTGAACATTTTCTATGTAAGCTCATACGGTATGCACAGATTATTCTTACCTGTCTTCTCTCGTCTCTCTTTCTGTTGTCCATGGCCTCCCCAGGGTCAGGGTATACCCTCATGGTCGTGTGAGGTGTCCATGTGTAGTTCAATGTCCCTATTATTATTTCGTTGACAGCCACAATGAAGCTTGGGTTGTGCCTTGATACAAGGTACCAAGGGTTTTCCTACCATAGACCTGCCAGATAAGTAATGTTAGATATACACATAATGAATGCAAATAGTACATGTGTTTTTATATATTTGTCATGCAGGTAGTGGAACTCTTTACCAGTTACCATGGATGGTTTTCTCTTTCAAATCAAAACCAAAATGATTTACTGTTGTCAGGATTTTTCTCTGAAAGTCAAGGTGTATTACCTACTCACAGTTAATCCCTTTTCATCACTTTCAGCCATGAATTACAGGTACATGAAATTAAAAGCCAGGTGGGGTTTAAGGGTATGGGCCCTTTCGGATTTAGTGGGAGGGGGCACATTTTTTCCCCATTCTATGGACCTTTAAGAAGAATTTTACAAGATTTTTTACAGATTCTGCATGGATTTGAGGGTTATCCATTTGGGAGGGTGAAATGTGCCCCCAGTCTCATAGCCTATGGTTAGGAGTTGTTGTGTTTACTTTAAACCGAAAATAACTGACAAGAAAGCCTAAAGGCTAAGTGATTCTTCCTATCAGTAATTATGCACAAGGATATCAAGGCTCTCCAACTTCAGCCTGCAACTGTGCATAAGAAAATCAAGGCTCCCACTTTTCTAGCAATTACAAGGGATCACTGAGATGGAGTTTTGGTATGAGTTGTTTGTGTAATGTCATTTTACTGTGGCAAAATACAATGCATTCCCAGTCTCTATCTTAGATTCCTTTGTAATTGTTATTTAGAAACAGGCGCGGTTTTACGGGGGGGGGGGGCTTTGGGGGCGCAAGCCCCCCAAAAGTTCGCTCAAGCCACCCCCCCCCCCCCCCCCCCCCCAAATTTTCAGAGGTTGTGTTATGCTATATTTGCTTGTACTGAGAAAAACAAAATTGCCCAATACACTTGTGCACATCTTGGTCCAGTGGATTTAGTTTGTCAAGGGAAACTCTCCTCTGTGTCTCGAAATCTTATATTACCTGTAGGTTCACGATTTCACACAATGGAAGTTGGGTCAGATAAGTAACATAAGTAACATCTATGATAGTATGTACGTACATCTAAATCAAGTTAACGGATTAATCATCTGTTGGAAGTTCAAAACGAGTCATTTCGTGGCTGATCTCGTCAAGCTATACTAGCAGTCCTTTTAAGTCAAATCTACAGGCCAAATCGTTATTCCCATTAATGTGAACAGGTCCAGTTGCTCGTATCTCTCAGTAACGTTTGCTACATTCTTCCAAATTAGGGCTCGAAATAACGGGGGCCCGTGGGCCCGATGCTCCTAGAAATTCGCTTGGGCCCGTAGATTTTACAGGGAAAGGGGCCCGGTTGGCTCCTAAATATTGCAAGTCTAATTGTACATTCTGCACATGAACCTCTCCACCCACAAGTACACGTGCTATGTAATGCATGCAAGAGACTGCAATGGTAGGATGTACATGCTTTGATGACCAATGTAAAAAGGAAAGGGTCGAATGAAACTCTTGGTACACTTGCAAAGTCTCAAAGTCTTTCTATTTTTGCAAGAATGAGTACAAACTATTTTCAGGACTATTAGCTATTACAAAACTCTGTGAACATAGTAGCCTATTTGTACAGAGAGGGCCAGCCAAAAATCTATCACATGTATGCGGTAATACACTAGCGTACAGTTCTAATATCACAAGGTGGCTACTGTACTGTTCTGTACACACTGTAGATCTAGATCATTGACTGCACATATGAATAATGTCTAGCTTATCCAATCAGATTACAATAAGTAATAATATGAGTGACTGAGGGGATTTGCAAAACCTGCCATCCTACAGGTGGGTTGCTCAGAAAAATATTCATGACTGGCTGGTTGGTGAGAATTGAACAGTGCCCTTCATTTTACCGCTGAATAAATTCTGGAGTTATGAGAAAATTTTGAAAATGTCCATTACATGCAACATGTACAGTTGTTAAAGGGAGAATGTAGTCACCCCAATAAAGAACTGTATAGTAGACTATTCTATTTCCTGAATGGCTCTTGAGAATCATGTAACAGTATTTTTCTCACTCAATTGTAAAATTTACAAGGAGCAACTGCTTGGTTTACCTTGAATATGCAATATTTATGTCCTAAAATATTATGAAAGATGCTTGGAAGAGAAATAAGAAGAAATTTATGACATTTAGGTATTGTTTCAAAATAAGTTTGGGGCGACTGCTTTTGACCTTAAAGTACTGGTATACAAGACGGTGTGGACAGATTGGTTTCAGGCTAGTTTCAGCCTCTACTGTATACC
Organism: Holothuria leucospilota; assembly: GCA_029531755.1. Taxonomy (NCBI): domain Eukaryota; kingdom Metazoa; phylum Echinodermata; class Holothuroidea; order Aspidochirotida; family Holothuriidae; genus Holothuria; species Holothuria leucospilota. Next base: position 4,880,374 of record CM055979.1, on the reverse strand, counting down.
TAAACTACTCGTTTCCAAGCGCATAAAAGCACCTGTACACTTAAACATCCTTTTAAAAGTCCTTTTTTTATTTGTTCATTTGGGCCCCTTGATTTCTCAATTGGCCCCTAGATTCCATGGGACAGGGGCCCGGCTGGCCCCCAAAGGTTGAAGGCTCATTTCGACCCCTGCAAATAAAAAAAAATATATGCCTGTATATACGTTACATCTATGTCATGGTCAGGGGCGATGCCACTCAGGGGGGAGGCCTATCCCCCTGTAATTTGCAGGAAAAGAGAAAAAGAGTAGGAAAAGAAGACGTAAAGGAGAAGAAAAGAGGAGGGCAGGGTTGGCCTATATCTGATCCATATAGTTAATCCAGAGCTTCCAAGAAGCCATCTTCGGGTTTCTACCAGCCTTTAGATATGATTTTATAATGCACAAATGAAGCAAGGCAAATTTTCTTAATAGTTCGAGAATATTTCTGTGGACTTCACGCACATATTTTTGCGTAAAACTTTCCCCGACTAGAAGGCAGTAACATGTCCAAAAGGAGACTTCAGGAGATTTGTTGATACATACCCTTAGACAAAAAAAGGCTCCTCTTTCACCTAACCAAAAATATTAAGAATGTTTTGAACCCATATGATTGGGTCCAAAAATATCCCAAAGGCGACACCATTTCTGCATCTAAGCAACCTTCAAGTAACCAAAATTTCTCAAAAGGGGAGGGCCCTTAGACCTATCCCCTAGAACAGCCATATGTCAGTCAAAACTGTCCAGAAGACCGCACCATTTTGCATCTTAGCAACCTTAAAGTAACCAAAATTTCTCACAGGAGAGGGAAACACCCCTCCCTTTAGACCTTTCCCCTAGGACTGCCCTCTTTCCCCCAACCAAAAATTAGAATTCACAAAATTATGAACATTTTCCAGCCATATATATCAGTCAAAAAATAACCCAAAGACCCCACCATTTTGCATCTGAGCAACCCTAAATTAGCAAAAATTTTCAAAGGGAGGGGAACACCCTTCCCCTTAGACCTCTCCCCTAAGAAGGCCCTCTTTCCCCCAACCATAAATTAAAATTCACAAAGTTATGAACATTTTCCAGTCATATAGTCAAAAAATTACCCAAAGAATGCACCATCTTGCATCTTAGCAACCTTAAATTAGCAAAAATTTCTCAGAGGAAGGGGAACCCCTCCCCCACGACGGCGATCACATGCTGCTAGAATTGAATGGGACATTTTAGCCAATATTACCCGAAAAGAAGGCTTTTTCCCGGTTGAGCTTATCTCTATGATTGTAACAGTTAATCCCTTTTACAAACAAACTTGCTCTGTTGACCAAAAAGTCTTTAAAGTGGTCCAAACCCCTTTAACTTTATTGATCTCAAGATACCTGAACAGGAAGTTCTCTGATAGATTCTGGATTAAGAGTGGTCAACTAGAGATGGCTAAAACTTGCTATTCGTTTCTAGCATCATGACTCAACCCATGTCCCCTATCAAAATAACCTTGCGCCGTCCCTGGTTATGGTACTGTTTTTGTTATCATTGGTTTCAGCTTGCGCGTGGCCGATTTACATATTTGAGAGAAAATTTTATGATTCTTCCGTTTCAAGCCCCGCTAAGCCACCCCCCCCCCCCCCCCCCAAAAAGTCTCGATCTAGAACCGCGCCTGCTTAGAAAATGGTCTTTTTAAATACCACGGTTGAAAATTGCTGTAGCACTGCAGTACTGAATGTCACAATAAAGCTGGCTGTTATGTCAGGATGGATTTAATTGTGGCAGTTAAATGTAAAAGGCATGCAGTGAAATGATTAAAACTTTACAGTAATGCCATATCTGTCTTCTTCATTCTACTGTACTCTGGTTTCATTTAGAATAAGCAATTCCTAGAAAATCAATTTTATATTGAAAGTGACAGCACACAACACAATGTTTATAACCTAACCTTGAGTCAATAACTACAGAAGAACATCAATAACACTACTAATTACTATTAATTACTAAAGCCTTTCCTTGTATGAGTTATCAAAAACAAAGACAACACTGTCTTTTCTATCAAAATTTTGAATGCGAAGTTTCATCCAAAAATTAATTCTCCTCACAATTTTTTAAAGTATTTGTAATATTCTAATTCATTCTAATGCCCAATCTTGTAAACTCAGCCATGACTAAACATTTTTCTTTAAAAATGAAAGAACCGAGGTAAATACTTTGTTTTTGATGTTTGATGAATACATGCAATACAGAGCCTAAGTAATGGCGAACCACTGAAATAACGTTACAATGGAAACATATCACCCCTACAGTATTTACTAGCATTAAGAATGTAGTTACTGACTCCATCAGCTCCCAATACCCCTACTTTATACTAGTAAGGCTGTGGATGATTTCATAATATAGGCAGATAATACTGATTGTGTGTGTCTTGTAATACTTAATATAAAAATTTGTGTGTGTCTTGTAATACTTAATAAAATGGATACAATTTAAATTTGTGTTTCATTTTTTATTGTGCCAGTAAAAAAGTTTATTTTTTGTTAACAAGTGCAAAATGTCATACTTACCTTTCACGGTAAACTTTCAATATTATTTAAGATTGTGTGAGTATGGTTTTACTGAAAATATGAATGTTGGTTGAGATACTGGTTTCTGTGGCAAAGGTCCTTAATTTCCTTCTGTGGAAATCCTTTTTCTAATACTCACATGAATGTAAAGCTGGTGTTAATCATATCATCATCATTACATCATAACTTTATGCTTAAGGCTCATAAATTGTTGAGAAAATAAAGAAGCTTAAAAACAAATATCGTTTTTTAAGAAGATACTTTACATTTGCATCTGACTGGTTGAAGTTAATAAATACCAAAGTGCTAATTCCTTCTTTTTTCCAACTGCTGTAAAATACTGTATAGTGGGAAATTTCTACAGGGGTTAAATTTTTACGCTTTTTGCCACTAAGTATCTAATCACAAATTTAAGACCCACAGAAGTACTCTCGTTAGTTTGTACAAGAGTGTGTTGTTTGCCTGCAACAGCGAATTCTTCACTCCGCGAGTATTTGAACAAGGTACAGATTCGCCAAAAATAAGCCTCGCAGAAATTTCCCACTATACAGTATGTTGTACCCTTTCTTTCTGACAGCTTTGTAATCACATGAGGTCCACTCTGCTACCATACTTCTCCAATACTGCATTGTGCAACTTTGACAGCACTTGGCTTACATTTGGGCTGCCTAGAAATTTTTCCCACATTTCACTTCACCATGAAGTTTACTACTTTTGGCTCGACTACACTATCAAATGAGGCCAAGTATATATGGACTTACTGGAATCTTGTTTCAACTTCCTATGAGGAGGAAATTTGTTCAAAATCAGAAAATCTTAATAAAGGATGTAAATGGTTTAGCCTGGAGAAATTGAGATGCATACAGAAGTCATTGCAAATACTGTGCTTCAGCCTAAATTTGTGACTGTTACAAACATATCTATGAAACATGCCAGGGTTTCAAATATTTGTAAGGATTAGAAAGACACAAACTGCACTGTTTACTGTATACAATAATATTTCTTATCTAGAAACTATTGCTTTAGCTACTAGTGGTACACATGAACCTGGGTGGAAAAAGTTGGGAAGCTGGGAGGCTCCTTCCTGGGAAATTTGGGTATTTGGAGGAAAATTTTGGTCACTGGAGGGAAATTTACACCTTTTATGTACATGAAATTGTGGAAATTGTGGAAATTTTGACTCCCTTCCCAGAAAATAAACATTTTTTCCAGCCCTGCACATGAAGCATAAAACCTTTGTGAAGCTTTTCCAATCTCAAATGTCTTTTATAGGTACAGTATCAAGTTCAACCATTTATTCTCACCTACACAGGTCATACAAGCGTCTTTCAGCTGTCTTCTTTCACTATTTGTCGGTTTTTCCATTTTCCTGTATACTGTAGGCCGGTCCACACAATCATACATTTGTCAATGAATGTAGTCATGCCCTTATGTTAAACATTGTTTCACTGATTCCTACATAGAGTATGCAGCACCATGTTCATACTATACTAAAAATGTTAATGCGCTCTAGAAATTAGTTCCAAACATCTCTGACTTAAAAAAAATGTCATAAATCGTTGATTTTTCTGAGTATCCCTTTACTCAAGTAATATGCAACTTTAGGAAACGATTTCTCACACCAGAGGTGGCCGCATAGAAGCGTTGATAGCGCTATCAACACCACTAACAGCGCTGATAGAAAATTTTGGGCGCACAGAAGCTTACTGATAGGGGGTTAGCTATCAGCGCTGATAGGCTATCAGTAAAAGGCCGCACAGAAACTATCACTACTGGTAATGTTATATCAACTCCCTAACAGTGACCAAGGCACCGATAGTGACTTTGATAGCGCAAAATTTAATTCCTAATGGAAGAAAATGTAGAGCACAGCTGTCGACATCGCCTTCGTAGATGACGGAACGATCCGAAAAGGCAAAGATACTGTATGCAAACCTAAAACAGAACTAGTGAATGAGGTTGCTTATAACACCACTTTGCAAACAATTTTTCTTCTTTTCGATATTGTAGGAATTGAATTAGAAAAACAGTACCTTGAGTTACAAATATGTTTGTGTGATAAAGGCTTAGTGGCAATGGACATCATTGGGAAATGGCCCCCAATTAACTAAACTGAGTAATTTGCAGAAGTCTTAGGGGGAAGTGGCTGCAGACTGACTGGGATTTGCAAAATTCCCACTTTTTGTGAGGTTGCTTGAATGAAAAGTGGTGAAATCTTTATTAAAGCTTCATTAAGCATTGAATTGATTTTGTGTTTAGGAATCAGCCTTTTTAGTGATTTGTTTCTCTTTTGTTAGGGTGTAATTGGAGGGAAAGTTGCCTCAGGGCAGAGATGACACCTCAACTCTTTGTGAAAGTTTTCGTGTTCTAAGTTTTCCCAGATTTAAAAAGTGGTGTTATCTTTAGTAAAGACATCATCTGAAATCTTAATTATTTACTGAATGTTTCGACGGTGGCATGGCACCCTTACAAGGCTGGTACCCGGTGCGGGCTTCTCCCTAGCGCTCTTAGTGCGGTCACTGGGAGATCCACCAACGGTCGGCAAGTAGTCATAGCGGAGGACTGTATGGAAAGTTTCGGTCCAATGTGTCCCAGAAGGGGCAAATGACACGTTTTAGACCTTAAAAATTGCACCTAAGCATTCTTAACTTTTAGATTTTATGCTAAGTTAGTCTGTAACAAATTTATATTTCAAGAAGAAAAATTAGATTTTATTTAAAGGAAAAATGCAGTCACCCCAATTTGAATGAGTGTATCTGGGAATTCTATTTCATGAATGGCTCTTCAAGGATCATGTTGCAATACGTTTCTGAGTTGTAAAAGCCCCGTATAGAGTAACTCTTTGGTTTAACTTGAATATACAATATTTTATTTTAGTCTAACACATCACGAAAGATACTTGAAGTGATGCAATAGGACATTTATAAGAATTAGCTGTGTTTCAAAATACGTTTTCGCCTCTGCCTACGCCTTTTATATTCAGTTTCTTTATCAGCTCGTTAGGTTTAGCTAATGATTAAAGGTAACCATATGCTACTTTATCTCTCGACAATGTATATGCTGGTGAAGGTATTCAAGCTCTGTATCTTGTAGGAGGAACACTATGGCTTATTCGTCGAGAGAAACCCGCATTAAGAACACATCCATGGCGGGGAAACCCTGGGAAAATTTGGGGAAAAGGACAATTTATTATACAATTTCCCAGGTTTGGGAGTCCTAGAAATCATAATTTGGACAGCAAAAGTTTTAGCAATTTACGCAGTTTTCTCAAGAAGGTCAACTTTTATTTACGATTTGGAAATCTCAAGGGGCAACTTTCCTCTGCCCCCAAAGGCCATGGTCATCAGTTCGGATTTGTTCGTCCTTAATTTAGTAACTTTACATAGTAATACATACATAACACACAACCTCACACATTGTCTAAATTCACAAGAGCTAAAGATGCAAATACTTGGCTTTTATCAACACGAAGGGTGTGCACCAAATGAAGGTCAAAGTGACACAATCTATAGACAAATTCTACCTGTTTCTTCCTGTATTAGAGGTAGCATACCTGAAAGAAACACTTCAACTGGCGATTACAAGCCAAACCAACTGGGAAATCCCCGATCTATAATATGTTAATGAGCCTATTAGCACCTTATCAGAGAGCACTTCTATCAGCATCTTCTGTGCGATCGTTTTGCACCTGCTGATAGTAGCGGGTTTGATAGAGAGTTGATAGCGCTATCAAGACTGTCACTATCAACGTTTCTGTGCGGCCTCCCCAGGACTATACATTATGAGCAAATGATAAGAATACACCGAAATGTTTTCAAATGTTTGAACATTTGTTGGAAAGATGAAACATGCAGCTAAGAATCTGAACACCCATCATACATGTTGGACTTTGTTGAACAACTTTGTTGGGAGCCCGTCTACATGATCATAAATTTGATCATGGGCATCATCAAACTCAATGTAACTTAAACAAGTTGCCTCCACAGAGACTTGATTTATTCCGGGCACTGTTCGTTTTGCTTGATTATACTCCTAACCAGGAAACCTGGATAGTCTGTGACCAATATCCTGATTAAACTTATAAAGAGTGTTTCTAGTATGGGGGATAGGGGCAACAGCAGAATAAGGACCTAAAAGGGTACTAACAACACTAGAAATGACTCATCCACCTATTAAAAAGTTCATATTTATAAAACATGAGATCTGAAAATTAACAACATTTATACAACTTACAACTTGGCCTAGAGCATGATCATTCCCAGGAATTTGAAAAGTATTTCTAGGTGGAAAGTGATAACCTCTGAAACCTGTTCATGCCAACATATTAATAGATGGTTCTCCCAATTTAGATATTGCCACAATGGTCCTTTTTTGGATGGCCCTCACTTAAATTTTCTTTAAACAGGCCTGATACAAAGTGGCCAGTGCCACAAGGTTCAGGATTCTCCAATTTGCCATCATTCGCCAGAAGCATTCACTGATTGAGTGTTCTTGTTCTTCCAAGAAAATTTAAAACTGAACAATTCCTCCCATACTGTACCAGCTGATTGTCCTTTGTCTGTCAAAACATCTCACAATTTGAAGGTCTATTACATTTTTTACACTTTCCTTTCAATATTTTCTCAGACATTTTATTAGTCTGTACCTATGTGACCATATCTGCCACTGTTTGCTTTACCAGTGGACCACTGTCCTTGACATTCAGTTCATTTAGTACTGCCCCCCCCCCCCCCCCCAATGGTGAGTTTTCCAACCTCATTGACAAAAAAGCAATAAAGATACTAGAAATATCATCATCAAGGTCTTCCAGTCTCGCCCTTATCAGTGCAGGGTTAGGTAACATGGCCTAAATCTGTGGCCTCATTGACTGTCTTTATAATAAACATTGCCATTCTAACAACATTCCAGCAGGGAAAATGTCTAATCATTTCCAGCACCATTCTGAGGCCCTGTTGAAGGAACAGCCTCGTAGTCTCTGAAAAGTCAAGGGCTTCTTTGAAATTGAGTTCTTCCATGTTAAATCTTTTTTACAGACTCAATTATATGCAGGTACTTATGCTTTTAGTGGAAGAGTAACAACTTTGGCTACTCCTATGAACCCTATAAAGCTAGAAGACAGTTATGTCTTACAACTATTGATGCTTTCAAAGCACACTCACCTAGTTGTAAGTGACAACAATGACAGAAGGCACAATGAGGCCATAGTCAGTGCTCACTGCTCTCACACATTTCTGGAATGCAATGCACTAAGGTAGAATTCCAGATCCATCCATTTATACCACTGTATTAAGATAAGAAAGTTATAAGTGCCATCAGCAAAACAAAAACATAAAAAAAAAAAAAAAGAATAAAAACTGGAAGAAAACTCAGAATACTGTCAAAATGGAAAGTAAAAAGCAGTCTGCACTTAGTAAGATTAAAACCTGAACAATAAAGTTTGAAATCTGAAGCACAAAACACTAGGCCAAAAATGTTCAAATACATATAACAAAATGTCTTGAGGTTAGTTAGATAGGGTTTTATGCCTCAACTCATAATCTCTTGGTTTAATCTAGCGGTGCTCACAGCCTTTTTTCCAGTTGTGGGGCACTGGATTGTTTTCCCATACTCCATTGCTTATGGTACCGGTACAGTAAGTTGTGTTATACTTACCATATTTTTTAAAATGCTATGATTTGATGAAAATTACATGCTTGACAAGTAATTTTGAAATTATACTAGAGTATGAACTTATAAATCAGTGCCCTTGGTATGCTCTTTTGAAAGGCAAACCATAGGCATACAATACAAGGCAGAGGTACTGGGGGTGCAAGTACCCCCTCCCCCATGCCATTTGAGAAGGAAATTTGCTATTTTAGAACAAAAGATTTGCTTATTTTCGAGCAAAAGAGATGCAACGCCTCCTTTCAGATGTACTGTAGCTCTGTGCATACGTAGGGTCAGTCAACCTATAGATGCCCAGCCCCTCTTTTTCCACACCTAATCCCTTCCTCTCTTTTGTCTACTTTCTCCTGTTTTCTTTAGGTTATGGGAGTCTTTCTGAGAAAAAGTATAGTTTTGTACAAAATTTATCCATAGTATCATAAATGCACACTGCAGTTAATTATTTGTTTTATTGCTAATAATCACACACAGGGTGGTATGCACCAAAAGTTCTAATCAAAATCATACTGACACGCAGCATTTTGCTTTAATGTTCTTGTTAGTTCATATAAAGATTGCCAATGCCAAATTTTGATGAACTCTAAAAAGCTGAATGAAAGCACTTTCATCAGCCTATTTTTTTTTTTTTTTTCCTTGCACCATACAAACCAGTCATTACCAAATTATGATTGTTCTGCTGAAACTAGTGACAAATAGAATTAAGATACATAACATAAAATTATGCACACCTCCTGAAACATGTGACTGTGCTGAATGGCACCCAATCCCACCCCAACCCCTCCCTCCAAGCCCTCAGATCCAAGGGTGGGACATTTCTGACCAATCTGGTCTCCGTGTAGTACAGTGCCCTTCAATAATTAGTTACCATAGAGACAATATGTTGGGCACAGAAACAGTCATATCTCATGTTAAACTATTAATCCATAAAAATCTATCCACAGGATCATACATGTGGTCAAAAACATCATACATCTGTATGATGATGCAAGGCAAACCTACAGTATGACTGTCGACCGCTTTCCCCACAAATGTAAACAATGCCCAAGATGCATGAAGGTGTTCAAACTTTAAGATGGAAGTTTCATCTTCCCACAAGTGTTCGTTTATAATTATATGATGATGTTCACGGACAAATGTATCACTATGGTCATGTACATGGGCCTTAAAGGAACTGAAAACATGTCATGATACCTGTGATTAGATATCACATTGGGGTAAGCTCAAATTTCAGAGTATAACAACTTTGTAGTGGGACACAGTGACACTCTCTTACTGTACCCCACTAACAGGTTTACATAAGTGCACCTTACTCTAGTTGTCCTAAAGTATTGGGGCTTGAGTTTTTATAGCACTAGTATTAGACATCATATACCAGTCAATACCAACCACTTTAATTTATACTCAATGATAGCTGTCTCACTCTCTAAGCAAGAAAGTAAGATTGGGGTTTTCAAACCATAAAATTGGTGGAACTCTGTGTTAACAGTGTATGGCAGATATGTGATCCAGTACTTGTGTGAGTAAAACTAATAAGAAGAAAAGTAACGGTGCCCCAACAAATTTCAGCACCTTTATCTCGCTGGGCCATGCCTCACTGGTACCCCACTTTAATGTTCCACTGGCCCCTGTGGGCTGGGGGTTGTAGAATATGCCCACGATATTCCCCGCCTGACTAAAGGGGAGAACTTGCACTGTATTTGAACAATATTCGAAACCGAACTTGAACCGTAGTTATCTAGTTTACACTATATAACACACTCGTGTTGGTGTGTCGTTAAAATCTCATCTAACTAATTAATATTCCACTGGTACCCCACTTTAATGGTCCACTGGGACCCACTTTGATGGCCCACTGGTACCCCACTTTAATGGTCCACTGGTACCCACTTTAATGGCCCACTGGTGCCCCACTTTAATGGCCCACTGGTACCTCAATTTTCCCTAAATGGCAAAATAGGAGTAGAACTAGGCAGAATAATCTGAAAATTTTGATATCTACTGCATTTTACACAATCTATCTGACACTAAATTCCCTCCATATCACTCACATTTCCTTTGCTAGTTTTTACCTTTTATTACACTAGCTCCAATTAGTCCTTTCGAAGTCTTACCCACCCCCTCCTTTCTCCCTCCCCAGGCAGTTAAAAGACAAAACAGTTTACTTGGGTACTTGACTAAGGAGGTTCTGATGATTTTCTGTGGCACAAGAAGCAAAAAAGTAATGTACTGCCATGTATATACTGTATGGAATAAGGCTTCCAAACCATAAGTCACCCAAATTTGAATTAGTAATAAAGCAGGGGGGAAACGGACAGTGTGGTTCCTGGAAAGAGAGCCAATTGCCCTTTAATCCCTTGGTAATGCCTATATGAATATTTATTGTGGGCTGTGCAAGTCTTTTCTGGCAACTAGGACAAAACTGCAGTTATACTGGTACTAAATACTGGCATTACTCGAATTTACTTCAGTGCAAAATTGAAACACACAACCTTGAACAAATTAGGTGCAAATGCTTGCCTACCACTTTGAAAGCATGCACCATAAGCAAATATTTGCACTAGTGTATATAGTATGTAGACACCTTTGGGCTAAACCTACCTCCTACATCACAAAAGATGACTGCTCTCCACGGGTGGTGCCAGGATTTGCCCGACAGGGGGGTCAAACTCTCCGAAGGGGGGGGGGGCAACAACCCATAGCCTCAATGAGGACGACAGTGCAAAGGAAAATTTTGGCGCACGAAGCGCGCTGAAAATTTTGGGCTCTTTTTAGAAAAAATTTGAAAAAATTGGGCTTTTGCCATGGAAAATTTGAAAAAATTTGGGTTTTTAAAGAAAAAAATTGGAAAATGTGGGCATTTTATTGAACAATTTGCCCCAGTTTAGACCGAAATTAAGTAAATCATCCAGGCGACTGGCCGTTGTCGGGACTACATATTTTATCGTATACAAATAGCTCCCCAATGAAACAGGAAAATTTCCCCAGCGGGGGGGGGGGGGGGGAGCAGCCTTCCCTGACTGGGGGCTACGACCCCCCTGCCCCCTACCTGGCACAACCACTGCTCTCTTTACAAGTTTAGTACACATAATGGCTGCTGTTTGGGCATTTTGTTAACTGGGCCTAAAAATAACTATTAAATTTGTTTAATAGTTATTTGGACACAGTGTCAATGATGGTGCAAGCAAAAATTCAGTTCAAACCTCAAAAGGGCATCGGCAGGTGATTTGACTCCGTCACTGGGACTCTCTGTCACTGGGACTCTCCTCCACTGGGGATCATGTCAAGTTTGAGATGTTTAAAATTAACCATACTTGAGATATAGTGCTTAAAGCAAAGCATCACATACACACATACATACACACAGCATCACCATCACATGGATTCCTTCGGCAAGGAATCAAAAAGCAGAATGTCAAATCTACAATCTCATCACACTGGTTGTAACATAAAGAAGTATTCAATTATGGCAGTTTGCTGTTCACATAATTGTATACAAAGGCACATACCCTGAAAATGTGTTGAGTGATAGAAAATGCCATATTGTACCCTACAAAGCTATTGCACAGGTCATCAAAATGATCTTTAAATATCAGGTTAAAGTCCATCAGTAATCCTAAATATTTAGCACAGACTGTCCAACAAATTTTGGTGTTGTTTAAAGTAAAATGATAGGGACAAGAATCAACACCATTCTTACTAGACTAAACAATCGAAAAGGTAGATAGGCTATATCCATGGGGATAGGGAAAGAACTTATAGCATCGAATACCATAGCATAGCATAGCATAGCATAGCAGGGAGGATTTTAGCAGTAGGCTAAAAGCCTGTAGTAGATCTTGACAGGAAACAAGTGTGCAACAGGGTGAACCACTACTCCAATCCAACATAAAACTTTCTTTCATCATAAAATGCATCCAATCTGCTCTTAAAAAGTGTTTGGGGGGGGGGGGGTGGGGGGGGGGAGGGGTGGGGGGGGGGGGGGGCGGGGGGGGGGGGGGGTAGGGCGGGGCGGGGGCGGGGGGGGGGGGGGGGGGGCGGGGTGGGGTGTGGGGGGGTGGGGGGGCGGGGGGTGGGGGGGGGGGGGGGGGGTGGGGGTGGGGGGGGGGGGGGGTGGGGGGGGGGGGGGGTGGGGGGGGGGGGGGGTGGGGGGGGGGAAATATGGCATTTTCTATCACTAACACATTTTTAGGGTCTGTGTGCTTTGTATTCATTATTGTGAAACCCATCCCCCCCTGCTGTAGGTATTTTGTGACATCATCAACCCCAGAAGGTCCCTACCATAGACATCCCTTACATATAGACAGAGGATCACATGACCAATACAGTCACCACTGTTTGAACAAGTTTACCAAGATGGCCACCACACTACAGTTAATTGCATATTTGAGCAATAAATCCATGACATTTCAGACAAAATACAAACATGCATGGAAGAACAATAAATACAGCTGCTTCATTTTGTTTGTTGAATTTGACCTTGTATTTTTACAAAAAGATTATAAATTTCCCCCTAAAATCTTGTGCTTCTGAACTACTTGAGCAAGTCCAAACTTTTATACACAAGACATATAAAGAGGAAGCCATACAGGAAAGCCTTAATGTATGGGTGTAATTGCATAGTATGCCCTGTCCATATAAAAGTAAAGACAAGAGTTTACTGTTTTACGGAAAATGGAAAAAAAGAACAGAAATTGCTGTTTAACACAGAAAACGTGAGAATTTGAGGAAGAAAAAAAAAACTTCAGAAATTGAAAATAAATCAAATATGTCGCAACTCCTGTATTTTTTCACTATTTTGAAATGAGAAACATGCCATTGGAGTCAACTTTTTTGTGATTCAAAGCTCCATAACCTATCAAGCATGTAAACATTTGACCATCTCCGAGTCCCATTGGCCTTGTGTCAAATATTCATACCATACGCAGTGATGTTTAGGTAAATTACAATATGACTTACAATGCGGAAATTTAACTTTTACATAACGGGAAGGCATGGCAAATTTAGGAAATGGATTACAAAACAGAATTGGGCATTTACAAAACAGTAAATGGGTGTATCCATAAATTAGGGGTCCAAAGTGTGACAAAGGGGTCAAAATTTAAAAATCGTTTAATACTGGTGTAAAGTATATTTTCAAGAAGGTATATGTATCTATTTCTAAGATTTATATCAGTCCTGGCTTAAATGTTTAAGACATCCAGGTTATTGATCAACTCTATCTCAAAGCTCCTTTCAAAAATGGCGGAGGTGACTGGGACACCAAAATTGGCAATATATGCCTAGAAAGTTTATAACTGTGTAATATATCCAAGTCTTTTCCTCACTTTTGGTAAGGCATAAGTGGCAAGGATTTATGACAGAAACAAGTTACACCCATCTGAAATTAGGTTGTATGCTCAATTTAGAATAAAAGCTCACACCATGGTAGGGAAATCATGTAATATCTACACTTGAACATATTTATATCAGTACAGTTTCCAAAAGATAGGAGCAAGTAGTGCTTGAAAATAAATGAACACATAAAACAAACCTTTTCCAGAGTTGTCCCCAATTCATCCAAATAATTATATTTGTGAGTAACGGGTTACAGACGTTTATGTGTCGGGTGTGACGGGACACCAAAATCCCAGTAATACTGACACAAACAATGGCATAAAAGTCACGTAGCATTTACAGAGTATTATTCAAGTGGGCAACACTAACAGTTTCAGACAAACCTATTTTTCTTGGAACAATCGGATATTTTTACGTCAGTTGCAAATTTTTAATGTAAATATAGGGTGACAGGTTCCTATTGAATTAACATTGGTGTCCCAGTCACACACGACCATGTCAAAAATTACTGTATGTTGTGACCTTCTTAAATCATTACAAAATTGCACAAAGTTAAAAACATACTGCTTGAACCTTAAAGTAAGAAAAAGTTAGGAAGGATTATCAAATAACAAACAGCTCATATTTACAGTAATAATGATGTCGGGTGTCTGACAGGGACACAAAGTGTGCCGGGCCACAAAAAAATAAACATAGATATCACACTCTCCCATACATTTTTAAGTTTGTCACTTTCTAATTACTTTCACTCTTTATGTGTTCATATTATCCAGCTTAAATCATTTATTTAATTTTTTCGTTTAAAACAGGTTTCCAGTAGCTCTTTGTTGTCTTCAATGGCGGAAGGTGACAGTGGGCACCATGGGACACCCCATTTTCCCCTTTCAACAGAAGTGGGACAATACATTACAAAATGGAGGAGAAAAAAAAGGTAGTATCGAAACCATGTGCACACAATGTTACAAACTCAGGCATGAGTATGAATGGGATTGGCATAGTGGGTGATATGAGAGGGTGGTTAGTAATTTTGATGATTTGTGCCCGATGTGACATGATCAGCGGGACACCAAACACAAAAGTGATTTCCAATGGTGCCATTATACATTTGTCATGTACTGCCCCGTTAGCATTTTACTTTTATCAGTAGGGTTACAAGTAAGTGGAACATAGTGATTCAAGTTTCCAAGAGTAAACACAGGGAGATGAGGGCCTCTGTACTAATGTCCATTACTAGACGATGTGGACAGGTGGGAAAAGCGTCACAATCCGACATGCAACTTTGAAATCGGCGCAGTTCGTTTTTAAACATTGCCCTAATCTGGAAATCACATTGTTGTTTGTCTGGTTCTAATATCTCATCTGACATAACTGTACGATATCCAAAGGATAGAAAATAAATTTTTTATCTTGTAATAACCTGAAGTAAAATTACCCATGTCACAACTTTAACAGATAATCTGGTGGGACACAAATACCTGCGGATATAAAAATGTTAACGAGAGATGAACAGACCGTAATTGGACATTGAGATACCACAGTTAGTGATAAACACATGAAATTAACACTTTCAATAACAGGAATCATCTCTAGCCTCAGTTTTAACCATTCTCTATATGCCACAAGTGGCGGATGTGATGGGGACACCATGGACCCCTAATTTATGGATACACCCAAATTCTAGTCTTTAATAAAAAGTCTGTGGTCCCCACACACCTTACCCAACAAGAAAAAATGCACACTTTTCAGTTACCAGACATACCAACATGGGAAAGTGAGAACTGAGCAATTACTGTAACAAACTTTAGAATAATCTTCCAAATGATAACAACCTTTAAAGCAAAATAAAATCTCATTTGGTAGGCAATTACTCCATCTGAACCTCATGCTATTTTTTTTACCCCCCCCCCTCCCCTTCTTTTTTGCTCTTACTTGTATCCTTCTAGCTTTATGTGTTTTGTGTTTCTGTTATCCTTTTCCTTGTTTCTTCTTTGAAGGCCACTATCTGTGATAAATGTTTTTTTTTTTTTTTAGTGTCCTGTTTATACAGCGATATTATCCTATTGCATCTTGCTTTAATACTGTATACTGTAGTTGTATGTACATGTGATGTATGTATGGATGAAATAAATTGAACTAAACAATTGAGAGTGGTTTCAGTTTCCACCAAAAACTCCAGTGGATTTAAATCAACTTGAATACTAGAGGCATAACAAGAGTTACTGTAGTGTTGCTTTCCTGTAACAGTGATACAGGGTTTCCCTGGATTTGGAGTAGGGGTGGGAGGCTTCAAATGCAATTTTTCATGATCTAAAGCTTCTAGAAGGAAGCAAAAAAAAAAAAAATTGCCGATATTTGAACATCGTGCAAACTAAAACCCATCATTGAATTTACTTCTTTATGTTACAATCAGTATGATGAGATTGAGGATTTGACTTCATGCTGCTTTTTGATTCCTTGCCGAAGGAATCCATGCGATAGTGATGCTGTGTGTGTATGTATGTGTACATGTGATGCTTTGCTTTGCTATAAGCACTCTATCTCAAGAACAGTAAACTTTAGACATCTCATACTTGACATGATCCCCAGTGGAGGAGAGTCCCCAGTGACAGAGAGTCCCAGTGACAGCGAGTCCCAGTGACAGAGAGTCCCAGTGACAGAGAGTCCCAGTGACAGAGAGTCCCAGTGACAGAGAGTCCCAGTGACAGAGAGTCCCAGTGACAGAGAGTCCCAGTGACGGACTCAAATCACCTGCTGGTGCCCTCTTGAGGTTTCAACTGTATTTTTGCTTGCATCATCTTTGACGTTGTGTCCAAATATATATTTAATGTAGTTATTTTTAGGCCCAGATAACAAAATGTCCAATCAGCAGCCATCATATGTACTTTTTACCTTGCAATGAGAACAGTCATCTTTTGTGATGTAGGAGGTAGGTTTAGTCCAAAGGTGTCTACATACTATATACACTAGTGCAAATATTTGCTTATGGTGCATGCTTTCAAAGTGATAGGCAAGCATTTGCACCTAATTTGTTCAAGGTTTTGTGTTTCATTTTTGCACTGAAGTAAATTCAAGTAATGCCAGTATTTAGTACCAGTATAACTGCAGTTTTGTCCTAGTTGCCAGAAAAGACCTGCACAGCACAGCCCACAATAAATATTCATAGATAGGCATTACCAAGGGAATAAAGGGCAATTGACTCTCTTTCCAGGAACCACACTGGCTGTTTCCCCCTGTATTATTACTTATTCAAATTTGGGTGACTTATGGTTTGAAAGCCTTATTCCATACAGTATAAACATGGCAGTACATTACTTGTTTGCTTCTTGTGCCAAAGAAAATCATTAGAACCTTCTTAGTCAAGTACCCAAGTAAACTGTTTTATCTTTTAAGACGTGTTTCACATTAACTGTACCAAAAGATAGACCTGTTCCTTTGTGATAAATAAAAGTGAAGATATAATGTTTATTAACTTTTTTGATCTCCAGTTATCATCTAGACCATCTCATGAGATAAAAAATATTAAAATGAAGCTCACAGGCCTGTGCAATATAAAACACTAAAAACTTTCATTACTGAAAGTGCTAAAATTTGACAGAAAATTGTCCCCACATAATAAAATGCTGTCCAAATGTGACTATATAATCATCATAGCAATTCTTTATGTGTGAACACTTCTGTATAATTAACTTTATATTCTAAATAGCATTGACCCATTCCTTTGATTAAGTAAACAACCTGTCATCTATGCATTTGTTTTGGGTAGTTTATGGTCCTGAATTGAATTTTGATGCTAATGTTATGTTCTGCTGTCAAAAATCACACAAAAATGAAAAATGAAACCGGAATCCACAAAGACAGAGGGAACAGTATGACCGCATGAATGATAATTACTAGGATAAAACATCAGCTGAGCTACCCGTATCACTGAAATGCTTTTGAGTGACACACATAGTGGATTTGGTGCTGGAAATGGTATGACATTTTGCCTGCTGGAATGTTGTCAGAAATGACTGTTTATTTATATCAAGGCTGTTAAAGAGGCTGCAGAATTTATAGGCAATGTGCCTAACCCTGTCACCAGTTGGGTGATACTACAAGACCTTCATGGTGATATAAATATCATTATTGCTTTTCTGCCAATGAGGCTGGAAAGTTGGCCATTTTGGGGCACAGTACTAAATGAACTGAATGTCTAGGACAGCTGGTCCACCAATAGAGTACACAGTGGCAGATATGGTCACAAAGGTACAGACCAATAAAATGTCTGAGGAAAATATGAAAAGAAAGTGTAAAAAATGTAATATAAACCTTCAAGTTATGAGATGCTTTAACAGACAAAAGACAGCTGGTAGAGGAGAAATTGTTACAGTTTTAAATTTTCTTGGCAGAACAGGAACATTCAACCAGTGGATGCTTGTGGCTAGTGATAACAAATTGGATAGTGCTAAACTGGTGGCACTGGCCACTTTATATCAGGCATGTTCGAAGAAAATTAAAGTAATGGGTATATGGAAAAGGACCATTGTGGCAATAGCTAAATTGGGGGCACCATGTATAAACTTGTTGGGGTGAACAAGGTATGGGGTCATTTTTTTCTGCCTGGAAACGCTTTTCACGTTCCTGGGAATGATGCATACACTAAACCAAGTTGTAAGTTGTGTGAATGTTGCTTATTTTTGGATTTCATGTTTTAGTTTATGATTTTTTTTTTAATAGGTAGGCCTACTGAGTGGTCAAGCCATTGCTAGTGTTTTTAATGTCCTCTCATGTCCTTATTCTGCTGCTGCCCTTATCTTCCGCACTAAAACACCCTTGTAAAATTTAACCAGGATATTCTTCACAGATTATCTAGCTTTCCTGGTAAGGAGTATAATCAAGCAAAATGAACATTGCCTGGAATAAATCAAGTCCCTCTGGAGGCAACTTGTTGAAGTTACATTACGTGAGTGTATGATGATGTCCATGAGCAAATGTATGATCTTGTAAGCGGACTCCCAACAAAGTTGTTCGACAAAGTCCAACATGTATGATGGGTGTTTAGATTCTTAGCTGGATATTTTATCTTTCCCACAAATATTCAAACATTTGAAAATATTGGGGTCTATTCTTATCATTTGCTCATAATGTATGGTTCCTGAGGAGGCCGCACAGAAACGTTGATATTGACAGTCTTGATAGGGCTATCAATTCTCCATCAAACCTGCTACTATCAGCAGGTGTTAAACGACCGCTCAGAAGACACTGATAGAAGTGCTATCTGATAAGGTGCTGATAGGCTCATTAACATTTTACTGATTGGGGATTTCCCTGTTGGTTTGGCTTGTAATCGCCATTTGGAGTGTTTTATTCAGGTATGCTACTTCAAATACAGGAAGAAACAGGTAGAATTTGTCCATAGATTGTGTCACTTTGACCTTCATTTGGTGCACACCCTTCGTGTTGATAAAAGAAAAGCCAAGTATTTGCATCTTCGGCTCTTGTGAATAATTTAGACAATGTGTGAGGTTGTGCGTTATGTATTACTATGTAAAGTTACTAAATTTAGGACGAACAAATCTGAACTGATGACCGTAGCCTTTGGGGGCGGTGGAAAGTTGCCCCTTGAGGTTTTCAAGTCGTAAATAAAAGTTGACCTTCTTGAGAAAAACTATGTAAATTGCTAAAACTTTCGCTGTCCAAATTATGATTTCTAGGACCCCCAAACCTGGGAAATTGTATAATAAATTGTCCTTTTCCCCAATTTTTCCCGGGGGTCCCCTGCCATGGATGTGTTCTTAACGTGGGTTTCTCTCGACCAATAAACCGCAGTATTCCTCCTACAAGATACACAGCTTGAATACCTTTACTAGCATATATGTTGGCGAGAGATAAAGTAGCATATGGTTACCTTTAATCATTAGCTAAACCTAACGAGCTGATAAAGAAACTGAATATAAAAGGCATAAGCAGAGGCCGAAAATGTATTTTGAAACACAGCTAATTCTTATAAATGTCCTATTGCGTCACTTCAAGTATCTTTCGTGATGTGTTAGACTAAAATAAAATACTGTATATTCAAGGTAAACCAAGGAGTTACTCTATATGGGGCTTTTACAACTCAGAAACGTATTGCAACATGATCCTTGAAGAGCCATTCATGGAAGAGGATTCCCAGATACACTCATTCAAAATGGGGTGACTGGATTTTTCCTTGAAATAAAATCTAATTTTTCTTCTTGAAATATAAATTTGTTAGGGACTAACTTAGCGTAAAATCTAAAAGTTAAGAATGCTTAGGTGCAATTTTTAAGGTCTAAAACGTGTCATTTGCCCCTTCTGGGACACATTGGACTGAAAATTTCCTTACAGTCCTCCGCTATGGCTACTTGCCAACTGTTGGTGGATCCCCCAGTGACCGCACTAAGAGCGCTAGTGAGAAGCCCGCACCAGCCTTGTATAGGTAAAGGGTACCAGCCTTGTAAAGGTGCCATGCAACCGTCGAAAAATTCAGTAAATAATTAAAATTTCAGATCATGTCTTTACTAAAGATAACACCACTTTTTAGATCTGGGAAGACTTAGAACACAAAAACTTTCACAAAGAGTAGAGGTGTCATCTCTGCCCTGAGGCAACTTCCCCTCCAATGACACCCTAACAAAAGAGAAACAAATCACTGAAAAGGCTGATTCCTAAACACAAAATCAATTCAATGCTTAACGAAGCTTTAATAAAGATTTCACCACTTTTCATTCAAGCCACCTCACAAAAAGTGGGAATTTTGCAAATCCCAGTCAGTCTGCAGCCACTTCCCCCTAAGACTACTGCAAATTACTCAGTTTAGTTAATTGGGCAATTTCCCAATGATGTCCATTGCTACTAAGCCTTTATCACACATACGTATTTGTAACTCAAGGTGCCGTTTTTCTAATTCAATTCCTACGTTATCGAAAAGATGAAGAAAAATTGTTTGAAAGTCATGTTATAAGCAACCTCATTCCCTAGTTCTGTTTTAGGTTTGCATATCTTTGCCTTTTCGGATCGTTCCATCATCTGCGAAGTCCATGTCGACCGCTGTGCTCTACATTTTCTTCTGTTAGGAATTAAATTTTGTGCTATCAAAGTCACTATCGGTGCCTTGGTCACTGTTAGTGAGTTGATATAACATTACCAGTAGTGATAGTTTCTGTGCGGTCTTTTACTGATAGCCTATCAGCGCTGATAGCTAACCCCCTATCAGTAAGCTTCTGTGCGCCCAAAATTTTCTATCAGCGCTGTTAGTGGTGTTGATAGCGCTATCAACGCTTCTATGCGGCCACCTCTGGTGTGAGAAATCATTTGCTAAACTTGCATATTACTTGAGTAAAGGGATACTCAGAAAAATCAACAATTTATGACATTTTTTTAAGTCAGAGATGTTTGGAACTAATTTCTATAGCCTAGCGCATGAACATTTTGAGTATAGTATGAACATGGTGCTGCATACTCTATGTAGGAATCAGTGAAACAATGTTTAACGTAAGGGCATGACTACACTCATTGGCAAATGTATGATTGTGTGGACCAGCCTACACAGGGAAAATGGAAAAACTGATAAATAATGAAAGAAGACAGCTGAAAAACACTTGTATGACCTGCGTGTGTAATACTGGTGAGAATAAATGGTTGAACTTGATACTGTACCTGTAAAAGACATTTGAGATTAGAAAAGCTTCACAAAGTTTTTATGCTTCATGTGTACCACTAGTAACTAAAGCAACAGTTTCTAGATAAGAAATATTATTGTATACAGTAAACAGTGCAGTTTGTGTCTTTCTAATCCTTAAAACCCTGTTATGTTTCATAGATATGACTGTAACAGTCACAAATTTCGGCGGAAGCACACTATTGCAATGGCTACTGTATGCATCTCAATTTCTCCAGGCTAAACCATTCACATCCTTTTTTAAGGTTTCTGATTTTGAACAAATTTCCTCCTCACAGGAAGTTGAAACAAGATTCCAGTAAGTCCATATATACTTGTCACATTTGATAGTGCAGTCAATCCAAAAGTATTAAACTTCATGGTGAAGTGAAATGTGGGAAAAATTTCTAGGCAGCCCAAATGTAAGCCAAGTGCTGTCAAAGTTGCACAATGCAGTATTGGAGAAGTATGGTAGCAGAGTGCACCTCATGTGATTACAAAGCTGTCAGAAAGAAAGGGTACAACATACTGTTTAGTGGGAAATTTCCGTGAGGCTAATTTTTGGCGAATCTGTACCTTGTTCACATACTCGCGGAGTGAAGAATTCGCTGTTGCAGGCAAACAACACAGTCTTGTACAAACTAACGAAAGCACTTTCATGGGGTGATATGTTTCCATTGTAACATTATTTCAGTGGTTCGCCATTACCTAGGCTCTGTATTGCATGTATTCATCAAACATCAAAAACAAAGTATTTACCTCGGTTCTTTCATTTTCAAAGAAAAATGTTTAGTCATGGCTGAGTTTACAAGATTGGGCATTAGAATGAACTAGAATATTACAAATACTTTAAAAAATTGTGAGGAGAATTAATTTTTGGATGAAACTTCGCATTCAAAATTTTGATAGAAAAGACAGTGTTGTCTTTGTTTTTGGTAACTCATACAAGGAAAGGCTTTGGTAATTAATGGTAATTAGTAGTGTTATTGATGTTCTTCTGTAGTTATTGACTCGAGGTTAGGTTATAAACATTGTGTTGTGTGCTGTCACTTTCAATATAAAATTGATTTTCTAGGAATTGCTTATTCTAAATGAAACCAGAGTATAGTAGAATGAAGAAGACAGATATATGACAACATTGCTGTAAAGTTTTAATCATTTCACTGCATGCCTTTTACATTTAACTGCCACAATTAAAACCATCCTGACTTAACAGCCAGCTTTATTGTGACATTCAGTACTGCAGTGCTTACAGTAATTTTCAACCATAGTATTTAAAAAGATCATTTTCTAAATAGCAATTACAAAAGGAATCTGTGATAGGGATCGGGAATGCATAGTGTTTTGCCACAGTAAAATGACATTACATGAACAACACATACCAAAACTCCATCCCAGTGATCCCCTGTAATTGCTGGAAAAGTGGGAGCCTTGATTTTCTTATGCACAGTTGCAGGCTGAAGTTGGAGAGCCTTGATATCCTCGTGCATAGTTACTGATAGGAAGAATCACTTAGCCTTTAGGCTTTCTTGTCAGTTATTTTCGGTTTAAAGTAAACACAACAACTCCTAACCATAGGCTATGAGACTGGGGGCACATTCCACCTTCCCAAATGGATAACCCTCAAATCCATGCAGAATCTATAAAAAATCTTGTAAAATTCTTCTAAAAGGTCCATAGAATGGGGAAAAATTGTGCCCCCTCCCACTAAATCCAAAAGGGCCCATACCCTTAAACCCCACCTGGCTTTTAAAGTGATGCCGTGAGATTGCAAAAAGTAAAAACATTAAAAAATTGAGTTTAAAATTTCAGTGATTCCTTTGAGTGACCCATATGAACAGTAAGGGAGAAAAAATAAGGCCTGTTGTGCGAATTCCGGCAACAGCCTTAAAATTTTCGTAAAAATAACAACTAAACTCGAGGAAATCAAAAATGTGCTGCGGACAAACACTATTCAGTCTCCTAACGAACATCAGTTGAGCGGACCAATGAGAACGAAGTACTAATGCATATTCACTAGGCGTAAACAGCTGATCGATTTAGCACAACAACACAAGTGAACAAGACGCATGGTGTGTGTGGATCTTGGAGAGGTAACGGTGATATTGCAATGTACAGAGTGCATGTGTAAATACCACTATACCGTGTTTACTGTAGTGGCCTACCTTAGGCTATAGTATACTGGCTCAGTGGTACCTCTGTGTAAATTAAGCCTAATTTAGGTCTACCGTATGATGCTCGTGCACCTTTATGTGCACTTACTATCGTTCCTTTGACGTTCTTACTCATGGCGATAGTATTGGTATGTACTTTCTTGTAAACCTGTAACGTTCCCAAATTCAAATCGGTACTGTAACGCGTACAAACGAGTGAAAGACTGTGGCCTGTACTACGTAGTATTGAGGAAGCTACACTGAGTGTATACAAGTAAGTGTTATGAAGCAATTACGCAAGAACATGCATTCTATGGTCGTGAGACTGCTATAGCAGGGAAGTTGTTATTACTCCCTGGTTATAGCTAAGAGATCAGTGGTCGTGAGCGAACAGCTGTAGGCTTACCGTAGAGCAGGGAGTTTTGTTATTTGGAGAATAACAACTCCTGCGAGAGCTAGTCAGGCTGGAGTGGTATGGTACGTCTTTTTTAACGTGGTGACACCTCAATAACATTGCATATTCAACATCAGGTTCGTTGTAGGAGTGGTTTAATGCCGTATAATAAGGACCGTTTTTTGAAAAAGGCCTTCAAAAATTTACCGATTTTATGCTGTTTAGGTTACTTCCCGAGATTATCACTATCATTTTGAGCTTTCAAATTGTATTCTTCAACTCTGTAAAGCACTCGTGGCATTTTTAAGAATAAAGAAAGACATAAGAAGAAGCAAAATCTTATGTTTTTCCTTTTTGCAAACTCACGGCATCACTTTAATTTCATATAATTCATGGCTGAAAGTGATGAAAAGGGATTAACTGTGAGTAGGTAATACTGTACACCTTGACTTTCAGAGAAAAATCCTGACAACAGTAAATCATGTTGGTTTTGATTTGAAAGAGAATAACCATCCATCCATGGTAACTGGTAAGAATTCCACTACCTGCATGACAAATATATAAAAACACATGTACTGTACTATTTGCATTCATTGTGTTTATATCTAATATTACTTCATATCTGGCAGGTCCACCTTAGGAAACCCCTTGATACCAATCAGCTTGTATCAAGGTGCAACCCAAGCATCATGGTGGCTGTCAACGGAATAGTACTAGGGACGTTGAACTACACATAGACACCTCGCACGACCATGAGGGTATACCCTGACCCTTGGGAGGCCATGGACAACAGAAAGAGAGACAGGAGAAGACAGGTAAGAATAATTTGTATGTACCATATGAGCTTACATAGGAAATGTTCAGTACAACTCTTTTCAGGACATTATAGAATAAATATTAGACAGAACCAAATTCAGTGCTGTTTCCGATACACTGTGAGATGTTAGGGTGTTCAATTCATTGATTAACCTATTTGAAATGCATTTTGCAAAAGAATCCTCAAAGTATACTGGCAAATGTATATTGGCTATATATTCATCAGAGTTATTACAAATTGAGCATGTTTTTCATCAATGTGGTCTGTATGCAGCCCTCCAAATAGTCACAGACTCAAATGTAAGGATAGCAGTACAGTATAAGGAGAAGAAAGCTTAAAAAATACTGGTTAGCCACATTATAGTGTACTGGTAAAACAAGCACATCACTTGCATGTGCAAGTATGGACTCCACATCAGTGCACATTACATATTATGGTGCTAGTGGGGCGACTTCAATGAACTATGCACTGATGAAGAAATTCTGTCTAAACTACAGTAATAATTCCAATTTCGGTTACCTAATTATGAACATGTGTACGTGATGCTTGGACTAGATGATGATTAGAAATACCAGACATTTAGATGACAGTGGAAAGTGCTCCACCTCACACAGGTGGTTTGGGTTCAGATCCCTTCTCAGGCATTGTTTTTTTTTTTCATGTAATCCCTTTTTTTTTTGTTATTTCATTTTTTTGTGGGGTTCAAAGGTCATGTAAGGTCAGCAGAGGTCAAATTGTGAAAAGTACGTTAAAATTTTAAAATCGATGTCGTCAAGAAGTACTCATTTGTGGGATAAACCCTAAGCACAATAATCCCCTTTGTCAATGAATCTCAGCCTTTTGGCTTTCTGAGTATATTTATTTTTTATTGTGAGACTGTGCAGCAGCTAACATATCAGGGCTGCCATCACACACATCAAGTATGATGGAAGGGCTTACCTTAAACTTTCAGAGGATGAGGATGTCAGGAAATGGGGGTAATGGGGATGATAGAAAGTGAATCACTCTCACCTAAAAGATGAACAGTATCAAATCAAACAATGAAAATTTTGAATTTGTGGGTATGTTAGCAGGCCTCCCAGAGTGGCATAAAATCATAACATTCATAAAATATGGTTGAAAATGAGCATGTAGCATAAAATATAAAATTGAGGGGTAAATCATAAAAATGATAAAATATTTTGATAAAAATGTTGTATTGCTTATATATCTCTCTTGTCAAAACATCCTTAATGCCCTGGAATGTCATGTGTGTACAATATGTACCCTACATGGCTCACAGTTGGGCTACAAATGCCTTCCATTGCCCTTTGTTTATGTGTATTACTGCATACACACTGTCAATGTTTAGGCAACAGTACTTTGGCCTAAAGCTGATTTCAAATCAAATCAATGTTCCTCTGATGCTGTATGTGAACGTTAAATAACATGAAGCCATGACCTACATTTAATTTATAAAACTGTCTAACACCCCTTCCCCCTCCCTAGTCTAGCACCCCCCCCCCTCAAAGAAGTATCAGGTATACCACCTCTTTTGAATCACTGCAGCTATGGTTCCTGTGAATTATTTACACACCATCAATTGTCCACCTAGAGGCTTGGTCATGTTCATAAGTGCCATTTTAATAGTAGTATCCGTATTTAAAAGCAAAATAGTACTGTATCATGTTTGGTTTGGTTTCTCCAGTTCTGCTAATGAGTTTGTGAATTATTGTTTTCTATTTCTTTGTGGTTGCATAATGCCATAAATGTTGCAAATTTATTTACTGTGACATCGGCTGGGACCGGTTAACAAATATCTTATTTCTCTCCAGGTGTTGTTCTCAACATACTTTCGCAGCATTTTTACACTGCATATGGCATAAAATTGCCATAAAAATTACAAATAGTGGCATAAATAAGCATAAAATTTACATAAAAATAGCATAAATTCATAAAGAAATTTTCTCCAAACCTGCTGGGAGGCCTGTGTTAGGAATTTCAGTGGTGATCACTTAAAAGATGTTTAAGATTTTCATCGGTTTTAACTGCATGTAAAATACACATGTATGTTATTACTAAAAGTTGTTAAGTTTGTATAAAATTGACAAGTGATCTTTCTGGTACTTGTCTGCTAAACATCAAAGGATAAATAAATAAAAGCTAACAAAGACAAACTGTGGTGGAAGCTGTAAGTGACAGTAAGTTTGAATATTTATTTGAGCCACCAGTGAATTGCTTTAGCAAGTGTTAGTACTTTGAATATTCATTTGAGTCATCAATGAATTACTTTAACAACTGGGTGAGCAAATATTAGTAAGTTTGAATATTCATTTGAGCTATCAATGAATTGCTTTAGCAAGTGTTAGTAAATTTGAATATTCATTTGGCATCAGTATTCAATATTCACCTTAGTAAGTGTGATGATGAATATTGATGAGCAGGTGTCCAGTAATTTACCAGGTGGAAATTTCCACTCATTAACTGTGTCTCCTTATGTGCTTGTCTGCAATAAATTGAGCACATGGTTTCAAGATGTTGTGGAGGCAGGAGGCAGGCAGGTGTGCAAGACAAGGAGTGCTAACAATATCTCATTGTGGAATTATTTGGAAGAAACTAACAATTAAGTATATTTTGTTAATTCTGTACATAATCCTACTACTATTTTAAAATTAAACTGGCCTTAAGTCACCACCCTGTTATTAGTGAGCTCACCAGAAGGTGTATGTAGCTTAGGCCTAGAGCCTACAGCTTGACTGAAAATAGAGCTGTTTCAAGCTCCAGCCTTAATTTGCTCTGGCAAGAAGAAGAGTTGGTACTGGCCCTTGTCCAAGCATCTTGTAGACTGCAGGACACAGACCCTTTCAACCCTGCCTTTCAGGGTGAAGTCATTTGTAGTGTTTGCTCCATAAGGACTCTAACCTTCATAGCCTGGGTGACTTGGTTGCTTTAGCACCTGGACTCCGAACTCAAGAGTAGGTTCATGTTATGTTAGCTCGTACTCTAAATTGGATATAATATAAAGCCATCAGTTTTAACAATGTGGTATTGGCTGGTGAAAAATTTTACAAGGTTGCCACTAGAACTATAAGTGCAGGGTATTGGTTACAATTAGGAGGGTGTACGTCTCCCCACTACATCAGCTCACCTGAAAGGTGCATTAAAGATTCAGGGCTGTACCATAGTCCACCCAACCCTAAGTCAAAGCCAGAGCCAGTCCTATAGGGCTTACCTCCAGTCAAAACCAATTCGACTCCAGTAGTTGCAATTTGGAGTCAATTTCAACACCGACCAGTCAGGCCACCCCTTTTGACAATGATAGCATGAAGTATTTTATTACATTTACAAAAAAGGTCAGTACTACTGTCAAATTCCATAGTCTCGACCGAGTGCAGTGGCCAAGTGGTTAGAGCATCCGACTTGCAGCCGG
The DNA here is from genome assembly GCA_029531755.1 of Holothuria leucospilota. Classification (NCBI taxonomy): domain Eukaryota; kingdom Metazoa; phylum Echinodermata; class Holothuroidea; order Aspidochirotida; family Holothuriidae; genus Holothuria; species Holothuria leucospilota. The sequence continues at coordinate 4,852,388 of CM055979.1, read as the reverse complement.
AAGGTCTAGGGTCCAAATCCTGTCCTGGTCATACCAAAGAATTTAAAAATGGAACCTACTGCCTTTGTGCTTGGTGCTCAGTATACGCAATGGAGTAGGGAAAACAAGCCAGTGAGCCACAACTGGAAAAAAGGCTGTGGCCGGCTCGACTTGAACCAGTTGGTTGGAAACTGGGACGTTAAACCTCATCTAACTAACTCTTAATGCACCTACCCACCATCCCTGAATCTGTGCTGTGTCCACAACTTAGAGAAAAATAAGTTTGCCCCAGCCAAAGATCTTGAAAATGTCGAGCTTGTAGTTTTGTTTTAATTTTCACACATTATGTGAAATAACATTAAAAAGTAGTATGCAAGTTTGAAAGGGACAATGCTTAGAATACTTAGGAACTTCATTCAGGCATACATATGTATTGTTACTGTAAAGGAACGTAGAATGCTATCAAAGCTAGCAACTAATCTGAGACTTTGTGGATTGTGTAAGTCTGGACAAGATTCAAAAGGAGATGGAAAAATGAGAGGCTGACATCTTCCTCCCATACCATGACCAGACAAGCCACTGAAGAAGGGCAAGCCAGCTCCCAAGGGAAGCACGTATTAAGCCAGCTCCCAAGGGAGAAAAGTATTAAGCCAGCTCCCAAGGGAGGCAAGTATTTGGGGTGGGGGTGGGGAAGAGATGTGCTGCAATGCATTACCAAGTCCACATGAATTAGTCTTCAACAGCTTGTCCTCTCCTTACACCCCTCTCCATGTTGGTTACTGGCCTGCTCCCTCCCTTTCTGACTGGAAAATAATTGGTGTGGGTCATACAGTCGTTTTATAACCAGATTTGTGTAATTTCAATATTCTATGCATTGCATGGTACTACAAGTAAAGTACACTTTTATGGAAAAAAATTAACATCTTAAGTCTAGATTGTAGAATTTTAAGGTCTTCCTTCACAAATGCTTGTAAAAATTATGAGCACCATAACACTGTTTAATTGATTCCTAAATGAAAAGTTTGTTTAAAAAATTCCCCAGCCAGTCACTTAACTGTATAAGATAATAGAAGTAAACATGTAATTTACCCGTATTTACCTTCCACTTTTTCAAGGATTGGTAGGTGGAGGATGATGGAGCAGGGAGCCAGTTTATATAAGCTCCCACAGTTTGATTCAAATATTTGTCTTCTATGTGGCCCTTAAATTCATTGACAGTGCTTGCTAACACAGCCGAGGCTGGCTTAACATTGATTTTACTCCCAAAAACAACTCGACGTGTTACAGGATTCACCCAAAAAGGAAACGATTATTGACAAGAGGGAGAGCCTGAGTAAAACAAATTAGTTGTAAGAAGCTGTTTAATGTGGGAATCCAACCTGTGAATTGTTGGTAAAACTGACCTAAACATGCAGAGTACATACATAGGAATACTGTATGTTAAATGCTCTTTTTGAAATTACAAAATATTTCACCAACCAAAGACCATATTTTAAAGCTGTTTTCTTGCAAGGACTCACCATATGGCTGGTATGATTGCTTGGAAAATCAACTGCAGTTTGAGTGGTGGCATGGGGATTATAAACACCTCACTGGATTGCAGGAAACCTAAAGATAACTGACTTAAATGTGTCTATAATATGACTAGAAGAGTTTCAACGAGTGACACTGTCAGATGACTTGAAATTTAGTCAAGCTTTCATTAGCAGTGGCTCTGACTTCTGGACTGAAGCAAAAGTGTGTGTGATTTTTGTTTCCATTCAAGCAGGAAAAGGCCTGCTCCTTCTGTCAGGGGAAAATTGAAAGCTAAAGAGAGTATGTGGGATTTACAAGAGGATTTAATGAAGACACCAACCAAAATTTACAACAAAATCACAGATTAGCAGTACTAGTAGGGCTCAGAGATAAACAAATTTGGATAATTTGGGGAAGAAGTATTCAGGGTGGTCTGGATTAGAAAACCCCAGGCTGGCCTAGTTAAACCCAGCTAAAAGAGAAAAAAGGACCAGCCACCAATTGCATTGTTCGCTGGAAATCGGGTAATTACTGTTTGCTCACAAGCACTCTAGCCGTTGGCATCTAACCTAAGTGGGTATCCTACCCCCTTCCTCGACCAAGCTTACCACCTCCGCCCAATCATTATAGTCGAGTAACTCCAGAGGTCATACGATGACGTGTGATTATTTTTTTTTTTTTTTTGTGAGTAACGAGAAGCTGGACAATGGTGTTAGGAATGAGTTATCACTTGGAATTGAATTCTTGATTAAAATGGTATTGAGGGATTTAAGCCACTCAAACGGTGGATTCTTCTGGAAGTTAAAAAGACCTGCTTTTAAGAAATGTAGGTAGGGAATGTTATAGGCTGTTCTAAGAGCATTAATATTTGTTTGATTCAGCTTTTGCATATTTGTTTTAGAAGATGTCATAATTCTTAGTAGAGTTAAGGTTGATGTTTTGCATTAAGTTTATCAAAAGTGACAGATGCCCTTAGGCTTGATTGCAGGTTCTTGTAATATGCGAACTCTTGTTTTCTTTGTTGGAGTCTTGCCTTTGGGCTACCCAAAGCTGAGTTCGGTTCCCTTGATTTCAAGAGGATGTGTGCGCTGTGTTCATCAGCAGGGAAGATGAGAATGAAGTCGTTATTTAAAATTTGTATGTCATCAATTCTAGCAGTAGGTTTGGCGGTTTTAATCAGTCCTGCAAGTTTGATGGCGTTCTTTAAGGTGGTGCTTAATAAGTCAGCAATCAAAATTGACTGGGAATTTTTAGGTGTCGATCAGATTTGTTAATGGGCGAATTACCTGAGGATATTCTCCGATATTTATTTCTGTTGACTACTTTAAACCCGTCATCATCAGGAGGGGGTTCACCAAGATTTGCCATGTCTAAACCAGGCCCAAGGGTCCCAACTAACAAATCTCATAATTACAAAAACAATCTTACCAACACTCTAGAAATATCAAAACAAATGTAACGGAAATGGAAAACAGAAAACCAAACACACACTCAGTCAAAATTAATGACTCTGAAAAGAAAGCTCAAAACAAAAACAATGTTGCAACTAAGTATGATAGGCTGTAAGCGTATACGATAACAATGGACAATCCAGTATGACAAATTGTGCAAAGAAGCAAGAGAGGGGGAGAAGTTCTGTTCTGCGGCTTAAGCCACTCCTTCGGAATTTGGCCTATTCAGTCAGTGGGGTGGGAGTAAGCTGTGTTTATTTAAGGGCTCTAACCAAAGCAATTAATCTGAAAGGAGTTTAATGTACTGGCAGGCGATAAAAAGGTGTTTTAATCCAGGCAAAAAGATTGGAAGGAATCCGGTTAAGAGCAGAGCAAGTGGTTTGGAAGAATCTCCTGTGAAAGCAATTAGTTTATACTTCTAAAAAAGAAAAAAAAAGTCCCATCACAAGCTGCACCTTTCCCTGGTTAACCAGGTAATCACTTAACCCACCCCTCACCTTCAACCAATCACTCTACTTCTTCCCAATTTTTGAAATTTAGAATATCCAGGGGCATTTTGAGATTGTTTTTTGGGTGGGTTGTCAGTAGCATTTTAATAGTATTTTCAACTAAGGGATTCAAGGACAAGTAAGATCGAGTTTATTTTGTACTTAGTTCTAACATATATGTTCAAAAATAGTTTGAGAATGAATTGTTAGAAACACTTTAGATGTAACCCAGAGGCTTATAGGCTACTCTGTTAACTTTTGTGTTTATTCTTTCTAGCTTTTTTATTTTAGTGGGAGAGGCAGTTAGGTAACAAATGCTTTCATACTCCATTATTGGTCTAACAAGGATTATGTAAATCCTCAGTCCTATTTCGGGTTTTATTTTACCATTCTGTAGTAGATCTTTCAAACTTTGTAAACGACCCCAGGCTTTGGTGCAGATAGTGTCAGTGTAATTGCTATAAAACAATGCGGCAATCAAATATTGCTGCTAGAAATGTGGTTTTGTTAGTGTTTGAAACTATTATTTAATGTAGTTATTGTGTTTTTTTTTTTTTTTAAATTAACAAGTTGGGATGTTTGGAGGTTGACTTTTATACGCCATTTGTCACACCACATGATTTCTTTGATAGCTTTCTGTATATGTTTGATGGAAATATGTACTTTATTTGCCGTGCTCCAAATTGCAATATCGTCTGCGAATTGGGAAGTATTGCAATGTGAAAGCTTGATTGAGGGGATATCATTAACATAAATAATATAAAGCAGGGGGCTAAGAACAGAGCCTTGAGGAGTACATGATTCGATTTTAAAGATCTTTGCTGTCCTTTAAATTATATTTTCATAGCCCTATCATGTATTAAAAAGGAGGATATTAACTTAGTGTAGTAACTACTGGGATTGTAGGTAACTTAAGTCTTAGGCCATTATGCCAAGTGTTGTTGAATGCTTTTTCAGTGTCAAGAAAGAGGGCGATAGTAACTCTTCGAAGGGTTTAGCTGATTGTACGTAGTATCATGGACCAGCTGAAATACTGTAACTGATTGAATGTCCCCTTTTTAATTCTAAAACCACACCAAAATTTACTGAAGAAATTGCTCAACTCTAGATGTTTCCTGATTCAAGTGGCAATTACTCTTTAAAAATTTTTCCCACTGCAGGATAGAAGAGTAACTGGCCTGTAATTATGGGGGTAAAGTGGACTCATCTTTGGGAATTACACTGACCTTTGCTTTTTTCCATGGATTAGGGAAGTATCCTACAGTATTTGAAGAAGTGGATTGAAGAAATTGGTGACAAGCAATAGTAGTAAGGCATCTGGACAATTTTTTAACACATTCTATTTGTAACCTTATCAGTCCCTGGAGATGAGTTATTCTTACTTGGATTCAAACCTAAACTTGGATTTGTCAACAGTTATTGGTTTAATGGGTAACATGTTTTCAGTAAAACTGGGATTAAAAGTTTCCTTGTTATCGTGAATAAATTTATCAACAAAATTCTGATCACAATAAGGAGTATCACTGATTTGATGGATTGAGCCCATGGTTTCAGCCAACAGATTAGCCTGATCTTGATGATCTTTAATTCTTGTACCATTCTTATCAATAAGTTCAGTGTTTAGGTCTTGGTAATTGGAGTAATTCCACTCTTTTCCAAAAAGCACTGGGGTCAGGTTCATTGTTTACTTTGTAACAGTACAGTAGTTTTCCCAGTCTTGAAGCTTAGTTTTTGGAGTTAAATTTCCTTTTATATTTCATAATTAAGTCTATTTATTTGTGTTTTTTAGTGAGGTCATATTTGGAATTATAGGGCCTTCAAAGTTTATGTTTTGCTTTAATTAAATTCATGATTTTAGGATTTATTTTCCAAGAATGTGTTCCTCTTTCTGTTAGTTCACAATTATTGTTATGTGCCTCAAGATAGAATGAGGAAGTTTATTAGTTAAATTGTCAAGGTTGTGTTTATTAACTTCCACATTATGTTACTTTTTCTGCAGAGTAACAGCATCTTTGTGTAATAATTCTTTGTGTCCTGCCCAGTCGGTATTTTTATGATTTCTTTAATGCTCAGTTGAGGAACTTAACTTTATCTAGTTTAAAATTTATAATAACATAGTGGTCACTTAAACTAGGTTCTTCAAAGATTTGAGTTTATTAAACTTGTCAGTTACATTAATTCAGTTTAAGAGTTCTTCTGCTATTACTTGTAGGGTTCCTTCGTTTTTTAGTATTCATGTTGCTGAAGATTAGATTACATAAATAATGTAAATTTAAAGTTCTTAATAAAAATTACATAGGGAGGAGGTTCTGTTACAACAGTGTTAGTATGGGGAGAGTTTAAAGCTTCTATTAGAATAGATTCCCTTTCCATGTACTCAAATATATTTTCGTTTACATAATTTTGAGGTTGGTTGTAGTAAGTTATAATTTTAACAGGGTTAGGGGTACCTTTGGCTGTTATTTCAATACTAATTACTTGATCATTTTGAAAAATAACTGTATTGGTCTGTGTGAAAAGGAATTCATTTTTTATTGTAAGTAAGACTCCTTTATTGTTAGAAATATCTTTTCCAATAGTAGTGAAATTTGGTGTATGAAATGGGTTATCATGTGCTAGTTTGGTCTCATTTAGTAATATTCAATGAGGGTTATAATCCTCTATATAGTCAAAAAGTTTCTAATTTATTTCTCACCCCATTTATGTTTATAAAGAGAAATGTCAGATCTGTTTGGTTAGTGATTGGTGGTTTGTTGTGAGAGCAGTGTACCTCGGTTGTTGGTGGTTTTTCTGGAATACAGTATTTACAACTTGTTTGATAATTAAATCAAATAAGTTTTCTCCTTTGATAGAGACTTTCAGGTGTGATAGTGCCAGGGTTTGCTGAATAGTTAATGATGTTGCTAATTGAGATTTTGAGATTGTTTGAAAACAGGCTTTAATTCAGCCGTGTAAATCACTAATTTTTTCTGATTTTTCTATTTTTGTATTTATTTCAATTGGCTTGGTTTTCTGTTGCATCAGCATATGATTTTGTTCCTTGTTCACTTTGAATTTTTGAGGCCTTAAGTCTAGCTTGTCTGTAGCTTGGGCAGCCCTTGTAAAGGGCAACATGATCTCCTCCACAATTGGCACGTACTTTTTTTCTTCTTTTGGTAGAATACAATCTTTTAGTTGGTGTAACCCTTTACATCTTAAACGTTTCAAGTTATTTGGACAGTCTTTTGGAGTATGGCCGAAGCCTTGACATTTGCAACACTGAACTCTGGAAGGTAGTTCTCTGTACGGTTCAAGTCTACGTCTAATGTATCCCAGATATAGGCCTGAGGTAATTAGATCCTCCGTTTCATCCTTATGATTGAAGATTACTTTTACTTTCCAAGTACTTCGTTTGGTGACATTGGAAATGAGGCATTTTATGTATTTGGGTTTGAAGCCTTGATCTATGAGGGATACTTTAATTTCGTTTTCAGTGACTTAACGGGGTTTACATCCAACACATTACTACTCCCATACCTTAGGCAGATTTTTATTCGGGGGTTAGATTTGTTTTCGGTTTCCTAGTTCAGAATCTTGTGTCCATAGCTTGAGGAGAATGTTACCTGTAGCAGGATTTTTCGTCTGATGGCGAAAATGAGTATGGCTGGGGTGGTGTTATTAATGGGGTTTCGTCTCGTGGCCAGGAATGGATTTAGCAGAGTAATATGGTACACTCCCAAGGAAAATGGTTTAGTCTGACAACCATGTTATTGCATCCAAAGTGGGTATGAATCACCAGTTCATCAGTTTTAAATCACCAACAAGGTTGTAATTTTTGTCAAAGAGTCTGAAAATTTCTTCGTTTAATTTGCTTTTTGGGGGATTGTAGAGAGCAATGATATGTAAAGGGTTACGATTACTATTAAGAGGTATAGAGACAGAGATACATTGGTCATTAAGGTTAGAAGTATCATTTATTGTGGCCTGGATGTGGGACTTAACTCCAATAAAAACTCCCCCCTGGTGTCTACTAATATCATGTCTATGGGTCTTGTAGCCGTCGATATGAAAATTATCTTCGGCACCAAGTTTAGTTTCATTTAGAAGGATTATGGTCGGATTATAGTGGGTAATATAGTGGAAGAGAAGTTCTTTTTTGTGTCTTGCTCCATTGATATTAAGATGGGAGTATAGTTAGTTCATGAGTGCTAGTCATTTAGTTTTCGGTTGAGTTCCTCCTAATGTAATCAATTTTTTCGGCATGTACCTGGAACTGCGGATTTTTAAGTGTATTGAACAGTTCCTCCCCAGTGACAATTAAGTTAAAAGTCGGCCAATGCCAAATTTGCTGAAGAGGAAATTATATCTGAGGTCTTGATTTTTATGTCACATTTAGCTAGACAGGTTCTGATTAATTCAGAACAAAAGAGGGCGATATTTATTTTATCTTGTCTTGGTATTGAGTTTTTAATTTCAACTTTGGTAGCTTCCGCTAACGTTTTACATGAATTTTGAGTTTTCACCTCCTGTCTAGCTTGAACAAAAGCAGGACATCCTTTATCAGGGATACAAGGTCACCTCCGCAGTTGGAGCATTTCTTTTCCAATTTTTGTTTTGTGCAGTCTTTGATGTTATGATCTCCACTGCAGCGAAGACATTTGTGTTGATTTTGGCACTTATAAATAGTTGACCAAACCCCTGGCTCTTACAACATTGTATTACGTTAGGAAGCTCTTTATATTTTTTCACTCTGTGCTTTTGGTACCCTAATATTACTCCGTCGCTTATTAGTTCAGTTTGTTCGGCTTCTTCCTCGAACGCTATCTTAATTTTCCAAGTTAGTTTTTGAGTAGCCTTGCTAATAAGGTGTTTGGCAAATTTTGGCGTTTGGAATTTTGGGTGTTGGGTTTCCAAGTTTACTATGCTGTGATCATGGTTTGAGCAGAATGTTTACTGAGTGAGCATCATTTAGAAAAATAAGTAAGGTGTTATTTTTAGACAATTTGGTTTCTCTTATTTTGGTGTTCGGTTTTTCTTCGTTGAGTGAGTTAGCTAATTGCATAGGGTTTTTTAGCATGTCTGGCTTCATTCCAGTTACCACGATTGGCTGGTACTTTGGTTTTGGATTTTGCTGAGGAGGATTTTCATAGGCAATTCTTTTCTCCATTTATTTGGTTTTCTAACTTGTTGAAATTCAGCCGCCTCCCCAGGATCTAGATCAAAAATCCAGGGCTCAGCCATAATGAGCAGAGCAACAGGGCTATCACCCCCCAAAAGGCCAACAGAAATGCAATCAAGAAAACCACAAGACTAATGAGCAACAAAACTGAACAACAAAAAAAAAAAAACAAAGCAAAGCAACAGAACTGGAAAACGTAGAACAAAACGTAGGACAAAACAGAAGAATAATGAAAATTTTAAATGGCAGGAAACTTGAAATGATGACGGCGCAACAACTTTCGAAGGGTGGCTTGTAATCCTAGTGAGTGTGTGATAACTCATGTAAACTGGTGCACCCGAAGGTGCTTCAGAAGGCCCAAAGGGCCGGAAAACAAGAGTCACAAGAGTCACCAACATACTTATCCCTGCGACCGGATAGAGCACAGAACCACAACCCCAAGCAACATGCCCATACTGGCAAGGGGGGCCAAAAGAACGGGAAAGGCGCAAAGCCCCAGCCAACCATTGCCAAGCCCCTGGCGGAACAAAGTACCACTGAACCCGGCCACGCAGAACCCCACAGCACACCAAGTGCCCTCAGAGGCTAAAGTTGGGGCCGCCCGGCGGCCCCCCCCCCCCCTCCCCACAAGGACGCCCCCCCATTCACGTTGAATGTTTGCTTGTAATATTGTTGGCGCAGGGACCCTTATTCAGGGTGTGGATGCTTCGGCAGGGACCCTTTTTCAGGGTTTGCCTATTGGTGCTGTTGATGCAGTGATCCTTGTTCAGGGTGTGGATGCTACGTCAGGGACCTTCTTCAGGGTTTGCCATTCTTCTCCATGGTTGATGTCTTCCTCGGTGGCAGGTCTTCTTTCCGATGGTGCGCCCTCTAGTTTAAATTTTTCCAAAGTTCTTTGGGCAGTCCTTCAAGTGGTGTTTGTCGTAGGTAAAGTGGTCAAAGTTTAAGCTGTGTTCTAATGAATTTTCGAGTTTGCCTGTCTTTGTTTTTGCAGGTAGTAAGGAATTTTCTCTGTAAGTCCTGAAACCTCTGCTTAATAGTTGGGAGTCCCGCTATGTCTAGTACTTCCTTTGATGGGTGTTGTCTGTCTAAGTAGTGTGCAATCCTACATGCCCGTCGTTGCGTGTGTTCGTAGTACTCATGAGTGAGTCCTTCATTTGTATGAGAGATGGTGCAGCATATTCAACAATAGGTCGAGTTATGGTTTTGTAAATTTTCAAAGTCATTTCAGGAGTGGCAAGTGGGTTGTCCTTAGGCACCATGTCAAATTGTCGGCCGCCGCGGCAGGCGGTCGGTCGCTGCGGCGGCTACACGGCGGCCGCCCGTTACTAAGGGCAAAAACTTGACAATAGCGGGCATAATCCACCTCTTCCCCTGCTGGAAAGTTAATGAGCACTCAGCACTTGAGCGGCTATTGTGACTGCTCACTGGAGCATAACACGAAGGTAGCAAGACTTTTGACACAGAAATCAATCGCGGGCCCCCCCCCCCCCCCCCCCCCCCCCCCCCCCCCCCCCCCCCCCCCCCCCCCTCCCCCCCCCCCCCCCCCCCCCCCCTCCCCCCCCCCCCCCCCCCCCCCCTCTCCCCCACCCCCCCCCCCCCCCCTCTCTCTCCCCCTCTTCTCTCTCCCTCTCCCTCCCCCCCCCCCCCACCGATGAACAGGCCGGGACAGTTACATCTACACGGGCAGTATAATAACAACTTCCATAACGAATGATGGGTCGTTTGCGCAGTACAGTACAACTATTTGTAAGGCCTGGTGTAAACATACCAACAGTCTTTTCGATAATGATGTTACGTTGTAATACTGCAGTTTTGCACAAAAATCAACCCAACGTCAAGTTTCAATGATATTTCTGGACGCAAAAGATAGCCGATCAGCCAGGAGATATTTTCTTCATTGTCGAATCTTTCCTTTGACTGTTAATCTGGCCAAGTGGAACAACAGACTCTCAGAACAAGTATGGACCTTTTCCTAGTTTTACACTTTGCTAATAAACAGTTTATATGGGTAACCAACAGAACATAGTAGAGAATCTATTGATACCTACTTCTCTTTACCAGCAATGTGGGTTATTTTCCTTTTATCTCATGTACAACCTTCCCAAGCTGCCACACATACCCTTGTAAAACCCAGCTTTTCATGTCCATTTTGTTGTGTGTGCCCTTCTGCATATCCTGTCTTACCCTCGCCTCCCTCAGTAAAACCTGTCTTTGGATCCAACTCCATAATCCTTCTGTATAACCTATCCTTGTGTAATCCTAATTAAAAGTACAATGCTATTATAGCAGTAGTTGTTATGAGTAGTTGTCACTGTTATCACACTTATTTGCTATATAAAATATGTGGGCAAGCCTTGAGCTTGGTACAGTATATGTAGAATGGAAATCGGGTTGTACTCTCTACCAGTGTTCAGATGAACAGGGTTAAAGCCAAGTGGGTAAAATCTACCACTTGGCCAAGCCTAGTTCTTGAACAGGGTTAGCATTTATTACTGAAACTTTCTTAAAATTCAATATCCCACCTCTTGCACTCTGAACACCAAAAATGCTGCACTTCATTGGACAAATTGTCCCTAGATCTCCCTGTCACAGACAGCAACCTTTTTTGGAAAAATTTGACACAGCCATGCAAAATTACCTCATTCATCCTTCTTCAAACATTTTAGACTCATCTGGGATGTTGCACTTTCGAACTGAGTAAGGGTTACCGCTGTAAGGTTCTGCATGCAAATGAAGTACTACAGCAGTCACTGTGTAATAAACAGGAATAACTCATTCTGAACACCAAAATCAAATTTCTTCCAATGAACTCTTTGTTCAACACTTTTCATCAAGATCTCAGGTGTGCATGGACAAAACTGAAGTGTGCAGTGTGCAACCCACACTACAGGTAGAAAGTTTGCCATACATGCCCAACATCTCGCCTGTGCTGCCAGCTTGTGGGGTTCAGTACCTGACTGTGCAAAACTGCTAAAAATCAAATCTGACCACATACATGGAATGAAGAGCAACCACTGTTCAGGGATCTCCCCAAACTTGTCCTATCAACACATACTGTACAAAAATATTAAGTCCTACTGTATACTAGGATTGTACCAGTACCTGTATACTGTATCTTAACTTTGCCAGATTTGTGTAAAATTGACTAGTCCTGACTACCTAAGTCTGCACTTTGATGACCCAGTATTTGGGTTGCTTTATGGTACCCCACACTGGGCCAACGACATCTGGCACTATAAAACTGGGCTATTTCATTTTCAAAAAGATTGACTGGTCTTGATTTTTTCTGATCACAGACACTTTCCTCAATCACTGATTTGTATGGATCCTTCATACATGTTCAACAAATTTTTATTTTTAAGAATACTCCATTAAAGTGTCATAAACATACATCCAAAAATACTTGACTTATAAAAGTGATCCTGTTTTGTTTTGCAACATCCAAACCGGCTGCTAAATCTTGTTGCTAGGCCAGTCACTCTACTGCATGCTAAGCAGAATGCAATGTTGTTCAACTGTGACACAGTCAAGTGTTCAGAACCTAACCATGCAAAACATTGCTAAAAATCATATCTCACCACAAACGGAATCAGGAGCCATCGCTGCTCAGGGATCTCTCAAAACTTGTCCTGTCCATACACATACTGTACCTACAAATATTAAGGCCTATGGCAGTACTAGAACCGGTAGGCCTATATCTTAACTTTGTCAAGTTTGGAGGTACAGTACCGCACAGCTATTTATAAACCCAAGATTTGTGTGATATTGACTAGGACTACCTCAGTCTACAGTTTGCTGACCTACAGTAGTATTTGGGTCACTTTCAGGCCAATCATTCCATTGCATGTAAGCAGAACACAAGTAATGTACTGTAATAATAGTATGCTCTCCAGCATGTAGGGAAAAAGGGGTACTTTAGCAGGGCTTGACTTTAACAGTTGTCCACCAAAATTTGTGACGGACAACCAAAGTTCATGCAACAAGTTAACAGACTGCGAACAAAGGTTACTACAAAATTTCTTTGTGGACTACTAAATTTTCTTTTGGACAACCAAAAAAGGCAGACAAGTTGTCCAATGGAAGACCATAAAATTTCTTAAAATCGAGGCCTGTTTTAACATTGATTACATTCATACAGTTGGTTTTCAACAAAAGGTCAAAATGCATAGTCTAAACAACGACTATTTTGAAGAGAGACCTTAACATCGCTAGCAATTACATTTAACCATGGTAGTACTACCTCATACTGAGGTAGTACTTCCATGATTTAACACAAACAGTTGTATAATAACTCATACCTTTCTCACAAATAAGTCTCCTCCCAGGCTATGAGACTCTTTTAGCGTAAGCCTGGGGTGTGCAACATACGGCCCAATAGCTAAATGCTGCCCTTGGCTCTCTCTTCTGAAGTCCACAAAGGAACACTGATTTTGCTTACCTGCAGCCCGTGACTTTTAATATTTAACCATTATTTAACTACAATTTGGAGTTGACATCTACAGGACCAAAAACAATCAGGATAGGCATTATGCAACTTTCTATAGGGTCATCTGCAGGCTTTAGTGGCCACTACACTAAACTAATCACTATGGCTCAATATCACACAATGTGGGTGCTTTTGACTCTGAACTGCAAATGGAATATTAAGGTGATCTTAACAATGCAAAAGGTTCAAGAGCGGGTCATACTGCACATGTGAGGGCTCAACTGGTCTGACCTACCCTTGTCCTGCACATACACAGGTACAGTACAGTACATGTTATTAACTCAAGTTTGTTACTTTTTCACATTTACATCTGATGGAAATGCTGATGCTTTCGCTCTCCTGATGATTCATTGTCCTCAGAACCTAGGAAATCACATACAAAGGCTTGCTTCTTTTAACTTTATATCAGGAGGGGGGGGGGGGTGACCCTGCACAAATAAGCTTCCTTCTTCACTCTAGATCCACCCTTGCTGGTTTGATTAAATTTATTTCATCAGTTTGCAAACTATAGCACCAGTCACCATTTTGGACCTAACCACAGGAAAAAGTTACCCCTTAACTTAGACTGGTTTGACCCCTTTTACATATTCCGCCCAGTGCAAACCACAGAAGCGCAACATGGCTCAGATTTAAAAAAACTGGCAAAAGCTTGGTTTACAGCTAGCATGAGAATGCTCACTGGAGGAAGTTGACACTACAAGTACATACAGTACTGTAAGTCCCAGCGTGCACGACCTATAATAATGTGGAATACACCCCAGCCACAGCAAAACACTGGTTTCCAGCCACATGTGCACATTGCATTGCATCAACAAAATGACATGACTTTACAATACAGTACTATAGACTGGTTCAAGAACCCTTCAATGCAGGTCCTTGGTATCATGATACTGTACTTGTATGTTTGCCACATTTTATCTGCCAGTCATGATGCATTGCAGGCTTACTGATAACTAGCAAACCGTTAGGCTTACAAGAAATAGGTGTCACATTTTTTACACTTTTTGCCTGAAATACATTTTTTATTTGGAATTACTCCCAAGTTGTATTTGTAATGAGCTGCAACAAATAGAGTGCTGTGCATAGCCTAGGCCTAGTTTAGGGGACAAAGTATTTGTAAGAACTAAACCTGCGTTAGGCAGCCTACATAAGCATCCTTTTGTGTGGTTGATAAGCATCCTTTTGCATGGTTGGTATATGCTTGTGACTATGACTGAGCATTCAGATGCTTAGAGGTATTATTGATGGAGCAGGGTATTCTATAGTTTGTAAGCCACGTCCCTTTGTGTGGTTGATAGCCGAAGCATCCTTCTGCATGGTTGATATGCTTGTACCACTGAGCAAGCAGATGCTTAGTAGTAGGAAGAGGCCCTTGGTAACATTACTATTACAGTAGGCCAGAGGATGGGGAAGGGTATTAGTACAGAAAGGTTATGGTAGTACAGTACATTAAGACCTTAGGTTCTAGCTTCACTAGCAGAAGAAAATAAATTTCAACCAGCACTCTGCTGGTCGAAGACCCCAGATTTCCAATGGGTCATTGTAAGGACCGTGTAGGGAGCTATCAGCGACTGGCTTAAATTATCCCTTTACTAAGGTCTAATTCGTATAGTATGTACAGACAATTTAGGGTTGGGTGACTGACTTTCTACCATTGTGATAATAAAATAAAAAAATATTGCGATAACTTGATTATCGGAAAAATAATTTTCCTAATACAATTTCCCTTGAATTGTATCTTCTCATGTCTAGTTATGTTTGAAAATGAGCTTAGCTCCATAGTACCTGTGTGGTAGGTTTGTAGGTCTGTAAACATGGACATCTATCATGACTGCACTTCCTAGATTCCTACCATCTTGGCAAGGAATCAATTTGTAAAGAGGACATACTGTAAGTACAGTACTGCAGAAAACTTTGATGGTCAGAGGTGAGGAATTTTACTTGTGCTGTAGTTCCTTTACATGTAGCAAGCACATCCATACTTATAAAGCTTTTACAAAAGCACTGAATCTTGCTACTTGGGTACACACAGTTTTCAGTTTTTGAGCCAGGCTCTGGTGATCTCAAATGACCTTTGACCTCCACTAAAAACAATAGGGTTCTATCTCTCAACATGACAAATCTAAAAGTGTCTGTCACTGCTACAGTACCTTGTGATATCGTGTAACTTACAAGGTTTTCAGTTTTTAACCTCTGGTGACCTCAAATGAGCTTTGACCTCCACCAAAAACAATTGGGGGTTCTTCCTCTCAACATCACACCAAATATGAAAAGTGTCTGTCATTGCTATTTTGAGATACCTCCAAATCAAGCTAACCCATTTACAAGGTTTTCCCAGTTTAACCTCAGGTGACCTTTGACAACCACCAAAAACAATAGGGTTCTCCCTCTCAACATCGCAAATATCTATACCAAATGAAAAAGTGTCCGTCATTGCTATCTTGAGTTATTGTGTCTAGGCCTACAAGCTTACACTTACAGTAGCATCACACACACACACAACTTTACCATTGCATAGATTCCTTGAGCCTTCTACGAGGAATCAAAAAGCACCCATACTTGCAAAATATGAGGTGCCAGTAGGCCTAACAACTAGAAATTTAGCGGCACAAGCAGCGATCGCAGACATACTTATAGTGAACTTCCCTGTACCATGTCTATGCCCCGTGTTCTTGCGATGCATGTCAACTTCTCTGCTGGGTTTGTGCGTAGCCTAATGCATGGGTGTTTGCATACAATTACGGACCTACACATGCACTTGACTTTACTGTGCTCTCATCGTGTGTTGCACTTGAACCTTTGTACAGAACATGAACATGGCCTAAAGTATGGGTGTTTGCATACCAGACTGAAAAGTTTGCCCTGCACAGGGGATTTATCCCCTGCGCAAAAATACGAATCTCAAAGTTGTCAGCTGTGCAAATTTAACAACTGACAACTGAAACAGCACAAACTTATTGGCAGCAACAATGCAAGTTGCCTGGGAAAGGCGATTTCCTACAATACAGGAGGTAGTTTTGGTCAAAATTTTCTCAGTATGCTCTGTGCCAACTGTGCCTTCTTCCAGATTCGGGTGCGGTACACAACTTTTTTCGCAGAACGGGTACCTACAACTTCAATATGCAATACCTGATTGTTGTAGCCTACAGTAGGCCTAGGCCTAGGCCTAATCCAACAAGAAAACTATTTACTCTGAAGTGTGAACCAAATTTATACCTGTCTTCAGCCATGAAAATTTCACTCAGGAAGTCTTCTTTACCCTCCATTGTTCTAGATGTCATTGCAGAATTGACGGACATTTTGGCTCCTTTTCATTCAATGGAACTCGTGGATGTGCTGAGGCGAGCGCGGAAGTTGGTATTGTATTCCAACCGCCGAATGACGTTCATCCTGACGTCGGAATTTGTGAATTTGTTCCTCAGCTTATGAATAATGAATAGAGTGACTAAAAGTGCCAACTTAAAGGGAAAATGCAGTCACCCCAATAAAGAATTGTATAGCAGACTATCCTATTTCCTGAATGGCTCTTTAGAATCATGTGACAGTATTTTTCTCACTCAATTGTAAAATTTACAAGATAGCACACTTACGTTGGGCCAACATTGCCATATGGTTGGCGATCGTTGGCAGTGGTCGCGGTTGGCTGATGGTAATTGGGCCAAAATTGGGCCAGCGTAAGGTGTCCAACCGTTGGTAGAAATGCATTGGCCCAACGTTGTACCAACATGTACCACCCAACGGTGGAATTCCGACACTGGCCCAACGTCGAACCAGCGGGGCGTTTACATGAAGCTGACTTTTCAGTACTACTCATCTTTTCTAGTTTTTTTTTAAATAAAAATGCAGGATAGATATGCAGCCGCCAAAAAATTCCCAGCATAATTCTTGTAAGGATCCTACAGGGACTTGTTGGAGTAGCAATGGAGTAGGAAAAAAGCCAGTGAGCCACAACTGGAAAAAAGCCTTGGCCTGCCCGACTTAAACCAATTGGTTACAAACTGAGCCGTAAAACCTCATCTAACTAACAAACTAACTACAAGAATATGTTACTTTCCCATTCAGGAAAGACTCGATCATTCCTGTAGGAATTAAGAGTGTATTCACAACATACTGTCTACTTCATGCAGTGGATGCATGGAGGCGGGTTCAACTCCATTGTGACTGATCAGCAAAGTCAATTGTGTCACAACAAAGGGCTTTTGAAACGCTTCCTCTGTATGTGCAGTGTGCTGTGTTAAGCCATGGATTTGACTTTGTCTGTGGTGTGGGCCTGCTTAAGCAGTGTTATATTGCATTAGTGTATTAACAGACTCCTTGACAGTAGCGGTATGATGCAGGCTACTCTGTAGTTGTAGTAAAAGAAGGTTAACTGCTTGGTTTATGTCCTAAATATATTATGAAAATAAGATACTTGGAAGAGAAATAAGAAATTTGTGACATTTAGCTATTGTTTCAAAATAAGTTTGGGGCGACTGCTTTTGACCTTTAAAGGTCACAAGCAGTCGCCAAGACTTATTTTGAAAAATAGCTAAATGTCACAAATTTCTTCTTATTTCTCTTCCAAGTATCTTCCATAATATTTTAGGACATATAAGTATTGCATATTCAAGGTAAACCAAGGAGTTGCTGATCGTAAATTTTACAACTGGGCAAGAAAAATACTGTCACATGATTCTCAAGAGCCATTCAGGAAATAGGATAGTCTACTATACAATTCTTAATTGGGGTGACTGCATTCTCCCTTTAACTGTGAACTGAACTGGCCGCGCCAAAAATGGTATTTAGTATTTGGAAGTTTGTGTCACTCGACACTGCACTCACTACTGAATTTAGTCCAGTGATATACGACCTGATACTGTAGCTAGCTACTTCAAAAGTAGACAGACGCGAGGATTTTTTTTTTTGTAGGATGGAAATGGAAGAATCATGCCAATGGACTAATCAGCTTCTTGGAAATTGGCCACACCCCTAATTCCAAAATAACAGCTTTTCGACTAATTTTTTGTAATTCTGACGCCGGATTATGAAAGAACAGGTGTCCACGCAACCCTAACCTTATCTTTATCCCTAACCGTAATTTTGAAACAAATTTAAATTTTTTTGAAAACAGATTTTCCATCGCCATCCTACGAATGAATAACTAGCCAGCCGCGCGCATAATTTTTTTCCCAGGACGAATGAGGGCAAATCGATTTTTCAAAAATTTGTTTCTAAATCAAGGTCAGGTTCATGATCTAAATTAAACGTGGACAAGGATTATTTGGCCTGTTCTTTCTTCATTCGTCAGAATTTTAAAAGGTCGCAAAGCTGTCATTTTGGACATGGGCGTAAATCGGGGGGGGGGGGGATGGGGGCCGGATATATCCCCCTCAACATCTGACTAAGGTGGATGGTCCATGTAATCATTCCCCAATGTTTCAGTCTACAGATATGGTGTATGATGGAAATTTAAGTATATTTTATTCTTCATTTTCGTAAGAATTTTTTTCAATGTCGCTTCACTTTCTATCACAAATGTTTCTCAAGCTATCAAAATTTTAGCAAATCGTTGGCAATACATCAAAATTTTCGCGCACTCCGCGCGCTTCCAACCTGACGTCAGTGTCACTCATATTATCAATATCTTCCGACAGCAACTTTCGGAGAAGCACATGCAGCAGCAAAAAGTTGAAAGTTTACGAATAAAAGGCTGGCTTATGGCAGTGGCATGTAGGCTTGTTGGGCAATTGAAAGTGTCTCGATTTAGAGTGTGAATGCACGTTTTGTAATGAAAATATTATTCACTGTTTACCCTTACTCAAAATCCATATATGGCCCAGATATGGGATTTCATATCTGGCCCATATCTGGGCCAGATATGGAATTCATATCTGGCTTGTACAAGAATTGGGCAGATATAACTTGATATAATATAAAGGCCATATATGGCCATATATGGCCCAGGTAAAGTTTCACTTTTATATGGCCCAGATATGCCCCATATATGGCTACTCCATTTCTGGCCCATATATGGAAAATCCATATATGCCACATATAAAGAGATTTATATCTGGCCCATATCTGTGCCATATATGACCCATACAAAACTTTATATGGCTCACTCTTTATATGACCCATATCTGGCCCATATATGGAAATTTATATCTGGCCCATATCTGCACCAGATATGGAATTTATATCAGATCGGATAAAAACCATATATGGCCAGATAAAGTTCTATCTGGATCAAGCCTTTATATGGCACAGATCTGCTCTAGTTATGAATCATAGTTAGGACTTATAGTCCACACTCCTCATGGAGACTTTGAACACCAGAAAACAATGTTTAAGTGCTCCATGAATTGGAATTTAATGTAAGTATTAGGTTGAATTGACTTAAGTACATAAATTCAACTTATTTCATAACAGTGAACAGAAAAATGCCTTGAAATTTCCTATTTTATGTAATCACAGTGATATGGGCTTCTTATTTTAAACTTAATTACGTATTTGACTCTAAATTTTGTTTACTGCGTGGTGCATATTTTACTTTCAACTTCCTAAATCATGAAAAATGTAGGTTTAGATACAAGCTCCGCCCAAATGTGTAAATTATTTGCCTAAGTTCACTTAGTACACTGCGGTATTAACAGAAGTGTAGCCACTAAATAACTGCAATGTCTGGGAAGATGATGCTGTATCCAAAACATGTCTTAGTTTGTAACAAGCATAATCCAAGAATCAAATCAAATATATAATAAAACAAACTAACAAAATGCTCATTTGCATATCTAGCATATCAAGTTATATCTGGCTTTATATGGCCATATCAATATACATATCTGGATCACGGTTATATCAAGTTATATCTGGCTTTATATGGCCATATCAAACTTAATATGCATATCTGGGTAATGTTTTAATCAAGTTATATCTGGCTTTATATGGCCATATCAAACTTTATATACATATCTGGATCACCATTTTATCAAGTTATATCTGGCTTTATATGGCCATATCAAACTTTATATACATATCTGGATCACCATTATATCAAGTTATATCTGGCTTTATATGGCAATATCAAACTTTATATACATATCTGGATCACCATTATATCAAGTTATATCTGGCTTTATATGGCCATATCAAACTTTATATACATATCTGGATCACAGTTTTATCAAGTTATATCTGGCTTTATATGGCCATATCAAACTTTATATACATATCAGGATCACGATTATATCAAGTTATATCTGGCTTTATATGGCCATATCAAACTTTATATACATATCTGGATCACAGTTTTATCAAGTTATATCTGGCTTTATATGGCCATATCAAACTTTATATACATATCTGGATCACGATTATATCAAGTTATATCTGGCTTTATATGGCCATATCAAACTTTATATGCATATCTGGGTTGTGTTTTAATCAAGTTATATATGGCTTTATATGGCCATATAAAGTCTTTAATCAACCAGATATTTCCAGATATAAAGCCAGATATGGATTTTGAATAAGGGTATACACTCCATGTCATGACCATCAGTAAGGTAATAATAGACCTACACGAAAACTGTTCTGATCACGACACTTCCCGAATCGAAGAACAGAGATACATCTCCAAACATCTAGCTGTGGGGACCTCGCATCAATATGGGATCTGTCAATCTAATATGTAGCATGATGTAGGAGGTTGAAACTACGTATCTGCCGTTATACATTTTTCAATTTTTTTACCACAGCTTTGCCAGTTCTCGCTGAGCCATTATCGGTATAGGTGGTGATTGTTAATATACTTATGACGAAAACAGGACTCTGTAACGCTCTTATTCGTCCTTCACCCCTTTTGCTACACCTATCAGGGAGGCTAATATCACCTCCCTGCACCTATACTCTCCCTCCCTCTCATTTTCAATTGCTGGCAGCTATTCGTCCCCTACTTATAATGTACTGTATGCAGGCCAGTAGCCAGAATAACCAATTTGGGGCGGGCACATCGATGTTGGAGTTTCGCCGGCCTGGGGAAGGGGTCTAAGGAACCCCCTCCCCCTTTGAAAATTTTTGCCTACTTCAAGGACTCTAGAAATGGTGCGAGATTTTCCATGTTCTTCATATATTTGTATTCCAAAAATGCTGGCCTCGTAATACTTTTTTTCCTCTTTCAGTGCAAGACCTTCTATAGAGCTTATGCATATGACGTCACGCTTGCCTCCAGTGGAGGCAAGCGTGTATCATTGCAACTTACCCCTGCAAATGCAGACAGCTGATTCGTGCATCGGTCGGATACGCGCGTAGTATTCTACTGTCGCGTGCGAAGTCTACGTCGTGCGTGCACTGTGCTTCACTGTTTTGGCGCCAAAATGACGTCGCATGACGTCAATGCATAAGCTCTATTGAAAAAATTTGGGCCGGGGGGGGGGGGGCACGTACCTCCGTGACTGTATGCAAACCCAAACTGCATGTGTGCGGTACGTATACATAGCGCACACGGACAACTACAACACGTAAGACTGTGGGCGGTGCATACATGAGTACGCATGCGTAAATGCCAACGCACGCTTCAAAAGGTGCCTATAAGCCCTCATGTGACTAGTAAAAAATTGACTGACTGGATCTTTACGACATAAAGAGTTATCAATTAAAGGAGCAGGATGACTGTTAAAATTTTTAACTGTTTTGCGCACGAAACTAAATTTTTAGCAGTGTGTCGGCCTGGAATACAGAGGGCAACCGTGTAGATTATGCATCAAACGAGTGGTGGGATGCCGAAGTCTATCCATAGTGGACATGAGTCTCAGGCTCATCTTGACCAAGACACTCTTAGTGAAAAGGATCAGCCTCGTTGCCTATACGCGACTCTCAGCCAACGGAGGAAGATCAAGATCCTGAATATTATAGAGGTCATAGACCCTTAATTGCTCCCGTAGTCAGTTAGAACCAGAGAGTTGCAACTCCTTGTTAGAACTAACAAAATGAGCCGATCTTCTCTGATTACTTTCTAGCTTATCCTGTAAGTCTGGTGTAGGTCCCAGACACTGCTATAGCGTACTCCACTGACACACAGGCTGGCCCAGGAAGACCTTTGTAGGCACCTATACCTTCACATCGCTAGACTAGTGCAAAACGACAAGACGCACCTTTATTTTCTGCAGTAATACTCCGCAGCACGTATGTACGATATACGCCATCATCCATCATTAGAACGCATCAACTGAGGCAAAAGACGCCAAGGCTAAAGAACGTGGTAGCATCTGTTTGGCCTGCGCCTTCATTCTTCAGTTAATCAATCCCTTGGTTTGCTTGCAAACACCGTGACAGCGTAGCCAGGAAAATGTGTATATGGGGCCGGCTCCACCATTTTAAGGGAGAAAGTAGGCCCCAAGTTTATTTTCAGAAATCTGCTGAATCTTACAAACCTCGTCTTATTTCGCTCACAAGTATGCTTCTGCATAAAAAAATGAAAATAGTAGGTAAACCAAGGAGTTATTCTGCATATGAATTTAGAAAGTAACAAAAATATTGTCACATGGTTGATAGGAGCCATTCCCGAATTAAGATGACGGAGTACATAAATGCAAATCGGGGGAACTGCATTTTCCCTTTAAGGGGGAGAGGGTGATCTTCAAATGTGGAATCATAATAATTCAAAATAATTATAAACAATTTTTCCACTCTTGGATTTTCCAGTGGGGGGGGGGGGGGGCATAAAGGGGCGGGATTTGTAAGGGGACTCACGCCACTAACCCTCCCTGTTAGCAGAGTCCGCTCCTCTAGGCAATCCCCACCTGTCCCTTGCCCTCTACTAGGCATAGCCTATGGCATTGGAATTACCACCACTCCAACCATTCAATAAAAGTATCACCTTCTCTCACGGCAGACGGGAATAAGACAAAACCTCAGTGAAAATAACGTGATCAGTTCCCACCATTTTACCATAATGAGTACTTTAATTCATTTGCTGTACAATATCCACATCATAGACTGAGCAGGCACATGCCACATATTGTATATAAACTGCATTTTACCACCCCACCCCCTTTCCACCTCTTTTAAGGACTGTATTTTAGTGAATATTTGAACCTCTTGCATCTGTAGTATGTTTCCTTCATCATGAAGGACAATGAAGTACAAAGCGCCAAAGGCGCTAGATAATGAGCTTTTACCTTACAGCACAATAATGCCGATAGGAAAAGTAGTGCCAATGCCGAAGCAGTGGCCATGAAACTTGAAATACAGCATTAGTATAAATTCCACGAAAAATTCCCCCTCTCCCTCCCCCGACCCATGAACAAAGTACATTGTGTGGCATTTATAAAGGAGTATTCTTATACAAGGAGGTCACTTTGTTATTTTTGCGAAATTGGAAATATGCTGGTCAAGAAAAACGGGGAAAGGGATCATTTTTTAGCAAAATTAAGCCGGGGTTAGTTTTAAACTAGAGGTATAATGGTGTTGTATTTCATGAAAAGGGGGTACCAAAGTTGCTCTTCCAGGTTCCAATCTTACAACCGACAACCAAGCTTAATGCAATGTTTTCAACGACATACTTTCAAAAATAAGCCGTCATCCTTTTCTTCCCCCTCCAATTTTGGACTGATCAATAGCAGAGAGTTACGGGCGCAGGCGTACTAGTAGGAAGCCTATATGCCATAGAGCAGGGTATAGAAACCTATACACTGCTCTAGGCCCATATGGTATATGCTTGTATGCTTACAGAGCCGATGTGTGGTCACTGGATCGACGTTAACTAAGTATAGTAGTGAACAAGACTAAATGCAGACTGGGCCCCGTCCTCCCCGTCTCTGGGAGTTGTCCTGTGGCGGTGCCTCCGAGCTATGGATAGCTCGATATATGTAATGGGGATGGAACAAACCTGACGCACCGGGTATGAGCTAGCACCCTTGCGTAGAAAACAGAAATTTGCCGTGGAACCAAACGGTGTAGGCCATATCTTTTATTATCTTTATAAAAGATACTGTAGCTCATTATGCCTGGATAGTAAAATGGAATGTCATAATTCTATTAGCCTAGCGATGATGTCAAATTGGCGAAGAACAAAAGTCACGAATTATATTTTGAGTCCGATTTAATGCAGGCTTCATATAGAACGCAAGTTCGAAACATAAATTCCCTCCCCTCCCCCCAATAGGGACCTAGTAATGTTACTGTACCACACAAATGCATCGCAAAGTGGTGTTTAGAACCATAGGCGTACGACGCGGGGTGGGGGGAGCTTTAGCCTCCCATTAAAAATGTGGTGGGCGGAAGTATGCTTCCATCCCCCTTCAAACGCAAGACGAAAACCCCTTATTTGTTTCCTCTGTGAAAAATCTCAAAAGTTTGCAGTTATTTTCCGTAAAATTTGCCCAATGTGTTGTACCAAATTGCAAGGACCCGCAACTATTCAAAAATTTCCCAAAGGGGGGGGGGGGACGGAAGCATACTTCGGCCCGCAGGTTTTTGAAGGGGGAATTTGGCACCCCTACTCCCCCTCTCGTCACCTCGCTTCTTGTGCCTGAGTATTTTCTTCCTTACATGGTCGATTCACGAGTGTCAGACGCAGTAACTTGTTATATGATTTTGTAATTTGTTTCTGTTTTATGATTTAGTGCGCGATTTCGTGCAAACTAAGTCGTTTGGGTTTGGTGGGAAATGGTTCTGTTACACCGACTAGTACTACTGGTAACCGACCAGTGAAGAACAGATTACATTCCCTTTTCTATCTTGTTAACTTTAATACTAGTTACATGATTGATTAATACTAACCAGCCTGTTGCGAAGGTGTAGAGTACTCACCTTACACTGCATAATATCTTGCAACGCCATGCACATGATTCTGGAGAACTTCCAATGATCCTCAGGTACCAGGAAATGACATTTAGCAGATGTGCTTCAAAATTATCCTTGGGGAAGACCACAAACTTTCAAACTTCATCATTTTGAACGCTAGCATGGTTAGCATTTTTATACTGCAAAGTGGCATACCACATATTAATACATTTTCAAGGAAGTAATGGTTCTTGCGGTGATTCTTCATTGCTAGATGCCAGGAATTCGCATCTAACACTGTTCGAGGCCTCAGCCCCCGCCCCTTTTCGCCACATCAACATTAATAAATACGCGAAAATTAGCAGTGTTAATGTAGGAGAATATTAAAGGGGGCTTTCAGTCCCCCTTTTCGAAATGTCTAGATCCGCGCCTGTAGTTAGAGAAATGAAATGTGGGAAACAGCTGTTCGTCAAGGTGGAGGCATCTGTGAGCGCTAAGAGGATATTGAGAAGCAAAGCTATTGTGCCGATCGAGGTGATATGTATGGAAAGATTGTTGAACAGCGCCCCTAATCATTGTCATGCGAAGCTAAAGTGTGACAATATCAGTGAATTTTAGCCACGGACATCTTAACATCTGGACAGAGAGCCAGTGGCGCCGCCAGGCTTTGGTGATTGGGGGGGGGGGGGGGGCACAACAGATGATGTCGTAATGGCACTTCAGTTAACCTCCCAAGTCTGCACAAAATGCGTTTTTTCCCGTGTGCTCCCTACGTTCGTATACACAGTGGGGGATCCTTCCTTTGTCAGGTGTCACTGCACTAAGCTAGGTGCCGTCCTGGGGGAGGGGTCTAAGGGGAGAGGTGTCCCCCTCCCCTTTGAGAAATTTTTGTTTATTTAAAGTTGCTTAGATGCAAAATGGTACTATCTTTATGATATTTTTGGAGCTGATCACATACCTGTATGGCTGGAAAATGTCCATAGTTTAGTGAATTCTAATTTTTCCGACTGGCTGGATGTTTTATCCAACTGAGTGGCGACGCTTAAATATTCGTTTTTTTTTTATGCGCCTGCGCTTTGAATACAGCAGTGAGGAACTGTCCTTTGTCACTACATAAGGGTGCCGTCCTGGGGGAGGGGTCTAAGGGGAGGGGGACACCCCCTCCCCTTTGAGAAATTTTTGGTTATTTAAGGTTTCTTAGATGCAAAATGGTGCTATCTTTTGGAATATTTTTGGAGCTGATGATATATAGCTGGAAAATGTCCATAATCTAGTGAATTCTAATTTTTGGTTAGGTGAAAAAGGAGAGCATGTTGTCTAAGAGAAGAATACGTTGTCAACAGACCTCCTGAAGACTCCCTTTTGGCTACTTTACCGCCTTCTATTGGCAATGTTTTTATCCCAAAATACGTGCGTGGAGTCCACAGAAACATTGTTGGAATATAACGAAATTTTTCCTCCCTTTCATTGTGCATTATAAAAAGGCATCTAAGGCTGGCAGATACCTGTATAGGCAACGACATAATGCTTTTTACGTGACATCCAAATGATAATATAGAGTAGAGCACTTTACAACTATCGTATTTTTACTAGTTTTGAACGAAAATCCAGATGAACAGCTTCCAGCAATGGAGAACGGGCGGGAGGGAGACTATTGGTGCAGGAAGGTGATATTAGACCTCCCTGATAGGTATAGCAAAAGGGGTGAAGGACTAAGAAGGCGTTTTCAGAATTCTTTTTTTGTCGTGTATTAAAAATCACCATCTATCAAGGGCGTAACCAGGAATTTGTCAAGGGGGCGAACCCCATAGACAGATTCTCATCGCTTTGCGCCACCATGGGTTGGCGCAACGCGCAAGAAAATTTTGGCCCAAAGTGCCTCCCAGATCGCTGGAAATGGCACTTCCCGAGCCTATTTTACAGCATATAAATAGGAGAAACACTAGCAATATTGAAAAAAAAAACATTAAAAAAAAACCCCAAAATATGCTCAAGGGGGCGGATGCCCCCTCCACCCCCTTGGCTACGTGTCTGCCATCTATACCTATAATGGCTGCGCGCAAAGCGCTCGGTAAAATTTTCTGGAAAATATATAACGGCATAATTTCAACTTTCCAAATCATGCTTAAACAACTTAGATTGAAAGATCGCATATTGATGCTATAGGCCCCTACAGAGTGTTGTGATTATAGTTCCATGTATTATTATGTTAATAATGGTCATAAGATGGAGTGCAAACCGTAAAGCATGCGCGCAAAGCGGGAGAAATTTTTCATTAAATGAGATTTCCATTACAAAACCTGCATTCAGAATCTGCATCGGGACACTTTCAATTGCCCAACAAACCTACATGCCACTCAAAAAGCCAGTCTTTTACCTGTTAATTCGTGAACAGCTTTCAACTTTTGCTGCTGTGCTTCTCCGGGAGTTGCTATCAGAAGATATTGATAATAAGAACACAGAGGTAAGGTTTGAAGCGCGCGGAGCGCGAGAAATTTTTGATAGTTTGCGAAGGATTTGCGAAAATTCTGATATTTTGAGAACATTTGTGATAGAAAATGATTAAATAGATCTATCACTCGGTTGAAGCACACCTCACCCTACCCCCTACAGAAATCTATAGCTTAATCGCCTTTTGGGATCATTTTAAAATTTTCAAAAAATTTTCATTGGGGGGGCACGCGCCCCCCATGCCCCCCCGTGCCGGCGCCACCGCAGAGAGCATACTGCAGTAACGTCCTATGCGTAGTGAAGCCACCGTACGTACACGTACTGGTTTATCAATATGGCTGGCTCCTATGTTTGGTGTGTAAAGTCAAGTTGGACTTACTCAAGTTGACGTTCGGCAGACTTTGCGAGGAATTTTGAAAATTTTCAATAAAATGGACAGCTAGATCAAGTTCAGCACGCAGAATGAAGGACTGTGATACAGATCTTCCATTCATGTTTGTGTTTTGCCTGAAATGTTGCAGAGTCATCGTCATATTATGCATGCCAAATGACAGTAGCGCGGTGGTCATCTTGGTAAGCCTAAATCTGTTAGAACGGTGGCGACCGTATTGGTCACTTGATCCTCTCTCCATGTATGAAAAGTCCTTGAGTTTGGCCAACTGTTCTCTCCTTTGTTTTCGATCTGCTGTTGTCACAGATAAACACAACAGGAGGTCATAGGCGAATGATCTCGAGGAGGATTGGGAATGCATTCCCCCACTTTTTAGAGATGTTCCGGTCCGTTTATATTCCCCTCTGTACACAGTAGACTTTACTTCAATGCCTCACTCCCTTCCCATTTTCCCACAGAAACCTTCCTTTGGCTGACCGAGGCTTTGGTATCTACTTGCCACAAAGTACAAAGTGCACGTAGACACCTGCCCTCAGAACGAGCCCCTGACTCCATGATTATCTTCATAGCACCAGGTATATGTACTCCTCTTTTGACGTACATACTCTAACCCTGCGAACAATAACAGAGTTCATCCATTCGTTATATTCATGAGCCACGGATTTGATGTTACCTCTCGACTGTTGATCGGTTTATTCATAATGCACGACCGACTTACTTTTTCACATTAAGTCAATGGGACTTCTTCACTCTTGTGAGCATAAGCGAGAGAAATCACACACTAAAACCCCATTGACTTTGGTCGTCTGAACAGCATGGTAATCAGACTTGCTTTAGTCGATTTTTCGTTGAATATTTATGATTTGTATTTGTTATGATCGTATACATCAGTGGTTCCCAACGGGGGTGTTATTGCCTCTGGGGGCGTTTTCACAACTCAGGGGGCGATAAGAGTCAAGGGGCGGCAGGGGGCGTTTGCAAAAATGAGATACTAAATTTAATCGAGGTTTTAAAAGATATGAAGTATCCTCCTTTAGCTGACTTTCAAATTAGTATGCAATAAATTGGAGATAAAATGGAGTCAACAATTGCAAGTCGTTTTGGTCTAACTTTCCCTCTGTAGGTTCAATACAAAGTTGTGGATTATCTCATCTGCTAGATGTCAGAAAATCGCATTTTAACCGTGTTGCATTTCAAATTTTCCTTGTGAGGTCCCCCATGATGAAGTTAAGTACGCTATCACACGGTCATGAACTGAACGATGTCACAATAAATAGTGTCGAAGGCAACACTTCATGCAACATCCGCACGTGAGACTTGAATTTTACGGACGGCATGTGTTTCAGAACCAGGAGCTATAATGGCACAACTATGCAGTTGTTTCGCAGTCGTGCATGATATAACAATATCTCAGCTGAGTACTTGAGCTAAAGACCAAATAACATTTTTGAAGCGACTGATCAGCTAATCTAGAGTGCAGCTCATAGGAGATTGCTCCTACCGGAATAGAAAGCTTTTTGTGGGTCGGAGAAATTGAAATAAGGGGACCGAGATGTTAAAGTGTTACTTTGCGATTATAGCCTTTGAAATGAGGAAGTCTGCCCTATTTCATGATTTTCCTTGAAGGCACGATATAACTTGCTAAGCAAAGTGGATTTGTGGCAACAGCTGTCAAATTAATCATATGTATTAGCTTGCAGGAAACAACTTGAAGGGTGGAACAAATTTGTAACCAGAGATTATGCGAATCCCTTTAAAAACCCGCAAAAAATATTAATTATGTTTTGAACTTATAATTTTTTGTTTCATTTATTAGTAAAGCAGGAAATACAGGGATGTTTTTACTGATAACCTCACCACAGATTCTGGAAATAGTATTCATCAGATTGTTTTTCAAGTTGTTTTTACGTTAATACTTCTCAGCTACGTGACGTAAACACTTCCTTGGTCCTGTTATTCACAATTTAATATGTATAATGAAGAAACAATCATACAAAGTTTGATAAACGGATTATAAAAGGTTAACTTCATTTAACAAACAATGACTAGAACAATGTGTCAATGGGTTTCGTACATTGTTCTCGTACCCACATATGAGTTGTTCTCAATGGGACGGGCGGTATCGCCCCCTTTAAGGCTTTTCCAGAACTAAGGGGACGATAAGAGCCAAGGGGCGGTGGTGGGAGTATTTGGAAAATGAGATCATACTGAATTTAAACGGGGATAAAAAAGATACCAAGTATTTTCCTCTAGCTGAACTTTCAAGTAAGTATGCAATAAAATGGCTCGAGTTAACAAGTCGGTCTAAAATTCTTTCCTTAGATTCACTACGAAGTTGTGAATTAGTGAATTGTCTCATCTGCTATAGCTGCCAGGAAATCGCACCATACAGTGTTGAATTTCAAACTTTTCTTTGAGAGGACCCATGCCTTCATCAGTGGCCGTGAAGGGGGAGGGGGCTATGAGTTCTATGGATCAACGTTGTCCTGCCACTTTAATCTCAAATGTAACACTTGCCTCACTGTTAACAGAAGCACAAACTGACATAATCGACAATTGTAGATAACTGAAAAATAACAGAAAACGTTTGCAATGCAAAAGGATAGGGCATTAAAATGTTTTCCAAAATGCGTTATTTTGACCTGAGAATTTAAGGTATCTGCAATGATACCCGTTGTATGACTCCTTGAATAGTATGCGTCTTCCAAAGCCACATGCAGCAAATAACATCCCTCCTCTCACCCACAAGAAAAGCCAACCGCACAATCAAAGAAACCATCCATTTTAGTTACTACTAAAGGGTAAATGGTCACAGGGTGATTTAAAATGCTTCATTAGTTCTCGTGCTGACAATTTAGTAAATACTGCAGAACCTCAGGGGGCTTCGTCCTGGTCCCAGACTGGGACGTTTCCCCTTCAGGGGCAGCTAAGAAGGGCCACGTAGACTCCTTGCCAAGGGGGAACACTTCACACTGTGGGATCCCCCAAATCTTCCTCTCTTTTAGTAAAAACGTTTCTTCACCCTTGACTCCGATGGAGTTAATCGCGGGTTTTGGATTTGCCATCACAAAAAGGAAGACCCGGTACCGCTTTTGTCTTTTTGTACTTCCCTGGGCCAGGCCAAAGGCTGTATGGGTACCTTTTATTTCAACATGTGCTTCAATTTTTTGTTTCATTTACAGGCGCGGATCCAGCATTTTGAGAAAGGAGGGGCGCACACACCGTCGGCCGAAGGCCGACAAGCGAGCGCCGAAGGCGCGAGGCCACGGCGGGGGGTTTGGGGTCCTCCCCCAAGAATATTTGAATTCTAGATGCGCTTAGATGGGATTTCCAAGCATCTGGGAAGCGTATTTTCCATTTTTGATTCGGATATGAGGCCAAAAAAAAAAAATCGTTGGTCAAAAATTCGTTTGTCGTCGAAAAAGGGGGGGGGGGGGGAGGCGTGCGCCGCACCTGGATCCGCGTCTGCATTTATATGTACTTGGAGGGGATATGAAGGGGGCGTTTGCCCGCCTCCATATGGTGAAAGGGGCGATGAGCTGGAAAAGGTTGGGATTTTACCACTGTGACTATAATATGAATTATTTAATTTTACGCATACAGTTTTTAAGCAGTTGGGGGAAGAGTTCTTGAAGGAGCTCATGGTTGGTATTATGAGCGCAGCCAATATAGGTACAGGAGTAATATACAACTCCGTCAAGCGGGTGACTGACTCCACCACTGCGTCTGCCACACAGGGCTTTTGTAACCTCTACGACGGGTACGCAGCTTCCGTTACAATTTTTCAGCAGAAACATACAACATTAGAAAGAAACGACTTTGTCCCCAAAAGAGAGAAAAAATTGGGTAAGAGAAGAGAGGGTAGCAAGTCATTTTTGCAAGTCCAATTCAAGTCACAAGTCATTTTTTGCAAGTCCAAGTCAAGTCTCAAGTCCTTTGCTTCAGACACAAGTCAAGTCAAGTCACAACTCATAGCAAGCCTCTTTTTACAGGTAGAAATGAAATCAAATTGGAAGATACTTCAAAAGGAAGGTGGAAGGTACCGGTACTTCAATATATATATATATATATATATATATATATATATATAAATATAAAGTATTATATAAGGTCTTATATAGATGTATATATATATATATATATATATAATACATAATACAAAGATTGCAAAAAAAAAAAAAAAAATTAAACGAAAAACGACGTCAACTATGTTTATTCATTAAATGAAGTGTCAGAGATTTCTTGAATGAGTACAAAGAATTGCAACCCTGAATTTTATATAGGGGGAAGGGAGTTCCATAGGGAAATAAGGACCGCTGAAGAGAATTTTTTGGGGGGTCAGGTGAGCCTAAAAAGCGAGAGTAGAGAGGGAGTTCCTGGGGCGGGTGAGGTGAGTATGACTTTCATGAGGGGGGGAGGGCAACGGGAATTTGTGCAAAGGCGCGGTTCTAAAGACATTGGGAAGGGTATTCCGTATCCTGTTGTGAGTACGCTTGCAAAAACAAGTACTGGGAAAAAATTACCAGACTTGGATGTGTAACGATAAATAGTCCCACACACACTGGAACAGTACTGAAAGCAGGCAGAATGTTGGGCTTAGCAAAAGAGTCAAGAGACAAATGTAACGACCGATAATTAAGTATTAGACGAATAGCTTTCTTCTAAGGACTAAGAGGGCATACATCTTAGAACAATGGAAACTACTCCAGAAAAGAGTACAATAAGATAAATACGGATTATAAAGAATATTGTACAGAATAATCAGGGTCTTTCTGGGAAGATAATGAAACTGACGGGCCAGGAGTGGCCCCAGATGGGGGGGGGGGGGAGGGGCCATACCCCCGTCGGGGAAGGCGAGCCGTTATGTATACGATAAAATATATAGCCCCAGACAACGGCCAGTGGCCTCGACGATTTACTTAATTTTGGTCTAAATTAGGGCAAATTCTTCAATAAAACCCACATATTTTCCAAGTATTATGGTTAAAAACCCAAATTTTTTCAAAAATTTCCGTAGTGAAAGCTCAACTTTTTCAAATTTTCTTCTGTAAGAGCACGAAGTTTTCGGCGCTTCGCGCCCCAAAATTTTGATTAAAACATCGTTTCGGGACTCTGTCGCCCTTGTCGAGGCTTCAGATGGCTACCCCCGTCGGTGAGCTTGGCCTCCCTGTCGGGCAAATCCTAGCGCCACCCCTGTGACGGGTAATGGTTCCAACATTCTTAGAAACTGTGTTAGAGATGAACTGAACATGATCAATCCAAGTAAGATGGCTGTCAATAATAACACCAAGGAACGACTTCTGAAAAAAATATTTTGCTCGCTGGGAGGCTGTCTCTGAACACCTCGTCTTTCAGTACCTTGTCTGGCTGCCTTGTCGCCCTCCATTAATTTTGGGGCAGGTCCCTGGATCCTACGCCTTCGGGGAGCAAAGTTTTCCCGCTCGCGACGCCTTCAGCAAACTGAACCCCTATTGTGTTCCCTTTGACACTCAAATCCCAAATTCTGGTTATGCCAATGATGACTATATATTGGCATCATCTTGCTTGTTAATATCCGTAGAAATGAAAGTAAGAGAAAACGCTGACTGTGTTGCGTGTTTGACCAGTGAAGCCACGAAAAGTGTTCGGGAGCTTTCGCTCTCCGTGTAACAGCCTCCTGGACGGCAAAAAGCTAGACGATTGGTGTTTCTCCATACCTACGGTGTGCAGTCAACTTCCGAAGCTACATATCATAATTGTATCCATTTTTCGAAAGATTGGGAGTATTTTTCACAACTGAGATAAATCATGATGCCCTTAAGTGTATTGTATTATACTCCTAACTTTAAAACGTTTAGTTTCTCCCTCAATAACCTGGGCAAAAGCAACCCCGTAGTGTTTGTACTGCGCATCCGTACAGAGAGCTACATGTTGCTTCAGTCCACGTCGCAGTCGCATGACGTCATTCTCCATTAATTTCATTTATATGAGGTGAGATAGTTGGTGATAATTAGCCATTTCGGACTAAAAAAACAGAATCAGTTCCAATTTAATTATGTGAATAGCTACTTATATGTTATGAGCGTTAATACCAAACTAGTGTAAGTAGTCGGTGGACAATCAGCTAGTAGGGGAAAGTCGGAAGCAGTCTGACCGAGTCTGGCCGAGCAAAAGGTGCACCGTTTCCCTCCTCCCGATTGGCCGTCATGCGTGTTTTAATATGCTTCAAGATGTTTTAAAAATAGTGGCACCATTTTGCATCTCAGCCTGCTTTCCAAAAGCAAATCTTTTCCAAAGGGGATTGGGACACTCCTTCCCCTTAGGCCCTCCCCCAGGACAGCGAAAAATCAGACCTTGCGGCCCTCAATTAAAACTTGTTTTCTTTTGAAGGTTAACCACTAAACAAATAACAGTAGTTTCTAGGAAAAATGGTAAATCATATATTTATAAAGGTATTTACCTTCATATTGGTCATTGTGCAAGCGCGAAGCCAATGAGAGGAAGAGGGCAGTCACCCACTCCCCCCCCCCCCGGCATATTTTGGTATTTTATGAAGTTTAATTCTTAAAATAATGCTGGTATTTCCCCATTTATATCTGGTAAATGGGCCTGGGAAGTGTCATTTCCAGCGATCTGGGAGGCATTTCGGGCCAAAATTTTCGTGCTCCGCGCCAACCCATGGTGGCGCGGAGCACTGACAGTCTGTCTATGGACTTGGTCCTCCTTGACAAATACCTGGCTACGCCCTCGTTCCAGAAGGAGGCATCATTTTGTTTCTAACCAGTTGACTTTTCTCAATGTCAGTCGGGTGATTCACAGTCTGCCCTCACCTTACACCTGCACTGAGGAACAGTGATTAGAAACAATGAATTATGGCAGAGAAACGTAAAACGCAGCTTACAATTTTCGACAGTTTTTCGAGGAAGAAAGGTGAACTACGTTCTTAGTGTTGATTTACGATACGTCCTCGCATAGAAGCTCATTTTCCAAATATTAGCTTGCATTTCATGCAATGGTAGTTTTACATTTTATCTGGAAATTTTCTGATCGTTTTGCAATTTGATAATTTTTTTATTGATCAAGTGAAAATTTTATTGCAAAACGAAAATTCAAAATAACGGCTGCTTTGATTCTACTAACCAAACTGGAAAATGCCATTTCCGGCTGTCTGAGGGGTCGCTATTTTTCAAAATTTTCTGTACGCTCCGCGCCAATTGATGGTGGCGCTCCGCTTAGATAGTCTTTCGGACAGTCACCGCTCATAGACCCCCCCCCTCCCATAAAAAATTATTTTTGCACGACGCCCCTGGTATATGATATCTGAAGAGGAAAATAGGTCATTGAGTTACTATTCGACATGAGAGTATAACTGAGCTCTTAATCTGTGTCAAGGTCATTTGAGGTCAGCGGAGGTCAAAGTCTGAAAGCCTTGGGAATACCTACCAATTTAGAATATGAATATTGCGACATTTTAATTTGAATAAAAAAGACATGCATTAACAATTCGTGTACTATTTCAAGTAAATTGAGAAACGGCAGACAGGGGATCACTTTTTTTTAAGGCTGGGTACATGTGGCTTAAGTCTCCTGAAATGCTGTTTCCGGTCATCTGGGGGATTTAAAAACCGAAAATTTTCTTGTATGCTTCGTGCCAAGCAATGCTGGCGCTCCGCTTAGATATTCTTCCTGGTTCCACCTACCTGAAATGTGCACCTCCCCATGCCAAATGCAGCCTACGCCCTTGCTATTGCAACACAAAGTTTTTCCCGCGTTATTACTGTGAGAGTAACATCGTCTGCTTGCGTTTCTGCAATGATTGTTGTATGTGCGTACATGATTGTAACCATAGCTATGAACTATGTCACAATTGAACAGCAGTGCGTCTATACAGCATACTGTACAATAGTGTGAACGTCCTAGTAACAAGATTTAGAATGTTTAAAAAAAAACAGGATCGTTTGTATAAATCAAAATTTTTGGTCTCTTTTTGGAGACTGAGTGCTAGTATCCTTAAAATGACGGGTCTTAAACATATAAATGACCCATAGAGGTCAATTACCCAGGAGTATATGTGAATTTGAGAAAGATTGAGACCATTCAAAATTTTTGATGATGCGGTAGCCCAATTTTGACAATGGGTATATTGCTGGGATATTTAGGGATAAATCAAAAGTGACATTGTTTTCATCTGTGAATTTCCTGCCAGATCAATTAAGAACATTTCTAAATCTACCAAAGATCATTCCTAAACCTAGGAACAAGTTCAGCATGAAGATAGGAATGAATTCTTCCTAAGTCCAAGATAGGAATATTTCTAACTTTTATGAAATATATGGGAATCCCCATACTAGGTCAGCAGACTGCGGACTAGAGCAACACACATCTGCCGGGCGGCCAGATCAAAGGTAGTTCTCACGTACACTTTGCTCCCTGAACTAGGTCAGCAGACTGCGGACTAGATCAAAGGTAGCCTGCATGATTCACACGGTCTATTTGTGACGTCATTTGT
This sequence comes from Holothuria leucospilota, assembly GCA_029531755.1. Classification (NCBI taxonomy): domain Eukaryota; kingdom Metazoa; phylum Echinodermata; class Holothuroidea; order Aspidochirotida; family Holothuriidae; genus Holothuria; species Holothuria leucospilota. The sequence continues at coordinate 4,816,215 of CM055979.1, read as the reverse complement.
TTGGAACTTGGCGCTGCTTACAGTATAATGTACACTGTATCCAGTGTGCTAAAGCAGCGCAGTCGCTCTCACACCATACCGACTAGACTGTACTTACGTGTGTGCATTGCGTGTGCGTGTGTGAATTGAACTATGGCCCCTGCGATGCACACGTACGTCGTTGTTGCCATGCAAGAGATGAAGAATATAGGTAGTTCTTCAAGAGAAGGTAAGAACAGAGTTACAGACAGCCAAAATTCCGTGATGAGCCACAGTGCTCACAAACTTGGTCAAAGTTCTAAACCAGGTGTGTATTTCAACTAAGCCTATTAGGCCTAGGGCCTACCTAGCTTTTTAGCGTTATTACAGTACTATAAATAATTTAGCGTAACCTAAGCCTAGGCCTAAGTTAGGCCTAGGCCTAACATCAGTTCCACCGTGCGCGTACTTAGTTATGATTCATACTGGGACGCACTTGGACTTTTACCACGGTGGGGACACGCGTATAGTTTTACTTTTATGGCGCCAAGAACAAGTCATGCTTGACACGCGTGATCGCAGTTCACTCTAGGCCTGGGTTTTTACTTAGACTAGAGGTGGTCAAGTTTTGAGCAAGAGAAGCTTAGATAAGTGTGCAACTGATCATGTCATTGTGTGGCTTTTATGGTGGGGTTTGTTAAACCGCAGGTGAAAACTGAATTTTGAGTGTCAGGAAAAGACAGTGATCAATGAAACAGATCATTTACCTTTTCGTTCAGTGTTTACTGCCAAATTTGAAAAAAAAACAATTGTTCTTTTGAACATCTTGACCTTTGACCTCTGACCTTTGACCTATCATGCTGAGGGTACTGGAGGCACAAATTCCAAGGACTGTGCACCCCCACACCAAGTTTGGGGTCAGTAGTACCTTCAGTTTTGAGTGAGCCCACGGCACACTTTTGACCCTAAAATTGTCGTTTGACCTTCTGACCTCGTGACCTTTGACCTCAGAAGGTCAAGTGTAAAGTTGCATAAAGTAGGTGTCCATCAGAAGGTTATGCGAAGAAATGAGGATCGCTAAATGTTTCGTTCAGCTTTTACAGCCAGATTTAAAAATTAGCTTATTTTGACCTATCGTGACCTTTGACCTCTGACCTTTGACCTATCATGCTGATGATATTGGAGGCACAAATTCTGGGGGCCATGCACCCCCTCACCAAGTTTGGGGTCATTAGTACCTTCAGTTTTAAGTGAGTGCGCGTCACACTTTTGACCCCAAAATTGTCGTTTGACCTTCTGACCTCGTGACCTTTGACCTCAGAAGAGCAAGTGTCAAGTTGTGCCAAGAGCGCTTCAATACGAAAGCTATGTCAAGAAATCAGGGCCATTTACTGTTGCATTCAGGTTTTATAGCCAGATTTGGAAAATTGCTTATTTTGACCTTTTTTGATGGTTGACCTTTGACCTATCATGCTGAGGGTATGTCAGGCACAAGTTCCAAGGACTATGCACCCGCCCACCAAGTTTGGGCTCAATCTTGTTCTTAGTTTAGGAGGAGTTCGCGACACACTTTTGACCTTGTGAATGTCATTTGACCATCAGAGCCTTTTGACCCAAATTTTAGGCATATTTGGTCACATGACCAGGAAACAGGACCTTCACCACTCCATTTTGCCCCACCCTTGAGTAGCGGTCATAAAGCCCCAAATTTCCCTACCATGCATTTCCATGGTTATGGTTGCTGTGGCGACTGGCAGGGGGAAACGTGTGCACTTTTCAATGGTAAACGAAGCACAATATCTCATCCCCCACATACTACGTATGTGGGGATGAGATAAAAATTGATCAAAAAGAGGTTTTGATAATTGAAAAGTACAGGTACAGTAGAGATCCCATAAACCAGACCAGGGAGGATAGGTACAAGCAGGAAACTCAAAGGTGTAGCCTATCAAGGAAGGACTCTGATTGGAAACAAATGGGCAGTTCCACCAGAATAGAGCCTAAAAAGGGGGTTACCCCCCCTGACCACCCTGTTCCCCAGTTGCCCAGGTACATTCACAAGGGTCTAGCCTGAGGGTGCTTAGGCCTAACCTATGGGCCCCCTCCACCCTCCTCCCTCTCCCACTATCATAGTCCTTACTTCGTCCCAGTCATTGTAATTTAGGATGTCAAGAGGTGTTTTGATTTGGTTTCTGGTAGTGGAAGAAGTGAGGAAGTTCAACACAGTGCTTTCAGCATTCTTGTCACTAACAGTGATATTTTTTATCCGCTTACTAGTTGACTAAGCCTCTCAGTGAGAGAAGGGAAATAGCTACCTCGAGGACAAGTTTTTTAAAAATGTAGCTAGGAATCTTTAGGACCAAGTGGAGAGCTCGGCATGGACATTTTCAGGTTTAACTAGATTAGTTTTGGTTGTGGAGATAGAAGCAATACTTCCGTATTCAAGAATGGGTCGTAAAAGGGTGTTATAAATTTGGATGTTGTTTGGAGGGGACATGTGTGTGTTTAAGAAAAGATTTTGGAGACTAATTTCCATCAAGCATTGTGCATAATGTCATCTATATGAGCTGTTAAAGTACGGTTTCCATCTATTGCAATGCCTAAAAAATTTAACTTTATTCATGGGGGGTTGGGGTGGGGGGGATCACTTGATTAAAAAGTTTAATAACAGCAGGGACTGGATCAGTGGACCTGGATTTGGATTTAAAGGTGATATAGTTTGATTTAGCTGGGTTTATTTGAATTCTCCACTTGCAGTAACATTTTTCAATCTTACTGAGTTTTTTGAAGGTCAATTACATTAGTTTTACGAGTAAGGAAGTCTTCCAAAAATATATAAAGTCAATGTTTGGAGGTGTTTGATCACTGGTCAGGCGGTAAGCCTCTGCAGTGCTATGAGTTTCTTTCGTTTGGATAGTTTAAGATAACAATGGGGTTGGGGGGGGGGGGGGGGGGAGGAAGAAGAAAGACGTACTGTAATCACTAATGAATAGTAGGGGCAGGTGTTTTTAATCAGTAGATGACTTGTGAAAAGTTACAGTAGATGGGAGGAATCAGTGGAGCTAGGATTTAAAAGAACCAGGGTAGAATTTACAACAAAACTGTAAGTAGTATTAAGAGGAAATAAATGAAGGGAGAGTCGAACGAGCTACCGAGTTTAAAACCTAGGGATTTCAACACTAGGGCAAGAGTAAAGTAACAACCCCCTTCTGGCTGACCCATTTCACTGTAAAACAGCTATGAAACTCACAGGGGCTGTAGCCAGAAGGAACTTAGGCCTAACCTAGGGGGCCCTCCTCCCCCCCATCGATCAGCAAGTCCAACTCATCCCAAGCTTTAATATTAAGGATATCTAGTCCCATGCTCTGAGGGAATGCTGGGCAGCCACCATGCATTCAAGTGTAGGTCCTGGAGGTGAAGGACCCTGCCCCTGTCCTGTGACACCGGTGCCTGGGAGGGTCACCGGGTGGTCCACCAGCAGGTGGAAGAGTAGGAACCACAATTGCCGGGGCCACATCGGGGCCACCAGCAGCACTCGGGCCCTGGATGCTCTGATATTGAGCAGGACCCTGTGGATGATTAAGAACGGCGGGAATGCATCCGTTCCACGAGATGGACTTTCCATGCCGAGGGTGGAATGCCCTCAAGCAGAAGGTTGGTAGCTTGGCATTTGCCGCCGATGCGAACAGGTCCAGGTTGGGTCTGTGGATGTGTCAGAACAGCCACTGAGCCCACCTGGACACTAGTCCCACCCTCCCTGACTCGCACAGCCTCTGGACAATGCGTCAGCGAGTGTTCTCCCTCCCTGCCACATGGGAGGCCCTCAGCACGATGTTGTGCTTCCGGCGCCACTGGAGGAGGGACTACACCTTCATACAGTGCTGGGGGAATGGGTTCCTCCCTGCGTGTTGATGTATGCCACGACGGTGGTGTTGTGACACTTAGCTTGAATCCAAGTGGGAGAACTGTGAAAGTGACTTTAGAGACCTCCGAGGCAGTAGCTTTGCAGCGAAAGGGGAATGAGGATGAGCTGTCGGCAAAGATCGACATAGGGGGCGTGGCATCAGAACCGTCCTGAGCAGGATGCAGTGCATCAGAATAATGCAAATTAGATGTAGCAAGGAGTAAGTATAGTCGCTTGTGAATAAGCCCACCAGGAAGGTAGGGGGAATCTGTAATATTAAGGATATGTAGAGCAGATATGGATAAGTATCAGTTTTAGTGGTAAGATAGGACAAGATAGTGTTCTTCACATTTATATCAATATAGTAATGAGTTTTTTGATCATTTTAGAATTCAGATGTTTGAAACGATCGTAGATGGGTTCGAGGTTATAGCAGCTTGGAGGACAAGGTTTCTATTAATGTATTTAGAAATTTTTAGAGCCCACCTTAGGGCAGTTACCTGAAATTGTTGAAGCTTATGAATAAATTCAATTCAATTCAAATTTATTTCTCATATGTTTTACAAAAGTTACAGAAGTTAAAAAAAAAAAAAAAAAAAATGTGTGTGGATGCAAAACATATGATGGGCACTAGAAAACAGGAAAATTGTTATCAAAGCTAGTGACCAACTTAAATAGTATATATAGTATTAGTATTCACAACAAGAAACACAAGACTTAAGTAACGCAAACGGACAAAAAAATAAACATAGCAGAAGGAGAGGGGAGCAGAAGAGGGAAAGCAAGTAAGAAGGGAAAGAGAGACAGGAAGAAGGGAAGGAGGGAAGCCCGATACTTGAGAAAAAGTATGTTTAATTATATGTGTTTGAAAGATACATATTGAGCTTCATTTGAAAAGATGTGACTTTGCAGTTGTAACTGAAGAAGGCAGACTCTGCAGCCACAGAGAAAAACTGTAATTATTAAGAAGCAGTTTACCATGATGGGAGTTATGACAAGTTACATTAAAAAAGTTGTTTTGGGTAGTAATACTATCATTTGAAACATAATGGTAGCACACAGCATCAGAAGTAGCTTGGGGTAACATATTCCTACAATGATAATAAACAAATGAGCACATGCAATAAGTGTGAATTTCGGACAACGTGAGTAGGTCAGACTCCCTGAATAGGGGTTTTACACACTGTTAAGTAGGTGATACTACCATACTCTAAAATAGGTCTCAAAAGGGATTGATAGACTTTTACATTTAGTACCGATCCACATGGCCCTATTATTGAAGACATTTTGAAGGGACTTTAGTCTACCACAGGCTTTGCCTATTTTTTATGAATATGTGTTTTCATAGAAAGGCATTCATCAAGAATGACTCCTAGAAATTTTGCTTCCTTAAATAAGTAATTTGCTTATTAAAATGTTCAACTTTTGGATTTCTTAGGGAAACGTTACAAAAACCATGCTTAAAAACAATATAATTAGATGAGTAGAGGGATTAATTTTTATTCTCCTCCTGCAACACCAATTTTCGATTTCTGTTAAGGATTTTTGTAGATTGGATTAAGTTCAGCACTCGATGGAAGTGTACCAAATGTCTATGAAAATTGAGCTAATCTGGTATTGAAGTGAGCATTGGTTGGGATATGCCGTTAACATAAATAATATATAGTAAAGGGCTTAGTGTTGAACCTTGGAGTGTGCCGGCGAGCTTTGGGATTAATCTATTAAAATAAGTATTTCTGTGGAAAATGGATGTCGTCCTATTATCAAGGAAGGAGGAAAATAGTTTGAGGAAAGATGAGGAGAAGTGGAGATTGTATAATATAACCTTTAGGCCAGTATGCCAGGCTTGGTCGAATGGCTTTGCTGCGTCTAAAAAAATAGCTAGCTGAAGTAACTTTTTACCTCTAAGGAGGTGGTTAAATGTCCTTTTTTTTTTCCTAAAACCACATTGGTTATCTGTGAAGAAATTTTGGTCCTGGAGAAATGGAGTGAGTCTATTTACAATAATTCATTCAAAATTTTTTTCCTATACAAGGTAGAAGACTGATTGGCCTATAGGTATTTGGATTTGCTTTATTTTTATTTCGTTTAGGAATAAGAATCATTTTAGAGCTTTTCCAGGGCTTACTAAATAACCATATGATATAAGAAGGGAGAAAAACATTGATAAAACAGTAAGGAAAGATTCTGGACAGTTTTTAATTTGAAGATATGTAACTTTATCATGACCAGGAGCGGAATTATTTTACGAATTACTAAGCACAACATTGATTTGATATCCATATTTAGTCTATTAATCTGAGCTTTTACGTCGGGATTCCTTGCATGTAAATAGTTATGACATAGTTTGTGTTTAGCTTTGATGGGGAACAGAATTATGTTATTGAGTCACCAATGCTTTTTCCTTTTTGTTGTAATTGGGCAGTTTTCATTAAAGCTGGTATTGATACAATCAGATAAAGAGGTGGCAAATGAATCTAAAGAGTCTTTGTTATGGACAAAAGAATTTTGGATTATTTAGGAGTTTTGGAGCTTCAGCATTCTTAAACCCTACCCAGTCACAATGCTTAGGATTTCGATAAAAAGTTTGGATTTCAATATTCTGGTAGTTTAGATCTAGCTTAGCAATGATAAAAAAATGATCACTAATCAAAGGTTCTTCAAAACTCGTAGTAGAGATGTGGTGGCTATCTAGAAAAGCTGAGCCTTTGACAACATCAAGCAATTCAGTTGAATTATTAATTGGATTACACCTAGTTGGTAGGTAAGGGTTAAGAAGAATAATTGTCTAGGTAGTGCTTTAATCTCCGACCATTTGAAGTGGTCCTATTGCAACCAAAATAGTGTGTAGGCAGTTTAGATCACTGAGGAGAATGGAGTGTGAATCTAGAAGTTTGAAAATATCCTTGTTGAGAGTTTAATGAGCAGGGTTATAGAATGGTATGGTATTTAGTGATTTTCGGTGATTATACATAGGGATTAAATGGCAAGCATTGTTCACAAACATTTGGCAAATCATGGACAGTAGCAGGTATAGTGGACCTAATTCCTATTAAAACACCACCTAGGTCTGGTGTGATGAAACATCGAGTGTGTGAGTTTTAAACCCTTCAGTAGTATAAAGATCAGATATGGAAAGTTTAGTTAGTTTAGAAAGTTTAGTAGAATAACTTCAGGGCTGTAATAATTAATATAATCAAGGAGGAAGTGTAATTTTCTCCTAGCTCCATTGATATTAAGATGCAGGATTGTGAGAGTATGTGTGTCAATTATGTGAGACCTGATGATGATTGTTGCCTGATATAATTAATAGTTTCAGAATGTTCTGGAAATTGGGGGGGTTTCAAGGCATTAAAGAGCTTTCCCCCAGATACTACTACTAAGTTTAGATGAGTAAGTGCCAAGTTTGAGGCATAAGCCAGTGTGTCTGAACTTTAATTTTGATATCACATTGGTGAAGCAAGTTCATACAAGTTCAGCACAAAAAGAGAGTTATGTTAATTTTTTCAACTTTTGGAAGTTTGTTTGATACTTCAACTTTTGGCTCTTGAGCGTAAGTTTTTTTGTGTGAGTGGCTGGCTTTGCTTCTTGCCTAGCCTCAATAAACTCTGGACAGCCTTTATACTTTGAGATGTGATGACCACCACAAAAGCACACTTTTTTCTGATTTTTCCTTTTGGCATTTTTTTTTTATGTTGTGGTCGCCACCACAGCATAAATATTTTGGGTTGTTATAACATTTATAGAAAGTATGGCCGAAGCCTTGGCATTTGTAACATTGTATTACTTATGGTAATTCCTGATATTTTTCAACCGATGTTTTTGATATCTCAATATGAGACCATCATTAGTAGTTCAATTTGCTCACTTTTTGTCTTCGAAATCGACTTTAATTTTCTATGTCGTAGCCTGTGCAATTTTACTTATTAACCTTTTGGCAAACTTGGGCTTAAAACCAAGGTTATTCAGTTCTGATAATATTTGCTCATCTTTGATATCTGGATTCTCACCACAGATGTAAACTGAGAAGATCTGATTTTCCTTTTGTTGAGGGATTCTGGGTTTTGGATTTCCAAGTTCAGTTTTATGGTTCCAGGGTTTAAGGAGAACATTTGCTGAATGAGGGTCATTCATTAAGATTGGGTAGATGGTTGTTTCTTGTCCATGTTGTTTCTTTGATGGTAACATAAATGGTTTTTCTTTATTTAGGAATGTGGCTAGTTTGATTGAGTTCTTAGAGATCTCTGGATTGATACCTGTGATTACTATTGGCTGAATTTTGTTTTTTGAATGCTGTAATTAGTAGTAAATTAGCTGTAAAGTAGTATTATCAGTTGAAGACTCTTTATGAGCCCGATTATTTGGGTTTTGACTAGCTGGAATTGTCCCTCCTCCGTCTGGAAGTAATCTCTAAAACAGTCAGTTTTGTCCTTGTCCGTTGTAACTGTTGCGCAGTCATAGTTTAGTGTAGGAATAGGTCTCCTAGCTGTCTCCATGCTACAGATTCGTTTAACGGTCTTCCAAAAGTCTTGTGGCTGTTTGTTGTCTGCAAGTTGCTTTACCCCATTGTCAAATTCCTGCTGAGTCATAGTATTAATCAGGATAGTGATTTTCCTTTGTAGATGGTTGATAAGAGTTTGTATACAGTATGTTGATTTCTAGGTCTTTGGTAAATTCGTCGGAGCTTACGTCTCTGTCTAATGATTTTTGGTATACGTGGCCTGTATGTTGTCAGTTATGTATTAATTGTACTTGGCCCAGTCTGCTTTTTTCAAGTTCTGTCTCGGTGGTCTTGTCAGGCATTAACAGTTGCAGTTGTGATGTGTTGCGGTAAATGGTCAGAGCCTACACGTAGGTACTCTCCAATACGAAATTCTGTAATTCATTGGTTAAGTGATGGAGATATTTGGTTTCTGGTGATCCCCCATTTTGGGGGTAACTGGTCGGTGTTCCGTCGTTTAGGCATAAAGCCGCAGTGGAGTCTAGTAACTGCAAAAGTTCCCTTCCATTGTTGTTTGTAGTGTTAGAACCGAGGTCTGTATGCTTGGTGTTGAGGTCGCCTAAGATCACAAAGCTCTTGTATTTCCTTAGTAGTTGAAGTAAAAGTCTGTCGGAAGAGTCTTATTTGAAGTCGATTCGTAGGTAGTAATGAAGTATAAGGGTTGTCCTGTCTGTAGAGTGACCTTTACTCCGGCTAAATCACAAATCAGATTGGAAAGTGTGAGCTCACTTCATTTCTGTGATAACTCGTGTTAACTGGTCTACCCAAAGGCTTTCGATGGTGGCTTGGTATTGTAACCGGAAACTGAAGTTGGTGGCGCTCTCCATCTTGGCAAGGGTGACTTCTTGCTTCTTCTCCAGGGTTTCTTTGATCTGTGGAAGATAAGAGGAAGAAACATGGTTAGATACAGTACCTTGGGGGGTTGGCCTGGGTGTCTTCGGGGGCTGCGGTGTCTTCTTCGCTGTCTTCGTCTTCATCTCCTCTAAGGCGCGGGCGTACTGGGAACATCCTCTGTAGCTGGCGATGTGGCTTCTGGAACAGTTGGCGCACTTGGGTTGATCTCGTGGGTTGGGGCATTCAGAAAGGGAGTGGTGGCCAGCACATCTCAGGCACGTCTTCCGGTGAGAGCAGTTGGCGGTGTAGTGTCCGAATCGTTGGCAGTTGTGGCACTGGGTTGGTGTCTCTACTCGTCTCAGGCCTTCCACTCGATGGTGTTGGTAACCGATGGTTACTCCCTTGCTGATTGCCCGATGTAGATCGTCTTTGCTGGTGAAGGTTACTACTGCTTTCCACGTCGGCGTCTTCGCCCCCTTCTGGTAGAATCGTCTGAAAGATAAAATATCAAGATCATTAGCTTTACCCAACTCCTTGGTGGCCGCTTCTGCGCTGATTTCTAGATGGAATCCCACGATGACACCTTCGGCTGCTTCCGGTCTCTCCTCCTCCTTCGGCAGTCAGGCTTGTGGGGTCTTCCTAGGGTTAGTGGCCAGTCCTTCAGTAGCGTCTTCTGGGAGATTGGAGTTCACAGCGGCGAGTCCTCTCGTTGTTGTCCTTAGTCCGGTGATCTGGGCGGTTGGGTGGCTGTCCTCGAATGTAATGTCTTAGTACCAGGGGTTTCTTCATGTCCTTCGGCAGTCCGGCCAAGATGACTGGGTAGCAGCAGTGGTGTTGGGGTCAGTTCTTGATGGCTTCTTTTTCTGGTGTCGGTGTTGTAGTCCTTCTTCCCGTGGATCGGCTGACGACTTAGGAAGTCCATGTTCTTTGTCTTCTCCCTGGGTTGGCATTGAGATATCTGGAATGAGTTGTTGAGAATCCATTGTAGTTGAGGCAATGAGAAATTTCTCTGAAGTGATTACTTTTGAAATGTTCTCAGTTTGGTTCCAAAGACTGGAATGACCCACTTCAGGTGTGTGTGGTTACCATTCTGTTTGGACAAGGGCAAATTTCAACTAAGTAAAACACTAAGGTGAAATAGGGAAACACCCTGAAAATGAGCACAATAGCAAAACTGGAGGGGGGGGGGGGGAGGCAGTCGCGAGGTCTGGACTCAAAACCGATGGAAACCCCAGACTAAGCCTACTAATAAAGAAAAAAGACCCGCCACTGACTGCGCTGTGTCCCCGCAAAAAATGGGTATTAACTCGCAAGCGCTCTAACCAGTGGCATCTAACCTAATTGAATACCCTTCCCCCCTCCCTCAACCAAGCTGTCCACCTCCTCTCAATCGTTAAAGTTGAGAACTTCTAAAGGACAAATAGTGTTGTTTTGTGTGTGTGTGTGTGGGTGTGCATGTGTGTGTGTGAAGTGAGAAGCTGGACAATGGTGTTACAGAAAGAGTATCAATGGGGATTAAGTTTTTTATGGGAGTGTAGTTGAGGGCTTTTATATAGCTGCTCAACAAGAGGATTTTCACTGGAAGCTAAGTAAACTTGCTTTTTGGAAATGTACGAGGAGATGTTATAGGCTATATGAAGGGCTTTGATGTGAATATTATTAAGCTTTTGTCTTGGAGGAGGAAATAAAGCAAATACTACCATACTCTAAAATTGAGTGTTGTAAATTAAAATTCTCTTATGGAAAGTTAAGTTAATATGTTGTAGCAGGTTAAGCAATAAAGACAGGCGCCCCCAAGCTTTACCACAAATTCTGGTTATATGGGAATTAAAAGTTAAATTCTTATCGAAATCAATGCCTAAAAAGGTTATTTCATGGGTGCTATGGATAGTGTTACCAAACAAGGTCACTTTGGTATTAGGGTTAGCTTTAGTTTTAGTGGAAAAATTAATAAGCTGAGTTTTTTTAGGGTTGATTTTAACCCGCCATTTGTCACACCAATTTTCAATATTTCTGAGGGCTTTTTGCAAATTAGAAGTAGTAGAAGAGGAGTTATTACTAGTAGACCAGAGGGCAATATCATCAGCAAATTGAGATAAACTACAATTATGAGCACTATTAAAAGGGATGTCATTTACGTAGATGATATAAAGAAGGGGGCTGAGAACGGATCCTTGGGGGGTACCAGCTTGTAATAGGAAGGGGTGGGAACATTTATTTTTAAAGTGAGTTTGCATATATCTATTGGTCAGAAAGAGGAAAATAAACGTACAATAAAGGGATTAAAGTTAAGGGAAGAGAGCTTAAATCTAAGACCATCATGCCGGGTGTTATCAATTGATGATGCTTTTTCAGCATCCAGGAAAATGGCTGAAGTGATTTTACTATTTTTATATTATGAGTAAGTCTAAAGAGATGATTAAAGGTTCCTCTTTTAGTTCTGAAACCACATTGATTCATACTGAAAAAATTAATGTTTTCCAAGTGGGATCTAACCCTAGTAGCAATAATTCGTTCAAAGAGTTTACCTAAACAGGGAAGGAGACTAATAGGACGGTAGTTTTGTGGGTAGAGAGGGTTTTTCTTGGGTTTGGGAATAACAATCATCTTAGCATGTTTCCGTGGACTCTGGGAAATAGCCAATTATAAGAAGAAGGTAGTGGCCATAAGGTCTGCCTGGGATTGTTCATCAGTAATATGATTACCCTGGGAATCAATGAGCTCTGCTACATTTTTTCTCTGGAGGGATAAAGACTTAGTTTTACCTTTTCCCAAAATTTACATGGGTCAGTCTCATGACTAATTTTTTGACAGTGATGGTTCCAATCATGGAGCTTCTGTATTTTGAGTTTTTTCTTAGTTTCACTGTTAATCCTAAAACATGGAGGTCATTAGATTTGATAATGTTGAAGTTTTTTTACCATAACTAGTAGTTTTATTACAACCCAATTTTTTGTTATGGGCATAAGTCATTTGTTATAAGTCACCAATAAGGATAGTATAAATTGTAAATTGGTCAGAAACAATATCATTGACATGAGTAACGGGAGGGGGGTGGGGGAGTTATAATAGGTAATGATGTGGATTGGAGGTTTAGAATTACAAAGAGTAACATTAAGGCTTAGGGCCTGAAGGTCTTTAAATTTATCTATATGGTTTGGGGGCACAACAAGATTGGATCTATAGGTGATTAAAACACCACCACTGTTACTTCTCTTTTCTTATAACATTATAGTTGGGGATATTGATACAGGTATTATTATTAAGTTTGGTTTCCTTCAAGAGGATAAGGTCAGGGTTGGATAGGTCAGTATAGTCAAATAGGAGAATAATTTTGTTTATGGCACCATTAATGTTAACGAAGAGGCTGGACAGGAAAATTTCATTTAGGTTAGGTATGGGCTGTTGTGGACTTCTAGCTTTTTCAGCAACCCGTGCCACAGATGGTGGGTTTTTAGGTAACTCAAAAATTTCTTCCCCACTGACTTTGATATTTAAGCCAGAGTGGCAGCATAGTTGGCAATATCACTTGTGGACACTTCCAAACCACACTTCCTAAGAGAAGCTTTAACCAGTTCAGATGTAAATAGAATGATATTAATTTTTTCAGCTTTCTCCATTCTAGTTGTGAGTGTAATTGTGGCTGCTGCTGCTTGAGCATATGACTTATTTTTCAGTTTGAGCATTGGCTATCTCCACCCTAGCTCCTAATTTATAAGCCGGGCAACCTTTATGTAAGGTGATGTGGTCGCCACCACAATTAACACACTTTTTTCTTCCCTGGTTTTCTTACAATTCTTATGATTGTTGTTACCACCACAACGTAAACATTTTTGCTCATTGACGCAGTCCTGGTACTTATGTCCGAATGCTTGGCACTCAAAACATTGCATTACTGCAGGCAGTTTTCTGTATAGCTCCACTCTATGTTTGTTATAACCCAATACAATTCCATTCTCTAAAACCTCTTTCAAATCATCCTCTTGGCAGAGCCCAATTTTGACTTTCCAAGTTGGCTTTTTTGTTGCATTTGATATTAGCCGCTTGATGAATTTGTTTGTGAAGCCAAAATCTTCCAGTTCAGTTTTAATTTTGCCTTCTGAAATTTCAGGATTTACTCCACAAATAACTGCCAAGAATTGCGGCTCTTGCGTACGTTGGGGTAATTTAGCCTTTGGGCTGCCTAGTTCTGAGTCCCATGGTTTAAGTAGAATATTTGCACTGTGTTCATCAGTAGGGAAGATGCGGATGGATGTGTTAACAGTTTTAATGTTCAGCTTTAGGTGAATTGCCTGATGATATTCGTTGCTGTTTATTTTGGCTATGAGCTCAAACGAAGTTGATAGTTTTTAGTTGAGTGTGTGTGATAACTCCTTCGTGTGCATGAGAGATGGTCGCGGTGCAGCGTATTCCACAATAGGTCGAGTCATGGTCTTGTAAATTTTTAAAGTCGTATTAGGAGTGGCAAGTGGGTTTTCCTTGGTACCGGCCAGTCTGTAAAGTGAAGAGACTTGCTTACGCATTCTCGAAGCAGTGCCGTTATGGTGTCAAGTAAAGTCTAATTTGTTGTCGATGGTAATTCCTAAGTACTTAACTCTGCTTTGTACACGTATAAGTTTGTTGTTGTAAGTCACATGTGGTTCACATCCCAATTTACCGGTAGTTCTGATGTAAAGTACTTGTGATTTGTCCGGGTTGAGCACTATCTGCCAGTCGTTGCACCAAGTCTCCAGTTGGTCTATGTACTGTTGAAGTTTTTGTTCCGCTTTGTCAGCTATGCAGGAGGTAGCCCAAATTGCGATGTCATCTGTGGTGTGGCTTTTAAGTGCACGTATTGAATTTGGTCTTCTCCATAAAATGTCGGTAATGTCACTTGCTGTGATAGTTTTGTTGATGCCTGAGTCGGCATCCTCGGTTGGGTCTATGTCCTGTTTGAGTATATGTCGGGGTGTACTCTACGTAAAAAGTTAGCCAGTCGGTAAATGTTGTGGTTAAATTTTGGATCCTATGGTAAAGTATGTACAGTCTGAAAGTAGTCCCTAAAACAGTCCGCTTTTACTTCGTCTGTAGCAATTAGTTTATCGTCATAGTTGAGAGTAGGTATAGGTTTCCTAGCATGCAGTCTTTTTCCCTAAAATCCGTTTAACTGTCTTCCAGAAGTCCTGTTGATCTTTTTCATCGGCTAGTTGCTTAAAATCCATTTAACTGTCTTCTAGAAGTCCTGTCGATCTTTTTCGTCGGCTAGTTGCTTAGCCCTATTGTCAAATTCTTGTTGATTTGTAGTCCATATCAGTTCAGTGATTTTCCATTGCAGTTGGTTAATAAGCGTGCGTACATGTTGGTTTCTAGTTCTATGATAAATACGTCAAAGTTTGCGTCTTTGTCTAATAATGTTCAAAACCCGTTGAGGGAGTTGAAATCTCCTTGGTCCTGTACATGTCGGAATTGAAATCTGTATCACTGAAGTAATAAGTCGGGTCAGAGCAGTTGCCCTTTCTTTAATCTCTTGTACAGTTGTTGGTGGCCGTTCTTGAATGTTGTCAGTAATATACTGTCTGTATTTCGTCTAGTCTGCTTTTTGTAGGTTTCGTCTGGGTGGCCTTGTCAGCCATTTGGCAGTAAGTGCAATAGTTAGCAGTTGAAGTAGGTGGTCTGAGCCTAAGTCCTCTCCAATTCTGAAGTCAGTAATATGGTAATTGAGTGATGGAGATACCAGGCAATGGTCAAGTTGTCCAGGTGAGGTCCCATTGTCTGGGTAAAAAGTCGGAGTAACGTCATTGAGGCAAATGACCTCGGTCGAGTCAATTAATTGGTAAAGTTCTCTACCGCTGGTGTTTGTAGTGCGACAGCCCAATTCAGTATGTTTAGCGTTGAGGTCGCCAACTATCACAAAGTTGGAAGAAGTGTTGATCAGTTGAGAGTAAAATTGTGTAGGAAATGTGTCATTTGACGGAGACTCGTAAGTAGTAATGATGTGTAAGTGTTGACCGGTCTGAAGGGTGACTTTGAGTCCTACTGCTTCGCCAGTTGGGTTTATGAGCGCAAGTTCCGAGAAATGTAGATTTTCCTTGACTGCAATAAGTACTCCTCGGTCAGAGGGATTTTTCAAGTGTGTCTGATCAATGTTGTATCCCTGAATGTATGGTACGTCATCCTGACATTTGCTCCTCTTCAATCCTCTCGATGGTGATTCGGTTTTGAGTCCGGATGGCTTCGAGTTGTTCCTGGTGACGTTTGTCCATGTCCTTTATGGTGCTGTCTTTTTTCTTCTGTAGGTCTTCTTTGAGCTGTGGAAGAGAAGAAAAAGAAACGGTTAGACGTGGTCACTGGTGGGGATGGCCTGGGGGGCCCAGGGATCTTCAGGGGTGGCGGTGTCTTCTTTGCTGCTTCTTCGGTGGCCTTGATGAACTTGAGCATTCACGGTAGCTGGCGATGTGGGAGCGTTGGCAGTTGGCACACTTCGGCGAGTCCCTCGGCTTTGGGCAGTCTGCAAGGGCGTGGTGACCTGCACAGTGAAGGCACCTCTTTCTGTGGTTGCAGCTGGCAGCGAAGTGTCCAAACCTCTGGCAGTTGTGGCACTGGATGGAGGTGGTTGGTCGTGGAATCGTCTCCACGCGGTAAGTGCTGGAAGCCAATGGTGACACCCCTGGCGACTGCCTGGTCCAGGTCTTCTTGGGTCTTGAAGGTGACGGCCCCCTTCCAGGTCGGTGTCTTGGTCCCCTTGCGGTAGAATCTCCTGAAAGAACAAGGGTTGAGACGGTTAAGGTTACCCTGGAGCTCCTTGACGACTTCTTCGGTGGTGATCTTCATGTGAAGTCCAACGATGACTCCCTCGATGGGTCCTGGTCTCTCTTCCTTCTCCTTTGGTAGTCTAGCCGTCGGGGTCTTTCCTCTGATGGGTTTCCAGTTGCTGAGTAGTGCCTTCTGGGATGTTGGATTCTGGGTCGCGATGATTGTTAGTCCTCCTCTGGATGTCCTGATTCCGATGACTTGGGCGGTCGGGGTCTTCGATGTAGCGGCGAATCGCGATGGGATTTCGAAATTCCGTGGGAAGTCCGGTGAGGATGACTGGGTGTTTGCAGTTGTGATGTGGTTCCTTCTGGGCTGGTTCCAGTGAGGCTGGTCCAGTTCTCCTTCGTTTGTTCCTTGAGACAAGTTGAAACTCCATCTCGTCATCACTCTGGGTCGGAATACTGGGAATAAGTTATTCTGTCATGGCTCTTAAAAGTGCCTGTGATGTTCCAAGTATTAAAAGATGGTTCAAAGTTCAAGATACTTCTTGACTCTGTGGTTCCACTGATGGGAATGGTTAGTTTGTTTGGGGGAAATTCGATACTGTTCGAGCCGCTCCTTCAGAATTTGGCCTATTGTCAATGGTGCGAAGTAATCGAGGAGCAAAATGGGGCTCTCAAATAAACAAATAGCACGTTTTAAAGGAGATAAAGTAATATCCGGAGGGAAAGGTGGGATGGTAAGGCAAAAATTAGAAGATTTGCAGGTGAAAGCAGAGCAATTGGTTTGAAAGAGACCCTGGGAAAAACCACTAGTTTAGCCTACTAAAAAAGAAAAAAGTCCCATCACCTGCCGCACCGTTCCCTGGTAAACCAGGACGTAACTCACAGGTGCTCTAGCCGGTGATATCTAACCTAATCTGGGTACCCAACCCCCCCACCCTCAATCAATCGCTCTACTTCTTCCCAATTTCAGTAGTTTAAAATATCCAAGGGTGTTTTAAGGTTGTTTTTTGGGTGGGTTGTAAGTAGCTTTATAATTAGTATTATTTACCAATGGGTCTAAGGACAAGTAAGATCGAGTTAATTTAGTATTGAGATCTAGAATGCGTTCAAAAATAGTCTGAGAATGTGTCGTTAGAAACACATGTTTTTTGGAGATGTAACTGGGAGTTTTGTAGGCTAATCTGTTGGCTGTTGTGTTAATCCTTTCAAGCTTTTTAATTTTAGTGGAAGAGGCAGTGAGGTAACAAATGCTACCATAATCAAGAATTGGCCTAATAAGGGTTTTGTAAATTCTCAAACCTAATTGGAGTTTTAATTTACCATTTTGAAGGAGATCTTTTAAACTTTGTAAACGTCCCCAGGCTTTGGCGCAGATAGTGTCAATGTAATTACTCAACAAGGCATGGTGATCAAAGATTACTCCTAGAAATGTAGCTTTATTAGTAGTTTGAGACAATATTATTAAAAAGAGTTACAGAGTTGTTCTGGTCTGCTTTGTTTTTCTCTTTAAAATTTATAAGTTAGAATTTTGGGGGGTTGATTTTTATACGCAACTTGTTACACCATTTTTCCATTTCTTTGACAGCTATTTGAATATGATTAGTAGAAATATGTAATTTGTTTGCTGTACTCCAAATTGCGATATCATCAGCAAACTGGGAAATACTACAGTGAGAAAGCTTGGTGGAAGGGATATCATTGACATAATATAAAGAAGGGGGCTAAGAACAGAGCCTTGGGGAGTACCTGCTTCGATTTTAAACACATTAGAAAGCTTTCCTTTAAATTGAATTTGCATAACTCTGTCATGTAGGAAGGAGGATATTTGAAGAAGAACATTGAAGAAATTGGTAAGAAAGAGTAAAATGGCATGTGGGCAATTTTTTAACATTCTATAAGTAACCATATCAGACCCCGGGGATGACTTATTCCTACTTTGATTTAGAGCCTGCCTAATTTTGTCAATGGTAATTGGGTCAATGGGTAAAAAGTTATCAGTAAAGTTGAGAGTAAAAATTTCTTTGTTATCATTAATGAAATTATCGACAAAAGTTTTAAAACCTTGATCACAATGAGGAGTGTCGTGAATTTGATGGATTGAGTGCATAGTTTCAGCCAACAGATTAGCCCTGAACCTGATGGTCTTTAATTCTAATACCATTGTTGTCCATAAGTTCAGTATTTATGTCTTGATGGTTGGGGTTAATTTTCTTTTTAACTCTTTTCCAGAAAACACTTGGGTCAGTTTCATTATTAACTTTTTCTCCATAATTTTCCCAGTCATGAAGTTTTTGAAGTTTAATTTCCTTTTTTATTTCATAATTTAATTCTATTTATTTGTCTTTTGGTAATGGGATAATGGTTAAAATTATACTGCCTCCTAAGTTTAAGTTTAGCTTTTAATTTTTTTTGGTTTATTTTCCAAGAATAGGTCCCTCTTTTTGTTAATGGACAGTTACTGTTATAAGCCTCAGAGATGAGTAAAAAGTTCGTTAGTTAAATTATCTAGATTATAATTATTAATTTCCATGTTGTCTAATTTGTTCTGGAGAGTGACAGCATCTTTATTTAGGGTATCTTTGTAGCCTTCCCAGTCAGTATTTTTATGATTCCTGTAATAATTAGTTGGGAAACATTTAACTTTGTCTAGATTAAAATTTGTAATAATAACATAGTGGTCACTAAAGTTGGGTTCTTTGAAAATTTGAGTCGAAATGTGCCTTTTATTGAAATTATTTGTTACAATTATTAAGTCTAGGAGCTCTTCACTATTATTAGTAGGGTTCCTTCGTGTTTTAGTATCCATGTTACTGACAATTAAATTACGTGAATTTAAAGTTCTTAATAAAAATTTACCTGGGGAGGAGGTTCTGTTACAACCAAAGTAAGTATGGGCAGAGTTTAAATCACCTATTAGAATGGACTCCCCTTCCATGTAGTCAAATATATTTTCATTTACATAGTTTTGTGGTGGGTTATAGTAAGTTACAATTTTAACAGGATTAGGAGTATTTTGGCTGTTATTTCAATACTAATTACTTGATCATGTAGAAAAATATCTAATTGGTCTGTGTGAAAGGGAGTTTGTTTTTAATTGCAAGTAAGACTCCTTTATTATTGGACATATCTTTTCTGAGAATCTTGAAATTTGGAATATGAAATGGGTTGTCATGTGCTAGTTTGGTCTCATTAAGTAATATTATATCAGGAGTATAATCCTCTATATAATCATAAAGTATTTCCAATTTATTTCTTACCCCATTAATGTTTAAAAAGAGAAATGTGAGTTCTCTTTGGTTATTAATTTATTGATTGTTCTGATGGCGGTGTGCCAGTTGTGGAAGGTTTTTCTGGTAAGTTTACCAGTTGTTTGATGATTAACTCAAATAGCTCTTCTCCTTTGATGGAGACATTCAAATGCGACATTGCCAATGTGGCAGAATAATTAACGATATCACTGGTAGAAATCTTAAGATTAACTTTTTGAAAACAAAGCTTTAATCAATTCAGCTGTATAAATCATGAATTTAATTTTTTCCGATTTATCCATTTTGGCATTGATATCAACTGACGTTGATTTAACTACATTAGCGTATGTTTTTGTTTCATTTTCGTTTTGGGTTTTGGCAGCAGCTAGCCTGGCCTCTTTAAAACTAGGACAACCTTTGTAGAGGGCAACATGATTACCCCCACAATTTGCACATTTTTTGCTATCTTTTTTCTGTGTACAATCTTTCAGTTGATGTTCTGCCCCACATCTTAAACATTTTGAATTATATTTACATTCTTTTATGGTATGACCAAACCCCTGACATTTTTAGCACTGAGTACTATTTGGTAGTTCTTTATAGTATTCCACTCTGTGTTTCATATAACCAATGTATAGCCCATTTGTTACCATATCGTCGGCATCTTCTTTATTGTCCAAAATAACTTTTATTTTCCATGTGGGTTGCTTTGTAACGTTTGAAATAAATCTCTTTATATAATTCGGGTTGTAGGCTTGGTCTGTAAGGGTAATTTTTATTTCCTCTTCGGTTATTTCGGGGTTTATCCCACATAGTACTACCCCATAGCTGGGTAAATTTCTGTTTTGTGGAATTTTCGGTTTTGGTTTGCCTAGTTCGGTTTCTTGAGAACAGGGTTGCAAAAGAATATTTGCTGATTTCTCATCATAAGGATATATCAAGATAGCGCTGTTTTTTACTGGTTTAACAGTCGCTGTTAGTACATTAGGTTTCTTTTTTTTGATAAGGCTCGTAAGTTTAATAGCATTTCTCAGTACATTCGGATTAATGTCGTATTTTTGAACCAAAATTGGTTGAATACCTTTCTTTAGATTTGAAGGTTGATCTTGAGCTGAGTTTGGATTCTCAATTGGACTGGTAGCGAATTTTCTTTTCTTAGATTTTTGAACTAACCGAAGGCCCTCCTCGTCTAAATTCAGTGGGCCCGGGTTTGGTGGACCAACATCCCCCCTTGTATTTGCCATACTGGCAAACACATCAAAAACAAAACAAATACAAAACAACTTACGCCAAAAGTAATACAGAACAAAAACGAAATAACTAAATAGAAGATGATTGCCTCGAACGAAAATAACACGGAAACGAGGAAAGGAAAAGAACTGCAGTCAAAAACCAAACGAAAATAATTCCGGAAACAGATTAAAAACGAATACGTCATCACAAGACACGCTTCGCCCCTTTATTATAGTTTAGTTTTATGGTAGGTTGGGGTATTTATACCGTTCCAATGGCGTAAAGCCGCTCCTTCGGAATTTGGGTTTTTTTAGACAATGGGTCGAGAGAGGGCCGAAGGAAGTGGTGTATTAATTGGATTCATAACGGTGGAGTTAAATTGGAAGGGTAATTTGGATGTGGACTGGCAACATATAAACAATGGCAGGCCAGGCCCTGATGTCGCCAGCCCCTAAATTTGGCCTAGTTTAAAATTTGATGAGTGAAATTTTTCTTGTACGAGGCAATGGAAATTGAAGAAGATTCAATAAAACAGGAGGGTCCAAAAAAGGAGAACATAATAAAAGAAAGTATGACCTAATGAGGGTATCAGCAGAGCGAAAGGCCTGGAGAAAGCCCTGGGGAGGGGGAAACCGACAGAAAAAGAAATCCCACCACCGACTGCACCGTATCCCCAGTTGCCCAGGTACTTACTCTCAGGTGCTCGAGCCGGTGGTATCTAACCTAATATGGGCACCCCCCCCCCCACCCGCAACCAGACGCTCTACTTCTAACCAGTTTTTATAATTCAGCATATCAAGAGGTACTTTAATATTATTCTTAGGGTGGATGATAAGCAGTTTAATTATGATATCCTTAGCTAAGGGATCTGTCAACAGGTAATTCCGGGTTAGATTTGTATTTCATTCAATAATGTGATCCCTAAGGGTTTGAGAATGAGTTGTTAAAAGCACTTCGTGCTCAGAAATATAATTTGGAATTTTATAGGCAAACCTGTTGGCTGTTGTACTAATTCTTTCAAGTTTCCTAAGATTGGTAGGAGAGGCAGTAAGGTAGCAAATACCACCATACTCCAAAATCGGTCTAATGAGGGTTTTATAAATTCTTAGGCCTAGTTCGGGTTTTATTTTACTATTTTGGAGAAGATTTTTTAAACTTTGTAAACGTCCTAAGGCTTTACCACAGATGGTATTAATATAACTACTAAACAGAGCATGGTGGTCAAAAATTACACCTAGAAAAGTGGCTTCTTTTGTGTTTGAAATTACGTTGCTAAATAGATTAGTAGAAGTGTTGAGGTTTGGTTAATTCCTTTCTTTAAAATGAACAAGTTGGGATTTTGGGGGGTTAATTTTTACATGCCATTTATTACACCATTTTTCAATTACTTTAACTGCCTTTTGAATACGATCAGTGGAAATTTGGACTTTGTTTGTGGTATACCAAATTGCCAGATCATCAGCAAATTGGGAGATATTACAATGGGCAAGCTCAGTGGAGGGGATATCATTGACATAGATAATATAAAGCAGGGGGCTTAGGACAGAGCCTTGTGGGGTACCTGCATTGATTTTAAAAACATTAGATAATTTCCCTTTTAACTGGACATGCATGAGCCTATTTTGGAGAAAAGAGGAGATAAGTCTAGTATAGTAAATGTTTAAGTTTAGATTATTGAACTTGTATCTTAGGCCATTATGCCAGGTATTGTCAGACGCCTTTTCTGCATCTAAAAAGAGGGCGCTAGTAACCTTTTGAAGGGATAAACCACTTCGAATATCGTGGACTAGTCTGAAAAGTTGGTTAGGTAAAAGGTACCCTTTTTATTCCTAAAGCCACATTGAAATTTGCTAAAAAAATTAATCGCTTCAAGGTGAGTTCTAATACGGGAGGCAATAATTCTTTCGAAGGTTTTACCTATACAAGAAGGTAAACTTATGGGCCTAAAATTGTTGGGGTAAAGTGGGTTTTTCTTTGGCTTAGGAATAACAATGACTTTGGTTTCTTTCCAGGGGTCTGGGAGGTAACCTACTCGGAAGAGTAAATTAGAGAAATTTGAAAGAAAGAGTAATAAAGTAACTGGGCAGTTTTTTAACATTCTATAAGTGACGTTATCAGTCCCAGGGGAGGAATCATTTTTACTTAATTTTACGGCTTGATTGATTTCATCAGTGGTAATTGGGTTTGTGAGTAGTTCATCCTTAACAAAGTTGGGATTAAGAGCTTCCTGGTTTTCATTAATAAAATTATCTAAAAGGTTTTGAAGTTATGGTCACAGTCAGGAGTATCATGGATTTGGTGGATGGAATGCATAGTTTTAGCCAACAGATTAGCCTGTTCTTGGTGATCTTTAATTTTAGTACCATTATTGTCAATAAGTTCAGTGTTTAAATCAGGTGGTTGGGGCTTATTTTTTTATTCTTTTCCAGAAAATACTAGGGTTAGATTCATTATTTACTTTATTACAGTAGTTCTCCCAGTCATGAAGTTTTTGAATTTTTATTTCCTTTTTTATTCCATAGTTGAGTCTATTAATTTGCCTTTTCATAGTGGGGTCATGGTTATTATTATAGTACCTTCTAAGTTTACGTTTTGCTTTAATTAAGTTCATAATTTTAGAGTTAATTTTCCAGTAGTGGGTTCTAACTTTTGTGAGTGGACAATTTTTGTTGTAGGCTTCAGAGATGGATTTGGAGATTTTATTACTTAAGTTGTCAATATTTTGCTTATTAATTTCCATGTTACTTAACATGGTTTGCAAATCTAGGGCCTCCTTAGTTAAGAAATCTTTATAACCCTCCCAGTCAGTATTTTTATAATGCTTGTAATACTTACAGTAGTTTGGGACTGTTAATTTTATTAACTTTGTAGGTAGAGATGGCAACATAGTGGTCACTTAGACTAAGTTCCTCAAAGAATTGAGTAGAGATGTGTTTCTTATTAAACTTGTCAGTAACTATAATGAGATCTAGAAGCTCCTCACTGTTATTAGGGTTTCTTCTGGTCATGGTGTTCCGGAACATGGACGACCTGTTTTGTGATGATATCGAACAATTCTTCCCCCTTTATTGAGATGTCCAGATGTGAGAGAGCCAGGGTTGCTGAGTAATTGGCTATGTCGCTAATTGATATTTTTAAATGAAGTTTCTGGAGGCAGGCTTTAATTAACTCAGCTGTGTAGGCCATGAATTTTACTTTTTCTGATTTTTCAATTTTTGTGTTAATTTGAACTGGTTTTGGTTGTGCAACATCGGCATATGTTTTCCCCTGTTGGTTGTTTTGGATTTTAGATGCCTCGATTCTTGCATTTCTGAAGGTGGGGCACCCTTTGTATAAGTTGTTCTTTGTGGGAATTAAGACTGGTCGAGCGGCGAAAGCCGCTGCTTCGGAATTTGGCCTACTCGAGTAAGTGAGAAATTAACAATAGCCTGTAGCATAATAAAGGACCAACGGATCTAAACTGGAGGAGTAAGTAAAAAAACACAAGAGTGCAAAACAAAGGCGGGATGATGAGAAAGCGTATTGGTTTGGAAAAACCCCAGGGGAGGAACAAATTTAACCTACACCCCACCTCTGACTGCACCGTTCCCTGTAAGAAAACAGGACATAACTCACAGGTGCTCTAGCCAGAGGTTACTAACCTATCGGGCCCCCCACCCTCAACCAACCCCTCTACTTCTTCCCACTTTCTATAATTTAAAATATTGAGAGGATTTTTTGTATTAATTTTTGGATGGGTGGTAGGGAGTTTAATTAGAGTGTTAATTGCGAGTGGGTCAGAGAATAAATAAGACCTAGTTAATTTAGTGTTTAATTCAATAATACGGTCGGTGATAGTTTGAGAATGGGTAGTTTGAAAGACTTGCTTTTAAGAAATGTAGCTTGGGATTTTATAGGCTAACCTGTTGGCTGTGGTATTAATTCTTTCTAATTTGTTGATAGTAGAGGGGGAGGTGGTGAGGTAACAAATACTACCATATTCTAAGATTGGTCTTATGAGTGTTTTATAAATTTTAAGACCTGTTTCAGGTTTAAGTTTACTATTACGTAACAGTTCTTTTAAATTTTGGAGACGACCCCAAGCTTTGGCATTTATTTTATTAATATAATTTGTAAACAGAGCATGGCGATCAAAAAGAACTCCCAGAAAGGTGGCTTCACTAGAATGAGACTGTTATTAAAAAGAGTAACAGTGGTTTTGGGATCATTCTTGTTAATTTCCTGAAAATTTACTAGCTGGGACTTTTGGGGGTTTATTTTTATACGCCATTTATTACACCTTCAATTTCCTTAATTGCCTTTTGGACATAGTCTATGGAGATATGGGTTTTGTTGGCAGTGCTCTAGATAGCAATGTCATCTGCGAATTGAGAAATATTGCAATGATGACAATTATTAGCAGGTATGTCATTGACATAGATTATATAAAGGAGAGGACTAAGGACAGATCCTTGGGGGGTACCTGCGTTAGGTCTAAAACTGTTGGAGAGTTTTCCTTTAAATTGAACTAGCATTGACCTATCACTGTGTCGGTGTCCGTTCTTGGTCTGGGTGGCCTTGTGAGTCGTTTGGCAGTAAGTGCAATAGTAAGTAGTTGAGGTAGGTGGTCTGATCCTAAGTCCTCTCCAATTCTGAAGTCGATAACACGGTGATTGAGTGATGGAGAGATTAGACAATAGTCAAGTTGTTCTGGTGAAGTCCCTTTGTCTGGGTAAGAAGTCGGAGTACCGTCATTGAGGCAAATAACCTCGGTCGAGTCAAGTATTTGAAAAAGTTCCCTACCGCTGGTGTTTGTAATGCGACAGCCTAATTCAGTATGTTTAGCGTTGAGGTCACCAAGTATCACAAAATTTGAATAAGTGTTGATCAGTTGAAGGTAAAATTGTGTAGGAAATGCAGCCTTTTTCGGAGACTCGTAGGTTGTAACTGAAAAGTTTGTTTAATTCTAAGTAAAATTTCTTGATTGCAATAATTACCCCTTGGTCAGAGGTTTTTTCGAGTGTGACAGGACATGTAAACTGAATAGGTCAGAGTCCTAATTTTGGGAGTAAAGTAGTCAATTTTACCTGTTGATGTTTGGGCGCAATAATCCGTTACTTTCAGCTTGCTTCACCCACTTTTTCAGGGCTCGTGTCTTCACCCACTTTTTCAGGGCCCGTTTCTTCACCCACTTTTTCAGGGCTCGTTTTAGGTAGCATGTTCAAGGAAGTCATTTTAAGCATGTTTCAAGGAGAGGAGACCTTTCTGGGTTTACTTCGATGTCTTCTTAGCCTTGGAGGGTGATGACTTCTTCTTCAGTTCTGCCTTGATGTTGGAGATGTCTATGGCCAGTCCGAGGTGAGCCCATGCCTTCTGTTGGATGACGGTTGCTTTTTGGTAGTCAGTTGGTGGTTTGTCTTCTTCGGTGGGGATGAGGTGGTGCAAGACGTCTCCCAGGAAGTAGATGAAATAGGCTTGATGATATAGTTTGGTTGAAATCCTTGGTAGTAGTTGGTAGGTGGTAGATGTTGGTCCTTTGGTTCCTCTGGTGGGAATGTTTATTATGTTCAGTGCGTGTGGTATCCAGTTCCGTTCGAGTGGGGTGGGGACCCACTCCTTCGGACGAGGGCAGAATTACAGAAAAACAACAAAAACACTAAGGCGAGATCAGAACAATTTGGAAGGGAGCTAGGTGGCGGAGACAACCAAAAAAAGAGGGATGGAGGTGAAAATGGAAAACGGCTCAGGATGCTAACAAAAAATGACAGAATCTGGGGAAGAGGCGGTCGGCAAGGTCTGGACTCAAACCCATGGAATCCCCAACTAAGCCTACTAAAAAAAAAGAGAAGTCTGATCACAAGCAAGCTCATATATACCTTTCTGCTTGAGTGCACAGCAGTGTGCTGCATCTCTGATTGGTTGGTTCTGGTCTGATGAGCAATCTCATTGGTTGATTTATCTGTGCTTTGGTTGGCCAAATGGCTGAATTATCTGTGCTCTGATTGGCTACTTGACAGGGTAGTTTGACTGGCTGGGTGAGCAGGGCTGTGGTGGGACAAAAGCTTTTCTACTTATATACATATATGGTATGGAGAGGTCTGAGGGTCAAGAGGTTGGTCACTTTGGGGAGCAGAACTCCATAATGTTTGGATTCCCCCTTGTCTCTTCACCAGAGGACTTTTGAAAAAGTACATATGTGGTTTGCTGGTCAAATACCCCAAATTGTACATGAAACTACATTCTGATACAAATTTGTCTATAAAGTGCTATCTGTTAGTGAGAATCTTTGATTTATATATTAGCTTCAAGGCTGTCAAATCAATGAATATGGGAGTAAATCTGGCATCCTGGCATTGCATTTAATCATGTGTTACACATGTAAAATTCAGACTTACCCCTACACTGTCATGTCTGCTTAGACACTGCAGCAGTGTGTTCAGAGCAATTTATTTTTCTCCATCTTTAATTAGGTCTCTACTTGTTGGTGTTCCATGTAATTGTTCATCAGGGCAATATGTCTCAA
Source organism: Holothuria leucospilota (assembly GCA_029531755.1). Lineage (NCBI taxonomy): Eukaryota > Metazoa > Echinodermata > Holothuroidea > Aspidochirotida > Holothuriidae > Holothuria > Holothuria leucospilota. The sequence continues at coordinate 4,789,298 of CM055979.1, read as the reverse complement.
ACTGAGGTGCAAATTTGAGGCCATCAGCCAAGTCAGAGACAAAAAGGAGGAGTAGATTCAATGAGAAGACTTCCATACAATGAATGCCTGTATGGGATGTTTAGCATCTTAGGTAAGTCTTAATAATACATGGAATCAATAATGTCATGTTGCATGACAGGGATTGATATATCAATATGATACTCTAACAGAGGACAAAGAAAAGTCAAATAATGCTAGTTTAGGGTAATGAGTCAAGGCTACCGTCCTGATCAGTCTGATACATTTAGCGGAAAACCACTTTTGTCTGTGGTCTTATTTAATGTTCATCAAAACATAATTCACAGACTTATTAATTAACAGAATAAGCTACATCTACTTTCACAGTTGTTGGTCATTTTTGTAATTTCATCGTATATTGCTGAAAAGTTTATTCAATGGGTACTCCAGCTGAAGCAGTATGCCAAATTGAAAAGAAACAACTAATTTGTCCCATTAGACAGGTTACCATGCATGGAAATACCATAGCATTTTTCATGATATGTATAACGAAAGGTATCATGTTTTTCAAGCACATGTATCGAACAAAGTATTGTAATAATAATTTCATTTCATTAATTGTTTTGGCACATTAATTATGGAATAGAACTTTAACATTATTCTTTTTCCGATAAATATTCTAATAAATGTATAAAGAGAAAGTGATTGGTCCTTATAGGTTGAACTAGTTGATTCATTTTCTAAAAGCAAAAAAATAGTCATTGCAGTAAATACATTAGAAATCACTTCAAGTAAAATGATTATGTATAAAAAATAATAGCATTTGGAATAGTGAGTGTTAAGATTCTTTTGATTCATTTTCAGTATAGTATAATGTCAGTTCAGTGTTAAACAAATAAATAGCCTTGTTGTTTCCTTTCATCTGTTACTAACTTGAATGACTTGTCAAGTACTAGTAATGCCTGGGTCTACTACAGCTGTATGCAAAGTGTGTTCCTCCATACTGGTGCATTTTATGACCTCATTACCATACAGTATCACCATGATTATCAAAGAACATTTTCTTGTTCACAGCTGGGCAGATTGTAAATTACACCAAGGTGCCTGAGAGATCACATATACATAGCAACCAGCATTGCAGCACAGGGGTGGAATCCTGCCTTAGCAGATTCTATGTTGCTAAACTCAGGCAGACTTAACACCAAGAATCCCAGTGAGGTAAGTACGCTATGCATAATCTATTCAAATAGTTTACCCATAGTCTGCCAATTGTGATGCCCATGCTTTGTTTGAATCTATAGAGCAGTAAAGATTAAAGATTTCTTAAAGGTAAAAATCAGCCCCCCTCCTCACAAATTGCTTTGCAAAAAAAAAAAAAAATCAGCAAGTCATACAAGTACTTCTGAAGATTTTTCTGAACATAACTATTTGAAACACAAGATAAAGCAAGGAGTCGTTTTCCATGAATTTAACAATTCACTAACGAAATTATTGTCACATGATCAGGAGCCACCCACCATTCCTAAATTAGGATGACAGGGTATTTTGATTCTGATTGCAGTGATTGGGATGACTTCATTTTCCCTTTGATGGTTTACATTGTCACCCTTGGAAGAAACAACATTCATGACATCCTGGTCTTATAGTGTTCATGCGACTTACTTAAATGCACTCAAAAAATACAGGAAATGTTGAAGTCTTTGGCCATTAGTATTAGTTCTATAACAACCGAAAATGGTATGAAGAGAGTTCAGGTCACCTACAAGTAAGTATTATCATAAAGAGTTTGAAGATATCTTCATTTAGCTTCACTTCCGGGGGGGGGGGGTTGTAGATTGCGATTATTTGTAAAGGTCTAGGTTGGTTGATGAGGGGAATAGCAATACTGATACACTGATCTGGGAGATTAGAAGTATCTTTAATAGTAACTGGCATGTTAGAACTAACTCCTACCAAAGCACCACCCTGGCTTGCTGAAATATTAATTCTGTGGATTTTAAAACCATCAATTCTGTGGATTTTGAGGGGAATAGCAATACTGATACACTGATCTGGAAGATCAGAAGTAACTTTAATAGTAACTGGTATGTTAGAACTAACTCCTACCAAAGCACCACCCTGGCTTGCTGAAATATTAATTCTGTGGATTTTAAAACCTTCAATTGGGAAAACATCATCTTTTACTAGTTTGGTTTTATTAAGTATAACATCTGGGTTAAGTTCCTGTAAATAATGAAGAAGCAATTCTCTTTTATTCCTGGCTCCATTAATGTTTAGATGGAGAATGGTGAGTTTTGTGTCACTTTTCATGATGGACCCTCATCAGAATTTCTCCTGATTTTTTCGATTGCTTCTGCATGTTCTAGGAATTGTGGGTTTTTAAGTGTATGGAACAATTCTTCTCCCCTAGTGGCCAGTCCTAGATGTGCCAATGCTAAATTAGCAGAATATGAAAGTACATCTGAGGCTTTAATCTTAGTGTTGCATTTAATTAAACACGTACGAATCAGTTCTGAGCAGAACATTGTTATGTTGATCTTTTAATTTTTGGGTAATTTGTTCGAGACCTCAATCTCAGTACCTTCTGCATATATATTTCTGTTTTGGTTGTAGCTTGACTTCTTGTCTAGCTGAGTAGTAAAACTGAGAAGCCCTTGTATGAGGAGATATGATCACCCCCACAATTGGCACATGTTTTTCTCAGCTTTTTCCTTTTTACAGTTTTTGATCGAGTGGCTAACACCACATCTGAAATATCTTTGTTCATTTGTGCATTTGTAAAATTTGTCCAAATCCTTGACATTGATAACATTGCAAAATAGTGGGCAATTACTGATATTTTTCTGCTCCGTGCTTTTGGTATCCCAGAGCAATACCTTCATTGATCAGTTCCTCTTTGTCAGCTTGATCTTCGAAGGCTATTTTCATTTTCCAGGTGGGAGCCTGGGTAATTTTACTAAGTAACCGTTTAGAAAATTTTGGTTTAAACCCTAGGTCTTCCAATTCATGAACAATTTGTGTTTCCTGGATGTCTGGGCTGAGACCACAGAGGACTATACAGAAGAGTTGGTTTTCTTTTTGCTGAACAACTCGTGGTTTGGGGTTACCCAGTTCACTATTTTGATTCCAAGGCCTTCTGTTGTCTGGTGGTGGTTCCACTCCTTTCGACGTGGTGATGTCCGACAGCACTGCTCCTAGGAAGTGCATCAGCTTTCCCTTGGGCTCCGTCAGCTGCACCATAGTATCTTCTCGGAGTTGGTGAAAGAGCTGGGTATTGCACTCTTCACTTGTCTGACTGTCTCTTGGTGTTGACACTCCAGGGCTTCCAGATGCTTTCAGTGTTGCTCCTTCAGGGTGGTCATCTCCTCTTCATGCTTCCTCTGGATGTCTTCAATTAGCTGTGAAGAACAAAAATATCATTAGCAGTGGTCTGGGGTTGGGCATGGGAATGGGGACACACAGGACTCTCGGGGGCTGCTGGGTCTTCTTGGGCTGGGTCTTCTTTGCTGCTTTGGGGATGGCTTGTTGGTACCTGGGACATCCCTTGAAGCTGGTCATGTGGCTCCGGCTGCAGTTGGCACATTGTGGTTTCTCCTGGTGGCTGATACAGTCAGCAAGGGCGTGATGACCAGTGCAACATAGACACGTCTTGCGATGTTGGTAGCTTCCAGCATAGTGACCAAAGCGTTGGCAGTTGTGGTACTGGATGAGCGATGTCATCTTTCTGACTTTCTCCACTCAGTGGTGCTGGTATCCGATGAAGACACCCTTGGTGACTGCACGGTCCAGCTCTTTGGTGGTATCAAATGTCACAGCGGCTTTCCAAGGTCGCAGATTTCGTGTCCTTCTTGAAGAAATGCCTGAAAGAACAAACTTTGAGGTTAGTGTTACCCTACTCCTCGGCGACATCCTCTTTGTTTCAGTTTCAGTTTATTCTCAGTTCATCCTCAATATGAGGTATAAGAGACTTAGGTAATTACAAAAGATACATAACACAGTTTGTAACAAAAAGCATAAGGCTTCAAGATAAGTAATAAAAAAATAAATAAAAAATAAATAAAAATAAATAAATAATAATAATAATAACAATAATAATAATAATACACAAAAAGGAGAGAAAAAAGAAAGGAAACAAAAATACGTGAAATTACAAACTTAGAAACCTACAAATGACGTCAGATCAGAATAAGACACTAAAGAGTGCAATTCGATAATAGGGAACATACTACAATATAACTCAGAGAGTAGTTCAGGCTTCAGTTCTGATTGGTAAAGTTCATTGATGGGATGTTTTAGAAACTGTGAATGATGTCTGGGTGTAGCCCAGCGATGACTCCTTCTGACTCTGCTGGTGGCTCTGTCTTCTCCTTGGGCAATCTCGCTGTCAGGGTTCTTCCTCTGATCGGCTTCCAATCTCCTAGCAGAGTCTTCTGGGATGTTCCGTTCCAGGCCGCTATGATAATGAGTCCTCTTCTTGAAGTCTTCATTCCTTTGATCTGGGCGACAGTCCTCTATGTAACGTCAGATGGCGATGGGGTTTCGTAGGTCTGATGGTAACCTGGTAAGGATGACTGGATGCTTTTAATCGTAGTCCAGTTGGTTTCTGGATAGTCCTTCTGGCATTGGTGAGTCTGTACACTGTCTCTTAACTCGAAACTAGCTGAAACTCTATCTCATCTTCAGCAAGTTGATTCACCTTTGGGATCTCTGGAGTAAGTTGAGTACCTTCCATAGTAGATGAAATCTTCGGTTATAGGGTAAAGCAATGCTCACTCCATGGTTCCAGTGTCTGGAATGATCAAAATTTTGGGTAATTCCATACCGTTTGAGTGGGGGGGAACCCACTCCTTTGGACTAGGGCTAGACTAGAACTGTAAGAAAACACTAGGGCGGGAGAAGGAAAGACACCAGACAAAGGAGCACAATAGCAAAATCTGGAAAAGTGGAAAACAGCTCAGGTTGCTAAATAAATGGGGATAATTTGGGGAGGAGGCGGTCAGCGAGGTCTGGACTGAACCCTGGGACACCCAGAACTAAACCTACTAATAAAGAAAAAAGACCCCACCACTGACTGCACTGTTCCCTGCAAAAAATGGGTATTAATTGACAAGGGCTCTAGCTGGTGGCATCTAACCAAATTGGAAACCCCTCCCCCCTCCCTTCACCAAGCTCTCCACCTCCTCCCATTCGTTAAAATTAAGTACCTCTAAAGGACAAATAGTGCCATTTTTTTGTGAGTTGTGAGAAGCTGGACGATGGTGTTACGAATTAAAGTATAATTGTGAATTTGATTCTTTGTAAGATGCAATTGAGGGATTTAAGCCGCTTGAACAACGGATTTTCTCTGGAGGTTAAACATGCTATTTAGAGATGTAGGAGGCGATGTTGTAGACTATTCATAGGGTTTTAATGTGGATCTTATTAAGCCTTTCAATATTGGCCTTGGAAGGAGAAATAAAACAAATGCTCCCATACTCAAAAAGAATTGGGTGGGTAAGTGTATTGTAAATTAATAAGAGAGTATTAATTTACTCTCTTATTGGCAGTTAGGTTGATGTTTTGTAACAAGTTTAGTCACAAAAGGAGTCACAATCAGCTCATGTATAGCTTTCTTCTTGAGTGCACAGCAGTGTGCTGCATCTCTGATTGGTTGATTCTGGTCTGACGAGCAATCTCATTGGTTGATTTATCTGTGCTCTGGTTGGCCAACTGGCCAACTTCGAGTATCTGTGGAGAGCAAAAAGATACGTTAGATGTAGTCTGGGGTGGGGTGGGGGGACACCAGGTCCTTTCAGGTTTTTGGCAGCTGAGTCTTGTCGTTTCTACTAGGGGCTGTTGGTATCTGGAGCATCCCGTGTAGCTAGTGATGAGTCCTCTGCTGCAGTTGGTGCATCATGGTTTGTACCTCGGTGTAGGGCAGTTGGCCAGAGTATGGTGACCGGCCCATCGAAGACGCATCTTATGATGTTGGAAATTCCCGGCAAAGTGGCCAAAGCATTGACAGTTGTGGCCCTGGATGTGTGTTATCGGCTTTCTGATCTTCTCCATATAATGATCATGAAATCCAATGAAGACGCTATTTTGGACTGCCCTGTCCATCTCGCAGTTGTCCTGGAACGCCACTCCTGCCTCCCACGTTGGTGTTCTGGTCCCCTTCTGGTAGAATTGCCTGAAAGATATAATGGTGAGACCGTTAGCTTTACCTTCGAGCTCCTCAGGAACTCTTCTCCGGTGACCTCTGGGTGAAGTCCCACGATGATGTCTTCGGCTGCTTCCAGTCTTTCCTCCCTCTCCCTTTGCAGTCAGACTGTGGGGGTCTTTCCTAGGATTGATGGTCCTTCAGTAAGGTTTTCTGAGATGAGGTGTCCTGGGCTGCGATGATCCTCACTGTGTTGTCCGTACTCTGATGGCTGGCGCATTGGGGTGGCTAGCTTCAATGTAATGCTGAATCTCCATGGGGTTCCTCATCATTCAGGAGGCCTCTGAGAATGACAGGATAGCGGAAATTGTTCTGTCCTTTCTGGTTCCTGTCTGGGCCATGGTGGTTCGTCTGTTGCCTGTCTCTTCTCGTTCCTCGTAACCAGCTGGAACTGCCTTTCATCCTCTTCTTGCTGCGATTTTGTTCGAAAAGTAGTTGTCAGCCGCGATGAGTCCATGTGGTCAGCAGGACTGAGAAATTTCTCTGAGAGCAAGTTCAAGATGTAAGGTTTTTGAGTGTTTGGTTCCACTGCTGGGAATGTAACTCTTGAAGGGTTTAGGGTTTAATTTGTACCAGATGGGAATAGTTATTTATGGGGTTGGGGCTCTTAATGCTTAATATTTACCTCACATATGTTGGCTGTAGTATTATTTTTAATGCCAATGGCAACCCCGCCCTTGTATCTGGTTACATCTTTCTTATAAATTTTGTAGTTATCAATTTCTAGGAGAATATGTTTATCTAGTTTAGTTTCATTCAGCAAAATAATGTTTGGATTAATGTTATTAATGTGGATATGTAGGAGATCAACTTTATGGCGGGCAGCATTGATGTTTAAATGAAAGATTTGAAGTGGTGACCATTTCCCTGGTTTTCTCCTGAAAGTCTTCTAACAATTGATTTGACCTTTCCCCCCATTTGTATACTTTTGAAGCATCTGCTTTCCAGAAATTGTTAAGTTGAGATGATTTAATGCCAGCATAGAGGCATAAGAAAGCACATCTGAAGGTTTAATAGTAAGTTCATCAATTTTTCCATTCTGGACAGTTTAGCTTCAACTTCAGTTTTAGGCACCTGGGTCGCCTGGGCATAGGTTTTTGGTTGATTAGCTTTTTGAGTCTCTATTCTCCTGTCCTTGAATTTGGGGCAGCCCTTGTAGAGAGCTACATGTCCCACCTCCCCCCTCCCATCCCCCTCCCCTTCCCCTCCCCCTCCCCCATTAGCACACTTCTTTTCTTCTTTCTTTTTGTCACAATGTTTATGATTGTGGTTTTGACCACATCTCAAATACTTTGGTTCGTTTTCTGGACAAACCCTTCGCATAGAACATTGTGTCACCTGGGGTTATTCTTGGTATGGCTCAACTCGTGTCTAGTATATCCAAAAAATACACATTCTTTCAATAATATGGCTTTTTCTTTCTCATAAGTATCATTTTAACTTTCCAAGTGGATTTCCCATAGCCTTGGATATGAATGGTCAAGCATTTTTAACTTCATAACCTGTATCTTCAAGTTTTAATCATAACCGATCTTCCTGTACGTCAGGATGAATCCCACAGATTACTACTATTACGGGTGGGGTCTTTCTTCTGGGGGATGTTTGGACTTGGTTTGGATGTAGAATCAGATTTCCAGAGTTTAGGATTGCATTGGCAGAGCGTTGATCATGGAGGAAGATAATTACAGCGTTATTTCTAGTGACCTTAGTCTCTCTAATGGTAGCCATGGTTATCTTTTTATTAATGTAAGGAGCTAGATGAATTGGGTTTCTCACTACATCTTTGTCAATACTTGTAACTATGATATGCTCAATTGAGTGGGATTCTGGACTCTTTCCTGCTGAAGACAATTTTCTCTTTTTTTCCTTTGGTTTTGACACAAGGGTAAATTGACTTTCCTCTGCAGGGTCTAAATCAAAAATACTGGGTTTGTCTGCCATGATGGTAAACAACCTCAAAGTAAATTTAAAACTTAATGGCCAACAGAAAATAACCAATAACAATACTTACACACACACACCAAACACACAACAGAAAATAACACTAAGAGGTCGAATAATACAAAATAACACAAAAGAAATCGCAATTGAAAAATAAACATGAGAGCTTGAGAGTACACATTTGTTTGCTATCACTATACAATAAAAAAAAAACAAAGAAAAAAGCAAAGTCGGCTAATTAACTGGTCTGCCCCAGCTAGGGCACCCCAGTCTGACATGCAACTGACTTCATCGGCTGGCCAACCAATTTTAGAGGCAAGTGAGAGGAATGCCAGAGTACCCAGAGAAAAACCCAAGTACATCGAGCAGGGTTCAAACCCATGCACATATGAAACACATTGGTACACAGCAGCTGGAATAGACCACTCTGCCACTCGACGACCCAAAAATGAAGAAGCACAAGCAAGCTCATATATAGCTTTCTGCTTGAGGGCACAGCAGTGTGCTGCATCCCTGATTGGTTGGTTCCTGTCTGATGAGCTATCTCATTGGTTGATTTATCTGTGCTGTGGTTGGCCAACTGGCTGGAATTATCTATGCTCAATTGGCTAATTCACCTTCTACCTTACCTTGTTCTGTGGCTCTTCTGTGCTCTGCAATATGCACTTTCATGGGGCATTTTTTAGCCAGTGTAGTGTTCCCCACAACTATATGACACAGAGTAAACACAGGGAGCATGATCATTGGGCAAAGGGTCCTTGGGATAACTGAGAATATCCCATAACTTGTTGGAACGAGAATAAAAGGTTTTTACAACCTGCATGGTCCAAACTTTTGCAGATCTTGTCAGATACTCCCTAGATGTAGGGCATGAAAGTTACAACCTTGTTGGAGCACAGAAGAGCCACAGAATTAAGGTTAAGCTGGAAAATTATGCTTTGGCAGGGCATGCCTGCTATAGCAGCCATACACTTAAATGGAATGCAAGTATCCACAAAGTAAAGCTCTTGAGTGAGAGCAAATGAAAAATCAAGTTAGCCACAGGTGGAATAGTTTGCTTTAATCCCATCACAGCTCTGCTCACCCACCAGCTAGCCAAACTGACCTGACTATCAGCCATACTGCCCTGTCAGTTAGCCTTAATAGGCTAAATTTGAAGTCATCTGACAGTGTTCACACTGAAACTCATTTAGATGATTTCACTATGTATGCAGGGACCAAGCTTAATTGGATTAAGTAACAGATACACAGTTTATGGTTCCAAAAATAGGGTCTGGATCTCTTAGCAGATGAGTGCCTAACGTATGTTTTTTGTTCTTTTTCTACATCAAGGAAAGCAAGCCAGTAAGCCACAACTAGAAAAAGGCCGTGGTCGTCTCGACTTGAACCAATTGGTTGGAAACTGGGGCGTTAAACCTCATCTAACCTAACCTAACCTAACCTACATCAAGAATGAAATCTTCGGTTGTACAAATCCACATTGTTAACTTTGCAGTCAATCTGTTGCTACAATTAAAAACAAAGGAAGAAAAAAGTCAACTAAATTCAAAATAAAAGAGGAAAAAGAAAAACTATAAAACACTTTATTGACGATGGTTTTGGTCTTCAGCTAAATACAAGATCTTTTCTTTTTCAGATTTGCAGAGAAAGCAGGAGAGTGAGGCCATGGTGCATGAAGCCCTAAACTGAAGTGAAGTATCTGCCTACCCCAGCTGTCATATAACAGCGCTTTGAAGTGTTATGGCCCAATTGAGGAGCATCCATCCACCCCCAGCTGTCATTATGATACTTTGAAGGTAAAGTGGGTCAAGTATGATGATAGCAAATAAAATTTCAATAGTTCCTGGCCTGAACAGTGACTTTAGTATCCCTGATACACTTAATTAACCTTCCTTGTAATGTTTGCATATATGAAAATTAATTCAGGAGCAGACAAGTTTGCCTTGATTGTAGCCATTTAGCTGTTCTCCAGTGTTTTTGCTTTTCTTTGGGGAGGGACTAAATTTCTTTTTTTAGGGGGTTGTGGGGGTCTCATCTTAGTCACTGTTTATGTTTTGTAGAAACAGAGCATCTAAAAAATTACTTTTCTAAGGCTGAGACATACAACCACTCTTTTCATTTGTTAGTGTGAGAAGTAAATCCACATGGGGTGTCTTGAAAAAATGCATGGAATGAGAAATGGTAATGACATCATGTGTTTAACCCAAGGCTGAGTTGGATTCCCATGATTTCAATAGGATGTTAGCACAGTGTTCATCAGTGGGGAAGATAAGAAATGAGGTATTAGTGACAGTTTTGCTGTTTTCCATTTTAGCAGTGACTTTAGCATTTTTAATTAGTTCTGCAAGTTTTTTATGGCATTGCTTAGTATAGTTGGTAATCAAACCTGCATGTTACATTTCTGTTGAAAATCAGGGTTGTCTAGGGTGAATTACCTTAGGATATCCTTTTGCCATTTCTTTCAATCACCTCCAGTAAACCCTTCTTCATCAGGGGGTGCAACATTTGCCACGATAGGGCAAGGCCCAAGGGTCCCAGCAAAAGATCCAAAATAACAAAAAGATCTTACCAACACTCCGGAAAAAAAGAAACAAAATAAAAGTAACGGAAAACCAAACTCATGCTCAGTCAAAATGAAAGACTCCGAAAAGAAATCACAAAACAAAAGCAACATTGAAACTAAGCACAAAAGGCTAAGAGCAAATACAAAAACGAAAGCAGTTGATGTTCAGTGTAGTACAACAATGATCCTAGTAAGCAGTAAGTGTTTGTTGGGGTGTGTTTGTGTAGACTGTTCAGGCTGCAGTAGGCAGCCCCTTCAGCCAAAAGAGGGTTATTTCTGTGGCCAATTGATTCAAAAATTTAGGGGGTTATGATAATAGATAATTGAAGAGTACAAGTATGGTTGAGATCCCAGAAACCAGACCAGGGAGTAGGTATGTGTATGACAATCACATGAATCTGCAGCCTACTAAAGTTAGCCAGTCTGTAAATGTTAGATTCCGGGTCCTGTGGTAGTGTGTATACAGTTTGGAAATAGTAAAAACATTCTGCCTTGTCTTTGTCTGTAGAAACTGTTTTGTCATTATAGCTGAGTGAAGGTGTTTGTCTCTGAGCGGCCTTTTTGCCTAAAATTCATTTTACAGTCTTTCCAGAAGTCCTGTGGTTGTTTGTTGTCGCCTAGTTGCTGAACCCTATTGTCAAATTCCTGCTGCATAGTAGTCCTTATCCTTTCAGTGATTTTCCTTTGAGTTGGTTGTTGAGAGTGCTTACATGTTGGTTCCTTGTCCTCTGGTAAATTCTCCTCATTTTATGTCTTTGTCAGGTAATAATAAGTATGCGTCGAGGGATAGAAAACCCTGTGGTCCTGTAGAAGTTGGGATTGACAAATTTGCCGCTGAAGTAATAAGTTGAGTCAGTGAGGTCGCTCTTTCGTTTATATCCTGAGTGCTTGTCGTGCTTTGTTCCTGTATGTTGTCAGTTATGTACTGTTTGAAGTTTAACCAATCTAGCTGCATGCTGAGCTTCTCTCCATTAGATTTAGGTAGCATCCAAATACCTGCCGATTGCCTGCCTGGGCAGGTTTTTCCAGTTGACCAGCTCAGCAAACAGCTCACAGCCTCTCACACCTCAGTCAGGCTGTTGAGCTGCTGTTCTGTTTGCCTATTGTGTAACTAATAATACAGTTGACTCAGCAAGGAAGAACCTCCTTTTTACTAAACTCTTCCAGTTCAATGAGCTTGGTGTAGTTGCAGAAGAGATAAACCACTGAGCTCAGTTTGTCAGCACAGGGGGCAAGAGAGATAAAGTTACAGTGAGATGAGGACTAGGAGAGCTACAATTTGCTGCCTCAATGTAATGCAGAAAGTTTCTCATGTGCTTTTTTTCAGGTTTGGTCTTGGTGGTCTAATCAACCGCTTGGCAGTAGTAGCATTAGTGAGTAGTACCGTCATTTAGGCACAAAATCTCAGTCGAGTCTTATAGTTGATGGAGTTCCCTTCCATTGTTGTTTGTATTGTGGCACCCTAGTTATGTATGTTTGGCTTTAGGGTCCCCTGCTATCACTAAGTTTGTGTATGTCCCAGTTAGTTGAGAGTAAAATTGAGTTGGGCAATGAGTCATTTGATGGAGTCTCATACATGCATAGAAACAATGTGTAAATGTTGACCTGTTTGAAGGAGGACCTTTGGTCCTGCCGCTTCACCAATTGGGTTTGTAATCTTGAGTTCAGAAAAAATTAAGTTGCCCTTGATTGCAAAAAGTATATAAGTATACACCTCGATCAGAGGGCTTTTCGAGTGTGATTGAATGAAGTGATACACTTGAATCTATGGTCTGCGATCCTTAGGAAGTGTTTTGTTGAAACAGGCAATGTGAATGTTGTTGTGATTTAAGTAGTGGGTAAGTTCCTGATGTTTATTTCTGATACAGAAAATGTTCATGTGTAGTAGTCTGTCAGAAGTCATCTGTCCTAATTGATCATCATTTGTAGGTGTTGGGCTGGAGTCGAATGTGTAAGTCATTTTGGTCAGTTGAATCGATGTTCACCCGATTTTTCAGGGCCCATTTCTTTGCCCACTTTTTTCAGGGCCCATTTGTTGGTTTCCTTGGAGTAGTGACCCTTCTTCAGGGGTTTTCCCCCTAGGAGAGGTAGCATGTTTACAGAGCAGGAAGACATCATTTAAGCAGGTTTGACAGGAGTGAGTGGGAGACTCTACTGGGTCGTCATCCAACTGGGCATTAGGTGACTTCTTACGCAGTTCCTCTCTGATACTGGTGATGTCAATAGCGAGACCAAGGTGTTTCCATACCTTCTCCTTGATGATGGTGGCCTTTCTGAGGTCTATTGGTGTGGTGTCTCCTTTTTGAGAGATGAGGGTCGCCAGGACATCTCCCAGGAATTGTGTGATTCTTCCCTGCATCTCGTTCAGTTGTGTCGTTGTGTCCATCCCCAGTTGGTGGAAGAGACGAGTATTGGCAGCCTCAGTCCTCTCGACGGTGACTCGGTGGTGGGTCTGTAAGGCCTCAAGTTGTTGTTGGTGGCGCTTCTCCATCTGTTCCATGGCCTCTTCATGCCTCTTCTGGAGTGTCTCAGTGATCTGTGGAAGAGGAGGAAGAAACACAAGTTAAATCTAGTCATTGGTGGGGATTTCCTGGGGGTCTTCAAGGGTGGCGGGGTCTTTTTCGTCTTCTGAAGGGCCACAACGAACTTCCTGCATCCATGGTAGCTGGAGATATAGTGCTTCCTGCAGTTTGCATACGTGGGCTCTTCCAGGGGTGTTGGGCAGTCAGCAAGGGCATGTTGACCAGCACAATGGAGACACGTCTTGCGGTGAGGGCAGTTGGAGGCGAAATGTCTGAAGCGCTGGCAGTTGTGGCACTGGGTTGGTGACTTCTGAGGCCGGATCCTTTCCACGCAGTGGTGCTGGTACCCGATGTGTACGCCCCCGGTAAATGCCCGGTCCATGTAGCTTGGTGGTGTCGCTGAAGGTGATGGCTGCCTTCCATGTCAGAGTCTTCGTGCCCTTCCTGTAGAACCTCTGGAACTTTGTTGCTGCTTAGTCATCCATGGCTAGCTCCTGGACAAGGTCCTTTCCCTTGATGTCTGGGTGCAGTCAGATGATGACTCCCTCGGTGGTTTCTGAGTTGGCTTCCCTCTGCTTTGGTAGTCTGGCTGTTGGTCGTTGTCCTTTGATGGGCTTCCAGTCCTGCAGGAGGGTCCTCTGGGATGTCTCGTGCTGGTCTGCGATGATGGTGAGTCCTGTCCTTGTTGTCTTCGTGATGATTACCCGGGCAGTTGGGTGGCTGGAGTCGATGTTCTTCCGAATGGCGATCGGGTTCTTCATGGTGGTTGGTAGTCCAGTGAGGATCACAGGAAACTTGAAGTGGTGTCGGTTTCTTTACGCTGGTCTTCTGGTCCTGGCAGTGGAGGTGATATCCTCTTCCTCTTATTTTGGGTGACTAGATGAAAGTCCATATCATCTTCTTGATGGGTGGCTGTGGGGAAACTTGGGATGAGCTGTTGAGAATCCATGATTTACAAGAGTTGAGAATAATTCTCTGTAAGTTCAAGAAACTTCTTGACTGTGGTTCCACTGATGGGAATGCTTGGTTGATGGGAATGCTCTGTTGATCACAAGAATCCGTATGCCAGTAAACTGTGTATGGGTAGTGTGAACTGTACAGGCTAATAAAAGCCCCTTCAGTAAAAAGAGAGTTTTCAGATCCAAATCTGTAGGCCATTTAATTAAGTAGTAGGGCAAAGGTCTGAGCTGGGATTGGTGGAATGGATCTGAGATCACAAGAAGGGTTTTGTTAGACAAGAGAGCAGTATGGTATGACGATTAGAATCTGTGGAGCTTGAAAACAAAGCTAGTGTGGTTGAATAGTAGAATTGGGATGGATGGTATGAGATAGATAAGGCTAAGAAAATTAGAGGGGAGCAGAGGAGTTAGAGCAAGCTAATCATTAAATCTGAGGGTTAACCACAACTATAGTCAATAAATGCAAAAAACCCTTCCAGGCATCCCATTTCACTGAAAAACAGCTATGAAACTCACAGGGGCTCAAACTAGAAGTACTTAGGCATAACCTATGGGACCCCCCTCCCACTCCCTCGTTTAGCAAGTCTAATTCTCGGCAATCTTTAATATTAATAATGTCAAGGGGAGAATTAACTTATTAGGCCTAGTACTTGTCTAAAAATAAGTAATGGTCACACTTTGAATAATTGGGATCATTAGGGAGTAGTTTGGAAGTTTTTTCTATATAGTGATTCTATAATAAACCGGTTCAATGTTGGCTGCTTTTAGAACAAGTGTGCTAGGAGTATAACTAGGAATTTCCTGTGCCCATCTAAGGGCACCCATCTAAGGGCAGTGACTTAAAATCTCTCTAGGTTATAGATATTTGTTTGTGTGGTAGCAATAAATGAAATACTACCATAATTGAACATGGGTGGTAACAGTGTTCTATAGATTTGAATGTTGGTTTTTGTGACGTTGATCGGTTTTGGAATATGCTTTTCAGACATTTAAGTTCACCCCAGCCTTTGCCAATAATTTTATTAATATGATTTTTACAAATGAGTCGTTCATCAAAAGCCTTGTGTGTTATGTTATCAGTGTGCGAGTAAAACGTTCCTCCATGGAATTTTGCTTCTTGGGTTTGTGGGATATTTTGGTTGAATAACGTAAGATTAAGATTATTGGGTGCCTTACAGATGTAGTTATGTTAAATTGTGGAATTAGATTTGATGGGTTTATTTTAATTTTCCAAGTACAGCGCCATTTTTCTATATTTTGCAAGGATAATTGTAATTTATTTCGTTAAGTTCAGCACTGGAAGAGGTATATTCCAAATGGCTATATCGTCGGCAAATTGGGCCAGATTGGTATTATGTTCAGTATTTTGGGATATCATTTACGTACATAATATGCAGTATAATGGACTGAGGACAGAACCTTGTGGAGTACCAGCTTTAAGATCAATTGTATTTGAATAGTTATTCCTATGGTAAACTAGCATAGTTCTGTTATGTAGAAAGCGAGCGAGAATCCGAAGGATGTTATAGGGGAGATTTAGATTATACAATTTTACTTTTAGACCATTGTGCCAGGTTTGATCAAAGGCCTTTTCGTCATCTAGAAATACTGCTGAGGTTATTTTCCTTCCCTTGAAACCGTTTCTAACGTTTCAGTAATTTGAAAGAGATGATTAAATGTTTCTTTCTTTTTCCAAAAACCATATTGATTTGCCGATAAGAAATTTAACTCTTTGAAAAAGTAGGCAAGTCTATTTACAATAATCTTTTCAAGCAGCTTACCTTAGCATGAGAGTAGACTAATTAACCTAGTAGTTACTAGGGTTTGATTTAGATTTATTTGGTTTCGGAATAAGTATGGTTTTGGATCGTTTCGAAGGCTTGGGGAAGTAACCGATTTTAAAAGTATTGAGAAAAAGTCGGCTAGAATAGTGAAGAAGGTGGATGGACAAGTTTTAATTTGGAGGTATGTATTAAATCTTATCAAGACCTGGCGAGGAATTGTTTTTATAACTTTTGCCAGAGCAGTCTTATTTCAAGTTCAGTGGCATTGGACAATTTGAGGAATAGTGTTCCTTTGGTTAAAGTCAGGTTTAAACTCATGTCCTTTAAATCCTTTGTGTGTTGGTTGTGTAAATTTGATAATTACTTTAAATCCTTGTGTTTGTGGGTGGAGTTATCTATCTTGGTTTCTAATTTGGTGTGGTTCCTGTTGAGCTGTTCTAAGATGTCTGTGAGTGAGATAACCTTTGCTGGCATAACTGGGGATGAGGCTGGCTTCATTACCACATCTTATGTTGCTTTCTTGGATGTAGTTGGCTGTTGTTGCTTTGGTGGGAGCACTGTTACCTTTTCATAACTGGAGCAACCCTTGTAGCTGGCTACGTGCTTCTTCTTGCAGTTGGCACAGGTGGGTGTTTCCTTGGGGGTTAGGCGCTCGTTGAGCGTATGTTTCCCGGCACATCTCAGACATGTGGGCATTTTGCTTCTGCAATTCAGGGTGGTGTGTCCCCATGAGGTGTTTCTGCCGAAGGGGACTGAGTTTGCACCTTTTGTTTGTCTCCACACTTCTGCTTAATCAAGTATAAACTAATCAAGTAAATTAATCAAGTATAAACTAACTGTCAGTTACTCCTGTCTGGTCAGCAAACTGTTCGGTCAGCCATGAAATGGTCTTGCAGTAGATGTTTGCCTAGCCATTGAATTTCCACAGAGAAGTTTATTTACGCTTGAGTGTGTTTGTTTACACAGGAGCAGAAGTAAGGAATCCTATCTAGTATTGTGGTTTTCAAACACCGCCGATCGGCGGTAATTTCAGTGGATTTGAGCTTCGGGAGGAACACGGCATGCCATCTCTGGCATTTGTGGCATTGTGGTGTGGAAGTTTGTACTGTGATGCGTTGTAGGTGTCCGATGAAAATCCCGTGGGTTAGGGCATGTTCCATGTCTTCATTAGTTTTGAAGGTGGCAGCAACTTTCCATATAGGTGTGTCAGTCTCCTTGATGGTAAAATGTCAAACTGAGGTTACGTGGTTACGTGGTAAAGGTTCTGTATCTCTTAGAGGATGGTGTTGTCGTCAATGTCAGGGGAGATCTGGATGATGATGGCGTGGTACATAGGTTTTGGAGGGGGTGCTAGAAACCGGGCGTAAGGCTTGTGGTTGGCTGTGGGGATTCATGGTTGCTGTAGCTGTGTCTGAGATGTTTGGTGTGAAGGAGGTGTCCGTTGCGGGTGATGATAGCAGCAGGGTGATTTTGTTCTGCGTAAATCTAATTAAATAGTAGATGATTGACTCAAACAAAAATAACGTGCAAACGAAGAAAGAAAAAAATGATGGTAGTCGAAAACCACACGAAATTAATTCCGAAAATGGAGGGAAAACAAATATGTCATACATCTTCCTGGATGTGCTTCATCCCTTATTATATTATATAAAGGTATGTGTAGGGTTTTGTCAGTGTTCGAGCTCTTGACGAGCTCCTTCAGTGTAATTGGTGATTTGTGATTTCAATTGGCCAATGAGCTAAGCGGAAAACTATTCGAGACAAGGCGATAAAAGGAGCTAGTGGGAAGGCAACAGAGAACATATGGCTAGCGAAGTGGAAGGACGTTTATAGGTCGTTTATAGGTTTATATTATATAAAGAAGCACAAGGAAGCTCATATATAGCTTTCTGCATGAGTGCACAGCAGTGTGCTGCATCTCTGATTGGTTGGTTCCTGTCTGATGAGAAGTCTCATTGGTTGATTTATCTGTGCTCTGGTTGGCCAACTGGCTGAATTATCTATGCTCTGATTGGCTTATTCACCTTCCACCTTACCTTGTGCTGTGGCTCTTCACACCCTTGTTGGAGCACAGAAGAGCCACAGATCAAGGTAAGGTGGAATGTTCTGCTTCGGCAGGGTAGACCTTTGGGGGGGGGGGGGGGAGGAGGAGTCGGGATTTTACTTGATGTTCGCACCTACGGGTTGTAGCCTTTGCTGACCCTTATCAGGTTTTATCATATTTTTATTGATTTTTCCAAGTTTTAGGCTATAATCTGTTGGTGCGAACACCATGTAAAATCCCGACTTTTCCCTCAGTAGGTCGGGTTTTGCACTGTTCAGTGGTGGGCAATTTGAGTAAAGGTGATATCACGTAATGCAGGGGTATTGTCAAAGTTAAGCTCATGAGATAATAGCAAATGAAATCAACAAATAGAACAGATGGAAAAGAAGATAGCCACCCACATATATGCAATAGCTTGCTTTAATCCCATCACAGCCCTGCTCACCCACAGCTAGCCAAACTGAACTATCAGTCATACTCCCCAGTCAAGTAGCCTTAATATAATAAATTTCAAGTCATCTGACAGGTGTACTCATTTCAACTCTTTTAGATGAATCAACTTTGTAGTCAGGGACCAACTTTAATTTGATTAGGTAATAGATACACAGTTTATAGTTCCAATAAAGGGTCTGGATCTCTAAGCAGATGAGTGCCTAATGTATGTTCTGTGTTTTTTTCTACATCAAGGATGAAAACTGTACACATCCACATTGTTAACTTTAGTCAATCTGTTGTTACCTGTTGTTACAATTAAAAACAAAAAAGGAAGAAAAAAGCAACTAAATTCAAAATAAAAGAGGAAAAAGAAACAAAAACTACAAAACACTTTATTTACGATGGTTTTGGTCTTCATTTAAATACAAGATCTTTTCTCTTACATGTTTACAGAGAAAGCAGGAGAGTGAGGCCATGGTGCATGAAGCCCTCAACTGAAGTGAAGTATCTGTCTACCTCAGCTGTCATATAACAGCACTTTGAAGTGTTATAGTCCAATGCTTGAGGAGCATCCATCCACCCCCAGCTGTAGTAAGGATACTTTGAAGGTAAAGTGGGTCAAGTATGATGACAGCAAATAAAATTTCAATAATACCTGGCCTGAACAGTGACTTCAGTATTCCTGATACACTTAATCATCCTTGTAATATATGCAAACATGTAGCTGTTCTCCAGTGTTTTTGCTTTTCTTTGAGGGGAGGGGTCATCTTAGTCACTGTGTTATGTTTGTGGAAACAGATCTCCTAAAAATACAGAGATGTACAACCACTCTGGTCATTTTGTTAGTACAAGAAGTAAATCCACATGGGGTGTCTTGAAAAAAATGCCTGAAATGAGAAACGGTAATGACATCGTGTGTTTAATCCTTTGTGTGTTCAGTTTAATTTGCCTGTCAATAAAGGGTGTAACATTTGCAGCTTTGAGTACAGAATTTTTTGACACGTAGAGAGGGATCTTTAAAACCCATCAAAGAGCATTAACCTGGATTTTTTCAGTTTGGATAAGTTTGTTTTGTTGGTTAGCAAAGAGGCTTTGCTGCTGTATTCTAATATTGGATGGATAAGAGCATTGTAGATTTTGTTGTTGTTGTTGTTGTTGTTTGTTGTTGTTGTTTCTGTAGGACTGGTTAGGTTTAAGAAATAAGATTTTGAAGAATCTTGAGTTACTGCCAAGCCCCCCAAGTGTTATACCATGGATTTACTACAAATGGATGGATGGAAAGCAGCTTATTGTCCCTTGAAGTTCTGACATTCCAAAGCTCAAAAACCTCATTAACTACTACAAAGGACTATAATGCAGGAGTACCAAATAATAAGTGACAGTTATAGGCAGGCTCTTCCCTTACCGTATTAATTCCCACATAGCCTTGCTGATGTACTCTTCACCGTAATTTTTAACTCAGAACTAAAGCAATTTTCAAGATTGTGCACTGGTGTGCACATATGCCATCCATTGTGTAAAACTAAGTAAGAATAAAGCTTCATGTTTAGCTAAGTTTTGTTATCAGGAAGGATCTGGAAAAGTGGGAAATCTAATTGCAACAAGTCTTTAGTTTTCAAAGCCACAAAAATATTGTCAGTGAGAAATTAGCGGTTATGTTGGAAATGAATATTTTCTTTATTTGGGGGATGCTTTCTATATCTGATGAGATAATTGTAGACTGCACATCTTTTTCTTCTAAGTGCATTGTGAATTAAACAAATACACATTGTCCTTTGCAAAACTCATTAAATTTTTTTGATGAGTAAACTTGGATAACAGTTGTTCTTTTTAAAGGAGCAAAGCTTTGGACTCCATTTGTTAGAACAGATGACAGAACTTCAAAGGGATTAGGTATTACAATGGAACAAAGGAATTGAAAGGAGAAGGGTTAAGAACTACACTTTTCATCAAGTGTAGTACCTAGAAATTTGGCTTCCTTTACAATAGGAATATTATTTCCCATAAGTTTTATGGGGGTAAGGACCAGGGTCAGTGACTCTACTTTCACACTAAAATGAACTAGGCAATAATTAGTAGGGTTAACTCTCCACTTACAACACCAAGTTTTGAGTTTTCTGGAGATTAAGTTACAGCGATTTTCCAGACAGGTAGGAATGTCATTCACATAGGTAAATATAAAAGGGGACTTAATATAGATCCTGGGGGTTCTTGCTTTTAAATCGATGGTGTCAGAACAAAAGTCTGTAAAAAAGTATCATTTTTCTATCATAAAGAAAGAATGAAATGATTTTAAGTACTTCAGGAAGAAAATTGAGTAAATTCAGTTTATAATTTAGTCCATTATGCCAGGTTTGATCAAAGACTTCCTGCATCAAGAAATATGGCAGTCGTAGTTTTTTTTTGGGGGGGGGGGGGGTTCAAAACCATTTTTAATATTTTCACCATTTTTAATATTTTCAGATAATGTAAATAGGTGATTTGAAGTACTTTTGTTCTTCCTAAAACCACATTGATTGGGAGAGAAATATTCCTTAGCTTCAAGGTGATCTTTCAGTCTAGTAGTACTTTTTTTTTTTTTTTTTTCAAATAGCTTACCTATGCAAGAGAGAAGACTTATAGGTCTGAGAGGGTGGGAGGATTTTCTGTTTCTCTAAGTAATTAGAGAGTCTTTTGGCAATATTTTTTCCAGGCATTTTCCTAGCACTGGAAGGAGACTAATAGGTCTACAATTCTTTGGATTTTGGGGAGAAGAATAGTAACGACATGTTTCCAAATTTTGGGAATGTAGCCAATTTGGAAGGAAGCAGTATAAAGTCTGCCGAGTTCCTGATGAATAGTTTGAGGTGCAGCTTTTAAATGCACATACTGAATTTGGTTCTCTCCTGATGATGTGTTAGAGTTACGTCGTAGAACATCAGTGATGTCATGTGCTGTTATGACTTTGTTAATTCCTGATTCGGAGTCCTCTGTAAGGTCAATGTCCGGTTTGGGGTTGTAGGTGTCTTAATGAAGTTCGCTAGTCTGTAAATGTCATTGTGAAATTTCGGGTCCTATGGTAGTGTATGTACTGTGTGAAAGTAGTCTCTCAAGCAGTCTGCTTTTTCTTTGTCAGTAGTAATGGTTTTGTTGTTGTAAATCAGCTTAGGTTTAGGTCTCCTAGCAGTCTTATTCCCAAGAATCTTCTTTACGGTCTTCCAGAAGTCTTGTGGATGTTTGCTGTGGGATAGTTGTTTAGCCCTATTGTCAAATTCTTGCTGAGTCAGTAATTTTCCTTTGTAACTGGTTAATCAAAGTACGTACATGTTGGTTTCTAGTCCTTTGGTAAATCCGTCGTAGTGTACATCTTTGCCTTATTATAGTCAGTATGCGTTTAGAAAGTTGGAATTTTCTTTGTCTAGTAATTGTCAGAATTGAAATTGTGGCCGCATTAGTGATAAGTCCGGTCAGTGTAATGGCCCTGTTGTTGATTTCGTGAATAGTAGTAGGGTCGTGTTCCTGTATGTTGTCAGTAATGTATTGTTTGTGCTTTGACTAGTCCACCTTTTTAAGATTTGATCTTGGTGGTCTTGTAAGCCGCTTGGCATTAGTTGCTAAAGTGAGAAGTCAAAGTAAATGGTCCGCACTTAAGTCCTCTCCAATTCTAAAGTCAGTGATACGGTGGTTAAGTGGCAGCGAAAGTAGACAGTAGTCAATTTGGTCCGGTGTGGTCATATTAGCTGGGTAAGAAGTAGGAGTACTGTCATTTTAAGACAAATAATGTCAGTCGAGTCTAAACAGTTGACAGAGTTCCCTACCGTTGCTGTTTGTATTGCGACAACCTATTAAATTCAATATATCTGGCGTTAAGGTCCCCTAGAATAACTAAGTTTGTGTATGTATTGAATAGTTGTGGGTAGAATTGAGTTGTGAATGAGTCATTTGAAGGTGATTTGTAAGTTGTGATGATATTTAAATGTTAGCCAGTGTGAAGTGTGACCTTAAGTCCTACTGCTTCACCAACTGGATTTGAAAGTTCGGAGAACCGGAAGTCATCCTTGACGTACTCCTCTGTCAGAGGGGTTTTTTGGAATTTGACTGTATGAAGTGATAACTTTGTATGTAGAGTGTACGATCATTGTGGACTGTTTCATTGAAACACACAAAGTGGATGTTGTGGTGTAAATATTAGGTGACCTCTTGTCATTTGTTCCTAATGTGACGTATGTTAAGTCTAGAGTCCGTGTCAGAAGTCACGAGTCCTAAGTGAGCATCCTTTCTAGTACCAGAGTGTGAAGTCGTATTTACCTGGTTCAGATGTTGGCGTGGTAGCTCTTCTGCCTGGTTCTTCAGCAGTGACCCTTGTTCAGGGTTTGCCAGTTGGTTTTGTTGGAGCAGTGACCCTTCTTCAGGGTTTCGATGCTTCGGCAGGGACACTTGTTCAGGGTTTGCCCGTTGATTTTGTTGGCGTAGTGACCCTTCTTCAGGGTTTGATGTTTAAGCATGTTTACAGGAGACATTCTAAAGCATGTTCACAGGGTGACCTTTGACCTTCTAGCATGTTTACAAGGTTAGAGAGGAGACTGTCTACCTGGCCGTCGTCTTCTGTCGGAGACCGTCCTGATGTTGCCGATGTCAATGGCGAGTCCGAGGTGTGTCCATGCCCTTTCCTTGATGATGGTGGCTTTCCCGTATTCGGATGGTGGTTCCACTCCTTTCGACGGGACGATGTTTCAAAAGCACTGCTCCTAGGAAGTGGATCAGCTTTCCCTTGAGCTCCGCTAGTTGGGCCGTAGTATCTTCTCGGAGTGGGTGGAAGAGCTGGCTGTTCAACTCATCTGATCGTCCCTTGGTGTTGACGCTCCAGGCCTCTAGTTGCTTTCTGTGTTGCTCCTTCAGGGCGGTCGTTTCCTTTGCATGATTCCTCTGGATGTCTTCAATTATCTGTGGAGAACAAAAATAAGTATCATTAGCAGTGGTCTGGGGTTGGGCAGGGGCCCAAGGGGCACGGGGGATCCAAGGGGGATCCAAGGGGCACGGGGGATCCTCGGGGGCTGCTGGGTCTGCTTTGGCTGGGTCTTCTTTGCTGCTTTGGGGACGGCTCATTGGTACAGTCAGTAAGGGCGTGATGACCAGCACAACGTAGACACGTCTTGTGATGTTGGCAGCTTGCGGCGTAGTGACCAAAGGGTTGGCAGTTGTGGCACTGGATGATCAATGTCGTCATCCTGATCTTCTCCACTTTGTGTTCTGGTATCCGATGAAGACACCCTTGGTGATTGCACCGTCCAGCTCCTCGGTGGTCTGAAATGTCACGGCAGCTTTCCAGGTCAGAGTCTTGGTGCCCTTCTTGAAGAAACACCTGAAAGAACTAACTTTGAGGTTTAGCGTTACCCAACTCCTTGGTGACATCTTCTTTGTTGATGTCTGGATGTAGCCCAACTCCTTCTGTCTCTGCTGGTGGCTCCGTCTCCTCCTTGGGTAATCTCGCTGCCAGAGTTCTTCCTCTGATCGGCTTCCAATCTCCTTAAAGAGCCTTTTGGGATGTTCCGTTCTGGGTCACTAATGGTAGCCATGGGTTTTGTTTATTGATGTAACGGGCTAATTGAATTGGGTTTTTGACTATATCTTTGTCAGTACCTGTAACTATGATAGGATCAATTGAATGTGGTTCCGGACTCTTTCCTGCTTTTCTCTTTTTTTTTTCCTTTGGTTTTGACACAAGGGTAAATTGACTTTCCTCTGCAGGGTCTAAATCAAAAATACTAGGGTTGTCTGCCATGATGGAAAACAGCCTCAAAATAAACTTCACGGAACTTTAAGGCCAACAGAAAATAACCAATAACAATACCTACACACACGCCTACAACTGAAAATAACACGGTCGAACCAAACAAAATAACACAAAAGAAATCGCAATTGAAAAATAAACATGAGAGCTTGAAAGTACATGTTTGTTTGCTATCACTATACAATTAAAAAACAAAGAGCAAAGCAAAGTTGGGTAGAATAACTGGTCTGCTCTAGACAAAGGTGTGTGTGGTAATTCTGTGCCGTTCGAGCGGGTAACCCACTTCGTGGGTCTAGGGCTAGACTAGAACTGTAAGAAAACACTAAGGGTGGGAGAAGGGAAGACGCCTGGCAAAGGAGCACAATAGCAAAATCTGGAAAAGTGGAGAATGGCTCAGGTTACAAAACAAATGGGGATGATTTTGGGAGGAGGCGGTCAGCGGGGTTTGGACTGAACCGTGGGAAACCCAGAACTAAACCTAAATACAGAAAAAAGACCCTGTCACCGACTGCACTGTTCCCCACAAAAATAGGTATTAACTCACAAGCACTCTAGCCAGTGGCATCTAACCTTATTTGGACACCCCTCCCCCTCCCTCAATCAAGCTCTCCACCTCCTCCCATTCATTAAAATTAAGTACCTCTCAAGGACAAATAGTGTTATTTTTTTTCATGAGTTGTGAGAAGCTGGACTATGGTGTTACGAATTAAAGTACCATTGGGAATTTGGTTCTTTATTAATTGGAGTTGATTGAGGATTTAAGCTGCTCAAAAAAAGGATTTTCTCTGGAGGTTAAACATGCTTTTTAGAGATGTAGGAGGGGATGTTGTAGACTATTCGTAGGGCTTTAATGTGGATGTTATTAAGCTTTTCAATATTGGTCTTGGAGGAAGAAATGCTACCATACTCAAGAATTGGGTGGATAAGTGTATTGTAAATTAATACTCTTATTGGCAGTTAGGTTAATGTTTTGTAACAAGTTTAGTAAAAATGACACGCTCCCCCAGGCTTTACCGCATATTCTAGTAATGTGGGAATTAAAATTTAAAGTTTAATATTAAGTGTATGCCAAAAAAAAGTTATTTCAAGAGTACTATGGATGGTATTACCAAAAAGAGGTACTATAGGATTGATTTTTGTACAAGTAGAAAATTTAATAGCTGACATTTAGAAGGGTTAATTTTAATTCTCCATTTATTACACCAATTTTCACTATCTCAAAGAGCTGTTTGCAATTTCATAGTAGTAGAGGAAGAGTTATTACTAGTAGTCTAAAGGGAAATATCGTCAGCAAATTGGGATAAACTACAATTATGAAACCTATTAAAGGGAATTATCATTTACATAAATAATAATAGAGTAAGGGACTAAGAACGGAACCTTGAGGGGTACCAGCCTGCAATAAAAAGAGAAGAGCATTTATTTAAAGTAAATTTGCATATACCTGTTGGTTAAAAAGGAGGATAATAAATGAACAATATAGGGGTTAAAATTAACGGAGTAGAGCTTATATCTAAGACTGTCATGCCAGGTATTATCAAAAGCTTTTTCAGCATCAAAGCTTTTTCAGCATCAAGGAATATGGCTGAAGTAATTGACAAAAGCCTGTTTTTATGTTATGAATTAATCTATTGGTTGAATGTGCCTCTCTTTGATCTGAAACAACATTGATTATTACTAAAGAAGTTTAAGTTCTTTAAGTGGGCTCTAATCCTACATGCTATAACTCTCTCAAAGAGTTTACCTAAACAAGGGAAGGTCTAGGGTTCAAATCCTGGCCGGGTCCTACCAAAGACTTTAAAAATGGAACCTACTGCCTTTGTGCTTGGTGTTCAGCATATAAGCAATGGAGTAGGGAAAACAAGCCAGTGAGCCACAACTGGAAAAAAGTCCGTGGTCGTCTCGACTTGAACCAATTGGTTGGAAACTGGGACGTTAAACCTCATCTAACTAACTAAACAAGGGAGAAGGCTAATTGGGCGATAAGAAAGTTTGTCCCCGACTCTGTATCGAGCCTGCCTGTCCTGTAAAAAGTTTGCGATCCATCTGGTTAAAGTCATTGGTATATTAAATTTTGAGTAGAAAACCATCATGCCACATTCTGTCGAATGCATTTTCGGTGTCGAAAAAAGTAGCCATGGTGTGTTGTCCTTTTAGTCTGAGAGAAGAAGTACTTTGTATAAGACTAAAAAGTTGGTCTGTTGTATTCCTCTTCTGTCTGAAGCCTGTATGAGAAGGCGGGAGAAGTTTTCGCTGCTCTAAGTAAGCAGAGAGCCTTTTGGCGATATTTTTTTCCAGGCATTTACCTGGCAATAAAGAAGGCTTATAGGCCGGTAATTCTTTGGCTTGTGATGCGGTTTGCCGGGTTTTGGAAGTAAAATTGTGACGGCTTGTTTCCATAATTTTGGAATATAGCCAATTTGGAGGGAAGCAGTATAGAGTCTGCTTAGTTCCTGAAGGAAAATTCGAGGTGCGGCTTTTAAGTGCACGTATTGAATTTGGTCTTCTCCCGGAGAGGTATTAGAGGCACGTAGTAAAAATATCAGTGATGTCATTTGCAGTGATAGTTTTGTTGATGCCAAAATCGGCGTCTTCAGTTGGGTTTAAGTCCTGTTTAGGTGAATAAGTGTCTGGGTATCCTGTACGTAAAAAGTTATCCAGTCGGTAGATGTTGTGGTTAAATTTTGGGTCCTGTGGTAAAGTGTGTACAGTCTGAAAGTATTCCCTAAAACAGTCCGCCTTGTTCTCGTCTGTAGTAAATTAATTTGTCACTATCTCAGCGTAGGTATAGGTCTTCTAACAGTCTTGATCCCTAAACTCCATCGAAGTGTCTTCCAGAAATCCTGTGGGTCTTTTTTGTCAGCTAGCTGCTTAGGCCCTATTGTCAAATTCCTCTCGATTTGCAGTCCTTACTAGTTCAGTGAGTTTCCGTCCCAGTTGGTTGATTAGCATGCATGCATGCTGGTTTCTAGTCCTTTGGTAAATTCGTCAAAGTTTGCATCTCTGTCTAATAATGTTCAGAATCCGTTGAGGGAGTTGAAATCTCCTTTGTCCTGTATAGGTCGGAATTGAACTCTTGTGTCGCTGAAGTAATAAGTCGGGTAAGTGAGGTCGCCCTTCCCTCAATTTCTTGTATGGTATTCGGGGTTTGTTCTTGAATGTTGTCGGTCATATGTTGTCTGTATTTCGTCCAGTCTGCTTTCTGTGGGTTTCGTCTGGGTGGTCTTGTCAGCCGTTTGGCAGTAAGTGCAATAGTGCAGTTGAGGTAGGTGGTCTGAGCCTAAGTCCTCTCCAATTCGGAAGTTGGTCATACGGTGATTAAGTGATGGTGATATCAGGCAATAGTCAAGTTGTTCAGGTGAGGTCCCATTGTCTGGGTAAGAAGTTGGAGTACCGTCATTGAGGTAAATAACCTCAGTTGAGTGAAGTAATTGGCAAAGTTCTTTACAGTTGGTGCTTGTAGTGCGACAGCCCAATTCAGTATGTTTAGCGTTGAGGTCGCCAGCTATCACAGAGTTTGAATAAGTGTTGATCAGTTGAAAGTAAAATTGTGTAGGAAATGTGGCGTTTGTCGGAGACTCGTAAGTTGTAATGATGTGTAGGTGTTGACCGGTCTGAAGGGTGACTTTGAGTCCTACTGCTTTGGCAATTGGGTTTGTGAGTGTAAGTTCTGAGAAATGAAGATTTTCCTTGATTGCAATAAGTACTTCTCGGTCAGAGGGTTTTTCGAGTGTGACTGAATATTGTTGTATCCCTGAATGTATGGTAAGTGATCCTTGTGGACTGTTTCATTGAAACAAGCGACATGAATGTTGTTGTGATGTAGGTAATGAGTAAGTTCCTGGCATTTGTTCCTAATGTGGTGAATGTTTTTTGTGCATAATGTTACAAGTCTGAGTCCGGGGTCAGAGGTCCTAAGTGATCGTCGGAGTGATCTTTGGAGTTTAGAGTCGTATTTACCTGTTGTTGGCAGCGGCGCAATAGCCCGTTTCTTCGCCCACTTTTCAGGGCCTGTTTCTTCACCCACTTTTTTAGGGCTCGTTCCAGGTAGCATGTTCAAGGAAGTCATTTTTAAGCATGTCTATGGAGCAGATGGAAGATATACTGGGACGATGTCTTCTGGCCTCTCGGTGACTTCTTGCGTAATTTCTCTCTGATTCTGCTGATGTCTATGTCGAGGCCGAGGTGTGTCCAAGCCTTCTTCTTGATGATGGTGGCCTTTCTGTAATCTGATGGTGCGTCGTCTCCATTTGGAGGGATGAGGGTTGTCAGGACATCTCCCAGGAAGTGAGTGATCTTCCCCTTCAGCTTGTGGAGTTGGGCAGCTGAGTTGGGGGAAAAGCTGTGTATTGGACTCCTCAATCCTCTTGATGGTGATTTGATGTTGGGTCCGGACGGCTTCAGGTTGCTCCTGATGACATTTCTCCATGACTGCTATGGCTTCGTCTTGCTCCCTCCTGAGGTCTTCTTTGAGGTGTGGAAGATAAAAAGAAACAGTTAGACGTGGTCACTGGTGGGGTTGGCCTGGGGGGCCTGGGGGTCTTCTGGGGTGGCGGTGTCTTCTTTGCTGCAGCTTCTTCAGTAGCCCTGATAAACTTTGAGCATCCACGGTAGCTGGCGATGTGGGAACGACTGCAGTTGGCACACTTCGGTGAGTCCCTCAGCGTTGGGCAGTCTGCAAGGGCTTGGTGGCCAGCACAGGGAAGGCACGTCTTTCTGTGGTTGCAGCTGGCGGTGAAGTGTCCAAACCTCTAGCAGTTGTGGCACTGGATGGGGGTGGTTGGTCATCTAATCGTCTCCACGCAGTGGTGCTGGAAGCCGATGGTGACACCCCTGGTGACTGCCCAGTCCAGGTCCTCTTGGGTCTTGAAGGTGACAGCCCCTTTCCAGGTTGGTGTCTTGGTCCCCTTCTGGTAGAATCTCCTGAAAGAACAAGGGTCGAGACAGTGTTACCTGGAGCTCCTCGATGACTTCTTTGGCGGTGAGCTAAAGCGGCGACCCCCTGGTCTCTCCTCCTCCTTCGGTAGTCTTGCCGTTGGGGTACGTCCTTGGTGATGACTTCGGCATGAGGTCCAGCGATGACTCTCTCGATGGGCCCTTCTCCTCCTCCTTTGGTAGTCTGGCTTTCGGGGTCCTTCCTCTGATGGGTTTCCAGTTGCTGAGTAGTGCCTGCTGGGTTCTGGGCTGCAAAATTGTTAGTCCTCCTCTGGATGTCCTGATTCCGATGATTTGGGCTGTTACTTGGCTGTCTTCAATGTAGCAGCAAATCGCGATGGGATTTCGAAGGTCCGTGGGAAGTCCGACGAGGATGACTGGGTGCTTGCAGTGTTGGTCTGGTTACTTCTGGGCTGGTTGCAGTGAAGCTGGTCCTGTTCTCCTTCATTTGTTCCTTGAAACAAGTTGAAACTCATCATTAATAGTAAACTCCTACCAAAACACCACCCTGGCTTGCTGAAATGTTTATTCTGTGGATTTTAAAACCTTCAATTTGGAAAATGCTATGTTTTACTAGTTTGGTTTCATTAAGTAGAATAAGATCCGCCTTAAATTCCTGTAAATAATGAAGAAGAAATTCTCTTTTATTCCTGGCTCCATTAATGTTTAGATGGAGAATGGTGAGTTTTGTGTCACTTTTCATGATGGACCCTCATCAGAATTTCTCCTGATTTTTTCGATTGAATCTGCATGTTCTGGGAATTGTGGGTTTTTAAGTATATGGAACAATTCTTCTCCCCTAGTGGCCAGTCCTAGATGTGCCAAAGCTAGATTGGCAGAGTATGAAAGTACATCTGAGGCTTTAATCGTAATGTTGCATTTCATTAGGCACGTACGAATCAGTTCTGAGCAGAACAGTGTTATGTTAGTTTTTTCATTTCTAGGTAATTTGTTCGAGACCTCAATCTTAGTAGCTTGTGCATAAGTTTTCTGTTTTGGTTGTAGCTTGACTCCTTGTCTAGCCCAGTAATAAACTGGGCAGCACTTATATGACGACATATAGTCACCCCCACAATGGGCACATTTTTTCTCAGCTTTTTCCTTTTTGCAGTTTTTGATCGAGTGGTTACCACCACATCTGAGACATTTTTGTTCATTTTCTCATTTGTGAAATGTATGTCCAAATCCTTGACATCGATAACATTGAAAAATAGTGGGCAGTCCTTGGTATTTTTCTACTATGTGCTTTTGGTGTCCCAGAGTAATACCTTCATTGATCAGTTCCTCGTAACCTGCTTGATCTTTAAAAGCTATTTTCATTGTCCAGGTGGCCGGAGCCTGGGTAATTTTACTAATTAACCATTTAGCAAATTTTGACTTAAACCCCAGGTCTTCCAATTCATTAAAAATCTGTGTTTCCTGGATGACTGGGCTGAGACCACAGATGACTATACAGAGGAGTTGGCTTTCTTTTTGGTGAGGATCTCAAGGTTTGGGGTTACCCAGTTCACTCTTTTGATTCCAGGGTTTTAACAGGATATTTGCCAAATGGCCATCATTAGGGAAAATAAGTAAGTTGTTATTCCTTGCTAGTTTAGTTTCCCTTTAATATAAATGGCAGTGTTTAGGTTTTCCTTGTTGATAAGCTTAGCTAGTTTGATTGGGTTTTTGATCAGTCCTGCTTTAATTCCAGTTACTGTATTTTTGAGGCAGAAGTTGGGTTTTTTGTCTCTTGTGGTGATTCCTTTCTTTTCCTTTTATTAGGGTTTTTTACTAAATTCTAACTCAGCCTCCTCCCCTGGATCCAAATCGAATATGCTTGGCTCATTGGTAGCCGTTGCACGAAAAAACAAAAAATAGGCCAGAAAGGCCCCCCCCCCCCCATAACGGCCAACAGAAAGAAAACAGAACACACTTACCACAAAACGAACAATCGAACAACAAATTTATCACAACGAAAACTGGAGAACGTAGAATGAGAAGAAAGTAAACGACAAATGAAAACTTGGAATGGCGCGAAATTTGAATTGTTCATCACATGACAGTATGCCAGTAAACTGATGGGGATGTGCAGTGTAATATAGTCACAAGGTTGTTTGAGGGGATTTAATATACTTCAAGCGGCTTTGAAGCCGCTCCTTCGGAATTTGGCCTAATGACAGTGGAGAGAAAGTAATCGGTGAGAAAATTGGGGCTCTGACATAAGCAATTAGCACGGTTCGAGAGGAGTTAAAGTACTAACAGCAGGTAAAGGTGGATTGGTAAAGGCAAAAAATTAGAAGGTATCCAGGTGAGAGCCGAGCAGCTGGTTTGGAGAAGTCCCTGGGAAACCACTAATTTAGCCTACTAAAAAAGAAAAAAAGTCCCATCACCGTCCACTCCGTTCCCTGATAAACCAGGTCATAACTTACAGGCGCTCTAGCCGGTGATGTCTAACCTAATCTGGGTACCCCACCCTCAACCAATCACTCTACTTCTTTCCAATTTCTGTAGTTTAGAATATCCAAGGGTGTTTTAAGATTGTTTTTTGGGTGGGTTGTAAGCAACTTTATAATAATAGTATTTTTAGCTAATGGGTCTGAGGACAAACAAGAGCAAGTTAATTTAGTACTAAATTGAGTTATAATAATAATAGTAGCAAAAGCAAGCAAAGTCGGCTAGTTAAGTGGTCTGCCCGAGAGCGCTTCAGCCCGGTGCACAACAGACTTGGAATAGTTCTTTGTGGGGATTAAAACCGTTAGAGTGCCTCCTTCAGAATTTGGCCTACTGGGATGTGAAGGTAATTTACAATAGCCTGTGGCATAAAGTAGGGAACTAGTAAGGAACTTAAATGGATGAATGTGGAGAAAAGCACGGAGTGCACAATCAAAGGAGGGATGTAGAAAAGCTGAGAAGAGCAGAGTGTATTGATTTGGAAACACCTAGGGGAAGAACTAATTAAGTTCACCTAGACCCCACCATGAGGTAAAATTTTCCGAATAGAGAGACTGTCCAAGCTCTTAGCTGATGCTGCTTGCTTGATTAAACATAGCCCAGGCTAAATCTGTTATCAGACAGATGCTCTTGTGACTAATGGAGCAGAAACCACTAGACGGTTAACTCTATTGACACTCTCAGTGCTGCACATTAGACCCTTTGAGATGGTCAGCACAGTCTGGTCATTACAGGGTGTAAGGAGGAGATAAACCAAGCATGCATGAAATGGAAATATCTACAGATTACTGAGCCAAATAATGCCATTGTTCAGTACACTGAGTAGAAAACGCCTGGTTAGGGTAATATGCCAGTGGAAAGACCAATATTCTATTCAGAGATTTTCACGTAATGCCTCTGACTGCACCGTTCCCTGTTAGAACACAGGTCATGACTCACAGGTGCTCTAGCCAGAGGTTACTAACCTATTGGACCCTTTTTAAAGAGCCACATGACTGCCTTCACAGTTAGCACATTTTCTTTCATCTCCAGATAAGGGACAGTCCTTGATTTGGTGACACCCCCCACCCCACATCTCAGGCATTTGGAATTATTTTTACAATCTTTGAGCAAATGTCCAAATTTTTGGCATTTGTAACATTGTATAATTGTCGGTAACTCCCTGTAGTACTCTGCTCTATGTTTTACACACCTGAGATATAAACCATTAGAAACTAAATCATCAGCGTCTTCTTGAGAATCGAAGATAACTTTAATCTTCCATGTAGGTTCTTTGGTTACCTTAGAAATAAATCTTTTGATTTACTTTGGATAATAAGCTTGGTCCATTAGGGTTACTTTAATTTCTTCCTTGATTTCCGGGTTTATTCCACAGATAACAACAATACACCAAAACTTGGCAGATTCTTATTCTGTGGTTACTTGGGTTTGGGTTTTCCCAATTCAGTATCTTGGGTCCTTGCTTTGAGAAGGATATTTGCTGACTTTTCGTCGTATGGGTTGAGTTATTTCTTGTTGGCTTAATAGTGTCAATAATGGCATTGGGTTTCTCATTTTTGATAAGTCGGGAAAGCTTTAGTCCATTTTTCAGAACATTTGGGTTAATCTTTTGAACAAGTATTGGGTTTGGTCCTTTCCTTGAGGAGTCTTGATTTGGATTTAAGCCTTCAGGGCTTATTACTTTTCTTTTTTTAGTTTTTGAACCAGCCTGAAACCATCTTCATCCAACTGTAGGCTAGCATGTTTGGGCGGACCCTTCATTACTTTTCTTTTTTTATTTTTTTGAACCAGCCTGAAACCATCTTCATCCAACTGTAGGCTAGCACGTTTGCCCTCGGTCCCCCCATCAAAACTTGCCATAGTGGCAAAAACAAAAAAATAAGAAAATGTACCTTCACTCCGAACGTAAATACAAGCAAAGAACGAAAATAAGAAGCAAAAAGTGATCAACTCAAGAGTGCAAAGAACTCCAAAAAGAAATATAAACAAAGCAGATTGCAACTGTTAACTGGAGATCCGAACACATCTACACAGACACGCTTCACCCCTTATTAGTAGGTTGGTTGGTTTATGACTTGTTTACTCTGTTCCACCCAGAGGTGCTTCAGAAGGCCCAAAGGGCTGGAGAAAAAGAGTCACTGACACATCAATTCCTCTAGCGATCAGAGAGAGCACAGAACACCAAACAACCACAAAACGCCGAACCGGCAAGGGCGGAGAAAAGACCGGACAGAGAGGCTCCAAGCCACCAGCTCAGTCCCCACAAAAACAACCAAACCCCCGAACCAGCCGCTGCCCGGCCCGAAACGGCCAAGTGAAGGCTTCCGGAGAGGGCCATTCTCGGTGGCAATGGTTACCCTTCAGGGTTTAATCATGAGCATCGTTGACACAGTGACCCTTGTTCAGGGTGTGGATGTTTCGGCAGGTTTGCCTGTTGGTGTCGTTGATGCAGTGACCCTTGTTCAGGGTGTGGATGCTTCAACAGGGACCCTTCTTCAGGGTTTGCCATTCTTCATGGTTGATGTCTTCTTCAGTGGCTGGTTTTCTTTTCGGTGGTGCATCCTCTAGTTTAAATTTTTCCAAATTTCCTTTGTTAGTCCTTCTGGTGGAGTTTGTTGGAGGTAAAATGGTCGAAGTTTGAGTTCTTTCCTAATGAATTTTCGAGTTTGTCGGTCTTTGTTTTTGCAATTAGCAAGAAATTTTCTAAGTCCTGAAACCTCTGTTTAATAGTTGGGAGTCCCGCTATGTCTAGTACTTCCCGTGATGGGTGTTGTCTGTCTAAGTGGTGGGCAATTCTACATACATACATTGAAGATATTTATATAGCGCTTTCCCCACGAAGGCTCAAAGCGCTTTACAAAAAACAATCTTGAATTAAAGTGACCCAAATAAGTAAGTTTTTAGTCTAGACTTAAAGCAATTAACCGTTGGCGAATTACGAATCTCAAGTGGGAGGTTATTATATGATTTACAGGCAAAGACAGCAAAAGACCGATCACCATAACTAGTAAAGGTTCGAGGTACTAATAGAAATTGTTTGCTTGCTGACCTTAGACCAGGTCTGGTCTGGTACGGTTGAACCAGTTCTTTGATGTAGGGAGCATTACCATTTAATGATTTATACAATATCAACATTACTTTAAACCGAATACGAGACTCAACTGGGAGCCAGTGTAGAGAATTCAACAAAGTAGTAACACTGGTAAGCTTTGGACATCTGGAAACAACACGAGCAGTAATATTAACAACCCTTTGAATGGGCTTTAAAGTAGACACAGGAAAACCAGCCAACAGCGAGTTACAATTATCAACCTTGGATGTAATCAAGGCATGGGCAACCGATTTTGCAGCGTCATTCGATAAGTACGGGCGAATCTTACCTAAATATCTAACACAAGTCATAGCAGAAGAGCAAACATTCTTAACATAGGCAGTCATAGTCATGTGATTATCAAAAATAACACCAAGATTACGAACCTGATCCGAGGGAGTGATATACACATCACCAATATGAAGGTTTAAATCTTCAGGTACATTAGCATGTATACTTCTAAATATAATAAATTCAGTTTTGCTATGATTTAATTTTAGTCTGTTGGAAAACATCCAGTCACTAACTTACATGCCCGTCATTGCATGCATTCATAGTTCTCCATGAGTGAGTCCTTTGTTTGTATGAGAGATGGTGATAGCCTATTCCACAATAGGTAGAGTCATGGTCTTGTTAATTTTTAAAGTCATTTCAGGAGTGGCAAGTGGGTTGTAGCACTGGCAATTCTGTAAAGTGACGAGACTTGCTTGCGCATTCTCAAAGCTGTGTCGTTGTGGTGTCGAGTAAATTCTAATCTGTTGTCAATGGTAAGTCCTAAGTACTTTACTTTTCTTTGTACAGGTATAAGTTTGTTGTTGTAAGTCACATGAGGTTCACGTCACAGTTTACCGGTAATTCTGATGTAAAGTACTTGTGATTTGTACTATACGCCAGTCATTGCACCAAGTTTCTAGTTGGTCAATGTACTGTTGAAGTTTTTCTTCTGCTTTGTCAGCTTGGCTGGAGGTGGCCCAAATTGCAATGCCATCTGCAAATTGAGATAAGTAATTCAGTTGTTTTGGTTGAGGTTGTGGAATGCCAGCTATGTACATGATGAAAAGGCTAATGGTGGTGTCCCTGTGGTGATGTGTAATGGTCTGGAACGTGGGTCTCGTGGGTTGGGCATTCTGCAAGGGAGTGATGGCCAGCACATCTCAGGCACGTCTTCCGTTGAGAGCAGTTGGCGGTGTAGTGTCCGAATCATTGGCAGTTGTGGCACTGGGTTGATGTCTCTTCTTGTCTCAGGCTTTCATCTCGATGGTTACTCCCTTGCTGATTGCCCGATGTAGATCGTCTTTGCTGGCGAAGGTCACTGCTGCTTTCCATGTCGGCGTCCTCGTCCCCTTCCGGTAGAAACATCTGAAAGATGCAATGTCGAGATCGTTAGCTTTACCCAACTCCTCGGTGACCTCTTCTGCACTGATCTCTGGATGTAGTCCCACGATGACACCTTCGGCTGCGTCTGGTCTCTCCTCCTTCTCCTTCGGCAGGCGAGCTGTTGGGGTCCTTCCTCCGGTTGGTGGCCAGTCCTTCAGCAGCATCCTGTGGGAGATGGCGTTCACAGCGGCGATGATGATAAGGCCTCTTGGTGTTGTCCTTAGTCTGGTGATCTGGGCGGTCGGGTGGCTTTCCTTCGATGTATCGTCGTAGTACCAGGGGGTTCTTCATGTCCTTTGGTAGTCCGGTCAAGATGACTGGGTAGCGGCAGTGGTATTCTGGTCCGTTCTTGTTGGTTTCCTTCTCTGGTGTCGTTGTTGTAGTCCTTCTCTTGGATTGGCTGACGACTTGAAAGTCCATATTGTCTTCTCCTGCCTGGGTTGATGTTGGGATATCCGGGATGAGCTGTTGAGATTCCATTATAGTTGAGGCAATGAGAAATTTCTCTGAAGTGATTACTTTTGAGATGTTCTCAGCTTGCTTTCAAAGACCTATGAAAAAATAAATAAATCCCACCACCAGCCAGCCGCACTGTTAGATGAAAAATCAGGACATTACTCACAAGGGCTTTAGCGGGTGGTATCTAACCTAATCTGGGTACCCCTCCCCCCTCCCTCGACCAGGCGAGTTACCTCAATCTCCCAATTTTTATAATCAAGTAGATCAAGGGATGTTTTAAGATTGTTTTTTGGATTGGATAGTGTGTTAATTACTGTTTTAGTTATTAAAGGGTCAGAGGAAATTAGGGGACGAATTAATGTAGTGTTGAGATCTTTTAAACGATCAAAGAGTGATGTATTGTTTGTTGCTGTGAGGACCTGTTTTGCAGAAATATAGCTGGGAATCCTATATGCTAGTCTGCTGGCTGTGGTATTAATACCCTCTAACTTTTTAATATTGGTGGTACAAGAAGTAAGGAAGCAAATGCTACCATACTCTACAATAGGACAGATGAGTGACTTACAGATTTTAAAAGTAATTTCGGGACTGACAAAGCTACTACTAAGAAGGTTCTTGAGATTTTGAAGTCTACCCCAGGCTCGTCCACAGTTTGTGTCAATATGTTTAGTATATATAGCATGTTGATCAAAAGTAACACATAAAAAGGTTGCAAAACCAGTGCTATTAATTTGATTATTAAAAAGGGTTACTGAAGTAGAACATTTTGGTTTATTTTTTTTCCATAAAATTGATAAACTGTGATTTATGTGGGTTAATTTTTATTCTCCACTTATTACACCAAACTTCAATTTCTTTCAGGGAATTTTGAATATAGGAAGTTGAGACTTTTGGGTTTTTTTGAGGCATTCCAAATAGCTATATCATCGGCAAATTGAGAGAGACTGCAATACTTTAACTTTGAAACCGGGATGTCGTTTACATAAATTATGTATAAAAGGGAACTAAGAATAGAGCCTTGGGGAGTACCAGCTTCTAAATTGATAAGGTCAGAACAACTGCCTCTATAGTAAATTTGCATGTACCTATTATGTAAAAAGGAGGAAATTAGCCTCGTAAAGTTGTTATCTAGTTTAAGTAAGGATATTTTAAATCTAAGACTATTATGCCATGTATTATCGAAAGCTTTCTCGGCGTCTAAGAAGATAGCCGAAGTAACTTTGTTTTGAATTATACTATTTTTAACATCTTGTGAGAATCTAAATAACTGATTAAAAGTACCTCTATTGTTCCTAAACCCACACTGGTAATCACTGAAAAAATTTTTACTTTCTAAATGATTCCTAATACGGGTTGTAATAATACGCTCAAAGCTTGGTTTTACCAATGCAGGAGAGGAGACTAATAGGCCTGTAATTTTGGGGGTAAAGGTTATTCTTTTGGGGCTTTGGGATAACTATAACTTTAGCCCTTTTCCAAGCATCAGGAAAATACCCTATAGCTAGTTATAAATTTAAAAAAAAGGCAGATAAATACAAAAAGTTGTTCTGGGCTTTTTTTTAAGAGATTGAAGTTAACTTTATCTTTCCCGGGAGCAAATGAATCTTTACTTTTTTTAAGAGCTGACTTGATTTCATTAATTGTTATAGGGTCACAAGGGTGAGTAACACTGCTAGTAAAATTAGGAGAAAAGAGATCTTTATTATCATTGACAAATTTATCAACATGGGATTTAAAATTCTTATCACATTGGTCATTATCATGAATTTTATGAAAGCTACTCATGGTTTTAGCCAACAGACTAGCTTGTTCATGGGATTCAGTAAGTTTAGTTCCATTATTATTAATTCCATTTTGCTATTTTTTGTGACTGGTGAGATCTTATTTTTAACTTTTTTCCAGAACTTCTTCGGGTCTGTTTCAGAATAAACCTTTACACAATAATTATTCCAGTCCTTAATTTTCTGAAACGTAATTTCTTTCTTAATTTCATAGTTTAATCTATTGATTTGCCCTTTAGTGGTATGATTACAATTAGTATTATACTGTCTTCTTAATTTAGGTTTTGCTTTTATGAAGGACATCATTTTAGAGTTTTTTCCAATATTTGGTAGGGCATTTGGATATTATTGTTGAAGGTGTTAACAATATTTTTGGAAAGCATTTCAGTCATGTTATTAATATTTACTCCATTAATTGTCATATTAATACGATCATGATGTAGTTTGGCTGCATCTTTTTCAAGGTCTTTTTGATAACCCTGCCAGTTAGCTTTCCTTAAATTACGATAAAATTTGTCGGTTCAGTTCTGGAGAAATTAGCTTGGAAAGTAGATATGATTATGTAATGATCGCTTAAGTGTGGTTCTTCATAAATATTGGTGGAGATGTGATGATTTTTCATGGAATCAGTTAAGATTAGTAAATCAAGGAGTTCCTCAGAGTTGTTGAGTGGGTTACGACGGGTCTTGGTGTTACCATTGCCAACAAAGAGATTATTAATATTGGTTGCATTTAACAGGACATTAGCTTGTAGTTTTTGTACATCCAAGATAAGTATGGTGAGAATTTAGATCTACAATGAGAATAGTATTGTTTTGAAATTTCTCAAAAATTTTTCCATTGACATATTTACCAGGAGGATTATAGTAGTTGACTACAAGGATGGGATGTTGGAAGCCATCCGTATTAATTAGAATGCTTTGAACTTGGTCATCAACGTGGTCATCAATTTAATTAGTTTCAGTGAATTGAATTTGATGTTTTACTGTGATTAGAAGACCACCCTTACTACTTGATATCTTTTCTAGTAATTACATAATTAGGGATATCAATCGGGATATTATCATTAAGTTTTGTTTCATTCAGTAAAATTAAATCTGGGTTATAGTCATTAATATAATCATATAAGAGCTCAAGTTTGTTGCGGACTCCATTTATGTTGAGAAATAGGAATGTTATTTCATTCTGATTTATAACCCTCATCGGAAAACATGGCGGCGCTTTGAGATGTCTCATCGGTTTTGTCACTGACTGAAAGCTGGGTAATAAGATTGAAAAGCTCTTCGCCGGTTATTTGGAGATTAAGATGGCATAGGGCTAATGTTGCTGAATAGTTAGCAGTGTCACTTGTTTTAATTTCCAGATTCATTTTGTTCAAACAGGCTATAATCAGTTCAGCAGTATATATGATAAAATTGGTTTTTTCCTTTTCGTCCATTTTTGACTTAATTCTCACCCAGGTGGCTTTTAGTAACATTAGCGTAGTTATTTGGTTAGTGTTAGCTATTTCCGATTTTGATGCTTCGATACGTGCGTCCCTAAATTTAGGGCAGCCCTTGTACAAGGCCACATGTGGACCACCACAGTTGGCACATTTTTTTTCTTCTTTCGGAAGTATACAATCCTTGTGTAGATGATCACCCCCGCATCTAAGACGTTTTGTATTATTTCGGCAGTTTTTGAGAGTATGACTAAACCCTTGGCATTTGTAGCACTGTACAATGTTAGGAAGATCCCTGTATGGTTCCACTCTGTACATAACATAGCCTAGGCAAACACCATTTTGAACTATTTCCTCTGCCTCTTCCTCATATCGAGGAGTACTTTCACTTTCCACGTATGCTGTTTGGTGATGTTTGAAGTAAACCGTCGGACAAGTTTAGGGTTGTAAGCTTGATCCTCCAAGTTTGCTCTAATTTCTTCCTTGGTTATTTCAGGGTTCACATACCCCACAAATAACTATACCATTTGCTGGGGTGCTACGGGATCATGACAACCTAGGTTAAAGGTTACCTAGCTCAGTATTTGGAGTCCACGGTTTTAGTAGATCATTGACAGACTTTTCATTAAATGGATATATAAGTACGGCGTTATTTCTAATTGGCTTAATGAAATTGATATTTACACTTGGTTTTTCTTTTTTGACAAGTTTGGATAATTTTATGCCACTTTTAATGATTTCTGGATTGATATTTGTTACAAGAATGGGTTGGAAGGATTTCTTTGGCTCTCCTTCACCTATGGAACCTGAACTTTGCATTAATTTACGTTTTTTCTGACTTCTAGTAACCACTTGATGGAATTCACCCCTTCAGACATAGTGGCTACATGTAGGGTAGAGTCCAGGGTAAAATGGACACCTTTCTTACCCAATAAGCCCTGTACACACACAACAGAACAAAGAAAATAATACCTGGGCTAGCTAAAATGCAAAGCAAAAAATAAATGAACACAAATCCGCGTACACGAAACAGATGAAGAAAACAAAGACTCGGTAAACATATAAACAAGAAAATCAACAGTTCAACAGTTAAACCGCCAAAAACTTAACATGAAAACCTTGTTCACAAGACTCGTAGAAAAACATGTCCGAATGACACGCTTCACCTCTTTATATAGTTAATAATAATAAGGGATTAAAGCCGATCGAGTGGCTGAAGGCCACTCCTTCGGAATTGGGGCTTCTAACCAACGGAAGAATGGGAAAAAAAAATCAAAGAAACTACAAGGGCAGGCTGGGAAAGGATGAGTCCTTGAAAGAAGTGGATCGAATGGTCTGGACAAAAGCCCTGGGAAATGTCAAACTAAAGTCACCTAATGAAAAAAGAAAAAGAGAGATCCCGGCACCGACTGTTCCGTTCCCCGGAGAACCGGGTAATCACTCACAGGAACTCTAGCCGGTGCCATCTAGCCTAATCTGGGTACCCCACCCCCCTCCCTCAACCAAACGAACCACTTCTTTCCAACTACGAAAGTTAAGAATATCAAGCGGGGTTTTAGTATTATTTTTTGGTTGAGTGAGTAATGCTTTTATGAAAATTTCTTTTGCTGTTGGGTCGTTTGCGAGGTAGGAGAGGGAAAGCTTAGTATTGAGATTCAAAATGCGATCATAAATATTTTGAGAGTTGGTGGCTCGCAAGACCTGTTTTTCATTTATATAGCTTGGGATTTTGTAAGCTAACCTGTTGGCTGTTATGTTTACTCTTTCCAATTTCTTTAATTTAGTAGTAGAAGCAGTAAGGTAGCAAATGCTACCATATTCAATAATAGGTCTAATTAAAGTGTTATAAACCTTTAAGCCAAGGTTTGGATTGATATTGCTATTTTGTAATAGATTTTTTAAATAATGAAGGCGACTCCATGCTTTCGCATTTATTGTGTCTATGAAGTGGTTAAATAGAGCATGGTGATCAAATAGGACCCCTAGGAAAGTGGCTTCTGTAACGTTGTTCACAACGTTATTAAAAAGAGTAATGGAATTATTTATATTACGTTTCCTATAATCCTTAAAATTAACTAACTGTGACTTTTGGGGGTTTATTTTAATACGCCACTTATTACACCAGGTTTCAATTACATTACAGGCCTGTTGGATTCTGACAACCGAAATATGGGGTTTATTTGCCGTGTACCAGATAGCGATATCATCGGCGAATTGGGAGATACTACAATAATGGAGATTCTGGAGGGACAAATCATTGACGAATATGATATAGAGCAGAGGACTGAGAACGGAGCCCTGAGGGGTACCAGCTCTTATTTTATAGTAATTAGAAGTCTTATTTTTATGATGAACTTGAAGAAATCTATCATTTAGAAAGGAAGAAACTACCCTAACATAGTGTACACAGGCTGGGATCTGGTAGTAGTTACAAGCAAGCTCATATATAGCTTTCTGCTTGAGTGCACAGCAGTGTGCTGCATCTCTGATTGGTTGATTCTGGTCTGATAAACAATCTCATTGGTTGTTTTTCTGTGCTCTGGTTGGCCAAATGGCTGAATTATCTATGCTCTGATTGGCTACTTGACAGGGTAGTATGACTGATAGTCTGGTCAGTTTGGCTAGCTGTGTGAGCAGGGCTTTAATGGGATAAAAGCCTTTCTACTTATAAACATGGTATGTAGAGGTCTGAGGGTCAAGAGGTTGGTCAATTAGATTTGTTGTCCCGTGGGAACGTGGCTCCTTCATTTTGCAGAATGTTTCTTGCCAAAACTTGTCAAGAGTTGTTGTCAGTACCAGTTAGGTGTTCATTCAAGCATTTATCAATTAGCCCTGAAGGTTGACATGTGATGGCAGTTTATCTCAGATTAAACTGAAACGTGATCTAACCTTCAATGACAATGAGTAATTTGATTCCTTTTCACCAGAACTAAGTTCATGGCAGGCAGAAATAGTTGTTAGTTGTAACGTAAACCCCCCAGTGCTGGGCGACTGTTGTACCAGAATGGTCATCAAAGCTTTTAATACAGCTGCTGCTTACTGCAGCTAATTGAAGTAATGATGAACCAGTGGTCGGGTACTTAAATTGAGAACAGCAGTTTCCCCCTTAAAACTGTGGTAGCTATGACAGATTTCAGCAAAGGCCAATTTTACATCATGTTTGGGGGGCAGAACTCCGTAATGTTTGGTTTCTTCCCTTGACTCTTCACCAGAGAGTCGAGAGGACTTTTGAAAAATTACATATATGGTTTGCTGGTCAAACACCCCAGATTGTATAGGAAACTGCATTCTGATACAAATTTGTCTCTAAAGTGCCATCTGCTAGTGAGATTCTTTGATCTATATAGCTTCAAGGCTGTCAATCAATGAATATGGGAGTAAATCTGGCATCCCCACATTGCAGTGTTACACATGTAAAATACAAACTTACCCCTACACTGTTTTCAGTGTAGGGGTACTTAGACACTGCAGAATGTGTTCAGAGCAATTTATTTTTCTCCCTCTGTAATTAGGTCTCTACTTGTTGCTGTTCCATGTAATTGTTCATCAGGGCAATATGTCTCAAACTGAGGTGCAAATTTGAGGCCATCAGCCAAGTCAGAGACAAAAAGGAGAAGTAGATTCAATGAGAAGACTTCCATGCAACGAATGCCTGTATGGGATGTTAAGCATCTTAGGTACTAGTCTTATTAATGCATGGAATCAATAATGTCATGTTGTATGGCATGGATTGATATATCAATATGATACTCTAACAGAGGACAATGAGAAGTCAAACATTGCTAGTTTAAGGTAATGAGTCGAGGCAGCTTTACTGCTAATACCATCACCTTACTGATCAGTCTAATATATCTTGCTGAAAACCATGTTTGTCTTCGGTCAGACTTAATGCTACATCAAAACGAGTTTCGATGCCCTGGGAGAAGGGTTTAATGGGAGGGGGTGTCCCCCTTCCCTTTGAAAATTTTTGCCTATTTCAAGGACTCTAGATGCAAAATGGTGTGAGATTTTCCATTTTTTCTTCTTATGTTTGTATTCCAAAATGCTGGTCCCGTTATAATTTTTTCCTCCTTCTGTACAACTACCTTTTATTGAAAAAATTTCTTTGGGCCTGCATGGCAGATTTGACTTTATTCTTTCAGTACAGAAAACTGTATGTAAACCAGTTGTTTATCTTTACAGATCTGTAGGTTTTAACAATATGGTGTGTTCTTTGTAATTTAGCAGAAAACTCTAAATTTGTTCAGGAAGATCCCCAAAACTCAAAAAGAAAACGAATGGGTAAAAGGGAAGCTGTATAGTTGCATACATAGAAATGTGTAGCACCCATTGGGTTTACTAATTTACTTTTACTGTACCATAGTTCCTGTCAGATATTTTACCTGTAATATGCCAAGTGTGATTCCCATGCTTTACTTGAAAGAATCTATAGAGCAGTAAAGATTGTAGATACACTTAAAAGCAATAGGCACTTTCTCCCAAAATTCCTTTGAAAAATCAGCAAAACTTTGCATATCTTCTCTTGTTTTCCTTACAAGTACCTCTGAAGATGTTTTTGAAAATAACTATTAGAAACAAATGGTAAAGAAAGGAGTCATTTTCCATTGTAAACAAGATTGGAATGTCTGCAAAATGTGTTTCATTCCAAGGCAAAGAAACTTATCCATGAACTTTTGTATTTGTCAGTAGGGAGAAGTTGTAAGTTCAAAAAGAGTACTAGGGGAGAAGTTGGAGGGAAAAAAGGTGAAAATGAAATATTCTTTTGTCGTTTGCTTGGTGCTTGGTCCCATGGTGTAGGGCAGTCTGCCAGAGTTTGGTGTCCAGCACAGCGAAGACACATCTTTCAGTGTTGGCAAGTCCTGGTGAAGTGGCTAAAGCGTTGTGACACTGGATGGGTGTTGTCGGCTTCCTGATTTTCTCCATGCAGTGATGTTGAAAACCTATGAAGACGCCCTTTTTGACAGCTCTGTCCAGCTCTTCAGTGGTCTCAATCGTGACTGCCACCTTCCACATTGGTACCTTGGTCCTTTTCTG
This sequence comes from Holothuria leucospilota, assembly GCA_029531755.1. Classification (NCBI taxonomy): domain Eukaryota; kingdom Metazoa; phylum Echinodermata; class Holothuroidea; order Aspidochirotida; family Holothuriidae; genus Holothuria; species Holothuria leucospilota. Next base: position 4,744,551 of record CM055979.1, on the reverse strand, counting down.
GAAAAATGCCTGGAAAAAATTCGTTGAGGTAGTTGAAATCTCCTACATCCTGTATAGGTCGGAACTGAAATCTGAGTTGCTGAAGTATAAGTCGAGTAAGTGGGGTCACTCTTTCCTCAATTTCTCATACGCGGTTTTCGGGGTCTGTTCATGAATGTTGTCAGTTATATATTGTCTGTATTTTGTCCAGTCAGCTTTCTGTAGGTTTCGTCTTGGTGGCCTTGTCAGCCGTTTGGCAGTAAGTGCAATAGTAAGCAGTTGAGGTAGGTAGTCCGAGCCTAAGTCCTCTTTAATTCTCCAATTACAAGTCTGTTCAGGTGAGGTCCTATTGTCTGGGTAAGAAATCGGAGTCATTGATTCATATAACCTCAGTCTAGTCAAGTAACTGAAAAAGTTCTCTGCCGTTGGTGTTTGTAATACGACAGCCCAAATCAGTTTGTGTAGCATTGAGGTCGCCAACTATCACAAAGTTTAAATAAGTGTTGATCAGTTGAAAGTAAAATTGTGTAGGAAATGCGACATTTGTCAGAGACTCATAACTTGTAATGACGTGTAGGTGTTGACTGGTCTGAAGGGTAACTTTGAGTCCTACCGCTTCGTCAGTTGGGTTTGTGAGTGTAAGTTTGGAGAAATGTGTATTTTCCTTGATTGCAATAAGTACTCCTCGGTCAGAGGGTTTTTTCGAGTGTGACTGAATAATGTATCTCTGAATGTATGGTGCATGATCCTTGTGGACTGTTTTATTGAAACAAGCGGCATGAATGTTGTTGTGATGTAGGTAATGAGTAAGTTCCTGGCATTTGTTCCTAATGTAGTGAATGTTTATGTGCATAATGTTAAAGTCTGAGTCCTGGGTCAAGGGTCTTCAGTGGTCTCGAAAGGTTAGTTTTACCCGAAAGCTCCTCGATGACATCATCCTCAGTTACTTCTGGGTGCAATCCCATGATGACTCCCTCCATGTCTTCTGGTCTGTTCTTCTTCTCCTTGGGCAGTCTGGCAGTCGGGTTCCTTCCTCTGATCGGTTTCCAGGTGCCAAGTAGGGTTGTTTGCCATGTCTCATTTAGGGCAGCGATGATGGTCATTCCAGTTCTGGAGGTCTTGATTCCGACGATCTGTGCTGATGGGTGGCTGGATTCGATTTACCTTCGTATCTCTATTGGGTTTCGTAGATCAGATGGGAGTCCGGAGAGTATGACTGGGTGCTGACAGTGGTAGGGTAGTTCCTTCCTTCGAGGCTCTGGTGACGCTGAGTCAGTTGTTCTTCTGTGCTTCCTGGTGACTGTCTGGAACTCCATATCTTCCTGGGTTGGATCTGGAAAACTCAGGATGAGTTGCTCCTCTTCCATGGCTCTGAAAAGTTCTGTTTGGTTTTGCCTAAGGTCCAAGTTAGTGAGTTGATGTAGTGTCAAGGTTTACAGATGCCTGAGGCTCTCTGTAAACTCAAAGTCGGTGTCTAGTAAAGGAGGTCAGTAGAGTAGAAGTTTGTTTAAAACACCTATTTGATGCCAGTGGCTCTCAACAGTTAAAAACAACAGTCGTTTGTCCGAAGTAATATAGGCTTGATGAGATAAAGTGGGTTGAGATCCTTGGTAGTAGTTGGTAGTTGTTTGTCCTTTGGTTCCTCTGGTGGGAATGAATACAGTTCTTTGTGGGGATTAAAACCGTTCGAGTGGCTTTTGCCGCTCCTTCGGAATTTGGCCTACTGGGATGTGAAGGTAATTTACAATAGCCTGTGGCATAATTTAACGACCAGTAAGGAAATAAAATGGATGAATGTGGAGAAAAGCATGGAGTGCATAATCAAAGGAAGGATATAGAAAAGCTGAGAAGAGCAGAGCGTATTGGTTGGGAAAAACCCAGGGGAAGAACAATTTAGCCTACACCCCACCTCTGACTGCACCGTTCCCTGCTAGAACACAGGTCATGACTCACAGGTGCTCTAGCCATAGGTTACTAACCTATCGGGCCCCCCACCCCCATCCTCAACCGACCGCTCTACTTCTTCCCAGTTTCTATAATTTAATATATCGAGAGGAGTTTTTGTATTATTTTTTGGGGTGGGGTGGTAAGGAGTTTAATTAGAGTGTTAATTGCGAGTGTGTCAGAGAATAAATAAGACCTAGTTAATTTAGTGTTTAATTCAATAATACGGTCGGTGATAGTTTGAGAATGGGTAGTTTGAAAGACTTGCTTTTTAGAAATGTAGCTTGGGATTTTATAGGCTAACCTCTTGGCTGTAGTATTAATTCTTTCTAATTTGTTGATATTAGAGGGGGAGGTGGTAAGGTAGCAGATACTACCATATTCTAAGATTGGTCTTATGAGTGTTTTATAAATTTTTAGTCCTGTTTCAGGTTTTAATTTACCATTACGTAACAGTTCTTTTAAATTTTGGAGACGACCCCAGGCTTTGGCATTTATATTGTTAATATAATTTGTAAACAGAGCTTTAAGAAGATGGCTTCACTAGAATTAGAGACCGTTTTATTTATTAAAAAGAGTAACAGTAGTTTTGGGATCATTTTTGTTAAATTCCTGAAAATTTACTAGCTGAGACTTTTGGGGATTTATCTTTATATGCCATTTATTGGCCATTTTATAAGTTCAATTTCCTTTATTGCTTTTTGAACATAGTGTATAGGGAGATATGGTTTTATTTGCAGTGCTCCAAATTGCTATGTCATCTGCAAATTGTGAAATACTGCGATGACAACACTTGGAGGCAGGGATGTCATTGACATAAATTATATAAAGGAGAGGACTAAGGACAGATCCTTGGGGGCTACCTGCTTTAGGTTTAAAACTGTTAGCGAATTTTCCTTTGAATTGGAGTAGCATTGACTTATCACTGAGGAAGGAGGAGATCAGTCTTAGATAGTAGTCATTTTTAGTTTATACCTTAACCCATTATGCCAAGTATTGTCAAATGCCTTTTCGGCATCTAAGAAGAGAGCGGTAGTTATTTTCTTTTGAGATAGTCCTATACAAATATCATGGGTGAGCCTAAATAGTTGATTAAAAGTCCCCCTTTTAGTTCTAAAACCACATTGGTTATTACTGAAAAAACTATTTATTCTAAAAAATTCCTAATAAGACTGGCTATATAATTCTCTCAAAGGTTTTTCCAGTACAGGAAAGTAAACTAATGGGTCTGTAATTTGGGGGGTATAAAGATGATTTTGGGGAGGACAGTTATTTTAGCTTGTTTCCAGCTACCAGGGAAATACCCTACTCGTAATAGGACATTTAAAACAAATTACACAGAAATAGCAAGAACTCCATTGGACAGTTTTTAAGCATTCTATAAGTGACCATATCAATCCCTGGGGATGAGTCATTTTTGCTTTGTTTAAGAGCATCATTTATTGTAGTAATGTTAAAAGAGTCAATGGTTAACTCCTCTTCCTCAATGAGGGGCTGAAAAGTTAGAGTGGATTTTCTTCAATGAAATTATCAACATAATTTTTGAAATCATGACCACAGTAAGTTGTGTCATTGATTTGGTGTAGTTTGTCTAGGGTTTCAGCCAACAGATTAGCCTGTTCTTGGTGTTTTTTTATTCTTTCACCATTACTGTCTATTAGTTTTGAATTATCGCTTTGCTTTTTGGGTTGAGTTTGCTTTTAACTCCTTTCCAAAAGCATCTAGGGTTAGTTTCATTATAAATTTGATTAAAGAAATTTTCCCAGTCATGAAGCTTTTGTAGTTTAATCTCTTTTGTGATTCAGCAAAATTTCCCAAGAATTCCCAAGATTGTCGTCTGGGGTCACCAGAGGTCAAAAAGCAAAATTTCCCAAGAATTTTCAAGAATCAAGATCCATTGGAGGTCAGAGGTCATTTGAAGTCATCAGAAGTTAAATACCAAATGCATTGAAAAACATGATATTTCAAGACAGGGGTGTTAGATACTTGTAATACTTGTTAATTTGAGGGATAAACCTCAGTGCAACAAAGCATCCCCATTCAGCAAGGAATCACTAAGCCTTTGGGCTTTCTGGTTGATTTCATAATTTAATGTATTAATTTGTGGTTTAATATTAAGGGAGTGATTCAAGTTATAATGCCTTCTAAGCTTACATTTTGCTTTGATTAATGCCATATTTTTTAGTTCATCTTCCAAGTATTAGTTTATTTTTTTTTTTTTTTTAATTCGGGGGCAATTTTTATTGAAAGCTTCCAAAACAGTTTGAGCCACTTCATTTGTAATATTATCAAGATTTGTTTTCATTAATATCCATGTTATTTAATTTTGTCTGCAGATGAGGGACATCAATGTTTATAGAGTCTTTGATCTTTCCCAATCAATATTTTTAGGATTCCTGAAGTAGCTAGTTTCATGGGTAGTATTTTTTGTCCACTTTGAAGATTGTTAATATTATATAGTAATCACGTAAGTTGGGTTCTTCATAAATATTGGTTAGTACATGTCTTTGGTGAAATTTATCAGTTACAATTATTAGATCCAGAAGTTCTTCAAGAGGGTTTCTTCTGGTTTTGGTATTTGCATTACTGATAAGTAAGTTATGAGATTGGACATTTCGGAGTATGATTTCTCCATTAGAGTTTGTTCTGTTGCTACCAAATTTTTTGTGGGGAGAATTTTAAATGCCTTATTAGAATGGCATCCTTATTCATGTAGTCAAAGATTTTTTCAGTTATTTTACTTTGGGGGGAGGGGGGGGGGGGGTTATAATAGGCAATAATCTTTATTGGACAATTTGAGTCTTTAGTCATTATTTCGATTCAAATGATTTGGTCTTTTACAAAAGTATCAGTATTCGTTTGGGAAAAGGGAATGCGACTTTTAATGGCTAACAATACTGCCCCTTGACGGCTTGTTATATCTTTTCTAATTATGATAAAGTTGGGAATTTGTAGTGAGTAATTTGGGATTAGTTTAGTCTCATTAAACAATATGATGTCTGGGTTGCAATCATTGATGTAGTCATAGATTCAAGTTTATTCCTTAGTCCGTTTATATTAACATGAAGTAGTTTGAGATTGTTGAGGTTACTCATTACTACTTGCTACTTACCTGAGACAAGCCTCGGTACAGGGGGGGGGGGGGGGGGAGGGGGGGGGGGGTTGCAGTGGTTCATTAACCGCCTGCTTAATTATCCTTTGGAATAGTTCCTTTCCCTTTACACTAACATTGAGGTGAGAGAGGGCAAGAGTGGCAGAGTAATTAGCTATGTCACTTGTTGAAATTTTAAGATTTGCTTTTTGGAGGCAAGCTTTTATCAACTCAGCCGTGTATACCATAAATTTGATTTTTTCAGTTTTTTCCATTTTTGTGGTTACTTCGACTGGGGTGGCTGTAGTGACATTGGCATAAGTTTTTGAGTCATTTTCTTTTAGAGTTCTAGCTGCCTCAAGTCTCGCCTCTCTGTATTTTGTACACCCTTTATAAAGAGCCACTTGACTGCCTCCACAATTAGCACATTTTCTTTCATCTCGAGGTAAAGGACAGTCCTTGATTTGGTGATCAACCTTACATCTCAGGCATTTGGAATTATTTTTGCAATCTTTGAGCAATTGTCCAAATTTTTGGCAGTTGTAACATTGAATAATTGTCGGTAACTTTTTATAGTACTCGACTCTGGGTTTTACATACCCAAGATATAAACCATTAGTAACTAAATCATCAGTGTCTTCTTGAGGATCAAAGATAACTTTAATCTTGCATGTAGGTTGTTTGGTTACATTTGAAATAAATCTTTTGATATACTTTGGATAATAAGCTTGGTCCATTAGGGTTACTTTAATTTCTCCTTCCTTGATTTCCGGTTTTATTCCAACACCAAAACTTGGCAGATTCTTATTCTGTGGTAACCTGGGTTTGAGTTTTCCCAGTTCAGTATCTTGGGCCCATGGTTTTAGAAGGATCTTTGCTGACTTTTCGTCGAACGAGTTAAGATTGAGTTATAGTGTCAATAGTAACATCAATAGTAGTCACAAGCAAGCTCATATATAGCTTTCTGCTTGAGTGGACAGCAGTGTGATGCATCTCTGATTGGTTGGTTCTGATCTTATGAGCAATCTCATTGGTTGATTTATCTGTGCTCTGGTTAGCCAGCTGGCTGAATTATCTATATGCTCTGATTGACTCTTGACAGGGTAATATGGCTGATAGTCTGGTCAGTTTGGCTAGATAGCTGGGTGAGCAGGGCTGTGATGGGATAAAAGCTTTTCTACTTATATACATATGGGATGTGGAGGTCTGAGGGTCGAGAGGCTGGTCAGTTAGGTTTGTTGTCCCTTGGGAACGTGGCTCCTTTGGGGAGCAGAACTCTGTAATGTTTGGATTCTTCACTTGACTCCTTGCTAGAGAGTCGAGAGAACTTTTGAAAAAGTACATGGTTTGCTAGTCAAACCCCCTAGATTGTACAGGAAACTACATACTGATACAAATTTGTCACTAAAGTGCTATCTGCTAGTGAGGTTTCTTTGATCTATATAGCTTCAAGGCTGTCAATCAATGAATATGAGAGTAAATCTGGCATCCAGGGATTGCATTTAATCATGTGTTACACTTGTAAAATTCAAACTTACCCCTACACTGTTTTCATGTGTGCTCAGAAACTGCAGAATGTGTTCAGAGCAATTTATTTTTTTCCCTCTGTAATTAGGTCTCTACTTGTTGGTGTTCCATGCAATTGTTCATGCCTCAAGCTAAGGTGCAAATTTGAGGCAACCAGCCAAGTCAGGGACAAAAAGGAGGAGTAGATTCAATGAGAAGACTTCCATGCAATGAATGCTTGTATGGGATGTTTAGCATCTTAGGTAAGTCTTATTAATGCATGGAATCAATAATGTCATGTTGTATGACAGGCATTGGTATATCAATATGATACTCTAACAGAAGACAAAGAGAAGTCAAACAATTAATGCTAGTTTGGGGTAATGAGTCCAGGCAGGTGCACTGTTAATACCACCTTCCTGATCAATCTAATAGATTTTGCTGAAAACCACATTTGCCTGTGGTCTTATTAAATGCTTCATCAAACTTAGTTTACAGAATAAACCACATCTACTTCCACAGTTGTTGGTCAACTCTTTAATGCTATCGCATATTGCTGAAAATTTTATTCAATGGGTACCCCCAGCTGAAGAAGTACATATGCCAAAAGAAAGTTAGCTAATTTGTCACATTAGATAGGTTACCATAATTATAAGTGTTTTCTCGTGAAGAAATGACAAGATGACCAGGACAGAACAGTCAAAGGTTAGGTGGATGCCATCATGTGAGAGGTGAGAAAAGGTTATGTTGTAATTGTCAATGAAAGCTGTACATTGATACTCCATGCATTGATACTTAGGCCAATCTGGATGTCTAGAGAGGTACTTAGAGCAGCCCGGAAGAAACGTAAGTGCTGGCGTCGATATAGGGTCAGTAAGAATTCTGATGACTTTGCAGTCTACAAGAAGCAGGAACTCTTAGTTAAAAATTTGGTTATTGACACTAAAGCTAAGTTTGAAAAGCAATTGGCCAAGGAGGTTAAGGTAAATCCAAAATCTTTTCATGCCTATGTCAGGTCTAAGCAGAAGGTTAAGGAGGGTGTTGGGCCTCTCCAAGGTAATGAAGGCACATTAGTTACTGATCATCAGGATATGGCTAATTTGTTAAATGATTATTTTGTATCTGTTTTTACCAAGGAATCATCTGTTTTGGGGACTTGTAGGGATTCTGATAATTCTTCTTTAGTTAGTGATGTTGTCTTCTCTGAAGAGTTGGTTTGTAATAAGTTGAAGAGTTTAAAAGCTAGTAAGGCCCCTGGGCCTGATGGGATCCATCCTGCCATTCTCCATGAATGCTCCGAGATTTTGTCAGTTCCTCTTTGCATTATTTTTCAGAATTTTCTGGATTCAAACTTTGTACCTGCTGACTGGCGGATTGCTAATGTTACTCCAATTTTCAAAAAGGGGGATCGGAGCTTGCCTTGCAATTATAGGCCGGTCAGTTTAACCAGTGTTGTGTGCAAAGTTATGGAATCTGTAATCAAGGATTGTTTGCTTAATTATCTTTTAGATAATGGGTTACTCAATCTGTCACAGCATGGTTTTTTACCGAGTAGATCTTGTGTTACTAATTTACTAAGCTTTCTTGAGGATGTTTCCTCATCTCTAGACTGTGGTCACAGTGTTGATGTCATTTACCTTGATTTTTCAAAAGCCTTTGATAAAGTTCCATTAGGTAGACTTATGGTTAAACTGCATAGGTTAGGCATCAAGGGCAGTTGTGCTGACTGGATAAATTCATGGCTCAATGGTAGATCTCAGAGAGTTGTTGTTAATGGTAATTTCTCTTCTTGGAAAGAAGTTACAAGTGGAGTTCCACAGGGTTCTGTTCTTGGCCCGCTTCTTTTCTTAATTTTCATCAATGATATTGATAGCTCTCTCACATCTAGTATTAGTAAGTTCGCTGATGATACTAAGCTCTATAGGAAGGTTAGTGATAAGGATGATGCCTCATTACTGCAAAAAGACTTGGATAGGTTATTTTCATGGTCTCAGACTTGGCAGATGTCTTTTAATGCAGATAAGTGCAAAGTCCTTCACTTTGGTCCTAAAAATTTCAGCTATGATTATAACATGAATGGTAGTATTCTGAGTGATGTGACTTTTGAGAAGGATCTGGGTGTAGTTATTACAGGTGATTTAAAGCCATCTAGACAGTGTGCAGCTGCTGGTGCTAGGGGTAATAGGGTGCTTGGATTGATCAAGAGGAATTTCAGTAGTTTTAGTAAAGAAATTGTACTAAATCTGTATAAGCAGTTGGTAAGACCCCACCTCGACTATGCAGCCCAGGCTTGGAGTCCCTTCTATGAAAAGGACAAGCTTCTTTTAGAGCAAGTTCAGAGGAGAGCCACTCGCCTTATACCCGAGGTGAGACACCTACCTTATCATGTTAGACTTAAGCATCTTGGGCTTACCACCCTGGAGTTGAGAAGGATTAGGGGGGACATGCTTCAGGTGTACAAATTTCTCTCTGAAAGGAATCCTTTGTCCTCTTGCAATTATTTAAAGGTTCAATGTAATTCTCGGGTTCGAGGCCATTGTAAGGAGCTAGTTAAGAATTTTGCAAGGCTCGACATTAGGAAGTTCAGCTTTTCTCATAGAGTTGTTAACGAGTGGAATAGTCTGCCTGAGTGGGTAGTTAACTCCACATCTGTGCACTGCTTTAAGGTTAACATTGACAAGTTCTTCCATAAGTGTGGTAGAATCTAATTGTGCTGGGCTCGTTTGGTGTTGGTTGGTTCTTTGTTTTCAGTTAAGGTTGTATGCACTTCAGGGCATCTTATGGGGCCTTAGCCCTCCTTTGCCCTTTAACCTGTTATGTTATGTTATGCAGAATTTATGGATACGATTGTTTACATAGCACACATGATATCAGTCTGAAGGCAGTTTCGGTTACCAGTGAGTCCAGAGTAGGCCACACAGATACTTTTATTCAGGGACATGAGGATGGTGTGAAGCTTCTGGTTCATTATTTGAGTTATGTTGTGTGAAGAAACATCATTGGTTCCACAATGAACAATCACAAAACTAGGTTTCTCATCACCAATGAGAAGTGGCACCAATTGGGCCAGTTTCTGAAGTGTCATACCAGGAATACAGTGGTTGACAACTCTATACCTTGTGAAAGCTTTCTTCCAATGAGGTACTTTGGAATAGAGCCACCAAGGTCAAAGATGACAACAGCACAGGGCTTTCAGAGGGTGGCCTCTGTGTGGTGGTTTGATAAAGGAACTATGGTAAGGAGGTGAGGGAAATTTATCTTCAACTGTAAAGGTCTGTTTAGGTGTATTAACAGACTCTTTTCTTGGGCGGTGTTTTGGCAGGCTTAAGGTGCGTTCACACCAAAACCGAAATCTGCTGCGTTTTGCGGGCGGGACGCGAAATTTGTTATCTCAGAACGAATGGGGAGATTTTCAAAATTTTCATTGGAGTAAAATTGCCCCTAGTTGTCTTGGGGAAAAAATTTCTTGTCCCGCCCGCAAAACGCAGCAGATTTCGGTTTTGGTGTGAACGCACCTTTACTGCGGGAAGATATGTACCTGATGAAGACTTATAAACAGTAATTAATTCGTCCAGTTCATCTGTGAGCGAGTGGAAATTGTTAGAGGTTTTGACAGAATATGTAACTGACTGTATTTTTCCAGAGCTTGATGGAAGAGTTTCTTTCGGCAAGTCAGTTTCAGTTACTTTGTCCATAAATGGTGACTCTTTGAGATTCCTGACCTTTTTAAGACCTTCCTTTATCTTTGTAGAGTCAATGGTGGTCTGAGTATGGCAACTCTGAGTTGCTTTCTCTGTTTGAGATGCAGCTGAAATTCATGCAAGTCTGTGTGCTGACTTCACAACACTTAATAGGAGTCTGTGTACCAACAGACACAGGTGTAGTGGAAACAAGATCTTTGCTTTGAAAAGGAGTACTGGTACATGGCAGAGAAGTGTTTGGTAGTGGAGAAAGCAATTGGAATGAAGTGGAAGTTATATTGCTCACTGAAGGAGGCTTTACCACATTAAGCAAAAAAGGCCTCTATGAAACCTGGTCACTGCTGGAGGGAATTAATCTGGCCAGCCATGCACCACTGCACACTCAAACAGTATCAGGCCAACCATGCTCCACTGCACACTCAAACAGTTAATATGGCCAACCCTGCACCACTGGACACTCAAACAGTCATTGAACACAGGAGAATGGAGGTTTTTATTGACCCAGCTCTCCAGAATAAACAAACAATGGCATTGCTTGCGATTACAGGAAGTCGGGTTAGGCCTGCAGGCTTGCGGTAACCACACTTTTTGCGGAGTTGGGCCATGCAAGCTTTCATAGAGGAGGGTTTTTGCATAATGAAAGAGAAATTCATGGAAGAGATGGTGGACAAACAGTCATTAAGCCATTTTGTCTGTTGCTTCCCTTGAACATGAAGAGTATTGGTTGATTTGTAAACTGTAGTAATAACAAGAGTATTACCATATCCATCAGTGTACCTGTAAATGTCTCCATTAATTCCATGGTCAATACATAGGGATGATTCCTCACAGTAATTAATGACCTTCTGTAGAGCAGAGTAGGAGTGAAATCTAACAGTGTAAGAGTACTTATTTTTCACAATAGTCCACAGGGAGCTGTGTGTAGCCAGTATGCTTTCATCAGTAAATCCTGCAAAGGAAGCTAACACAATAGGGAATGCCACAGAGATACTGTCATACATTGTGATGGTTTAAGCACATCACAAGCAACCAGAGACAAGTGTTCACAGTCACACAGTGTGTACACAAAGCTAAGTACAAGTCAATAACAGCACAATAACAATGGATAGGCTCTGTACTAGTGAATGGTTAGGATAGACACAACTGAGCTAGGAGGTAAATTTTACGGAAAATCCAACTGAAGAAAATGCAGAAAATCTCAGTGAAAGCTGCACAGAAAGGATGAAAGCAGGATAAACAAAGTCAGTAACAAATGTACCAATGTGTGCAAGGATAGAGAGACCAAAAAGTTCATTAAAAGCAAAAATTTTACAGCAATTTTGCAGCTAGGGGTAGCTATCACGTCCTGTCACCAACTGTCCTTAACTGGACATAGTTCTACCACCTAGAAAGGAAGCAAGAATCCTTAGGGCATTATGCTTAGCTGTATCCATGGCTTTTACAACTTGCCTCCAAACCTCATTCTGCTCAATAAAGGGCACAGCACAAACAGTCATCACCTCATTCTTGATTGCAGTTATCCTAACTGGATCCAGTGGTTCCTTCTTTATACCTGTAAAGTTCATTAAAAGCAAAAATTTTACAGCTATCACCTCCTGTCACCAACTGTCCTAATAAGACATAGTTCTAGAATTACTGGGGAGATTTAGATTAATACAATTTTACTTTCAGGCCATTGTAGCAGGTTTGATCAAAGTCCTTTTTGTGATCTAGAAATACTGCTGAGGTTATTTTCCTTCCCTTGAAACGTTTCTAACATGTTTAGTATAATTTTAAAGAGATGATTAAATGTTTCGTTTTTCCAAAAACCATATTGATTTGCTGATAAGAAACTTGACTCTTTGAAAAAGTAGGCGAGTCCATTTACAATAATGTTCAAACAGCTTAGCTTAGCATGAGAGTAGACTAATTGACATAGAAGTTACTAGGGTTTGATTTAGATTTATTTGGTTTCGTAATAAGTATGGTTCTGGATGGTTTCAAAGGCTCGGGGAAGTAACTGATTTTAAAAGTATTGAGAAAAAGTCTGCTATAATAGTGAAGAAGGTAGATGGACAATTTTTAATTTGGAGGTTTGTATTAAACCTTATCAAGATCTGGCAAGGAATTGTTAAAGTCGTTTGGTTAAAGTCAGGTTTAAACTCATGTTCATTAAATCCTTTGTGTGTTGGTTGTGTAAATTTGATAATTCCTTTAAATCCTTGTTTGTGGGTGGAGTCGTCAATCTATTGGTTTCTAATTTGGTGTGGTTCCTGTTGAGTCATTCTAAGATGTCTGTAAGTGAGATATACTTTGCTGGCGTAACTGGGGCTGAGGCTGGCTTCGTTTCCACAGCCTGTTGCTTTCTTGCATGGAGTTGGTTGTTGTTGTTGTTGCTTTGGTGGGGGCAGTGTTATATTTTTATAACTGGAGCAACCCTTGTAGCTGGCTATATGTGCTTCTACTCGCAGTTGGCGCAGGTGGGCATTTCCTTGGGGGTTGGGCATTCGTTGAGTGTATTTTTCCCCGACACATCTCAGACACGTGGGAGTTTTGTTTCTGCAATTCAGGGTTGTGTGTCCGCATCTCGCTAGTTTTGAAGGTGGTGGCAACTTTCCATATTTGTGTGTCAGTCCCCTTGGTGGTAAAACGTGGAACTGAAGTTATGTGGAAAAGGTTCTGTATCTCCTGGAGGATGGTGTTGTAGTCAATGTCAGGGGAGATCCGGATGATGATGGCTTGGTACGTAGGTTTTGGAGTGATGGAAGTCGGGCTTAAGGCTTGTGGTTTGCTGTGGGGGTCCATGGTTTCAGAAGCTGTGTCTGAGATGTTTGATCTTTGGCGTGAAGGAGGGGGTGCCCATGGTGGGTGAGTTGGGTCCGGGTGATGATGGCAGCAGGGTGATTTTGTTCTGCTTTCTTCTTTAGCTGGATGGGGTTGTTCTTTAAGACTGGGGGTATCCGATGAGGAGAAGTGGAAATTCGGCCTGTTAATCAGTTGGGTCTTGGTTTTCTTTTTGGCTTTTGGTGTCTGGTCCAGTTGGGGAACTGAGTTGTCGTTTTATTGGTTATGGTTGTAAATCCATCATTGTCGGTGTTGGTCTGGGGGCAGCTGGGGGTGTCTATATTGGCGGTGTGGTGAAGAATTTCTCTTATTCAGAGAAGTTTTTAGAGTCATTGGCTTGTAAGAATTTGCTGGTCTTGGTCCAGCGTCGTCTTCTTTTCCTCTTCTTCAGAGAAGTCGTTGAAACTTGCTGGTCTCGGTCTGGCATCGTCTTCTTTCTTCTTTTCCCCTCCTTCAGAGGGGTCAGTGATCCCATTGTCTTATGGCTATATGAAAAGGACAAGAATTTAGGGGGGGGGGGCGGATTAAGCACCTGGTTGAGTGGCTTTGAAGTCACTCCTACGGAATTTGGCCTAATAATGGGGACGCGAGAGACTGGAATCTAATATCAATGGACTCGGCTTTGAAAATGGGGACAGAAAGAAAGCAAAAGGAAGCTTAAGAGGAAAGGAAGCCTAGGGAACTAGAAATACTGAGAGGCAGTCCACTTGGCCTGGACAGGGTAGAAAACTAAAAGCCCCACCACTGGCTGCGCCTGTCCCTGGAGAACCAGGACATAACTCACAGGCACTCTAGCCAGTGGATTCCTATTCTAAGTGGGCACCCAGCCTCAACTAAGTGGACTACCTCATCCCATTTTTCATAATTCATGATATCAAGAGAGGTTTCAATATTATTTTTATGGTGGGTAATTAGTAATTTAATGATGGTATTGCTAATATTAGGATCAGATTTTAGGTAGGTTACATACAACTAATGTTTGAATAGGTTCATTGACCAGTTGTTTTATGATAATTGAAATAATTCTTCACCTTTTATTCTTACATTCAAATGAGACAATGCAAGCGTAGCAGAACAATTGGCTATATTGCTGGTGGAGATTTTTAGATTTACCTTTTGCAGACTGGTGGAGATTGCAGACAGGCTTTGAGCAGTTCTGCAGAATATATCATAAATTGAATTTTTTCAGATTTGTCCATTTTAGTATTAATGTTTACTGATGCTGACTTAACTGCATTTGCATATGTTTTTATTTGGTTTCCTTTTGAGTTTTTTGCAGCTACAAGCCTAGCCTCTTTGAAGCTGGGACATCCTTTGTAGAGGGCAACATACGGTTGCCCCCACAGTTAGCACACTTTTTGTTATCTTTTTGTTGGGTACAATCCTTTAATTGGTGTTATAGCCCCACATCTAAGATACTTGAGTTGTTTTTACGCTTCCTTATGGTGTGTCCAAATCCTTGACACTTAAAACACTGGGGTAATACTTAGCAATTCTTTATAATACTCAACTCTGTGCTTAATATAACCAATAAACAATCCAAAAACCAGATCGTCAGCATCTTCTTTATTATCTAGAATTACCTTTATTTTCCATGTGGGTTGTTTCGTTTTGTTTGAGATAAATCTTTTTGTATACTTAGGATTGTAAGCTTGGTCTGTTAGTGTTATTTTTATTTCATCTTCAGTTATTTCTGGGTTTACACCACATAGGACCACTCCATAGCTGGGCAAATTTCTGTTTTGTGGGAGTTTTGGTTTTGGCTTACCCAGTTCAGTATCTGTGACCAGGATTTCTAGAGAATATTTGCAGATCTTTCGTCACATAGATAGATCAGTGTGGCGTTATTTTTTACTGGCTTTACAGTATCTATTAGTGCATTGGGCTTCTCTCTTTTTATAAGGCCGGTGAGTTTAAAGGCAATAGGCAGTCGCCCCAAAATTTTCTTTGAGAAATCAGCAAACTCTTGCAAATCTCCTCTTATTGCATTGCAAGCACCTCTGAAGACGTTTTGAACATAACTATTACTAACAATACGTAAAGCAAGGCGAAATACTCCTCGAATTCTACAATTCACTAACAAAAATAGTGTCACATGATCAAAATAGGCCATCCATGAACTAGAGTGACAGGATACACTCACTCTGTTTGGGGTGACTGCCTACTGCCTTTAAGGGCATTTTTCAATACATTAGGGTTAATGTTCTGTACCATAATTGGTTGAATACCTCTTTTTGGTTTAGTGGATAAATCTTGAGATAAGTTTGAATTTTCTTGGGCTAGTTGAGAATTTTCTTTTAATTTTTGAACCAGTTGAAAACCTTCCTCATCTAAATCCAGTGGAAACTGTTCTTCCAGGTATTTTAAGAGTTTAATTAGTGTACTTTTAAAGTGAGAATCCGAGTTGATAGGAGTGTAGTAGTTTAGTGTGTAAATCAAAAAGCCTTGTAAAGAGATTTCTTGAACCAGTGGTCAGAAGCACCTGTTTTGTTTCATTATATAACTAGGAATTGCTAGTGAATATGGGCTAAATGTGAAGCATATGAGAGAATGTCTGAGGTTTTAATTGATATATTACATTTTGATAAACAGGCTCTTATCAGTTCTGCAAAGAATGGGGTGATATTTGCTATTTTTCGGGATTTTATTAGTTACGTGGACTTTTCTTATTTTAGCATAAGACTGTGTTGTGGGTGCCTTGGTTGTCTTTTGGAAGGCAGGGCAGCATTGCAATATGGTCGCCTTGACAATTGGCGCATTTTTTTTTTCTTTTTTTTTTGGCAATGTTTGATATTATGTTCCTCTCCACAGTGGAGACATTTTTGTTTTTTTGGCATCAGTAGCAGTGTAAGATTACTGGGGGCTCTTGGTAGTGCTCCACTCTATATTTTTGGTATCCAAGAACTAGACCTCATTGACCAGTTGGGTTCGTTCAGTAGGATCTTCTAGAATGACTTTAATTGTCCATGTTTTTTTGTTGCGTTGTGTAGCCATGCTAATAAGTCTTCTAACGAATCTATGGTTATAGCCCTGGTCCTTTACTTCTGCCATAAGTTCTGTTTCTGAGATAGAGGGGTTCACTCCACAAACTACCACTGCTATCATATAGGAGCTTCTTTTGACTGACTGCAGTGGTCAAGTGGTTAGAGCATCCAACTTGCAGCCGGAAGGTCTAGGGTTCAAATCCTGGCCGGGTCATACCAAAGACTTTAACAATGGAACCTACTGCCTTTGTGCTTGGTGCTCAGCATAAGCAGTGGAGTAGGGAAAACAAGCCAGTGAGCCACAACTGGAAAAAAGGCCGTGGTGGTCTCGACTTGAACCAATTGGTTGGAAACTGGGATGTTAAACCTCATCTAACTGACTAACTAACTTTTTGCTGGGTTTTTCTTGGCTTAGGATTACCTAGTTCAGTCTTTTGAATCCATGGTTGGAGTAGAATACTGTATTTGCAGAGCGTGAATCATTGGGGAAAGTTAAGATGGCGTTGTTTCTAGTTTGGCTTTTCTTTTTCCAAGGGATGAGCTAGTTTTATAGAGTTGTTAAGAACTCTGTGGGCTGTTCTGGTGACAATTACCGGCTGAATTGAGGTCTGAAGAATTTGGTGAGTCTGATTCTTTAGTACGTTTTTCCGTTTTTTTTTGGATTTTTGACTACTTGAAACTCGTTCACCTCCTCTGGATTGAGCCCCAAAATACTAGGCTCCGCCATGGCAGAGTTGTAGGTCAGGGATCTAGACGAGGACCTAAATCCATTAAAAAAAAAATGATAGGGAAGAAAAATTAAATACGGAACTGGCCAACAGAAATAAAACAAAAACTTAGCACTTACCATTGAGCAGTATAACAAAAACAACTCGACAAAATCAAAACAAGATGAACAGCAATAATTCAAAAATGTTACAACGAATAGGAAGCTAGTAATAGTGGCGCGAATTTCAAAAAGACATGTCGAAGGGTGGCTTGTAATAAACACAGTGTGTGGCGGAAAGCCTTTGCAGTGCCGTGGGTTTCTTTTGTTTGGCTGATTTAAGATAACAATGGGGGAGGAAGAGGAGAGGAGTACTGTAATCGCTAATGAACAGCAGAAGCAGTTGTCTTTAATCAGGGAGGGAAAGGGAGGAAATTGGACAGGCAGAAGAGAAGTGCCAAGCGCCAACCGTGGCCCCATGAAACAACCAGACAACCACTAAGCCGTCCCTGGAGACAGTGTTGGGCCATTCACAATGGAATCGGTGAACCCTTCTTCAGGGCTAATCTTTGTTGGTGGCCCTTCTTCGTTGAGTGCGTTCGTAATTGTCCATGAGTGAGTCCTTCATGTGTATCAGTGTTGGTGCAGGGTACTCCACAATATGGGTTGAGTCATAAGTTTTGTAGACTTTTAAAGTTTTGTCTAGGGCAGGCACAAGAGTGCTCTTTTGTCCCAGCCAGTCTGTATAGTGCAGAGACTTGCTTGCACATTCTCTTAGCATTGGCGTTATGGTGGTGAGTAAAGTTTGTTGTCAGTGGTCACTCTAAGTACTTAACTCTGTTCTGTACAGGTATATAAGTTCGTTGTTATAAGTAACATGGTGTTCTCATCTGAGTTGGCCTGTGGTCATGATGTAGAGTACTTGTGATTTGTCCGGGTTGAGTACTATACGCCAGTCGTTGCACCAAGTTTCAAGTTTATGTACCGTTGAAGTCTTTTTAGGCCTTGTCAGTAATAGAGAAAGCACTTGGCCCAAAGTGTGATGTGGTCGTCAGATTAGGATAGGTAAGTCAATTTTTTTGGTCTATGGTTGAGGTATGTCGGCAACGTACATGATGCAGAGTATGGTGCTGATAGTACTGCCCAAAGGCGTTCCTGTAGTAATGTGACTTTGTTGGTCTTGAACGTCACGGCAGCCTTCCGCAGTGGTACCTTCATCCCCTTCTAGTAGAATTGCCTGCAAGAACAAACTTGGAGAAGGTTAGTGTTACCCAGCTCCTCGGTTACGTCCTCTAGCTCCGGTAACTTCTGGGTACAGCCTCACAATAACCCCTCTGTCTCCTCTAGTCTGTCCTTCTCCCTTTGTAGTCAGGCCGTCGGGGTCCTTCCTCTGATGGGCTTCCAGTCACCTAGTAGAGTCTTCCGAGAAGTCCAGTTCAGGGCCACGATGATGAGGAGTCTTGTCCTGCTTGTCCGGATGGAGGTGACTTGGGCAGTCGGGTGGCTGTCTTCTACATAGCGGGGAATCACGATGGGGTTCCACAGGCCTGAGGGGAGTCTGGTGAGAATAACAGGGTGTTGGAAGTGGTGTTCTGGTTTCTCCTGGTCTGGTCCTGGTGAAGCTGGTGCGGTTTTCTTTTTCTTGGTTCTTGAGACAAGTTGGAACTCCATCTCGTCACTCTGGGTTGGGTTGGTGGGAATGAGTTGCTCTTCCATGGCTGGGGTGTAGGTGCCTTAAAGGTGTAGTTACTTTTAAAAATTACGTAAGTAGATTTTGTTGGATTTATTTTTATTCTCCACATGCAACACCACTGTTCAGTATTATTCAAAGAAAGTTGTAGTTTAGTTTGATTTAAATCTTCATTGGAAGAGATATTCCAGATGGCTATTTCATCGGCAAATTGAGCCAGATTGGTGTTGCAAGTGTTCAGAGTTTGTTGGAATGTCATGTACATAACGAATATGAAGTAGTGGGCTTAGAACAGACCCTTGTGGAGTACCAGCTTTAAGGTCAAATGGGTTAGAATAGGTATTTCTATGGTGAATCAGGCAGCATGGTTCTATTGCCAAGAAATGACACAAGTATCCTAAGAGTATTATTGGGAAGGTTTAGACTGTACAGTTTCACTTTTAGGCCATTGTGCCAGGTTTGGTCAAAAACCTTTTTGGAGTCTATATAAGAATACCGCTGAAGTTTCCAGTATTGCTGGGTATGTGAGTGCTGTTTGGGCTGTTTGGGGCAGCCTCTTCAGCCAAAAAAGAGGTTATGTTCTGTGGCCATTACAAAAAATTTAATTTAAATCTGACGAGATAAATTGAGAAAGGAAAACTGGGAGTACCTGTATAAAAAAAAATGCTTAATTTCACAAGCAAGCTCATAATTATACAGCTTTCCGCTTGAGTGCACCCCCTGTGGGCTGGGGGTTGTAGAATAAGCCCATGGTGTTCCCCGCCTGTCCTAAGAGGCGGGGAACTTGACCAGTATTCGAATTGTATTTGAAACAACTTGAACTTGGACCGTGTTTGAAACCGTGTTTGAAACCGTGTTTGAAACCGTGTTTGAATTTTGCCTTTTTATCTGGCTGACACTATATAACACATTCGTGTTGGTGTGTCGTTAAATACCATCTAACTAACTAACTCTGATTGGCCAGTTCTGGTCTGATGAGCATTCTCAATGGTTGATTTATCTGTGCTCTGGTTGGCCAACTGGCTAAATTATCTATGCTCCGATTGGCTAGTTGACAGGGTAATATGGCTGATGGCCAGGTCAGTTTGGCTAGGTGGGTAACAGGCCTTTCTACTTATAAACATACAGTACAGTGGTTTGTTGGTGTGAAACAATATTCGTCATATTCATCCCAAACTCCCCAGATTGTATACAAAACTACATTCTGATACAAATTTTTCACTTAAGTACCATCTGCTAGTGAGATTATTTGATCTATATAGCCTTCAAGGCTGTCAATCAATGAATATGGGAGTAAATCTGGCATTGCATGTAATCATGTGTTACACTTGTAAAATACGAACTTACATGTCTGCTTAGACACTACAGAGTGTGTTCAGAGAAATTTATTTTTCTCCCTCTGTCATTAGGTCTCTACTTGTTGGTGTTCCATGTAATTGTTCGTCAGGGCAATATGTCTCAAACTGAGGTGCAAATTTGAGGCAACCAGCCAAGTCAGGGACAAAAAGGAGGAGTAGATTCAATGAGAAGACTTTCATGCAGTGAATGCCTGTATGGGATGTTTAGCATCTTAGGTAAGTTTTAATAATACATGGAATCAATAAAATCATGTTGTTTGACAGGGATTGATTTATCAATATGATACTCTAACCAGGGCCGACACTAGAGGGGGGTGTGAGGGTGTGACACCCAACCCCAAGATCCACGCAGTCGGCAAAATCCTGCACTAGTCGGCAAAATGAAGGAAAGAGGAAAGCGCATACGAAGGAAAGTTAGAGGGAAGAAGTGACTCAAAGAGGGAAGTACAGTGTAAGTTGTGCCCGGTAGGGCCCAACTGCCTGGACAGTTAACCTCAGTGGCATACACAGGGGGAGGACATTGGGCCATGTCCCCTCACGGATGTCAATTTTTTTTTTTCAATTCTTAAAAAAACGTATATGTTTTAACACAAGTTTTTCTTCCAAAGGTGGTATATGTGGCACCAGATTGATGGAAGGAGTCACCTAATTTTTCAAAAATTTTCAAAGGGGGGCACCCCTCCCCTTACACCCCTCCCCCAGGCCGGAGATCACACAACATATTGCATGCCCCCTTGAGAGAAATCCTGGGTATGCCATTGGTTGACCTATATAAGCTTCAAATAAGTACAGATTCTTTTAAGTGTCAGCTTACCCAAAAATTTTGCGCGCTTTGCAATTTCACAGTTTGGATTTTGGGAAAAATCTTAAATCGGGTGGAACTATTTTCCTCTAGTATATACAAAATTTTATGCAATATATGCCCCACAATGGCATGGTATAGTACACAGGTTTTCTTCACATCTCCCCTCACCGACCCCTCCATGGCATCGGGGCTGTCGAGGCTTCGGATCATTGCCCCCCCCGTTGGGTAAATCCTGGCGCCACCACTACCGGTTGGACTTATGGTTCTCAGCTCTAACTGCATCGCTTATCAACACTTTCAGTCGGCATTTGCTTCTTCTCAGTCAGCAAATACGGCACCACACCCACCCACCCACCGCCCCATGATAAATGCTCTGGCCACGCCCCTGACTCTAACAAAGGACAATGAGAAGTCAAACAATGCTAGTTTAGGGTAATGAGTCGAGTTGGGTTTACTGCTAAAACCACCTTACTGATCAATCTAGGGTCATACCAAAGACTTTAAAAATGGAACCTACTGCCTTTGTGCTTGGTGCTCAGCTTAAGCAATGGAGTAGGGAAAACAAGCCAGTGAGCCACAACTGGAAAAAAGGCCGTGGTCTTCTCGACTTGAACCAATTGGTTGGAAACTGGGACGTTAAACCTCATCTAACTGACTGACTCAATCTAATATATCTTGCTGAAAACCATGTTTGTCTTCGGTCGGACTTAATGCTTCATCGAAACATAATTCCACAAACTAGTTAATTAACAGAACAGGCCTGTAGCTAGAATAACCAATTTTTTTTTGGGGGGGGGGCATCGATGTTGGAGTTTCGCTGCCCTGGGGGAGGGGTCCCCCCTCCCCCTTGAACCTTTTTGCCTATTTCAAGGACTCTTGTTCACAGCTGGGCAAATTGTAAAAGTACTTCAGGGTGCCTGGAGGGATCACATATAGCAAGCAGCATAGCATAGGGGTGGAATCCTGCCTCAACAGATTAGATGTTACTAACTCATGCAGAACTTAACAGCAAGGATCCCAGTGAGGTAGGTACACTTGCAGATACTATGGGTGAACTATTTAAATAGTTTACCCATAGTATGCTAATTGTGATGCCCATGCTTTGTTTGAATCAATAGAACAGTAAAGATAGGAGATGCCTTAAGGGCAATAATAAGCAAACCCCCCCCCCCCCCCATCCCAATTTACTTTCAAAAATCAGGATAGTTTTGCCAATCTCCTCTTATTTGTCGACATCATACAAGTTTCTCTTAGACATAACTATTAGAAACAAAAGATAAAGCAAGAGAAATGAAATTTTGGTTGGCAGGATCGAGGTTGACAGATGAAGGAACTCTCTGTACCTGGGCTGCATCCATATGTGATGCAAACGCTCCATCTATGCTCCCCTTGGTAAATGGGTTGGTTACGCCACGAATACTTTCTAGTAAACCTAATGCTCCTGTAGCTTTAACAGGATGCGGCACACAATAACCACACAACCATGACGTGCAATTTTTAGTAGAAAATCCCCACGGCTGTCTATCCCTGTGTACAGAAATGAACCGAAATCCTTTAGAACATCTAGGTGATCCCGAAACATGGATTTTGTCCCTTTTGAAAGAAGGTTATATGATAGTTCGTAGTCCATAAACTTTTGTTCTGTGGAGACACCTGTTGTGGGCCTGACAGGGAAACTGTCAAACTCCACATCATTCCAAAAATGGTTCAGTGATTCAATAGCGTTGGTGAATTAACCTTTTCTTTTTCTGCAACTTCCACTTCACTAAGTCCTCTCTGGTTGCATGGTGGCACAGTCTCGCCTGCAGTGCAAGCGGGAGATGTTACCCCCGACAGCTTTCCGGACAGAGGTGACCATGCGTGTTCGATTGGATTGTATGGGGATAACCCAGGTGCATATGATATTAAACAAATATAGTCTAAGTTCAACTCCTTAAAAATTCTGAGAATAAAAATGCACAGTCAAAGATTTTACATTCCAGTCCGGTCCGTTGTCTGTCAACAGTGCGACCATGGTTTTGAAAGTAGCTTTTTCAAAATGGTGAGCAGATTCATTCACGTGGCACTCGATGGTCAGGGGTGACTGTTTCTGTACCCTGTTAACCATGTAGAGTGGTCCAGTCCTGGGGAAAGAAAAATGGTAATCCCCACATTCATCCTGAGTTAGCTCTGAGCTAGGGATTGCCTGCTGCAGAAACATATAGCCTACTGGAGTTATCTTGTATCCATTTCCAATTGGGAAATCATGATCCAAATAATAATTGTTTTGGCAATTTACGTGTATGCACGTGCGTGTTATGACAATTAAAACTTTAACTAATAGGAATGTGGGATGTGGAATAATTTATGCAGGATAACGAGCCACGTGTGTAAAAATGATATGATTTAGCACTGGAACTTGGAAAAAGGTCATTGCATGTCACCCTGTAGTATGGTTTGTAGGCTATGCAGATGTACAATTGGTTGTCCGTGGCATGCACACCTCTTGATACTGTTTGAACCTTGACGCAACAATTGGATGATCGTTATCATTTGGAGAGCTTTAAATTTTGCAAATCTTGTGAGTATCAGTGCTGATTTTTTGTGCAAGAACTTAAAAAAATGTGTGTTTGGGGGAATTATTCAGTTATTTGCAGAAACTGTAAGTGTATTTTAGCCCCATTTCCAGTTTTCCAAAATCGGTGGTGGTAATCCTTTGAGTGATAAAATTTTACCCATGCTATATTATTCCCGATTTATCTGACAGATGATCGGTCGCACAGTAACTGTAAACCAGGTTTGTAACTTGTAGGTCTGCATGCGGGACACTTGCAAGAGAAAATCAATTCAATGGAAGATCACGGAAACTTGTAATTGCCATTTATATGTGAAACGGAAATCTACGGAAAAGGGAAATTTGAAAATGGAAAAAAAAACGGAATTTACCATTGTGTGAAGCGGAAAACCGGGGCCCTACACAGTGGCTTGGTGCTGGGTCTGCAGGGCCTCTAGTTGCTGTTGGTGGTGCTTCTCCATCTGTTCCATGGCTTTTTCGTGCTTCCTCTGCAGTGACTCTGTGGAAGAGAAGAAGATAAAACATGATTAGATTGGATAGGTGGAGTGGGTGGCCTGGGGGTTCTTCTGGGTCTTCTTTGACGTCTCAATCCCCTCCAGGGCACGGGCGTACCGGGAACATCCTCTGTAGCAGGCGATGTGCCCTCGGGAACAGTTGACACACTTTGGTTGGTCTCGTGGGTTGGGGCAATCAGCAAGAGAGTGATGGCCAGCGGATTATAGGCAAGTCTTTCGGTGGGCACAGCTGGCTGAGTAGTGACCGAAGTGCTGGCAGTTGTGGCACTGGGTGGGTGAGGGATCTGGGCGGAGGCGTTCCATTCGGTGGTGCTGATATCTGATGTTTACTCCCTTGTTGATTGCCCGTTGAAGGTTTTCACTGCTGCAGGTGCCTTTCCGGTAGTAGAACCTCCTGAAAGATATAATGTTGAAACCGTTAGTGTTACCCTTCTCCTCAGTGGTGTCTTCTTTGGTGATGTCAGGGTGCAGTCCGATGATAACTCCCTCAGTGGTTTCTGGTCTGGCTGTCTTCTGCTTTGGTAGTCTGACCGTTAGTCTTCTTCCATCAATGGGCTTCCAGTCCTTCAGGAGGATCTTCTGGGATGTCTCATCCTGGGCCGTGATGATGGTGAGTCCTGTCCTTGATGTAGTTGTGCTGATGACTTGGACTGTGGGTGGCTGTTGTCCGGATGGCAATCGGGTTCTTCGTGGTGGATGGTAGTCGGGTCAGGATCACGGGGAACTTGCAGTGGTGGTGGTGTCCTTCACGTTGGTCTTCTGGCCCTGGTGATGGTGGTGCTGTTTGTCTTCTCTTGTTCCTGGTCACAAGTTGAAATTCCATATCGTCTTCTTGCTGGGTAGCTGTTGGGAAACTAGGGATGAGTTGCTGAGAATCCATGTTAAGTTCAAAAGTTCACAAGATGAGGTTCACTCTGTGGTTCCACTGATGAGAATGTAGCTCCTAATCGTGAAGGTAGTGATCACTGCTCAGGCTAATTAAAGCCCCTTCAGTGCTGTGGAGAATTGACTACAATCTGTTGGCCATTTATGAAAGGAGAGGGAAGACAAAGGACAAGGCTATGAATGGCCTAATAATTCGGAGGTCTAGACGAGCAGTTTACGAGAGGAGAGCTGTATGAATTGAAGCGTTGAATCAGTGAAGCTTGTAGCTGCTTCAGCACGAGCAAGCTCATATATAGCTTTCTGCTTGAGTGCAAAGCAGTGTGCTGCATCTCTGATTAGTTTGTTCCTGTCTGATATTGGTTGATTTATCTGTACGTGCTCTGGTTGGCTAATTCACCTTCCACCTTTGCTTGTTCTGAGGCTCTTCTGTGCTGTGCTATACATACTTTCATGGGGCATTTGTTTGACCAATGCACTGTTCACAACTACATGGGATAGAATAAACACAAGGAGTGTGATTGTTGGGCAAGGGGTCTTTGGGATGACTGAGAATATCCCGTCACTTTTTGGAATGAGAATAAAAGGTTTTTACACCTGCATGGTTCAGACTTCTGCAGGTCTTGTCAGATACTCCCTTGATGACGGGCATGAAAGTTAAACCCTTGCTGGAGCACAGAAGAGCCACAGAACAAGGTAAGGTGCAGGGCTGGAAAAAATGCAAATTTCCTGGCAAGCCGGAAATTATTCCCGCATGATTATAATTCTTTACTATCTAAGCATAGCACGAACCCTGGGTTCGCGCGTAGCGTACAGAAAATTTTTTGCAAAATGAAGCCTCCCAGATTGCAGGAAACAGCCCTTCTGGGACCTGATGATTGCATCTCGGGCCAGGGCTCGGAAAATATTTTCAAAGTAGTAGCCGTTGGCGTCGGGCTTTTAGTGTCAGACTGTATGTGGTAGCCCGACAAGCAGTGTTCGCACTAAGGAACTGAACCTGGGAGGGAATTCCCTCTCTAGAAATTTTTTTGGGAGGGATTTTCAAAATCAAGGAGGGGATTATCACTTGGTAAAGATACTATTGTAATTTAATGTGTGCATTATAATTGTAGTTACGATCTCAGCTGCAGAAAAGTGTGCGGGATTTTCCCGCATAAGATTTATTTTTGTGCGGGATTCAAAAGACAAAAGCGGGATTCACGCAATCCCAAGCCTTAGCGCGAACACTGCCCACAGTACTATTTGAGCCCGACATAACTAAAGTCACGCATATAGGCCTGTCTAGCACTCATACTGTACTTTGACTTGTTTGTGAATGAATTACTTAAGTAAATCTCCTTGTGTTGTTTTTCTTCAAAGTTTGTTACAGTTATTTGAGTTTTGTTCCTCTGTCAAGCAATCTAGGCTCAGTTCTCTTTTGTGTTGTACAGTCAGGCTCAGTTTAGCTCAGCACCTTCATCGTATGTACTATTCATATATAGGCTATATATGAACGTCAAAAGACAGCTCGCAGTGCGTGTGGATTGGGAACGTTCGGATACTAATGGCCGAGAAGCAGTGTGAAAGAAAGCGCTGAAAATTTACCGTTATCGTAAATACATACCCAAATAAATAAGTCAATTGGCTTGACTTCTATGTTACTAGATTTCATACTTTCATTATCTAAAGAAGTAAATTTTGGTAAGACAGTTACGCTACATAAACTATTCACATATTCCAACCACAATAATATCCTCTTGTCTCAAATCAATTGCTGGTGGAATCAATTTTTGGTGGAAAGACTTTTTTTGGAAACAAAATTCACTTCATCAGCTCTAGCATCGTACACATTCTTCCAAGGGGTATATTGCACTGTTGTGCACAGAGAAAAATCTTCTATCCTGTCCTATCTATCCCGTAACTACCTTAAATACTATACTGATTCCTACCTTTATATTGTTCATAATTTTTCATTGCTATTCAAACTATTTGTTTCCAAACTATAAGTTTCCAAATATATGGGAAAAAAAGAGCAAAATATTTCCCATTTTTGTGTACCCCGCCCCATTTGCTAGTGGAGCATGCAAAGTCACGTGCACTGCTTTGGCACAGCATATCGAAGAGAGCAACCCAGGCAACAAACAAATGTTCGTATGTGATAACGGCATGCACTGTGACTGCCATGTCGTACCGTGCATAGTTAACGGTACTGCACAGGTGAAATCTTGGCCCAGGAGGTGCATTAGATTTTTACTGTTATCAGAAGGATCAGCATGTACAGTATAGGTAGTGGATTTTGATAAACAAGAAAGCAGTTTATGAGAAATTTGAACACATGGTTGAGGTACTTTACAGTGCAGAAGTTGCTGTGACAAACTTAACGTTATTTTTTGTTATGATGCATGTTACGGCACATTGGACACAAAGCATTTAACATCCTGTAGTCTGCACTGCATAACAGTAAGTAGAGGGTGCGTGGACGCTGATCGAAGGCCACGAGTGCATGGCCAAGGGATTCAGTTAAAAATAAAAGAATACACATAAACAAACCTCCTGGTAAGCTGGTAAATTAAAATGTTTCTTTCTTAAAGGTTTTTAACTAGAGTAGTGATCGGTTATTTTTCATGTTGGTTTTAAAATCATTCCAAATTCTCACATCGTTATAATTTTTTTTTTTTTTTGGATGCGGCAGGATTTTCCTCAAGATGCAAAATTTCCCAGCAAGGAGCTTCCTGTTTTGCCGATTTTTTCCCGCCGTGGTAAGGTGGAAGGTTGTGTTTTGGCAGGGTATGCCTGCAATAGCAGCCATACATGTGGGTTTGAAAGCAGGAGTATCGTCAAAGTTAAGCTCTTGAGATAAGAGCTTTCAGCTTTCAGCTCTTGAGGTAAGAGCGAATGAAAAATCAACAATAAACAGAATTGATGGAAAAGAATTAAGCCACTTGTGTAAGCCACTTGTGAAATAGTTTGCTGTAATCCCTTCACAGCTCTGCTCACCCACTAGCTAGTCAAACTGACCCGACTATCAGCCATATTACCCTGTCAATTAGCCTTAATAGGCTAAATTTGAAGTCATCTAGTGCTTAATGTATGTTCTTTGTTCTTTTTCTACATCAAGGATGAAATCTTTGTACACGTCCATAGTGTTAACTTTACAGTCAATCTCGTTTCAATTGAAAACAAAGGAAGAAATTAAGACAACTAAATTTGAAATAAAAGAGGAACAAGAAACAAACTGTAATTAAACACTTCATATAAAATACTAGATCTTTTCTTTTACAGATTTCCAAAGAAAGCAGGAGATGGAGGCCATGGTACTTGAAGCCCTCAACTGAAGTGAAGTATCTGTCTACCCCAGCTGTCATATAACAGTGCTTTGAAGTGTTATGGCCCAATGCTTGAGGAGCATCCATCCACCCCCAGCTGTCATTATGATACTTTGAAGGTAAAGTGGGTCAAGTATGATAATAGCAAATAAATCTTCAATAATTCCTGGCCTGAACAGTGACTTTAGTATCCCTGATACACTTAACCTTCCTTGTAATGTTTGCATATATGAAAATTAATTCAGGAGCAGACAAGTTCCGGTGGTTGTGCCTTGGTGGTAGCCATTTAGCTGTTCTCCAGTGTTTTTGTTTTCTTTGGGAGGAGAGGGGGGGGGACTAACTTCCTTTTTTTCGGTGGTTGGGGGTTGAGGGAGTTTCATCTAAGTCACTATGTTATGTTTGTAGAAACAGAGCATCTAAAAAGCACTCTTTGGCTGAGATGTACAACCACTCTGGTCATTTTGTTACTACAGAAAAGTATATTTACATGGGGTGACTTGAAAAAATTGCCATAAACCAGAAACAGTAGAAAGGTTATGGGCAAGCTCGGCGATGACATCTTCCTCCTCGATGTCTGTGTGAAGTCCCATGATGATACAAGTTGGTGTTGGGATGTCTTTCTTTTTTGGTAGGCGTGCTGTTGGTTGACGTCCATTCATCTGTGACCATTCCTTGAGGAGGTTCTTCTGGTGAAACTTCACTCTGGGTGACAATGATTATAAGTCCTTGCCAAGTCGTCTTTACTTTGATCACTTCGGCTTTGGGGTGGCTGTCTAAAGTGTAGCATTTGATGGTGATGGGTTTTTTGGCTAGTATAGTCCTGACAAGATGACTGGGTGCTTGCAGTGGTGGGTTGATTCCTGCATGGTGTCTTCTGTTTGGTGGTCCTGGCGATGTTGACTTCTCAGTCCTCTTCCTCTTGTCCGCTTTAGAAGATAAGGTGTTTGGGTATGCTCTTTTAATAAAGTTGTTGTTAAATTTCGGGTCCTGAGGTAGTGTGTGTACTATTTGTAAATAATCCTTAAAACAGTCTGCTTTGTCCTTGTCCATAGTAACTGATTTGTTGTTACAGATGAGCATAGGTATTGGTCTTGGTGCGTTCTTTTTGCCTAAAATTCGTTTTTCAGTCTTCCCAAAGTCCTGTGGTAGTTTGTTGTCAGCGAGTTGTTTAACCCTATTCTCAAATTCTTATTGTGTTTTAGGTCATATTCATGGCATAGGCCAACTTTGACCTTCCATGTAGGCTTTTTTGTCACATTTAATAGCGTTCTTTCCACAAATGTAGATTTCATTTCTGATTGGGAAATGTCAGGGTTCACCCTACAAATTACCGCTTAAAATTGTGGTTCTTGGTTTCTTTGTGGCAGTCTCACCTTTGGACTGAGTTGGGTTCCCAATTTCAATAGGATGTTAGTACTGTGTTCATCAGCGAGGAAGAACAGAATTGAGGTGTTATTGACAATTTTGATGTTTTCGATTTCAGCAGTGGGTTTAGCATTTTTAATTAGTCCTGCGAGTTTAATAGTTTTTTATGGTGTTGCTTAGTAAGTTGGTTATCAAAACTGGCTGTATTTTATGTTTGTGTTGAAAGTTAGGGTCATTTATAGACAAATTTTCAGACTGTTTTTTAGTGCTCTAAATGTTTAATGTTGTAACTTGTTTAAATTGTTTTATTATCTGTTTTGACTCTGCTGTTCTATTCCTTTTTACATTGTTCTTAATGTTTACTTACTCCTTTACTTTGTTGTAAATTGTGTTTTATTTTGGTCCTTGTGTTCATGTACTTTCTCTTATTAACATTTTACTTAGTTCCTATTGTTTTTTATGCTTTTTAAATTCTGTACATTCAGTGCATTTCTTTTATATGAGGGCCTCGGGGGAGATTAGCATTTTTGCTAACCGAGTCTTACCCTCCTTTCAAATGTTAAATAAATAATAAATAAATAAATTAGCTGAGGATATTCTTTGGCATTTCTTTCTGTTAACTACAGTAAACTCTTCTTCATCAGGAAGGGGCTCAACAACATTTGCCATGACAGGGCAAGGCAAGGCACCCTTAAGGGCCCAGCAAAAGATCCAAAGTAACAAAAAGATCTTACCAACACTCGAAAAAAAAAAAACAAAATAAGATTAACAGAAATGGAAGACCAAGCACATGCTCAGGCAAAATGAAATACTCCAAAAAGAAAGTACAAACAAAAACAACATTGAAACTAAGCACAATAGGCTAAGAGTGAATACAAAAATGAGAGCAGACAATGTTCAATGCAGTACGACAATGGTTCTAGTAAGCACTAAGTGTTTGTTTGGGGTTTTGTGTGTGTAGACTGTTTAGGCTACAGTCCGCAGCCCCTTCAGGCAAAAAAAGGATTATTTCTGAGGTCAATTAATTCAAAGATTTAGGGGTTTATGATAATTATTAATTGAAGAGTACAAGTATGGTTGAGATCCCAGAAACCGGACCAGGGAGGATAGGTACATGTATGATAATCACGTGAATCTGCAGCCTACTAAAGTTAGCCAGTCTGTAAATGTTGTTGTTAAATTTTGTGTCCTGTGGTAGTGTGTGTACAGTTTGTAAATAGTAAAAACAGTCTGCTTTGTCCTTGTTTGTAGTAACTGATTTGTTGAGAATAGGTATTGCTCTTGGAGCATTCTTTTTGCCTAAAATTCGTTTTTAAGTCTTCCCAAAGTCCTGTAGTTGTTTCTTGTCGAGGAGTTGTTTAACCCTATTGTCAAATTTCACCCTACAAATTACCGCTATAAATTGTGGTTCTTCTTTCGAAGGGATGATGTCGCATGAAATCACGATGATTTCGGGCCTTTCCTTAAAAATTGTGCTCGGTTCACCTACTGAGTGTAATGTCAGATAGTGGCACTGCCTACCCTTCTTACACTTACACAGCACTGCCCCTGGGAAGTGAGTCAGCTTTCTCTTGAGCTCCGTCAGCTATGCCGTAGTATCTTCTCGGAGTTGGTGAAAGAGCTTGGTGTTGGACTCTTCACTCATCTGACCATTTCTTCGTGTTGATGCTCCAGGGCCTCTAGTTGCTTTCGGTGTTGTTCCTTCAGGGTGGTCATCTCCTCTTCATGCTTCCTCTGGATGTCTTCGATTATCTGTGTTGAACAAAAATAAGTATCATTAGCAGTGGTCTGGGGTTAGACAGGGACCTTGGGGGCACGCGGGATCCTCGGGGGCTACTGAGTCTTTGGTTGGGTCTTCTTTACTGCTTCGTTGACGGCTCGTTGGTACCTGGAACATGCCCTGAAGCTGGTGATGTGGCTCCAGCTGCAGCTGGCGCATCATGGTTTTTCGGAGGGGGAGTGGGGTACAGTTAGCAAGGGCGTGATGACCAGCTCCACGCAGACATGTCTTGTGATGTTGGCAGCTTCCGGTGTAGTGACCAAAGCATTGGCAGTTGTTGCTCAGGATGAGCGGTGTCGTCATTCTGACCTCCATTCGGTGGTGCTGGTAATCAATGAAGACACCCTTGATGATGGCATGGTTTAGCTCCTCGGTGGTCTCAAATGTCACGGCCTCTTTCCAGGTTGGACACTTCGTGCCCCTCTTGAAAAAACGCCTGAAAGAACAAACTATGAGGTTAGCATTACCCAACTGTAGCCCAAAGATGACTCCTTCCGTCTCTGCTGGTGGCTCCATCTTCTCCTTGGGCAATCTTGCTGTCAGGGTTCTTCCTCTGATCAGCTTCCAATCTCCTAGCAGAGTCTTCTGGGTTGTTCAGTTCTGGGCCGCTATGATGATGAGTCCTCTTCTTGAAGTCTTCATTCCGATGATCTGGTCGAAGGGTGACAGTCCTCTGTGTAAAGTTGGATAGCGATGGGGTTTCTTAGGTCAGATGGTAACCCGGTAAGGACGACTGGATGTTTGTATTCATAGGCTGATTGGTTTCTGGATGGTCCTTCTAGCGTTGGTGAGTCCATACGCTGTCTCTTTCTCTGAACTAGCTGAAACTCTATCTCATCATAGCAAGTTGACTCTCTGTTGTGATCTCTGGAATAAGTACCTTCTACATAGTAGATGAAATCTTTGGTTATAGGGTAAAGCAATGCTCACTCCATGGTTCCAATGACTGGAATGACCAAGTAAAGAATCATTAAGAGCCAGTAGAGTGACTTTGAAGTCACTCCTACGGAATTTGGCCTAATAACAGTGGAGAAGAGAGAGACTGGAATCTAATATCAATGGGCTCGGCTTTAAAAATGGGGACAGTAAGAATGCAAAAGGATGCTTAAGAGGAAAGGAAGCCTAGGGAACTAGAAATCCCGAGAGAGATTGGATTCCTATGTGTTTTTGTGTTACTGTTACTGACATAAAGGTTTTTGCTAACAATGGTTTCTCAAAGAATTTTACCATTAGCATTTGTTCTATTACTCCCCAAATATAAATAAGGGGAATTGAGATCCCTATAAGAATAGTATTCTCTTTAACATGATCGAAAATTTGGTTATTTAGTCTCTTACTGGGTGGTTTATAATAAGTCATGAAGCGGATAGGGTAAATCAGATTTTATAGCAATAAGTACCCCTCCCATTTAATTAGTAAGATCCTTCCGGATAGTTATGTAGGTTGGTATGTGGAATTGAATGGTGTCGCTTAATTTAGTTTCATTAAGTATAATAATATCGGATGTGTAATATTAATGTAATTGTAAAGCATTTCTAGTTTATTCGGAGCCCCATTGATATTAGTGTAGAATATACGTACTTCGTTGCCATTAATTAGCATTAAGTTTTAGGTTTATCAGGCTGTTGTGTTACCAGCGAGCTGTTTGTAGCTAATGTTTGAATTGGTTTATTGACCACTTGTTTTATGATTAATTGAAATAATTTTTTATTCCTTGCCGAAGGCAGGCAAGGAATCTATGCGATGGTGATGTCGTGTGTGTGTGTATGTGCACTTGTATTGATATCCAGCGGAGGACCTTGACCAGAATACACACCTACCACCTGAGGACATTTTTTCCACCTGAGGACCTAAACCCAGGTCCTCGAGTAAATTTAGTTCCATTGCATTCTACACACGTTTTCCATTATCTAGGTATAGGTAAGGGCAGAGTCCTCTACTGGCTATGAATTTGAAACAGGTGTGTGAAAATTTCAGAGGTCCTCAGGTGTGAAGGATACAACTGGTGGACTTATATTGTATTGCCAATATAGTGGACTTAGGAGATATATGTGGCTTCCCAATTGGTGTGTATAGGGCCCTCTAGAGGGTAGTGATACAATGCATGTGTTCATTCATCAATCTCATAGTTGCATATGCTGGTCCGCAGGTGAATATGCATACATGAAAACGTGCGCAGGTCCTCGGTTTGTGATGAATACCAGTATGTGTGTGTGTGTGTGTGTGTGTATGTGATGCTTTGCTTGTAAACGCAATATCTCAAGACGGGTAAGTCTGAGGGATTTCATACTTGGCATGTAGGTTGCCCATATTGAGTAGATGATCCCTATTGTTTTTGGTGGAGGTCAAAGGTCATGTGGGGTCACCAGAGGTAAAATGGTAAATACCTTGGAAATTGCGTGTAAACACTCTATCTCAAGATGTGTAACTTCAAGGAAACTCATACTTGGCATATGCATGGCCCATATTAGGAAGATGATCCCTATCGTTTTTGGTAGAGGTCAAAGGTCATTTGGGGTCACCAGAGGTGAAAAGGGTCAAAATCGTCCAAGCACAATATCTCTGAATGTAGAACTTGGTTTAGCTTGAAACTTACTGTTTAGCTTGCTTTTATGTAGTACATATTTGTCCTAAAATCTCATGAAGATTAAAAGTCATTTGAGGTCAAAATCGGCATTTTGATGGCATTTTCTTAAAGTTCCTTCATTCTACGGTAGCGCTGATGGACCATTCATATCAATAATGTCATAACGATCTACGTATACTTTCCACACGCTCTGTAAAACTTAACCGTATCCCATGGGCATCCGTAGCGAGAAGATCAATCATGACATGCTGTGAGCTCACGGTACAGTACGTCGGCTCTCTCCATTGGATAGTTGTCATGACGTAGTAACGCTCTCATGACGATAGGCCAAACTATCCAACGGGAGGACCGGATTTCGAAGGGGGGAAATTCCCTTAATGCATGTGACGTCACATCGCCGCGACCGAATGTGATCGTGCGGAAACCAAATTTTCGCGGAGAAATGTTCTTTTTTGAAGACATTTTGGGGTTCAAATGAATCATCATACGATTCAAGGGATTCGATCGCACGATTGAAACATTCGTGTGTATCGAAAACAGGTAAAGTGGAGAATAAATTGGGATTCAGGTAGGCGAAGTTGTTACCGAAAGGCTGTGAAGTGCGCTACCTTTCCATTATTACATAGCCTATGTAAGGCCTAGGGTAATTACTGTATAACGCTAGGACTGTTTGTGACTTAGCCTAAGAAGTTACTAAGTGCAAGTATTGCTAGAATGAAGGGTCTTACATGTAGGCTAATGATTCGTAGAGATCAATTAGGCCAAGACCTACCTACGAGTATAGCCTAAGCCTATAGCCTACTGGAAAGTTCAACAGTTTTCATGCAGATCTATAGCAAATGAAATTTGCCATCGTGCCTTAAGTATTTTGTTTTGGTGTTTTGGGCGGTGTTTTCATGTATATAATTTTTCGTAAATATTGTTGTAATCCTTCATTGGTTAATAATATTTTCTACAATAGTTTTAAGCTTAGATGAGTTACAAATACAACACAAAGCGGTTTTTGCAAACTTTACTCTCCTTCAAGTTAAAACGAACATCACAAGGGTACTCACTAGCGACGTAGGATAACATTAAAATTAACATTTACGAGGTGAAATTTGTGATTGGAATGGTGAAAAATGATTAACGAACATTACATGTTTATATTTTAATATAAAAACTCAAGGCAGTTATCCAATGGATATGGTATGTATATTTCAGTAGTATTTCATTCAATTTTAGTATTTTTAAAAAAGTATTTTAGCAGTACCATTGGGTACGGCTCTCGGCGATGCTTCGGTACCTTATGATGGGTGGTAATGTATCGGTACCAGTACATGCCGGTACTTACAAAAATACTGGTATAGTGTGAAATATAAGTCCTGTTGCATGACATAATTTGGCACAATTCTGTGGTGTACAGTATACAAACTGTTCACCATGGGTATAGGCGTAGGCCTACTATGTGAATTTGAGAAAGATCAAACCAGACAAAGCTTTTCATTCCCTGACGTAGTTTGAGGAATCTATGCGATGGTGATGCCATGTGTGCTGTATGTATGTGTGTGTGTGTATGTGTCACTTAGCTTGTAAACACTGTCTCAAGAAGGGTAACCTCAAGACATGAGTTTAGGGAGAGAACGTCATTGGCAAATGCTAAACTATGTTTCAATAGTGCTCACTCATATGATATCCTTGCGATTAGTGGTTCGAAGATTGCTTTTTAAATTTCATTGGCAAGGAATCACTAAGCCTTTTGGCTTTCTGGTTCACCTTTTATTCTTATATTCAAATGAGACAATGCAAGCATAGCAGAATAATTGGCTATATAAACTAGTTAACTGGTCCACCCTTGTTCAGGGCACTTCAGTTGGTTGGGCGTGAATAAGTAAATTTCTGATGAAGTCTGTAGAATTTGGGTTCTGGATAGCACCAGTCACACCAGGGGGGACTGAGCCACTGGGAAAGGCATTGGAAAGGAGGTTGAACCACAGCATCTTGTACTAAAAGGCAGGAGATTCGGATGACTGCTGTTCGTCTCCGAGGGTGGTGATGGTAGGTAGGCTGTCCGGCTCTTTTTCTGGTGGGTAGGTCGGGAACATATAGGCATTGGCAAACCAGGCACTGATGTTCCCGACCTAAGGGCCATCGTCTGTGAGGCGTTGTTGTTGTGTGGTTGGTAGAGTTCTGGAGGTGTGGCTACCAACATATAGGCACTGGTGGGACCAGGCACTGATGTTACTAGCTTAGTTGCGGCGTGTTGTTAGTCTTCTTGTATATCTTCCAGGGTGGTGTTCTGGGCTGCTCTGGTAATTTTTCCATGTCTTGCGAGTTCTTGTTGGATATGTGGATGAGTGCTAGGGCAGCATATTCAATGATTGGTCGTACCGTGATTTTGTAAATTTTGAATGTGGTTGCGGTGGATGCACGTTTCTTGGCGCAGATGCCGGCGATTCAGTAAAGTTGAGTGACTCGTGTTCTGGCTCTTTTGATTGCTTGTTGGTGTTGGTTGAATCTAAGTTTCCAGTCCACGTTGAGGCCTAGGTATCTGACTTGTCAGGTGACGGGAATGACGGTGTTGTTGAGTAGTAGTGTTGGTGGGCGGTTGAGGCGGTTGCGTTTGTTGAAGATGTGAAGAATTTGTGATTTTGTCGGGTTGAGTACTGATCTCCAGTTGTTGCACCATTGCTCTAAGCGGGTGATGTGGTGTTGAAGTCTTTTTTTCTGCGGTGTGGTGATCGGGGCTTGTTGACCATATGGCTATTTCGTCGGCGTATTGGGCTATGTGGTTGGGTGGCTGGCTAGTGGTTTTGGGATGTCTGCTACATATAGGATGTATAGGATGAGGCTGATGGTGCTGCCTTGTGGTGTTCCGGTGGTGATATTGAACGGACTGGAGAGGATGTTTCCAACTTTGTATCTTGTCTATCTGTAAAGAAGTTAGCAATCCATCTGGTTTGTGTTGGTGGTAAGTTGTGGTGTTTACATTTGAGAAGCAGCCCAGCTTGCCACATGCGGTCAAAGGCCTTTTCTGCATCGAAGAATGCTGCGATGGTGGGTGTGTCCTCTGCGTTTTGCTGTTGATTTATGTTGTACGAAGTGGAATAGTTGGTCTGTGGTGCTGCGTATAGCCATTCGTGGAGAGGACCTGCAAACAGTTAATACAAATGACGACACTAAATGCTCGACGGGAATAATTTGCAGTAAAATCTATTATATGATACTTCTAGCTGATCCATGCATGGTATTCCAAGTACGATTTCATCTTCAATTCCAACTCTTATTCCTCTTATTCCGTGAAACTACAAAACACAAAAATAGATCAATGTTACGAACAAGGAAAATAGATTACAAATCCTACAAAAATATAAACATTACATCAAAATACGAATAACACCAATTGCACCAGACTATGTACCCTGTAAACTGCAATGTCGTAAATATATAACAGCAATGCCGCAACATACAGTGAGGATAAATTTGCCCACTCCCTGTGACAAATGTGAGTTCGGACTTGCAAAACTAATAACCCAACTCGCTGCAAACCTCACGCAATAAACCTGCAATTACTGAAATACATCCCAACCATCTACACTTCACAAAAATACATTAGTTTTAGCTCTGCAATTAATAGAACAATTACATACCTCTTTGGGTCCATATTTCACACTCGAATATACACTAGGGACAAAAAAGCATGCTGTGCTTAAAGCAGAACAATAACATTTAATATGGCCAGTAGTATACCACTGGGTGTCTAGGCAAGAACTGAGGCTGGACACGTTTGCTTTCACCCTTTATAGTAACCTATTGTCCTTTACTACAACAAAAGCCTGATTTAATCTAAAGCAGGTGCAGGCAGGACTTGATCCCCTCAACTATTTTTAATTGATGTATGCAATACGAAAAGTTCATTGAGTATGCACACCGCAAACTCACAATTCACTACATTACATTTACAACTGAATTCAGCTTGGTATGGAGGTAGGATGCCATGATCTTCCTTGTAGGTGGAGAGTCTTTTAGCTATAACTCTTTCCATACATTTTCCAAGGATTGGGAGTAGGCTGATCAGTCTGTAGTTTTGCGGTAGGGTCATTGGTTTGTTTGGTTTGGGTAGGAGTATGGTGGTTGCTGCCTTCCAGTTGGAGGGGATGTGTGCCTTGGTGAGTGAGGCATTGTAAATATTGCAAAGTGCTTGGTGAAGGTTGACAGGAGCTGTTTGGATTTGTACGTACCGGATGCCGTCATTGCCAGGGGCGGTATTTCTTGATGGTTTGATGGCTGTCAGGATTTCTGCAATCGTAATAATATCTGCATCTGGCGGTGGGTGATGAATAACGTGTGGCTGTGGTATGTGGAGGGATTGGTTGGTGTTGATGCTGTCCTCTGCTAGTTGTAGGATATAGTGGGGTTGAAAGCAGGGTTATCAGGAATTCTGTGTACCGTTGAAAAGTAGGAGCGGAACGTTTCTGCTTTTCTTTGTTGGTGAATGATGTGGTACCGTTGTATGATAGTCTTGACATGGTGGGTGCTGATGATGTTGATTTTGTATTCCATTTTACTGTCTTCCAGAAGGCGGTGGCATCTTTTTTATTGGATAATTGTTTACATTTGTTGTCAAATTGGCTCTTGTAATGGTCTGATATGAGTCAAGTAATTTGTCTTTTTATCTGGTTAAGTGTTGTTTTTGATGTTGTTGTCCTGTGTCCGTTGATGTATCCTCTGTAGCTGTCTTCGGTGTTTGATGGATGAATCTGGCATGGTTGGGGTGTGTTGTTTATATGTAAGCTGCTCTAATTTCTTTCTTGAGGTCGTCTTTGTAGTTTGTAGAGTTTTAGTTGAAATTGTGCTTTGGTGGCGATGATGTCATAGATGCTGTCTGCTGGGGGCATAGTTTTAACCTTCTTCATCATGCAAGTAATACAGTCTGCGGTGAAAGCAGGGATTTTCTTAATTAATTTGGAGTTCTCTTCAGCTTGTCTCTTTAAGTCCTTAATGAGTCGATCAATTTTATGGGGTAAATCCTTTATTACCTTGTCTTGGCATGAGTGTAAATCCATAAATCCTTTGTCTGTTGGTTGTGTAAATCTGATAATTCCTTTAAATCCTTGTGTTTGCGGGTGGAGTCGTCGATCTTGGTTTCTAATTTGGCGTGGTTCCTGTTGAGCTGTTCGAAGATGTCTGTAAGTGAGATATCCTTTGCTGGCGTAACTGGGGCTGGGACTGAGGCTGGCTTCATTACCGTGGTATAGGTTGCTTTCTTGGATGTAGTTGGTTGTTGTTGTTGCTTTGGTGGGGGCACTGTTGCCTTTTTATAACTGGAGCAATCCTTGTAGCTGGCTATGTGCTTCTTCTTGCAGTTGGCTCAGGTGGGCATTTCCTTGGGGTTAGGCACTCGTTGAGCGTATGTTTCCCAGTGCATCTGAGACGGGGGAGTTTTGCTTCTGCCATGCAATTCAGGGTGGTTTGTCCCCATCTCTTGCATTTGTGGCATTATAGTGTGGAAGTTTGTACTGGGACGCGTTGTAGGTTAAATAGTTGGTGTCCGATGAAAATCCTGTGGGTTAGGGTGTGTTTCAGTGTTTGCGCTAAGGAATTGAACCTGGGAGGGAATTCCCTCTCTAGACATTTCTAGAGGGATTTTCAAAATCAAGGAGTTAGTTATCAGTTGGTAAAGATACTATTGCAATTTAATGTGTGTATTGTAATTGTAGTTATGATCTCAGCTGCAGAAAAGTGTGCGGGATTTTCCCGCATAAGATTCATTTTTGTGCGGGATTTGAAAGACAAAAGCGGGATTCACGCAATCCCGCGCCTTAACGCGAACACTGGCGTGTTTCATGTCTTTGCTAGTTTGAAGGTGGCGGCATGAGAGGAAGACTAAGCATGGTTGCTTCAAATGTCTTAAGACCACTCAAAATCTGTGTTAACTTGGCAAGTCTGTGTGTTCCTCACATTAAACTGAGGTGTTTGTGCTTTTTATTTAACATCTGAAAATTTTAATTGAGGAAGGGAGGGAATAGCAAGTGACCTTTGTGCCAGCCATGATGGGCACTGCTAGACCTCACGTGTACAGGTATAACATTTTCCACTTTGGTCTCATAGATGAATTTATGTTTCAGATTCCATATTGTAATATCTGGGCAGCTGAAAAACTTTCTCACTTCAGCCCTATATATGGTGGGGCACGGTGGGCTATGTTCAGGATGGGGGCTGTGACTAAAAAAAAATGAACAGAGTGATCCAACTTTTGTTGTACTTTGTCATCCAAGTCCACTTGGATGGCTGCAGTACATATATTTTAACTTACATTATTTAATTGAAGTAAATGTGTACTGTTACTATAGGCCATAGGTAATATTTTTACTCTCTTTATGACATAACTTTCACTTGTGACTTGTGGTTGAGAAAAACAGAAATCCTGCACATTCTAAAAGCCAAAACATCAATTTTGGCACAATCTTAAACTATCATATCTCATACTATTAATAATTTTGCAAGTAATTTGATCTGTATGAAATCAGTGTGTATTACTGTAAATGTACTAGGAAGCTGTTGTTGATGATGAAAATTTTGCCATGTGACTTTGGTTGCCTCAGATCCAGGAAAATATTCTCCTCAAATTTATCAGGACATTCTGCTGTTGAAGCACCATTTAGTGTCCCTTTGTGAGGGCTTACCCTGATGCTGGAATCATAGATCTGGCTCTAAAGGTTGCATGTATATAATATCTTATTTATTAACCTATCAAATTATAACCCTGTATATTATGACTAGAGGTTATGAAGTCCTTTTTGGTTCCTACAAAGTCAGTTTACAATATAATTGAAACTTGTGTGTGTACCATTTCTGGGGGGGGGGGGGGGGGGGGGGGGGAGTGTAAATGAAATTTGCAAATTTAAGTGTGTAAATGAAATTTGCAAATTTAAGTGTGTGAATGAAATTTGCAAATTTAAGTGTGTGAATGAAATTTGCAAGTTTAAGTGTGTAAATGAAATTTGCAAGTTTAAGTGTATAAATGAAATTTGCAAATAAGTGTGTGAATGAAATTTGCAAATTTAAAGTATTTAAGTATGTTTAGATTCAATTTACACTGTAGAAGCCTGTGAATTGCAATATTTGGCAGTCTGTAAGGTTTTTTGACCATTTTTTGGTTTCGATGAAAAGAGAAACCTATGCGGTCATGATGGCGTGTGTATGTATGTGTGTATGTGTGTGTGTCTGTGTGTGTGTGTGTGCGTTTGTGACACTTTGCTCGTTAACACGATATCTCAAGAAGGGAAAGTCTGACAGTTTTCAAACTTGGTACATAGATGCCCCATATTGAGAGGAAGAACCCTATTGTTTTTGGTGGGGGTCAAAGGTCACCTGGGGTCACCGGGGGTCAAAACCTGAAAACCTTGTTAACACAATATCTCGAGGTAGGAAGCTTGGATGAATTTCATACTTTGTATGTAGATGCGTTACGGTAAGAGGAAGAACCCTATCATTTTTGGTGGAGGTCAAAGGTCATCTGGGGTCACCGGGGGTCAAACCCTAAAAACTTTGTTAACACGATATCTCAAGAAGGGAAGCTCTGACAGTTCTCAAACTTAGTACATAGATGCTCCATATTGAGAGGAAGAACCCTATTGTTTTTGGTGGAGGTCAAAGGTCACCGGGGGTCAAACCCTGAAAACATTGTTAACACAATATCTTGAGGTAGGAAGCTTGGGTGAATTTCATACTTAGTATGTAGATGCGTTATGGTAAGAGGAAGAACCCTATCATTTTTGGTGGAGGTCAAGTTCATCTGGGGTCACCGGGGGTCAAACCCTGAAAACTTTGTTAACACGATACAGGCATGAGCTTTTTCCGCGAATTCGCGGATTTCCGTGATTTTTTTCCAACTTCCGCTATTTTGCATTTTCATTTCCGCGAAAAAATGTGAAGTTGAAAATGGGAACGGCACATGATTTAATCATAAGATGTCAGTGAAACAGCATAGTGTCTTCAGTAAGATGTGTATTTCCACATATTTTGTTTTACATGTGACTGCAGCTAGAAATGCATAGTCGACATGTTTAATTATGATACCCTTTTTCCTTGTCATATCATAGCTCCTAGGTCATACTGTAGTGTGCTGCTTGAAAGTGGAAGGTAAAAGTGGAAGCAAACAGTCATGTCCACTCCATATACCTAGTACATACAGTATTATAATGCACTGATTTAGTGCAAGTTTTGTATACATGTACGTACGTCCATTGGCACTGGCTGTGTCTGTACATGCAAGTGTGTAGATGTGCACACTGAAGCTATAGTCGATATACATGCTTGGTACTAAATTTATACTACAACGTAGCTTGTTAGGCACTGAACAGAACGATTGTCTGCAAAGGTAATCAAAGCTTGTATATTCACAGGGCATGTACAAAATACTCAACTGCGCCCTTTCCTACATCTTTATAAGGTTTAAGGCTGGTTGCATATTCTGTTCATATATATCTGTCACTAACTTACTGGCATTGCCATTAGGCCTAGCCTACCTTCTTACACTATCCTAACATAGGTTATGTATGTGCACTGCTAGTGAGCCTAGCCCATACTCTCACAGGCTGACAGGTTTCTGGGTCTGAAGAAGGCAGCCATTCTGGGATTTGGCTTGAAGTTCATTACAAACTGGTACCAATTTTCACCAAAAGAGCTAGGAATTGGTGCCTTAAATTAGGCCTTACCTAACAAGGCCTAATGTTTGGCCTTTGAAGTTTTGGCCTAGCCTAGGCAAGGCATGGCTCTTAAAAGTTAAATGTGCTTTACATTACAGAGCACAGCCAAGGCACTTTCCTTAGCCATATGTTCTGATGTACAAAAAGGGCTACTATTTACTAGTAGGTAGGCCCTATACTTTAAAGCCTAGGCCTAGGCAAAAATCCTCTGCTGCAAAAAATGTGCTGCAAGTTGAATGGTAAAAAACTTAATAGTGAGCCATAAAATAATCTTGGACATTGGATCAAAGAAATAAAGAAGCCAGTTGGTATGAACTAGGTTTTGGGAAAGACAAGGTATTAATGCTGACCCAACTTAGTGAACCTTAACACATAGGCTATACAGTATGCTAAGTGTAGGGTGCTTTTGTTATTTGTTTCATCAAAATATGATAAACAATTAGCCCATTTAGGCTATGTGAAATCTTAAAAATCCAGGAGCTTCCAGGGGCGCTGCCCCCTGGACCCCTGCCAGGGCATTGCCCCTGGACCCCACCAGGGGCCCTAAGGCGGGCCCCTGGACCCCACCCGTAAGAGTTCGCGCTTCGCGCTCAGACTGACACCTTCGGCGTCAGTATACTACGTACCACATTCAAAAGTTCAGTGATTTTTTTTGTATGTCAGGCTCATCCCTGACGATATCTCAAGAAGGGAAGCTCTTACAGTTCTCAAACTTGGTACATAGATGCCCCATATTAAGAGGAAGAACCCTTTCACTTTTGGTGGAGGTCAAAGGTCACCTGGGGTCACTGGGGGTCAAACTCTGAAAACCATGTTAACATGATATCTCAAGAAAGAAAGCTCTGACAGTTCTCAAATGTAGTACATGGATGCCCCATATTGAGAGGAAGCACCCTATTGTTTTTGGTGGAGGTCAAAGGTCACCTGGGGTCACCTAGGGTCAAACCCTGAAAACATTGTTAACACAATATCTTGAGGTAGGAAGCTTGGATGAGTTTCATACTTTGTATGTAGATGCGTTACGGTAAGAGGAAGAACCCTATCATTTTTGGTGGAGGTCAAAGGTCATCTGGGGTCACCGGGGGTCAAAGCCTGAAAACTTTGTTAACACGATATCTCAAGAAAGGAAGCTCTGACAGTTCTCAAACTTGGTACATGGATGCCCCATACTGAGAGGAAGAACCCTATTGTTTTTGGTGGAGGTCAAAGGTCACCTGGGGTCACCTGGGGTCACTTGGGGTCAAACCCTGAAAACATTGTTAACACAATATCTTGAGGTAGGAAGCTTGGGTGAATTTCATACTTTGTATGTAGATGCGTTATGGTAAGAGGAAGAACCCTTTCACTTTTGGTGGAGGTCAAAGGTCATCTGGGGTCACCGGGGGTCATACTCTGAAAACTTTGTTAACACGATATCTCAAGAAGGGAAGCTCTGACAGTTCTCAAACGTGGTACATGGATGCCCCATATTGAGAGGAAGAACCCTATTGTTTTGGTGGAGGTCAAAGATCACCTGGGGTCACCGGGGGTCAAACCCTGAAAACATTGTTAACACAATATCTTGAGGTAGGAAGCTTGGATGAATTTCATACTTATTATGTAGATGCGTTATGGTAAGAGGAAGAACCCTATCATTTTTGTTGGAGGTCAAAGGTCATCTGGGGTCACCGGGGGTCATACTCTGAAAACCTTGTTAACACGATATCTCGAGGTAGGAAGCTTGGATAAATTTCATACCTTTTATTTAGATGCCTTATAGTAAGAGGAAGAACTCTATCATTTTTGGTGGGGGTCAAAAGTCATCTGGGGTCACCAGGGGGGTCAAACCCTGAGACAGAGCTCCCAACCAGCACGGACTTTCCATATTCAGTACGGAAAATCATTATAAATATGGGAATACGGATTTTTCCTTGATAATCCAAATTTTGAATGAGTAAATAGGTCCTTTCACGAACTTTATTATTCTTTAGCCAACATATCAAAAGACTGAGAATAGACTACAGTATTTCACTTTTCTGTACAGTACTGTAGTGTATTTATTTGAGCCCAGTAATCTATGCTGTTATGTTATTGGTTAAATTTTTGTCAACAAGTTGATGTTAAACCAATCAGTAGATAGTTTGCAGCAGATCCATGACATTCCATAAGCTACCATATCATTGGTTGATCAGTTGTAAACGGATCCACTTTCAACCAATCAAAAACTGTGTTAAAAGCTAGTTTCTGAGTGCAGTGACAGACTCCTGCCAAGGTCTGTTGAGTGTTGAGCTGGCTGAGTAGCCCAACGTTAATGTTAGATTTGACTGTAACTGAATTGGAAAAATAACGTTAGCACCAAGAAATGGAATAATAAAAATTACAGCAGGAATATCACAGTATGTTGTAATATGGCTCCTCTTCAGAGTAGCAGAGTAGTGTGAGTAACTTTAGTGGAAAATTTACCAGGCAGATCAAGTTTTAACGTAGGCCTAGGCGTAGGCCTAACAGTTAGGGCCTAACGTTAGGCCTAAGTGTTGTTACAGAACCAACAACAAACATCAGCCTACACACACAATAACGTTAGACTCAGTACATAAATCTAATGCAGAGTTCCAGGTTTATGGGCTAGGCCTAGACAAAGTCCTAGTCCT
This sequence comes from Holothuria leucospilota, assembly GCA_029531755.1. NCBI lineage: Eukaryota > Metazoa > Echinodermata > Holothuroidea > Aspidochirotida > Holothuriidae > Holothuria > Holothuria leucospilota. The sequence goes on along the minus strand of CM055979.1, from coordinate 4,699,656 downwards.
GTGACTAAGTCCTAGCCTAACTGCCACAGTACAGGCTAGCCTAATTGTAGTACAGTATGTATGGGCTGATATTACTTACTAGAGGTAGGCCTAGGTTACTGTAATAGCTATGGCCTAGGCTAGGGCTAGGCAAAGCAGTTATTACCTGTCAAATGTTGGTACTCATCATCTAAGTTTGTAGTATTTACAGAGAGATTTCTGTGACCAGCTGTGCATAGGCCTAGGCAAGGTTTATACTTATAGCTGGGCCTAGGCTAGTCCGCAGTCTGCTGACCTAGTATTTGGGAAGCTTTGGGGCTTCCCATACTAGGTCAGCAATATACCCATTGTCAAAATTGGGCTACCGCAACTTCAAAAATTTTGAATGGTCTCGATCTTTCTCAAATTCACGTATACTCCTACATAATTGACCTCTACGGGGCCTTATATGTTTAAGACTCTTCATTCTAAGATTTTTTGCACTTAGTGTCCAAAAAAAGACCAAAAGTTTTGATTTACACAAACGATCCTGTTTTGTTTTTTTTAACATTCTATGAAACTGCTAAATCGTGTAACTAGGACGTTCATACTTATTGTGTGCTAAATAGCACGCACTGCTGTTCATTCAATTGTGACATAGTCTATAGCTATAGTTACGTTCATACACGCGCATACGCGTATATAGCAACAATCACTGCAGCAACGCACGCAGACAATATTACTCTCACAGTAATATGCGGTCAAAAGTTTTGTGTTGCAATAGCCTAGGCCTAGTTCAGGGAACAAAGTGTACGTGAGAACTAGGCCTAGGTACCCTAGGCTAGGCCTAGGCTAGACCTAGGCTAATGTTACTTAGGGCCTTGCCAAGTATTTAGCATAGCCTCTAGGCTATACTGTAACGTTAGGCCTTGGGAATACTTGGGATATTTTGCATTTTGTCCTTTGGTGACCCTGATGACTATCTTGGGAATTCTTGGGAAATTTTGCTTTTTGACCTCTCGTAACCCCAGATGACGATCTTGGGAAATTTTGACCAGTGACTGAAAGATATGGGACATCATGGCATTATTTGGAATAGAACATATATCATCGAAACCTCAATGCATTTTTGCATTCTGGTTTCTCAATAGATAATGTACCAACTGATGGTGGTACTCCAATGAGTGTCACAGGCCAGCCCACCTTTAAAGTCATGTTTAATGTAAAACTAGGTAGCTCAGAAAACATTTTCATTGTTTTTTGACCTGTACAGCAACCCACTAATTACAAGCAAAGGCTGGGGGGGGGGGGGGGGGTGGGGGCTGGGCTGATAGTGCAATGCATCTCTGGTGTTTCTACATCATGATATGCAACTGTCTGCACAGCATCTTGTGTAAATATGATACATGTTGAAAGTTTACAGACCCTGTTTGACAAAATTTATTTCACTGTAAGATAGTGGCTGCAAAACTTTGTTGATTATCAAGAATTTATTATTCGTACAATCATTAATGATTTGTTATCACTGTGAATAGTTGCTCAGTACTTTTGTATTTGAAGCTGACACTGACACAACTTCATTCCTTGTGACATAGCTTTAAGGTAGAGGTTACTTGACATTTTTCAAGGTGTTGGTACATTCGTCCATTATTCATGATCAAGGGTATATGAGAAAAAATTATAAGGAGGGGGGGAGGTATATTACCTGTATCTTCCTGGAGTTTCTTTGGTTTACTCTGGAGGGGGAGCACCAGTGGTGCCACCAAGGGGGCATAGAAGGCATTTACCCATAGTTATGGCCTCTGTCCCCTCTCACCCTCCCCAATTGCTCCTGTAAAAAAGCAGACAGCTTACAGGAACAATGCGCATGCACAGCATTTTGCCTCCCCCCTCCCAAACTTTTGCTTTCCCTCTCCTCCCCCCTCACACTTAATAAAATCTCAGTACCACCACTGGAGAGTGCCTCTTTTAACCCCTTGCTTATTGCATCTGTGGCAATGTATTTTCTTCTTGTTTATGACAATGGAAATGAGCCATTGAAAATTTTTGTTCTTTTGTTATTTAAATTTTTTCATTTCAAATAGCTTAATAATATGATTTTTCTTCTCAGGACATATTGTCCTTGCATTAGTGGACACAGACATTGGGGATTTCTTACTAAAATATGAAGGAAAGTTAACATCTGCCTTAGAAGGAGAGAGGCAGGAGAGGACAACACGTAGTTGTTTCCGCTGGTATTTCCAGTATGAAGGAGAAACTTTGTGGTATGTTATTGTCAAATATTTCATGTCACTAGAATTCAGTGGGCTCATTTAGCCAAAGTTCCTCAGGAAAAAGCCATTTTCCCGGGTGAAAATATGGACGTCTTATGTCACCTGATGGCTAAATCCTCCTATTGAATGTTCTAGCCTCGTGTGCAAATCAATGTCAGGTCAAATTTCAAATACACCTATTACTGCTGATGGATAAAATTTTTGAGAAGACCTGATTCTTTAGCCTTTTCATGCACTGCTAGCAACTCTTCCCCACCCCCCACCCCCATTTTGCCCTACAAACCTAAATTTGGCCTGCACACCACTTAAGCAACATTTGCATGCCACCATGCTCAATAATGTCTTTGGTATTACACATTCTTTATACCAACCAGAAAATCCATTGCAGGTGTAGGTCAGTCCATTTCACTCACTTCCTTGCTTCATATTTACTCGAGATGGTCAGGTGAATCATCTGAAATGTTGCCAGGAAATAGTTTTATGGACATTCATCTAGGACTTAAACATTATTCCATTGATTAAATTACAAAATAATAGATGAGAGGAAGGTTTGTAAATATAGCCTATTGGAATAATATGGCATCGTTTCTTCCATATCAAACACCTTGATCCTCACATTTAACTTTGTAGTTTCATCCTCTGAAAAGAATGAGTTCGTCTGTGTTTATCACCTTAAGTGGAAAAAGTTTGGAAGTTGGGATGTTCTGTCTTGGGAAATTCTGGTATTTGATAGGAATTTTGGCAGTTGGAGGGAAATTTGGGTCTTTTGAACATGAAAGAAATCATGGTAAATTTGACGACAAGTTTTCTTGCACTACTTAGTATTTTCCAGACCTTCATATCAAATTGGCCAACCTGGGGCTGGGGGTAGGCAGGAGAAGGGGAACCTTTAGTAAAACCTTTTTGTGGAGGATTTCCCCTTACATCCACCATGATACCCTCTGTACCTATAACACTGCTCATTGCAAATCAGGTTGCTTGTCAATTGGCCTTTGCCTCATTTAACATGGACAACAGAAATGATGGCATAACAAGAGCACAGTTGTTCAAGTGTAGTCCTTGCAACAATTTCTGGCACCCTGCATAAATATGTACAAATTTATAGTGTAGCCTTTTGGAAGGAACACTTCATTGCAAACTGCTGGTGGCAGTAGGCAGGCTGCCTGTACATAGCTGGGTAACTGGTCTGTGAAGCATTTTAGGTACAATGGTAAAGAAAGTTGTTCGTGATAGCCTAATTTTCTGTGAAGTTCTCCCTCCCTCCCTTCCCTGCCTTGTTCCTTTGGAAAATTCAGTGTGGTCCTCTTAATATACCAACCCCTAGCATTTTGTCGTCAGTGGTGTCTGCAGTGAATTTTAAGTAATTTACTCTTAAGTTTCAAATTAGAACTTACAGTGTCAATATTTATTGTAGCCTTCTTACTGGTGCATAACCAGTACTATGCATATCCATGTCTTTCCCACACAGTAGGCATTTCATACTGTAGTCTACATTAAGTTCTAAGTAAACTAACAGTTAATTGAGAATTTTTGAAGTGTACCTTAAGTCTGGTATCTCTAAAATATGTTACAAAACTTGAAAAAGGAATCCAAATGGCCCCAATTTTATTTGAAAAACATATTCCTGAGCTGAGATATAAATATTGAAGTTTATTCACACAATTTGAAATGGTAGATTGCACAATAATGTGTGATGTCATTCTTGTACTACTCCAGTTACTCTCTTTGTTTCTTTGTTTCTCCTGCATGTGTTTTTGCTTTTCTGAAGGCTGGGCAGCGCACCTTGTCAAAATGTGATCATTTGTTACTGTTTTGGGAAAAAGGGAAGCAAGTTTCTAAGGTCATACAAACATTTTAATTTCAAAGGGAAACAAAAGCAGGTAAATGTGAGTTGTACAAGAAGGACATCACAAATTATTGTGCAATTGACTGTTTCAAATTAAGTGAATAAGTTTCAGCATTTTACATCTCAGCAGCAGACCGACTGCAGTGGCCAAGTGGTTAGAGCATCCGACTTGCAGCCGGAAGGTCTAGGGTTCAAATCCAGGCCGGGTCATACCAAAGACTTTAAAAATGGAACCTACTGCCTTTGTGCTTGGTGCTCAGCATAAGCAATGGAGTAGGGAAAACAAGCCAGTGAGCCACAACTGGAAAAAAGGCTGTGGTCGTCTCGACTCAAACCAATTGGTTGGAAACTGGGACGTTAAACCTCATCTAACTAACTAACTAACTCAGCAGCGGACCAGGCTAAGATAATGGGAGTTGGATGGATAAGATTCATTTGTCAACCTGTAAAATGTATATTCTTGTAGTTCTAGACCTTAGGTACACTCTAAGCCCTGAGAGGTTGAACTCTCAATTAGCTGATAGATTTTTCCACTTGTAAACAATGACAGGGTTTTCTACCAGTTTCAGAAACTACTTGTTACATTCTTGTGAAATCATCAGCTAGTTCAGAGAATCCATATAACCTCTTGGCCTAGTATTAAAAGGAGAATGCAGTCACTCCAGAATAAATCAGTATACCTGGGTATCCTGATTCATGATCGAATGGCTCCTTTAAATCATGTGACAACATTTTTGTTACTGAATGTATGCAAAATAACCCTTTGTTTACCTTGATACTGCCACATTTATGTTTTGAAACATTTTGAAAGATTCTTACAACAGAGATAGGCCAAGATTTGTGACATTAAGTTTACCTGTCAGAGTAAGTTTGGGTGACTGCATGTTCCCTTTAAGGTGTGGGTGATTATGCTAACATTACTGTTTTAGTCAAGTTGATTGCTGAAGGTACACCCTGCACACATACATGAAAAGCTGTCCTACATACATAAAAAGCTGTGCTACATGGAAAGCTGTCCTACATACATGAAAAGATGTCCTTCATACATGTTGCCTATAGTCAAAGAAGTTGTATGCAGTAGATTGTAATACATCAAAGTTATGTTTTTGCAATATCTTAAGATAATGTCATATTTGTATTTTAAATTAATTTATCAACAGTGTTGATGCCTACAACAGATCTGTGAAGCTTGGAGGACTTGTCAGTCATGGTTCCCATACAGAGTGTAACCCCAAGATGAAAATAAGAAACGTTGATGGGTGTAAAGGTGGAACTCACAGAGAGGAGATCCGTTATGATTATAGAATAAAGACATTACCATGGGAGGTAGGTTATAGCTGCATTTTGTGATCCTCAAGGTCCCAACAGAGAGCAGCAAAAATATAAGGATCTTTTTTCACCAAATGTAGTAATATAGGAAATTTTAGTCAAAATAGCAACATATGAGATCAGTAGGACTAGCATATGCACTGGCATGTGCCTGCAATGAAAGACAGACCTCCATCTCAGAGCTGGGGTTATGTTATTGATTCCCCTGGGGTATCATTTATATCAGGATCACATTGTAGACCTGCCAACTGGTATAATTGGAAATTTGGCCATGTGGATTTCTCCAGTAAAATGTGATTTGGGGACTTTGCTTTCCCCAAAAAATGTATCAGAGGGGTGGGGAATTCCCTGAAACATTTTGGAGTGGGCCCATTCTGCAAAATGTTCATACTCCCTTCGAGCTTGTGCTGAATGATTCCATCTCACAAACTTTGCACACCAAGTCAATGAGGAAATACTGATCAGCTATGTGCAATGTACTTCCTGTGTAGTGTGGACACTGTTTTGATGATAATGCAGTTCTGTTGGAGTGCAGTTCCGTACCATGTTTGGTGAAAGTGTTCCATTACAACTGAGATTCATCCGTGTCCTAAAATGGCCCACGGTGTCCCTCAACTGTCCAATATGTCCCTTTTCTGCCCAATCCATCCTGTTCATGCTAAGCACAAAATTCCCCTTTGAAAACCACACATACTCTCCCACATTGTCCTATTGTTTGAGAACAAAAAACATCCCTGTGGATGGAAAAACGTCCTCCTAAACACTGGAGATCTTAAGATTATAAAGAACTATTATTCAAACAAAGAAAGCTTTACAAATTAATACCACAGAATCCTTTATGTTCTGTGGTGCAAACTACTGTTGTATAAATGGTAGTTAAGCGTGGTGAAATGCCTTTGGCACATGTTACGAGAGATCATAGTTTCCTAATTGCAAATTCGCTTTCAAAAATTTTGCATTCTTTTGCATCTTCTTGTTTCTTTTTTAAATGGATTAAAGTAAATGTGACCTTTCTTATAATGTTTCGTTTTACAGCAGGCCCGAGGCCTGCAGCTTCGTTCCATTTTTTTTAAGTAGAAAAATGCACTGTATTGAATTCAATTCTTCCTTCATGTTTAGAAGATACGGCATTTAAATAACCTGGGCAAAACAGGTTTTGGAGTGAAAATGTGTTGAGCATCCTTTTACTTATTACAAAAGTAGAATGCTGCAAGATTTTAATTTCTTTGTCGTTTGGCTGGTAACTTCCCTATCCTGAGACTGTTAATTGACCCCTTTTCTTAGCCTGGAAAGAGAGAGCACTGTACGCCTTCCGTCTTATGGTATGTTTTGCGTGTTTGAATGAGCCACCTCACAAGTCTTGATTTGAGGAGCTCAGTGTTAGTATACAAACTGACAAAGGTTACTGTAAACAGATTGGTTTAGATCAGGGAGTTGCTATTTGACAGATTGAATTCATGAGTTGGAAGTTAAAGTATTGAAACGTGGACATTACAATCTTCTCAGCCCGTAAGGAATTCCACCCGAGACCCCTGTTTTTGGCCAAAAACAGGGGAGATTAAATATCTACCCGAGTTTGTAACATTAGCCTCATTGAATGCTCTACTACACAAATTGGTTCTTAGATAACCACCAGTTGACTTCCAAAGGTAGTGACTGCAAATGTTCACAATAGCATATAATGAACTATAAATAGCTTGTACAGTTGGTCAGTATGTCTACAGTGACACATGGCTGGGTGCAATTAATTGTGTGCACTCAAGTGTAAATCCTACTACTGGCAGCACTTTTGATAGTTAGTTTACTGTCAAGTGTCAAATTATTACACCCTCCATGAATATCAGGACCAATCTTTAATGGGCTGCATTGGCCATCATGGAGTATGATTATGATGAATTTGCGGCCAAATGTGATCGAGCATTATTAAGAGCAACCCAACAAATATGTTATTTGATTTTTATAGACACTGCCGAAGAGTTGTAAAATAACTATGGAAATTGGTACATGATGACTGTGCATTTAACAGTCCTGCACTGTAGTGCAGGTTTGTATGACATACAACGGCTTAAAACCTACAGCAATTAGGCTACTATGCAATTAGCCCTGTTTTGGAGGGAATTTAATACTTTTGGGAATTTTTGGTGAAATTGTTACAATCTTGGTATTGTATTCATTAATTTTAAAGGATGGGCAGCATTTTCACCGACATGTGGAATGTAAGTTAGCCTAGTAAACTGCCAGCCCCAGCTTAATCGATGCAACAATTGCTCTTCGAAGTGTTCCCAGACGGCTTTCACAAAATGATAAAATTTGTGCCATTTTCTAAAACGGTATCACCCCCAGGCACCTCAAACCACCCAATTATTAACATTAACATTAACTCGCCAAAGGTTGGTTATTTGCAAAAACGAATGATGAACGCATATCCCAGGAAAAATCAAAATCTTTGAGATTAACATTTTCGAGCTCCTTGTCCCTGAAGGCTACCAGTCTGCAGATTAAATTAATGGTTGAGAGCACGGTGATGAATGTATGAAATTTGCGGCTCGCTCAAACACTGATAATCAGCTGTTGCTGTGAAAGTAAAGGCCAAGGCAATGGTGATTTTTAATAGAGTAAACAAAGTTGCCTCCAAATGGGTGAGGAGTGAGTCTTAAAAGAGAAAGGGCTGAGATTCACACCTTGGAAAAGTCATGCTAAGGTATTAGACTTCCTTCTATAAATACAGAGTGAGTGAGGCACATCTCAGGAAAACTTTAGCCGCACATGCAGTGTTTTCTTTAGAGGAATAGAGAAATAAATACAAAGACGACGAGCTGTTTGTTATCAAAACATATCAATTTTTATTTAGTCCTCTCTTTTCTAGAAAGTTATTCAGTATATATTTGTAAACATACTGCTTGTTCTGTTCAATGGCAGAATACAGACAATTGTCTTGTAAGTTCATATCATGAAGGCCAGTAATTACAAGTCTAAAAAAAAATGTTGCATCTGCTCCAGTGATCATGCAGCTTACCTTCCACAAACCCCACAACCACCGCTCAAAAAGTGTGACTCTGATTGTCAGTACAGGATACAAACCATTTCCGTGACTCTGCCTTGCATGTGAATCTTTCCATATCATGTAAACAGATGATAACCGGCAAATTACTGTAGCTATATAGGCCTACACTTGCGTGAATATTCCCGAAACACGTGACTGGCGTGTCTTTTGGAATATACAATGCAGACAAGGTGTGTGGGAGTTGCGATAGCTCGGCTGGATTATTGGAACCAGAATTTTATTTTTTTATTCAAGTAAAGACAAAAGAATTCCCTGTTATCTCTGATATGTTCTGGAATTGCTCTGTCATGAAAAAGATCCTGGACAAAAATCTAATCAGATTGCTTGAGACATGACTTTTAGTTAGACGAGTTAGACGAGTTAACTGTACACTTTCAGTATTTAAAATAGTGAAAGCAGTTTATAGAACTTTTACATATGCAAAGTATTTCATATATTCCTGTAAGCAAAAATGTTCAAACCATATACCAGTACATTTTACCATTATTTTAAATTTAGTACCAAAGGTTGAGCTATATAATTTAATTAGGCAAAATCAATTCGATGTAGTGAACAAATATCGATTGACTGTAACTTTCCAATAATTGATTCGTAACTTAGTATTACATAACTTTTCAAAGTACATAAAGCATCTGTAAGGGTTGATGCTCCATCTTATTGTATTATCATTTCGAGAAGACAAGCATAGGAATGGTTCATTGGAAGCCTCACTTACTTAAGTTTGTATAATCATTGGAATAATAAAAACATTTTATCTGTAAGATAAATTTAAACCTTCCCACCCCTACCCCTTGCCTTCTGAAATTGGTTACCTAAATTCTTCCCATCAATTCAAGTCCTCAATTTCAACCGGCCTGGCCTGCCCCACCAAAAGCTCACCTGGTACTTCACTCTATATTGCAAATTCCAAGTAATGCATCCTGCCCATAGAGATCCATTGGAAAGAAGGGGGGCACAGGCCAAATTCTCTCGTTCTATATGTACCTGCTTACACTGTAAAAAATGTCTTCAGAATGTGGTAGAATTACAGAACAAAAACAAAGAAATACAAAAAGGGAGTGGAAAAAGTGCTGTCAATTTTTGGAAACAAATTGAGAGCACTGTTACCATTTTCTTTATGCATTTCTTTATTTTTTGTTCTGTAAATCTACAAAAGTTTTTTTTATTACAGTGTTACAAGTAGAAATGTTACAGTTAAATAGTTGTTGGTAAACCTGTACTAACAAGTGTCTTTTTCTTCAGTCTATCACGGTAGTGGCAGTTGAAGAGGTCGATGATGAACTTTAATCCCTTCCATTCTGCATTGACATGGTGGGCGGAAACTGGAGTGGTCGAAGGTTGCTCGTTTTATTTTTTCCAGTTTCCTTGCGTCCCGTTTAAAGTTACTGTACTTCCCAGTCGAATTACAAGTCACCTGTTCTTCGTGGGTGAAAACAGCTTTCGCCATAGAACTCCGATCATCTAGCAATAGCGGTCATGTGGTAGTCACTGAGGCGTGTCACATCGTGTGGGGTCTATGGCGTTTGGGGGGAATGACTTCTCGAAGGACAGTCTTTCTTTTTCATGCGAGCATTTGACAGGCATTGTCGTTATGTCCTGATTATCAAATATCTCCATAGCGGCCCTGTAGATATCACTAGTAGGCCTATCTTTTTTTCCTGACAAACAGTACTCATGGGCGGACATATCTTTAGTCGCCAGTACAGGAAAGGGACTTCGCTCTTTCAGTTCTCTGACTTCATCCCTTAAGGCTGCGATTTCTTCCCTAAGCTTCCCTGATTCGGCATCCGAATCTCGCTTGTAAGCCAAGAGCTGCTCTTCCATTGGTGTAAACCTTACTTCGCAGTCAGCCGAACAGGTCAAGGGAACCGGTCCCAACCTCCAGTCATCCGTAATGGGTGGTGCCTGGCCATCTTTGGTCGCCTGAACCACCATCTCCACAGATGCTGCTGTGGCGTTTGCAGTAACGGAATCCACTTACTCCACCATGGGCGCTGCAGCTACAAATTGGTTGTATCCCGCACTTTCACCTCTTGCAATGTAGCTAGCACTCTGAAAGAGAGATAAGGGACGACTGGTAAAGATATAAGTGACGTAAACACTTTTTCTTTCGTTTGAAATGTGTTCATCTCCCTTGAAGTAAAGATTGCACATTGCCTACTATACCGTAACGAATTTCTACTAACGAGCCTCAAAGATAATATTTCTGGAAGAAACCGTCTAGAAATGGCATACCGTGCTACACCTTGGTTAGAAACTGAGCTGTAAAACCTCATCTAACTACACCTTGTTTCAAAGAAAACGAAAGCATTTGGACTCAGTCCTTGGGTACATGTGGTCTATTAATAACTTCACTCAAAAGTTGCTAAATAATTTGCTGTTGGGTAATATCTGCCCACACCCAGGGCTCGAAATAACCAACGGAGCCGAAGGCCACCATACAATTATGAAGCGTTTTCAAGAGATGTACAGTAACCCCTTGACTGCGACTCAGTCACTTTTCTTTACACGATGTTAAATATGTACAGTAACACCTGTAGTGTTCAAAATCTACACATGCTGAAATCTTTCCCCTATTGATGGTCTGTCCCCTCCTCTCTTTGCTTGAATGAACAACATCAACAAACATGAGATAAGAAGTTGACCACACATTTTGCTCTCACCCTTGCATGCATTTACAGGACAAACACAGACCCACATCTCTGTGTGGATAAACTCCCTCATTGTTTACATAGTGGTCTCTTGAAGCATGCTTTAAGTGACTTAAGTAGGAAGTCAGGTAAAATTTAATCTCCCCACCTAGTCTTTCTTTTGATGGGGTGTCGGGTGAAATTCCTTATAGGGAAAGAAATGCGCCATGGAGCTCATAAGGGGACATGCAAGAAAGGAATTATTTTGTTTCAACAGAATATTTTATTTTTTTGGAATATTATTTTGTTTAAACGAAGTGTATTTTTTTGGATGTCCCCTTAATATACGAGCTCCTTGAAAATTGAAATTTGTTCAAAACTGTACAGTAACACTTGGTGAATGAACGCATCACTAACACACGTACATTAAAAGTGTGTTCATTGCACCGTCTGATGCGTTACTGCGCTTTAATGTATTGTATTGGCATTACTTTAGCGTGAACGCCCTTGACCTTAAGTGTTCAAAATCTGTGACGAAAAGTATAATATTCAACTTGATTTGCATTGTTCCATGCATATACAGTTTGGTACTACCACATAATCAGCCGAGCTATACTTTCAAAGTAACGTAGGACTTCACTGTGCATAAAGGCATTTGCCGTTCAAATATTTGTCGGTTAACAGACATTTTTAGCATTTTTTCTTCACATTAGTGTGTTTGAGAATCTGTGTTTGAGGGCACAATCACTCCATATGTGAAATATGCAAGTAGGTGAAAAACTATGAAAGAAGTAGGTATTTTTTGGTAAGTGTCTTTGAATTATAGGTTGTTTAAGTGCCGTAAATAGTTAGTTCTTGTTTATTATTGAACTGTTTTCCCATCAGTTTTCAGAGAATCCATCTTGTTACCTTGATATCACAAGTGTCAGTGCAGCGGATGACCTGCCTGGAGAGTCAGACAGTCAACATAATTAACAGTGATGTTGCTGAAGAGATCACTAAACAACCATGTGTTTTCAAACCCCACAAGAAGCAGGATGCCTTATCAAGTTAACCAACAGACCAAAAGTGGAAAATCTGACCCTCACATGGATCTGTTGCTGCATTGGTGGCATGTAGGGTATTGACAAGTTTTTTATGCCCACTGCGTGATTTCCTCAAGTGAGATTTCAGTGTAAAAGATGTGAAACCACAGACACTTTTGTTTTCTGTAAGCATCTTTACATATGGACCATTCTGACCTGCCAGATTGTACAGAATCAATGTGAGCAGTCCCCCACCCTTGTTGATTGATGCCAATTCTTTTTCTTAATTTAATAAACCAAAACATGTAATGTTTGAACACAAATTTTACCCCAAAAGATAACATATGTTAGCATGTAAGTACACCTCATTCAAAAAATTTGAGAGGGGGAGGGAACCCCATCCCCATATAGACTCCTCCCCCATTAACATACTTCATGGTTCCCTTTGAGACAGATCCTTGGTACAACACTGAAAAAGTGAGGTAAGGAAAGTCATAGCAACCATACAGTTGCTATAGGACTATGGTCTTACTGTCATCCTCCATATCCCAAATTATCAAGATTGACTAGCAAAAGTTTATAGTAAAGTTGAGTTCATATCGTTCTATCTAAGCAGCAAAAAAATCAAAAATTTTCCCACCACAACCTTGACCTCATTTTTATTGGAGCTAAGGTGAGTACTGTCCTTGTGCTTTATGGACATAAGCAGCAGTTTATTATCCACATTAAACACCCATCAATTAAAAAATTGGTTCTGTACTTTCACAACTTTTAATATTGCAATTTTGGTTGCTCCTTTGGTATGTACTAATGAAACATTTATGGACACTTTTTCTAGGGTCAACATATGCAGATACTTCTGAAATGGGAGGGGGGGGGGGGGGAGGAATTTGTCCTTGCCATTCCACCAAGTACTAAGGTGGTTTCCTATATCCCCTGATGATGGGAGAATGGCAGTGTTCTACCATTTGGTCCACACTTGTGATAATCACATTTCTATCATTTGAACATATATAGTTGGGTACCTTACTTCCTCATCTACAAATTTGGAGAAACAATGAAGATGATAAGGACCACTAGTGTGTGACATCTCTATATTTACTCTATAGTTCCGGAAAAACCTTTTATATTCAACACCCGCCTTCCTATAAACCTATATATTCCTGTGATGGACCACTTTGAATACTAACCTACCACATATCTGGGCCTCCTAGGCCTTACAGCCCATAAAATCCAGTAAAAAACCTATATAGGATTTTTAGTCCATAATTGCCCAAAACAACCCGTGTTACCCATAAAATCCCATTTGGAGGATTGTTGATGGCAGCACAGGTACTTAATTTCTCTTCTAAATTGTTCATACAAGCCAACAATTTCATAAGGCAAGTCACAGAGAGTTTTCCGAGTCTCAGAAAAGTTATACCAGGCTTCACAGTGGCCCACCACAGAAATATAGGTTTCATAGGAAATACTTCAATAAATGTACAGAGCTACATAAGAGTTTTCTAGGAAAATATTGATAAAATGTAGCAATGTCACACATGAGCTGTCACCATCTTACTCAGATAATTTTCAGAGCCCTACATTTAGTCTGTGGATGAACAAAGAACTGCACCCAAAATGTACTGTTCAATTTTTTTTTTTTTTTTTTTTTTTTTTGAGACATTTAAAAGGAGTGCTCCTTGAAGCATTGGGTCAAGGGACCTACCTTTGTGCTCTGGCAGAGAGCCAGGGGCAAAGCTCCTGAGTTTGGTGTATTTGCAATTTTTGACCCTAAAATTTTATGCCCTTGAATGTCATAAAGTGCCCCCAAGGCAGCAAAAGTTACACAATTTTGAAAGTTAGGTAAGGTGTTTATGCCGGACATTAAACTGAATTAAATTTTTTACAAGAAGGACATCATATTATTGCACAATCAGTTTATTCAAATTAAATGAATAAATTTAAATATCTCATATTTCAGCAACAGAGTAAGCTATGAAAATGAGAGTTGGATGAATGGGATCCATTTTCCAATGTCTACATTACATATTATTTACTCAACCCATGAAGTGTGGGCAGTGCTTATGTGGTACTGTAGGGGGAGAAAATTTCTGTCACTCTGCTGTCTGTTCAAAGGCTTTCATCTTCTGCACTATATTGCTGGTGGATTTTTCTGAAATTTGCAGTGAAGGTGCCACATTGGGATGTCAATGGACAAAGGAAAGTGGTAATTTTTGGCCATTTTCTACCAATTCTCCTGGTGTTTTAGAAACCTCCAATCTTTTTCTAGTCTCACTTCTTTGATAATGTGGTTTATATTATGTGGTAGTGAGGTTAAATGAGCTTTATCTAGAGGGCATGCTCACCACCTTAAATGATCAGCCTCAAGTAGCCTGTGAAAGACAAGTTTTCAATTACTTTGTTTTGATTGTTAGTATTCTTAGGCATTAGTTGTGTCTCCTGTAGTAGCCAGTGTCCACTGTGAACACAATGTACCATGATGGCAGAGTTTGCAGACAGTTAACTAATCCCTAAGCAATTTTAGTATCTATTTTAGTATCTATTACTGGCAATTTTAGTATCCTTGCTGGTTGTGTGGACGTTGCATACAGAGGGGTCATTGGTCTCCACCAGTTGTTTTCCTGGTCAGGCTGGAGTGGAATGTGAGAGTTGAGATTTGTTCTTTGCTCACTCAGGGCCCTGGGCCAGTGGCATAACTAGGCTTTTTAATTGAGTTGGGGGTGGGCGAGGGCAGGACAAGTGATTATGACACTATATAAGTAGAGCGCCATCCTCAGTTTGGCAAAAGTGCCTCTCATATTGCAGGAAATGGCACTTCCAAGCCTCCCAGACCTTGTAAATTGTGGCCAAAGTCATTTTTTTAGAAACTGCATAGAAATGTACACTTCCAAAAGGTCAGTCTCTCAAAAAGTGTAAGTGGAAGCCATATGAAAAATTTATTGATAACTTTGTGTTAATATCACTTGTGCTAGTTTAGTTTAAATTAATATATGCAGTCACTTATGTTTACTATGCATAGATGCAACGTTCACATTGTCAACAAAAGCCTATATATATACTCACAATTGATTCTTCCAATGAAAAATGATTCCTTGTTTTCCGTGAGATTTATAGGAACTTGAAGTGGACACTAAAATAGCAGTTTTGTGGTAGTTATGAATCAATTTTCATTTGGAAATGATTGTTTCATTTAAAATATATCCAAAAATTAAGTACAGGGAGTTAGATTAGCTTTTGTGATACCCACTTTAAGTATACAGGAATATTTTGTAATTGTACTTGTCACCTCATTGTTAGATTCAATTAATGTGTTATTTTAGCTTTAGAAACATCATGAAGGATATACTTGTAATACGTGTGAACGAAATGTGAGGACAGATACTCATCATCCCAAGTATGATTTTCACTGGGGGAAACAAAATTCTTAGTTGGTAACTGCTCTTTGATCAAATCAAGAGTGACAAAATTCAGAAGATGAATTTTTACATCACACAGCATGCACAGAGTGTTCTGATAACACACTAGGGCTGTTTAATGGGGAATTTTCATCATCCCAGACAGTTCCAATTCTCCCAAATATGCAACTTCTAGCTCTTCCCATAACTGTATGAAGCTCTTCCTTGTGCAGGAATAAACCTGTTTTATTGCTTAAGGCCTTATCCTGGTGAGCATACAAGGCTATAAAATGTAATAAAAACACTCCTTTGCCTTGTGTGGAATGTGAGCTACTCTGCATCTTTCAAATTTTCAAACTTTGATGTCAATCAAAGAGAGGTCACCAACTTAGAATTTTGATACCCCTACACTAAGATTATACTTTGGGGTGATGACTGTCTGTCTTTACCAGGATATGCCCTTAAGCAATAAACCACATTTGTGTCAGTACATGAAGAAGCTTATGACAGTTATAGGCAGGGCTAGAAGTATGTTGCAGTAACTGTGAGAACTAGAACTATTTGGGATGAGGAAATTTCTCCTTTATAGTAAATTTGAAAATTAAGCTACTATCAGAATAAGTTTCAGTGCTTATGTCCTTTACAGAAGTTGCTTCAAAGTTTTGTACTGAGCTAATACAAAATTTATTCCTGCATTGCGTAAATTCTTGATTGTCTGCTGCAATTGCTTTAAAATATCAAAACCATGGGTGCGACTGATTCCCAGTGATTTCAGAATGTTTATCATTAAAGTCCTCTCCTTGCCCAAGTAACAGCAGATTCTCCTCAGATATGTTCACAACCCTCTGCTAATGGTAGCTCATGTAGTGTATTTTAAAGTGATCCTATGGGGTTAAAACAATCCTCTGCTAGTGGTAGATAGCACACAAAGTGTATTTTAAAGTGATCCTATAGGAGCAGTAATGTTGTAATCACATCCAATGGATATAATTTCTCCAATATCAACTTCTTGAAACTTGTTCATAGGTTCAGGATCTTTTCCTTACTTCTAGACTAATTGCATCTACCAGTTTAACCCCATAATAAATGATGAATAGATTTACTTACACTTTTTAAGTTAAAACCTTGCATGTAAGTTTGAGTAAATTGACCTTTGCTGAAAACATTTCACTCAATCTCCATTATGTTATATTTTGCTTCATTAATTGCCATAAAGTCTGCAAATACTTCAAGAATAAAACATCAATCTTTAACAATTGCACAGGTGCATGAATCATTAGACACTGCTGGACCAAGAAGCCAGCAGCAAAAATCTGGGTCAAGTGGCTTGCAACAAAAACCCACAGAGACAGGTACGAAAGGGTACCTTAAGTCTACAATTACAAGAATATATATTATAGAGGTTGTAAACTGAATTCCATTCACATAACTCCCATTTGCTTAGCATTTTCAGTTGCCAAGATTTAAAATGTTGAAATGTATTCACTTAATTTGCAATAGTCCATTATGCAATAGTGTGTGGTGCCTTTCTTGCATGACTTACATTACCTGCTTTTGTTTCGAAAAGTCATTGAAATTAAAATGAACGTTTATATGACCTTGAAGAGCTTCCTATCATCTTGCATAGCATGTTGTACAGAGAGGGGTTGTATAGTCAAGTCATCATATAAAACTAAGAAAGTCATCACATTTGGTACAAAGTACAGGGGCAGTCCAAAATGAACAAAAAAGACTTATTTGAGTGTACGGACAGTTATGACATCACAAATTATTGTGCAATCTAACATTTTAAATTGAGTAAATAAACTGCGACATTTTACATTTCAGCTCAGGAATATCCTATGAAGATGGGAGTTGAACCATTTGGATATATTTTTTCAAGCTTTGTACTACATATTTTTTTTAATCTTATATTACAGAGCGTTTTCAGCATGTTAAGATTGAAAATGCTCTCTCATCTCGACGTCCTTTAACTACAGGTGTTCCACAGGGCTCTGTACTTGGACCTGTTCTGTTTTCCTTATATCTTGCTGAGTTAAGTGATGTTATTCGCAGTCATGATGTTTATTTCCATCATTACGCAGATGATACTCAGCTTCTATTAGCTTTTGACCGAGATTCTGTGCCATTTGCTTTCCACAAAATGGAAACCTGTATTAACGCTGTCAACATCTGGCTTGCAACCAATCAACTGAAACTTAACTGCGAAAAAACTGAATTTATTGTTTTCCAATCACGCTTTTCAGATGTCGCACCCACTTTCCCTACACTTAATGTTGGTGGAGAGCCAATTCACATTTCTTCAACAGTGAGAAATTTAGGAGCTTATTTTGACCAAACTATGACTCTTGAACATCATGTAACAAATCTCTGTCGTTCTGCAAATTGCCAACTGAGGAAAATCAGTCAAATGAGGAAGTACCTTGACAGTAAGAGTTGTGAGATACTAGTGCATGCCTTTATTACTTCAAGGCTTGATTTTCTTAATTCACTCCTACATGGCCTCCCTGAATCAGCTATTCAGAAACTCCAGAAGATACAAAACACTGCTGCTCATATTGTAAAAAGGAAAGGGAGAAACTGCCATATTACTCCAATCCTCAAAGAACTCCACTGGCTTCCAATCAGCTCTAGGATTCAGTACAAGTTGCTACTACTTGCCTTTCGGGCTTATGTCTTGGGCGAGCCTAAGTACCTTTCACAACTTCTCTTGCCATATATTCCAACTCGCCCACTTCGATCCTCCTGCAAATCATATTTATCTGTACCAAAACTACGCCTGAAAACCTATGGCTGTAGAAGTTTTCAGTACTGTGCATCATCTTTATGGAACAGTTTACCAGACGATTTACGAGCTTGCTCGCAACTTTCTGTTTTTAAGGGTTTACTTAAGACTCATTTGTTCAATACTGCTTATACTTAATGAACTTCTCTGTTTTCTTGTAAAGCGCCTTGAGCAGTAACAGCTTGGAACTGATTGGCGCTATATAAGCCTAATTTATTATTATTATTATTATTATATTTTTATTACTTCAAATTTTAGGTACACTTTGACCTACAAGATTATAGTAGGAATCCATCATACTGAGTACAAAAGAAATACTTTAGTACTGAATGTTATCACCCCAGTTTGAATTAATTTACCCAGATATGCTGATATGGCCCCTTGTAGTGGGGGAGGGGGTCATGTTCCCATTGACAACCCCCCTGCCTACACACAACACACATACACAATACTTTTCATATACAGTTTGTTACTGCATGTTACAATACTTTTGTTCCTGCATTGTTTTATTATTCATAATACACACAGTGCTTATGTTTCAAATACATGAAGGGAAGAAAATTTTATAAGAGCAAATAAGAGTAGGTCAGTGTTGAAAAGAGAGAAACAAGATTTAAGATTTGAAAAGCTTGACATTTGAACAACCACATATGTATAGTTACATACACTGTGGTTCAAACTTGCAAGCACCTTTCAAGTGAAGATTCTGTCATAGTACATGGAAGACACAGGAGTCATGTGTCCAGTCTAGAAGCCATATGTAACTATCCAGTAATGAAACCACTTATAATATTCATCATTTGGTAGGACTGAGGAGGGGTAAAAATTTGCGTGCATATCAGTTAAGTCATATTCATTAAGGCAAATTTTCTTTGGCAATATGCCCCTTTTTACAACACTAATAACCATTGGAGCTCTACTGACATGAATGGTTTACTCAAATTTAAAATTTGTCCCTGAGTTGCACTCACTTCTTGCTAAGTGCCTTGTATAACTTTTGTTCAGTATTCTTCAATACCCATTAGTGTCATTGGGAGGAAGGGAGTGCACTCTACTGGGAGGTTCCTGTAATTTCTTTGTGCAACAACACTGTGTAGGGTAAAAAGACATTAGGGGGTTGGGAGACTTATCCCTGTGCCCTTTTGAAAAGCTAGCATCTACTAGACAGTGAACAAAATATAATGGGAAAAGTTACAGCCAGTATTATACGACAGTGAAAGTATGTTTTGTAGATGATGATAATTGAGCTGTGTAACATAATTAGTAGAAAATAATTCTTTCATTTTTTAATTTTCTTTTCTTAACAAGGAACTGTGTACCATGCATGCATGTAATAAAATTCTTTGTATGGCCTTTCTTGATTGTTTCTAAAAAGATCAATCAAGTGACGTGTCTGAGGAAAGCATGGAGGAATCATGAATCTGGATAAAAACGAGTGTTTCTATTGTAAAAGAAAAGCAAATAAAGAATAGCAACACCTTGAACGGTGCCACAGTGATGAAATTGATGTTGCAAGACTTCTGGCTAAAAACAAAAAATCCCAACAAATGAAGGAATGACTCCATATTAGTTCGTTACAAATGGAGATTTTATCACAAGTGGGTATTTGCCGCAAAACATGTGGATGCAATTCCTAGTAAGCGGTCAACACTTCCAGGCGATCCTTATGATTTCTCTCCATGCCCATCCTGTCTGGGTTATTATTCCAAAGAGGAACGTATGAAGCATTTTGCTTATACCTGCATCTTCTAGCAGAATAGGAACATCAGATGTCAGCATGCAAAGTGACATCAGAAGTTGGTATTTTGTGACAAACCATACATGCACTGCAGCTAATTTTTACATTGAGGCAAGACAATATTATTATGGTGGGGAAAAATGATAATTTAAACTGGGAGAGAATTAGAGGATTTGAGCATGAAACTTGCGCAGACGGACCACCTGAAAAGAAAACATTACATGACACAAAAGATAAGAGAGTCAGCAAGGCTCTTGCGTGAATTCTAGAAACTAGCAAAAATGGGTGGCAGTGTGGACAACCTTCTAAAATCTTGTAATTATGATTATGTGATTGAAACGGTTCATCTAACTGCTGGAATCACAGATATTTCAACCATAGATGCTGATGGGTTGGAGCACCCATCCATAACCTTGAAATTACTTGGCCATGACTTGAAGAAAGCTAGAATTGAGCAGGCCCAGGGCATCAAAAAGGCAACTAAAGAAAGAGAAACTCACACAAAAAATTTTCTGAAATTAGTGGACACGGACTGGATGATGAAATTTCATTCCCTCCTCTGCACAATTTCTACCCTACATTTTGAAAATTTGGAGGAACTATATATCAAAGTCAGAAGACGTATCTCTTTTCTCAACAATCCTAACTCAGGAGATGGAAAAAATTTGCAACACTTTGAAGAAAGAGCACACAAAACCTAAAGACAAACACTACAGAAGGGACAACACCTAACACTGGCTAAGTTAACCTTCTTCAATGAGAGGAGGCCAGGAGAAGAAGAACATGCAGTTATACTGAGTAAGTGTTTTCTAGTTGTGCTTGATTTATCATTTGTTGTCCTCGAATACGAGTGACAAGTTTCTTCCAAAATTTTGAAGAATTTGCCATATTGGATGACTGTATGTGCATTTGACAATTGTCAGTGACCCTCAGCCTTTAAAACAGTGACGTTGAGGGGTTTCTTGTTTAGCATGTGGATGCCTTGTTGCACAAAAATCTTATTTCTTTAAAAACAAATCTTATTTCTTATTTCTTCTATATATATATACGTGTTCAACCACATATAGGTGGCATGGGATTACTGAAGGTTGAACTGTGAAATCCAATGAATTTTAGGAGGGTAGCATGGATGGATGCCACACAGTGCTTAATAATCATACTTAGCATGGGGATGCCCCATGTTGAGTAGGAGTAAGCAAATTATGGTTTTGGTGAAGGTGAAAGGTCATTTAGGGTCATCAAGGGTCAAATTGATAACTTTGTGAACACAAACACCTCAAGGAGGATACCCTTGAGTGATATCATACTTATTAGTATGTGCTTGATTCCATGTTGAGTGTAGGCAGATGGCCATGGTGGTATGGTAGGGAAGTTACCCTTCCTACCACCAAAGCTTCCAAAGTGTGGTCTCCATAAAAATAAAGGATAAGGTACATAGTAAAATACCTACAAATTTGGATGACAGAATTCTCTCCATCTTGCAAAATGGTTTGTCTTTTTGAAGCTACCTATATGCTATTGCAAAGATCTCTGAAATTGTCAAGATTTGTCTTTTTGTCAAGTTATGGTGTATGCAGAATTGTGCCATGTAGGACAACCCTCAGATTTTTTACAAGGAGAGAGTGGGGGAGTTCCCCTAAGTTATCCAAAATTTTACATGCTGCATGCATAGTAATGTGATAACATAAACTACTATATACTTGAGAACCCAACATCAGTTTTCAATGCAAATTTTACCAGAATGCTTAGAATATGTATCTCTCAGACATATCAAAACTTGATTCAAGCCTGCCTAAACCCTTCTTTTAAATCTATACTAATTATTCAAAAGTGTTTATGCATACATGTATACACACGATCAGGCCTGTATCTAGCTAAAGGCTGTAAGTTATTGAAGGGAGAACAGAATATTTTCCAGGGGGCATGATATATATTTTTTTACTACTACTGGTTATTCAAAACATTTAGGTGCTGCAAAATTTTGTTGTCAAAGACGTACAACCCCTCCCCCTTCTGTGTACCCCCCCCCCCCACCTGAGTGAACACTATCTCAAGAGGGAAAATATGAAAAGGTATGTGTTACTTGCATTAACTGTTAAGAAAACTATTGTGCGTGCAAGGGGGGGGGGGTGGTTCTGTCAGGAAGGAAAATATTAAGCATGTACTACTGATGAATCCACTCAAAATGTTTATCAAATTTTTCTTCCTATTAGGTTTAAGAACTTCAAACAGGCTCCCAGTTATCAGAAGGAAGATTGGAGAAGCTGAATTACGCTAGAGAAAGAGCTGTGCAATAAATACCAGCCTCTGTATGTCCGTTCCTCTTTTCATACCCCCAGACTATCACACACTCATGACAGTACTTGCAGACCTCCGTAAAGAGTCTGGAATCCAGTCAAAAAATAGATATTTTTTTTGCTAATTTCCAGACTTTGGCTCAAATAAGGGCCTGTGACAGTCTCAGGATTTTGACCTTATGATGCCAAACTTGACAATCCTATATTGGGTCTGCTCTACAAAATTGAGGAAGTATGTGGCCACCCTTAGCCAGTGGATATGAAGGAGCACCACAATCACTGGCTGTCAAATCATCTTGGCCACTCCCTTCAGGTCCACCAGGACCATTTCTGCCTTCCAAGTGGCATCCTTGAGTAAGGCAAAAACAGCTGAGCTATTAATAGTCATTGATGCTGGCAAGGCCAGGAATTGTACGGGAAAGATGCTGGAACAATTAAATTTGAGTGGTAAGTAGAACAGCAGCCAGAGCAGGGGGCAATTCAGGCTTCCATTGTGCTGCATGATTGTGAAATGTTTGATGCACCAGGGTATTGATTAGACTTTCATGCTTCCTGTTCCACCTTGCTTTTGCCTACGTGGCAGGCTGTACGGCATATATTCCTTGTTCAGTCATATCACTAACACCTGCCCCAGTGAACACCAAAATTCTTTTGGATACTCAAAGAAATATATGTGGCCTCAAAACTGGTTGATTGTGAGTGAATTTTCAAAAGAATGCAACATCTGGTCTCATTTAAATCATGCAGTAGCCTAGTTGGTATGTCATTGTAATACCCACTCCTGGCCGGGGTAGTACCCACTGCACAGGTGGTTATCCAACACAGTAATGATAGGGCTTCTCAGATTTCCATCTAGGCTTTCAGTTTTATTACTACAGGAGTACGCAAACTCACTCAGTAGCATGAATAATGAGAGAGTACATGAATAAGTCATATGATAATGAAGCTTGTGTCTAAAATTGGACGCAGTCCTCTTCGCTTAAGCGGACGGTTTTTTGGGGAAGCAGAGGAGCTGAGCAAACAGTCCGCTCCGCAGGGTAACCTTGAAGCAATTAAAATGGTCAAGTTCTCATGGATCAAACCCTCTTACCATGTGCCTTCACAGAAGTCAGTTGTTTTCAGAATTTCCCTTTGATATCCCACAATGTGTATGCACACTCAGAGTAGGTAATCAGGAAGTTAATGCAGGTGTGGAAGGTACTCACTCTAAATGATTCTGGCATCAAATTGGAAAATGTAGCACAACATAATTACAGCTAGAACAATAAATGATCAGTAGTTGACAATTGTTTTTTTAAGGTATGCCGACATGTAAGCAAAGCAACTGTTTTACTCAACAATTGACATTTTGAGAGTCACTGATGAAAAATCAATTTAAATTATTTAAATACCTTACACCATTTTCATGCCATACATCACTGAAGTTGAACCATTCTAAGATTTCTGATTAGCCATACGAAAATAAATTGTATGCTAATAGACCTTCTGCATATGATTTCACGGAACAGAAAGTTCGCCCTCCATTACAGCCAAGTGCATATCATTGCAGCCTTCCCCAACAAATGCATATAGCTGATTTGTGGACTGGTCAGATACTCGTGTAGTCTCCTACGTGTGTGTGTGAAGTCTATATCATGTGTACAGTGTGCTTCATTGTTTTGCCCTCAAAGTAATGTCACATGACGTCAGTGGATGAGGTCTATTTCATACCAGCCAGTTTCTAGTTTGATGCTTGGTAAGAGTTAGCCATGTCATTTCAACATAGGGTGCATAACCCCCTTGTTTGACCCTATGGTTAAAGTAGAGAACCCCCACGAACACCTTGTCTTATTATAAAACTGAAGTCACAAATTTGTGTGAAGACAATTTAAGGGTCTGCAATACCATGGCATGCATGCCATGCACCCAGCATGAAGGTCAAGAGGCTAAAATACACATTTTTTAATCTCCTGGCACAATATCAATTATGTGTACCCAAAGTTTAAAACTTTAGTCTAAAACTGTCACGATGTACAGTCATAGACCACTGAATCTTACTTCTCCAGCTTACATCATCTTCATGGGTTATTCAGTTGTTGGAACATGTGCATTGTTGTTGTACTATAGTACACTAATAACACAATAACCTTTTACATTCAAAGCTGTATTATTAAGCAATCTCCAAAACACTGTGATATGTTAAAGCTAGACATGAGTTGGTTCTAGGAGATGGGGTCTCAGGCTACACTGACACAATGCCACGGAGGTACTTCCGTGCCATACGGCCCTCCTTATATGAGATTGATGGGGTCCTCCTTATGTGGGTGTGGGGTCCTGACTTATTTCTTCATGATGAGGAATTTTGCAAGTCAAGGGGGTATGCATAGATTCACAAGGAACAAACCTTCCCATGAAATTGGTTGGGTTTTTGTACCATTTGAGCCATGGGAGGGGATTGAAACACCCCATTTGATCATTCAAACATGCCCCCCAAAAGATTGAAAGATCTACATGAGACTGGAAAATTAAAAAGAAGGCTTCTTCAAATCAATTTACCAGTAAACATTTTCTTACATTTGACAATGTGACCAAGTTGCATGGATGTGGTATGTGGTTTAATAGGGGCCATAAAATTTTACCATGTAGGAGCTACTTCTAAAGGTAACAAGCTGAAATTTGGTGTAGTGGAGGTCTTAAGAATTTCAAAAAATTTTGCAGTCAGGTGGTTTCTATTATATTTACCATCACTTCCAATGTAGTTGGGGTATCCCTTACTATTCAACACAACTATATTTGGGTAATTTCCAGCTCAAATCTGTTACTTATTTTTCACACTTACATACCCTTTGTCCTCTCCATCCTCTTGTTCAATTTCTCATCATCCTCTGATTATGAATCCACTCAGGATTCCTATGTATATAAAAGGGTGACACAAGTGCTGGTTTAATTTTAATTTTATTTGTGCTTAATTTATAATGACTATTGTACAAACTTACAGCCCCTCCATTGATAACTTTATTATTTCATAACAGTATACACATACATACAAAATCATAAGCATATGCAGAATCATGTGATGCAAATGCATATACATTTACTACTGGACTGTACACATTAGTTACAAGTTTGCCAAAAGTTCCTTATCACTAGCCATACTTTTCTGAAATCATTTGTATTCCTGAAATGGTACTTAAAATGGTTAACCCTTTAATTACATACATCAGTGTTCTCTTCATCACATATGGATATAATCTGAGGTAAAAAGAAAAACTTATTTCAAGTCAGAATACTTAAGGGCTATACACAACACAAGCTAACCAGGCGGGTACAGTCAGTTTGTATACATAGAGAAGAACATAGTGAACTATCAACTAGCTATTAGGGATTGATGTCAAAGGCGTAGCCAGGAATTTGTCAAGGGGAGGGGCAAAACCCCATTGAAGGACTCGGGGCTCCACATTACCATGGGTTGGCGTGAAGTGCAAGAAAAATATTGGCCCAAAATGTCTCCCAGATCGCTGGAAATGGCACTTCCCGGGCCTATTTACTGCATATTTATGGGGAAACAATAGCAATATTGTAAAAATAAACATTAAAAATTATCAAAAGTATGCTCAAGGGGTGGGCGCCTGCCCCTTTTGCCCTGTTGGCTACACACCTGATTGATGTGTGATATGGCTGACTGGTCTCTGGTTCCTACCTGATATCTTCATTATGTTGTATCTCATAGGCAAGACGCTTCTTACTAATTGCCTCTTCTTCCATCTGTAAAAGGGATATCCGTGGTGCAACTTGATGAGTGTGTGTGTGTGTGTGTGTGTGTGGGGGGGGGGGGGTGGTGGGATGTTGTACCTCCCAGTAAGGATACTGTTGACCAGCATAACCAGGGTAACATATGTCAAAGTGCTGTCATGAAGCACAATTATCTCCCTTTGCTGTCATTAAATGGCCACCTAAATGTAATTTGTAAGATTCCAAAGTCAATGGCTTTACATCAGTAATTGAAACTGAAGTAACAGCTTTGGTGATTTAAGTGCTTTTAAGCTATTGAGTACCTTGAAATATGACTCTTATCACCAGATGAAAAGAGCCTGAAATAAAGTTTATGAAACAACAAAAAATGAGTCAGTAGAGTTCACTTCCAGTTATAGCAATGGATATTCACTTGGTCTTGGTAATTCTTGAAAGTGTTTCACATGTGGTCTGGAATTATTTATCATCTGTATTTGTATCTAGGAATGTAACTTATTTTTTTTTTCCTGTTTGATCGCTATAGATACACTTGCCAACAGAATGGACTGGAGTCGACGTATTAGATGCCATACAAAGATGTCGCCTCTGAAATAGAATGATAAGGATGACGAGTTTTGGTATGAAGGGGAGTCAGGGGATGAGCCTCACGCAGAACCTGGAGGAGGAATTAGGTATGTATGTGATAGTCATTTAGCTGATTTGAGTTTGGTTATAAAGGAGTTAAACCTTCAAGGTTGTTATTTAAAAAAAATTAGCAGTCAGGAATTCATCACACTCATTAAGGCAAGGTGAGCTAAAATTACTGTTTCTCAACTTGAAAAGGTCTTTTTTTTTGTTAACTCAAAATTCTTTTCCCATGTTATTTTGTTATGTGACCGGGCGGGGGGTTGCCACTAAGATCTTAACATTTTCCACTGCCCTCTGATGGAAAACCCGACTCCCTGCTAGTTCTGAGCTTTTTGTTAGTTCATGCCAGCTAACATGCTAACTAACATTGATACACACCACAGAAAATTTGGGGTTCATGTGCTGTCAGTTGAATTCTAGGAGGCTTCAACAACAGTTGCAAAATTTCTTTGTTTTAGATGAGTCCAGATTTCATGGGAATTTTGAAATTTTCAGTTCTCTTCACTCAGTGGTGAGGCAAGAATGAAAAGTTAACCTGATGACATGACCATCTGTGTGGAAAAGGGGGGAGGGAAGGGAATAGGGGGAAGTGGTGATGCTATTGAATATGCTCCTTCTTTTAAATAACTTCATCAATGACAACCTGTAGTTAGCTAACTGCAAAAGGCCACTGGATGCACACTGCAAAGGTCACAAGACTCTTGATTTTAACACTCTTATTTATGACATCATAAAATGTGCTAATGTCCTAACACTTTGTAAATTAAGTAAAGGATGGTTGTATGTGGAAAGATAAGATGCTGATAAATACATCAGGATGTAGAATACATATTCTACTGAAGTTGTTCTACCAAAAGTAAACATGAAATTAATAATCAACATCTCCTATTCTTATACAGACCTAGAGGATGGTCCTGGATAATAAATCGCAGTTCTCTAGTTCAGCCGTCTCAAAAAATTCCAGATTGGCTGGCCTGGGAACTCTTTTCAGGTTGCACAAAGTACCTAGGATAGGTAAGTAACGGTGCTTGTAGACTCCTAAACCAGGGAGTTTTGTGGATTTCTTCGGGTGGTATGAATTGTAGATAGGAGATTAAAAAGGATCACAATACAGATATTAAGAGTGAGGGAAAATAAAAACCTCTGTCCGAATGCAAAGAAAACGTCATTTCATTTTTCTTGCTGAGATACCCATTCTAGCACTCTGCATTGATGGGCAGTCATTTTCCAAACTGGCTAACTTGGGCATGCCTCTTTTGACTTCTGTGTTTGCTTTCTATATTCTTACACTTTCACAAAGTGAAAACCATTTTTGTTGGTATATGAGACCATACAGTGGCATTCCACGCTCAAGTTATTTTCTCAATGTTGGTAAGAGGCAAATAGGTGAAATCAATTACAAAGAGAAACATAAGATTTAATATGAAGTGTGTGACATAAATTCATATTGAGCAAATTATGCTGTCATTTGTATTATTGTAATAATCTAGCCTCACCTATGAGCTTACATTTCCTTCTTTTCTAATTTTCTTTTCCTTACCTTCTTTCTTTAGTCCATGCATCATGAGGTATTGGTCTCATTAAAACTACTTAAATCCTCTTTCCCCTTCTCTATTATACCAGTTGCCTCAAGGCTGGACGTTGCCATTGTCCAGATCATGACATGTGGTACAGCTTGTTGGAGAGAGATAATTGGCTCGACGATGGAGATAGCCTTGGGCATTAGAAATTGAAATATTATAGTCTTACCCCACAAAAGTCAGATTTGTGGGGTCGGAAATCTAACCTTTTTAACGGGTTCAATACAGCATATTCAGTACTTTGGGGGAACCCCCATCTCCTGCAACCTCTCAAGTTGGGAGGATAGAATAGTACTCTTTGTTACCATTCTCTCTCATTTGGCTGGGGAAGCATGCTTGAAGATTCTAGCATGTGACGTGTTAGGTATACCTTTACAAAATTAAACAACACTAATGCAAGTAACATTCCTTTTCAGATGTGAAAACCTTCATGAAGGATGTGGGGACGACAAAGCTGTATGACTTGAAGACTGGCAATTCATGCAATCAAGGGAGAACACATCGAGATTATGGCATGATGCATCTCTTGAAATATGAGAGCCAGTTGTAAGTTGGCACTAAGTTTTTGTAATCATCGCTTTTCTCCTGTCAGGTACATGTCAAGAGTGTTTGGTATAGTGTTAACTTAATTGTAAACCATATCCAAACCTGGCCCAGGCAGCCAGCAGATATGGGCACAATGCTCCCATTGTCATTGAGAACACATTATGAAATGAGACCCACATGCTAACCAAATGCCTGCTTGAAGTAATTCCTACATGTGGCTTAGTCATCAATGCAGACAGCAGCTCTAGGCTGTTCATAAGTATCAGTTATGAATGTTTTATTTTTTAACTACTTATTGACAACTGTCACAATTTAAACAATGTAACATTGTACATTACAATGTAACAGATGCATGACATATTCAATATGATAAACTCGAAATTTCTTAAAGGATTAAAGGAAGTATTTTTGAAATGTTTTCATTCCATCAAGAAAATTATTTTTGTTCTAAAATATGTAATTCAGCACCCAAATTAAAGTGAAATTGATTGTAAAAGGTAAATGCATCTGGGATTGTGTTGTCACATTTACAGGAGAAAATATAGTGCTTAGAATAGAGAATGAGGCAATTAATAAGGTGATTAATATTGGCAATATGGCCATACCAAATATCTGTGGCAGAGAAATTGTAACCATTTCTGGTACAATTACAGGATACTTCTCCCCTTTCAAACATTATTAAACTCATGAAATAAATTTAAGGTTTCCTCTTCAATGAAGCAGAACATAAATGATTTGGCAACTTCATTATGTGAAGCAAATGGTTAACCCCGAGAGTTCTGTGAAAAAATTGTGAATAAATACCTTTCATGTTGCAAAGTCTTAATTGGTAATTTAAAAAATAGAGTGCCAGTTGACAGTACTGCAGAAATTACGTTGACTCCATTTCGCAGTGGATGTTGGATGAGTGGATATCTTTTCTACTAAAGTTCAATAAATGAATCGAGAAATTTTTGGACTGTCTAAAGAAGATATAACCATATTCTAACTTTGACCAACAATTGAGGGATCAGAACTCATATGATGTCACCATTCTCCTAGAATAGCTTCTAAACTACCAAAATAAAGTGGTTATGGAAAGTTAGGCACATTGAAGTTGTTCTGAAAATCATTGTAGAATAGACTCACATTCTTAGTTTACCAAGGTGGTAGACTGAAAATGTGTAATCTCTTCTGATTGAGTGTATATCTGTGGTTCTATTATTCAGATTCCACAGGAACTGCAGAATGTGGCTAGACTCGAAGATTGCCACTTGAAAGCAATATGAGTACTAAACCAAAGCCTGTTCTGGCAGGACAGCTGTCATTGGAAGAAGTAACAAAGGGAGGTAAAGGGTAACCTGACCCTTAAACTGTCTGTCTTACTGAAGGTACTTAAATATTAAGACCTTTTTTCACATTGCCATAAGCTCATTGGAACCAAACAGTTAAAGCTTACATTTGAATTCCTAATGCATAGTTAGCACCATTGCATGAATGTACATAGGACCATGGGGGGAGGGGAGCAGGGGAGGGTGAGGGGAAGGGGTAGCAAGAGCAGTTACATGTCATACCAATCTTGGAATCTGGTTTTTAAAAATGCTGGAAGATAGTGTATATCCATCTTGTATTAAAGGAGCTGTGGCATCCCTCAGATATATCTAGAAGTAGCCCAATATAGTTCTAAGCACAATTCATGACTGCACTTTGATTGACATGTGATTCAAAAAAAAGCACCACTCTGGTTGGTCAGTAAGACTTCTACAGACAGTAGTGTTTGCAGTTAAGCTCACACACAGTTGTGTGTCAAGAAAACCTTGAGCAACTTTAAGTCAGTCCAGGCTACTATGGGCCTGTGCCTCTGTCCTCGAGGTGTACTAGACAGGTGATTTTGTTTAACTTGGTGTAGGCACTAGATATAGAAGTTAACTGAGGATAGGTTTTGTAAATCAAAATCAGCTGATGAACTATGTACCTGCAATAACCTGTGTTCATAGTCATAATTATTTAAACTGTTTTCTTTTATTTCTATACCTTTCAGTATTCATGAAGACTTCAACATGAGAGTGCCTGAAGTTAGAAGGGTCATCGTGGACAAGTGTGTGTAGGAAATGGAGTGAAATAGTGAAATCCTCAAAATGCTGTACAAACTCAGCATTTGGAATTTATGCAGGACTTAATTCTATGCATTTTACCACAGAGTTCCATGTAAACCCCACATGCTGATTATCACTTACCATTAAAGATCTGGTGACATGAAAATTACATAGTTGGATATTTGATGATAAAAGCATTAAAAAATCCAGAAAAAAGCTGCAATCCCCATTAAAATCCATCAACTATTAACGACCATTTTACAGGGAAATTTCTGTTTCACACTATCATGAATAAACATGAGCTAAAGATGGACATACCAAATATAGCTAATGTTAACCTTTGTGTTTTCAACCTTTATTTGAAGGACACTGGTAGCATTGTTATCCCCTGAGTGATATATTATGAAAGTTAAAATTGTTTCCTTGAAAAATATTTATCACTCACCAAACTGTAAACTAGCTAATCAGTAAATAGGAGATAATTTATATAGGGTTATTAAAAGAAATATTACCCCTTTGCAACACTCCACATCATTATTTTTGCATAGGTAATTAGTTACTTCAGCAATCTTTGAAGAAGTATATCATGAGAATGGTAAAAAGATATAGAACTTATTCCAACGGATCTTTCATTGGGGGATTTTATTCCTTAAATAAGTGAAACAACTCTTTTGGTGGCATGTCACCAGAACTTCTCCTCATATTTGTAACTATTAAAGTATTATTATACCTGATACAGAACATACAAACTCATGTTAATCAATAAGTCAAGGTGAGTTCCAATGGTAGTCAAGTTTTATCTCATCTGAAGGTGCTCTTATCTTATTTATGACACTTTCAAAAAGTTTTGTTACTGCAGAACCGTTCATTTCAGGATATGCAATTTATGCTAATATGCAGTGACATGGTGTATCTTTAGTATACATGGTTTATGTTTTATTAAAGCTCTGCGATAGTCGTCATGACTGCAAGATTAATTTACATTTATATCCTATTTAACCTTTTGAGTAAACCTATTGCTAATTTGAGAACAATAGCAGGTTAAGTATCATAAAAAGTTTACAGTTAGTAGTGTTTATGGAGGTTCTGGGCTCTTCATTCCTATCTTCATGCTGGAGTTGTTCCTAGGATTCAGAATGATCTTTGGTAAATTTAGAAATGTTCTTAATTGATTTGACAGGAAGTTCACAGATAAAAATGTCACTTTTGATTTATTCCTAAATATTTGAAGAAAGGAATGATTTTGGACGAATCGTTCCTAAGCGGTTTAGGAACTTTAATTTTGAGAATATTCCTAACTTTTATGAAATAGAGCCCTGGTCAAGTTTTGGTCCATCATAAGAAATATTTCATTTTAAGAATAATGATAATAATGATTACTTAAAGGAGCTATGGCATCCCCCAAAATATATTTAGACATATTCCCATAGTTTTAATCCAGTTGGTGACTGAACTTTGAACTTTGATTGGCATTCATTTAAACAATAATAGTACCACTCTGGTTGGTAACGATGACTTACACAGTCAGCTGTGTTCTTAATTAGGCTGATGGACACACACAGTTTGTTTTTCAATATTTCCTCGAGCAATGGAAACTCTGTGCAGGCTACTGTGGCTCTGTCTTGGAAGTGTTCTGCTGCGGACAGTTGTTTGTGTTTAAATTGGAGGCAGTGCTAGAAGCTAGGTTAGTTGGGAGAATTGTTACTGTCTGGATTGAGCCTAGAGGGCCTTTAACAGAAGGCTGGTATCTGTGAAGAAAGCACTCATGGCACTGCCTCATGCACAACCACAACAATTCTGAAAAAAGTGGGTTTAAGTTTTGTTTTGTCAGTATCCAGAGAAGATGCAGAATTGTATGATTTTGAACTTTGTACAGGAATTATCATCTTATTTGTTTTCTGGGGTGGTGTAGGAGGGGTGACATGTGGATTGGCATGGGGTTTTGTCCAGGTATGGGAATTTTGTCAGTCGTTTCTTCCTAGGGAAAATGTCACCAGACTACGAAGTATTGTTGAAGCCTGTCAAAAGTGGTTAATGCATAATACACAGCTGGGTACAACTAGCTAATTGTAGTGTTGAAATATGCTATAAAATTACTGTTTGTATGATGCATGGGTGGAAAATGTGTGGAAGCTGGGAGGCTCCTTCCCAGGGAAAGTTCTGTATTGGGAGGAAATTTTGGCAACTGGAGGGAAATTTACTTTTTTGCATGAAAATACAAACAGAATTTTGGAAAATATGATGCTCTTCCAGGGAATTTTTTTTCCAGCCCTATGTAAAAGGTGTGCTGATGGTTTATGTCCAAACACTAATGTAATGTAATGTTTTATTAGAGTCTTGTTTCTGCAAGATGCACATATACTTGTATCATTCTTAATTGTTAAACTCTCTGATTGAAACTGACATTCATGATGTGTACTGGATGAACAAAATGATGACCAATGGATAAACAGGCAAAGGAGAACTCACCTCACATCTTGAAAAATATGACATCATGATGACATTATGTCTGTAGCATATGAAGCTGGAGGGTCAGGATGCGTACCCCCTCCCCCACGGGATTCAGGCAATTCTATTTTTTAGGCATAGCTAGAACAAAATATCAGGCACTTTTTCAGTTCAACTCAGGTTTTCACAGCGAAAGTGGCACAGCCCCCTGGAAAAGCATATTTTATTTTCTGATGATACTACCTTATGCTGTCATTTCATTTAGTGATGCAAATTTCTCACTTCAGAAGACATTTTGTTATCATTTCAACAGAATTCCAAACTGGTTGTAAAAAGACGTAGTTATTAGAATATAATTTTAGTACCCTAGGTCAGGGGTTCTCTAGTTATGTTTGCAGGTCACATTTTTCATCATAACAATCTCCTGTGCCACAAACACACAAGTGCAAAGTCAGGGGAACTTCATTTTGAAATGACTTGATGATGCCATGGAAACACAAAGAAGGGTTATGAAAAGCCAAAAGTATTTTTCATATATGGAAGAGAACTCAGCCTAAGAAATTTGTGAAACTTTCCAACTGGACATGTAGTTTTAAAAATATCAGCAAATGAAGATAGTTCATTTGTGACCAAGAGTGAGCTTGAGGCAAGCAGGGGTTTAATCATCTCCTCACATTGATGACCTTTGTTATGTCAGTCTGTTGTGTTGACCTAAAAGTTAGGGATAGGAGCTCCCAAAGGGGAATTTTAAGTTTTTAAAATTTCCATTGCTCTCATGTATTCACATTCCAGTAACTTGGGATTGTGGAGGAGAAAATTGGTTGTAATGTTTAAAGAAAGTCATTCAATAATCTGAGGTGATGATGTTATGTGTGCTTGCTTCAAGTTCACCTTGTGTGAAAGTGTGACCAAATTAATTGCAAATGTCTTGAGGACTGCCCATCAGACTACAGTGCAAATTACACCAGAGAGCTTATAATAAGTACCCTTAAACTTATTAAAACTTGATCCGAGCCTAGATCCTTTTTTTAAGAGGGGGTGTCTAGGAGCCCTTTGACCCTACTAGCATCCAGGGCAGCACTCATGTGTAACAACTGAGGTGATGTACCAGTGGCATCCATGTATTACTTGAACATTGTATGGCTGAAACATATAATTATCTCTTCTGTGAGATGCATGCACTAAACAGATGATCACAAGTGCCACCAATTGACCATTACTTGTAGAATAACGAAAGTCATGGGCTATGCAGAGCAGATCTGAAGTCATGCCAGATTCAATGGTGAACAACCACTTGAAATAATGTGTTTGGGTAAGGACGGGAGGCTTTATCATGACACTTTCTGACTGGTTTGAATATTCAAAAACATTTTGCATTTTGGCTTGATTTGGAGCCCCCCTGCCCCCCACTGACTCTTCTCAGGGGAAAGAATCTTGTAGTGGAATGTCATTGATTTTGCATTGTTTGCATTGTAAGTTTAAATTGTGTTTGAGTTATAGAAACATATTGCAACCAGCCACACCCTGTGTGAAATAAATGATGTGCTTAAGAAAGATTACTGGTGTTCTGTTATTTGTTCCCTCATACTAGTATAGAGTGTATATGTTAAGGAAGTTTTGACTTGAAATTATGCTTATCTTCATGTAATTTCTGACTTTTGTATCAGAGAGACATATTGAACAGTTTTGTCTCATATTGAGAGTGCCCTGATTTTCATGGAGTTAGTACCACAGTCAAGCTAAGTTGGTTCACAGATATCGCAGTTACTTCATGTCACTCAGGTAATATAGTTTTTCGGCCTTCAATCTATTCTTCATTTTGTTTCAACCCCTAAAAAGTTGGTCACAAAATCCACTAAAGTGCCATTGCTCTAGGCCTTTTAAACATCAAGCCTAGGCTCTCTACTTAATCCATTGCAATAGATGGACAACTAACTTTCAGATTTCCATAACAATGTCATCACAGTTCATCCATTTTATTTGGAAACATGGTGTCATTTCATGTCTAAAGACATAATACATTCGTCAAAAAACATCTGCCGACCACTTTTCCTCACAGCACCTCCTCAGTTAAAACAGCCAATCTAAGTTGGCTTCTTGGAAGCAGTACTTTTTATTCATGTTGTTGGACTCCTACATTATTCAAGAGGGAAGTATGGAGCTTCATAATTCAAGAACATACCAAAACCCTTTTCGTTTTCCTGAAATGATTAGTATTTTTGTAGGATATTTTTTCTGCCAAATTAATAACAAAAAAGCTTAAACCAGCCAGTTTGTATAATTTAAAATAATGTCACAAATGCCCAGTATGAGTTTCCCAAGTAAAAATTTCTTTCCAAAGATCCAGCACATTGCAAAAATTTTCTTTTAATATCTTTTAATATCTCCTATGTATTAACGTACTTGTGTTCATAATTTTTTTTTTCATGTAAGGGGTAAATTTTTCATAAAATATATATTTTTAGGTGAATTCTTACAAAAAGTGTGTGCTGCCTAGAACTTGTGCTTTACTAACTCCAATGTTAACTCTGAGCTGCATGGGTTTTCACATACAAAATGAGAACTGTTCAATATAATGACTTAACAACAAAATTCTCCCGACTGTCTAATACTAAAGCTCGCATGTAATTACTTATCAATCACCAAAGAGCACTTCATATTCAGTACATACTAACTCATAGCATCCAAAGGAGCCACCCCAACTGTCGTGGGACCACCCCAAGTAATCCAAAGGAAGGGAAATTCTCCACGGGATGAACTTCCCAATTAGAAACCATCCTGGAATCAAACATTCAAACTCATGGACCAGACGTTTTATGAAAATTTTCCTGGAATTTTACTTCTGGGCAAAAACTCAAACGAAATATCCCAACCACATATTTTTACCGACTGCAGTGGCCAAGTGGTTAGAGCATCCGACTTTCAGCCGGAAGGTCTAGGGTTCAAATCCTGGCCGGGTCATACCAAAGACTTTAAAAATGGAACCTACTGCCTTTGTGCTTGGTGCTCAGCATAAGCAATAGAGTAGGAAAAACAAGCCAGTGAGCCACAACTGGAAAAAAGGCCGTGGTCGTCTCGACTTGAACCAATTGGTTGGAAACTGGGATGTTAAACCTCATCTAACTAACTAAGTAACTAATTCTCAAGGTAGGCAAAGCCGTCCAGGACAAAATATACCAACCCCAGACGTTAATTTCTACCAGGCAAAGTGCGTATTTACCCAAGACGATTTTGTCACGAAAAATTTTGCCGTAGTGTTGCCCCGGACAGGTGGACGATCATGCTTTTTACACCGGCGTAGACAGCTGCCTTACATAAGTTCACAAGCTTACTCTGGCAGTCAAATATCACGTGTTCCACTTATGATGCCATATATCATATCTACAGAAGAGCACGACAATTGGTATTACAAAAGCTGAAAATTCATGTTCACTGATGGCTCATTTTGCCAACCATGATGACCGAGAGGCCTAATTGCGCGACCGGGAGTTTGTACCGTGCCCGCTTAACGTTCCCTGTCTAATTGACAGTCAACTCGCGATAAAGCTAGCAATCCCGAGACAAAAAAACGTCGACAAAGATCATTTAAAAAGATTCCCGATTTTATAAAATGTAACTATAACGGTTCACCGTCTTGAGATCATGTACATTTTAGTGCTTATAATGTCGTAGTACATGATTTTATTGCGATGCAAGCGTTTTACTTTTCCACCATTTCGTCATTTCACCCTTCATCTTACATATTCTTATCCTTTCTCTTCTTCCTTTTTGTTGCTTTCTGTTCCGTTTTTACTTTTTTTTTTCTCTGACCTTCATTTCTTTTTCAACCTGGAAGCCCCCTAACATCTTCCTGCATCTATATAGACCTTATGGATGTCACGTCATGGAACAGAAATGCGCCCCGGATGGTAGTCTTGGTCAAGGCTTAGTGAATCTTTACCCTTCCTTCCCACATACACATTCCCACAAGTATATTTTCTCTTGGTGGCGCTATTCCTAATATACGGCCCTGAGCGCTCAGACATCTAAATGCTCTGAACTGTATATCCTCTGGTTGCTTTCGTCCACACTGACAATTCGACATCGCGGTGACGGCGCGCTGTGTGTTTAGTGTTTGAAACTTAAAGGTAAAATGCAGTCACCCCAATCATAGTGAGTGTGCCCGGTCACTCTAGTTCATGTTTGGCCTATTTTGATCATGTGACAATATATTTGATAGTGAATTAGTGAAATTCAAGGAGAATTTCGCCTTGCTTTACCTATTGTCTGTTATAGTTATGTTCAAAATGCCTTCGGAGTTGCTTGTAATGCAATAAGAGGAGATTTGCAAGAAATTGTTGATTTTTCAAAGAAAATTTTGGGGCGACTGCCCATTGCCTTTAAGAATACAATATAACTTACCAGAAGAAGAGAACTACCATCGTCTTAACACAACTATCCAGATGGAGGCAAGCGTATCATTGCGATTTACACCAATAGATGTAGACAGCTGATTTGTGTACCGCTTATGAAGTCTACTACGCGCATGTGCGAAGTCTATGTAGTGCGTGCAGTATGCTTCATTAATAATGCCTACCCTCCAAAATGACGTCAGTGCATAATGTGTATACTTTAATAGAATAAAATTTTAAAAATTTCCCTACGAAGACAAAGACAAGTGGAAGCCTTTTGAGGGGCGATCTCCCCCACATCCCCTCCCCCCCCTCCTCTCTTCCACTACGGCACAACAGGAACACTGATACTTTCCAATACACGTGACGTGTACGTATATAGGGTCTTGGCCAAAACCTGGTGACGAGACGCCCAAGAATTAGTGAGTGGACCATTAATTATTTGGAAATCAAGATGAAGTATGTGCCTCATCCAAACACCATTACAACTCATCTGGTCAGAGATGACATTTGAAACGTACTATAAGTTTGAGACAGCGCCGAATGGGCTGGGGTTGCATGCGCATCTGAAGGACCGTGTTGGAAAGTCACTGTGGTTTACACTGTGCCTCCATAATGTAAAATCCCATATACTTGAGGGGAATACAATTGTGAGGTTAAAAAATATTTGCGAAGGAAATTTCTTGGATTGGTGGCGTCTTTCTTTCAGGGAATAACACTCGCACTTGTACAAGATTCCCCAAAGCGCCAATTTTGTGCCCCTCCACATTTTTTGAAACTTTGAACGCGAAACAACTTCATGGAAAAGTTATAGAGAAATAACTCTCCCTCTAAATAATGGACTATTCTAAAATTTGTAGGCGTGGTTACATTTTTGTGGGATGTAAGTTCATTTGTAAAATGGAAAGGTAAATTAGATCGTTGAAAGCCACAAAGAACTTCGGTGGAGGATTTAATCAGATTGGTTATTTACTAATCGCAACACTTTCATTGTTTTGCTGGAATGTGTACCTGTATTTTCCTTAAATGCTGCTTGCGCAGGACTGATGACAAGACAGGTGTATTATAATAAGTATTACTTAAAAAGTAGCAGGTAAAAGAAGTCTAAAATTACGACATTTTTTTTGTATCCGGTGGACTTTCAGTAGCAAAAGCTGATACTTACCTGGCGCAGGAGTATCCGTACCGTGATCACGACGGCGGAGCTCCCAAGTGGGATCTGTTCTATTCAGCCAGTAAAAAAACGGGACTACTGTCGGGTGGTGTCAATTAAGTCAAAGTTTGTCCCTTGGGGACGTTGTTACTCCTTCGGAGAGCAGAACTCCTTCGGGAGTATTGTTTGGTTTTCGCCCCTGGCTCTTCGCCAGAGAGTAGGGGACTTTTGGAAAAAAAAAAAGCAAAAGCTGGAAAAACTCTGTACATGAACGGAGACGTTTACGTGCCGTTCAAGTGGAACGTAAATGCGTTAAAAAATAGCAATTTCCTCTTTTCCCAGAATTCAACATTTTGCAGAAAAACTACGAAATTGTTAGAAAAAAGAAAAATGACTTAGTGCTCTTTCATGAAAATTAATCAATTGAAACTGCTTTCATAACCTAAATTTTTCTATGACCGTGTGTAAGCGGCAAACCGTCCCCTTGAGGCCGGAAGAGGCAGGGGGGTGGATAACACTTGAAGATCGCCCCTGAAATTCGTATTTAGGGTTGGGGCAAAATGATAGTTTTATGCAGGCCCGTAGACAGACCATCAGCTAGTGGGGGGGGGGGGAGGGGCAAAATTTAAATTCCCGATTTCATGGATTTCAAATTTATTGTGGAGGTTACGTTGCCCCGAGTGCTTTGGGTCCAGGTCACCACCCAGTGGGGGAGGAGGTGTAAGATCCAGGGAAGTTTCCTAGAGGGGCCCATGGCCCTTCCTTCGAAATATCTAAGTGGAGCGCCAGCACCAGTTGGCGCGTAGCGTACCAAGAAAATATATGGCTAAAATACCTCCCAGATTTCAGGAAATGACACTTCGCGTGGTAAGTTGCACCTAAAATTACCAAATATTTTTTTCATTTTCAGATCTTAGGAGGATTGTTGCCACAGGCAGCCACACCAGGGGGTCTCTTGAAAAATAAAAAGTGCACAGAGATAAGATTCATTACTTTCAATCTCAACTGGGAAGCAAAATATAGGTGGAGCTAGTGTATATTTTAGGGTATCGGCTTAGCTTTGTGACCCAAAGAGCCTGAACAAAGTATTTGACTATTTGAAATGGAACTGGATGCGCACTAAACAGATCATTTTTTTTGGGGGGGGGGGGGTTTCGATGATAAGAGAAACCTAAACCTATATTCATTATGGCGTGTGTGTAAGTTAGATGAGGTTTTGCGGCTCAGTTTTTAACCAATTGGTTTAAGTCGGGCTGGCCACGGCCTTTTTTCCAGGTGTGGCTCACTGGCTTATTTTCCCTACTCCATTGCTTATGCTAAGCACCAAGCGTGTGTGTATGTATGTATGTGCGTGTGCGTATGTGTGTATGTAGGTGTATGTATGTGGCTTGTAACCACGATATCTCAAGATAGCAAAGATGGATAATTTACTTGGAACCGTATATGGAATTATTAAAGTAGGAGAAGGATCGTTATTGTTTCTGGTGAAGGTTAAAGGTCATGTGAGGTTACCAGAGGTCAAAAACCGAAAACG
The DNA here is from genome assembly GCA_029531755.1 of Holothuria leucospilota. NCBI lineage: Eukaryota > Metazoa > Echinodermata > Holothuroidea > Aspidochirotida > Holothuriidae > Holothuria > Holothuria leucospilota. Next base: position 4,659,227 of record CM055979.1, on the reverse strand, counting down.
TAAACACGATATCTCCAGGTAGGAAGCATGGAAGCTTTTCATACTTGGCATGTGGAAATTAACGTTATGGTCAAGAGATAAACTCTATTGATTTTGGTAAAGGTCAAAGGTAATTTGAGGTCCCCGGACGTGAAAACAGGAAATTCTTAAAAGCTGCTTGCTAACACGATATCTCAAGATCGTATGGACAATCTTCATACTTGTTATATAACTTAATCATATTAATGGAAAAAAAAACCTTATTGTTTTCAGTGGAAGTCAAAGGTCATTATTTTGAGGTCATCAGAGGTCAAAAACCGAAACTTTGAAAAAAAACACGATATTTCAAGACAGGGATGAGGGATCCTTTTCGTATTTGGTATATAGATGTGTTACTTTAAGAGAAAGAGAACCCTCTGGATTTGTTGGAGGTCGAAGGTAATCTGAGGTCATCAGTTTTGAAACTACGAATGCCTCGTAAACTAAATATGACAGTGGGCGGTACCTCCAAATTGTGTGCGGCTTTTGGTTACATACGAAAAGTTGAGGTTGAAGTTTGTACCATTCCAAAGTTAACATTATAGAGAAAACATTTACTTTTTCACAAGCATAACTAATTACAGTAATAATTCTTAGTTGAACTACCTAATTATGAACACGTGTAAAGGATGCTGTGACTAAAGGATGATTATAAATATTATATGCTGAACGAGTTCTTTGATGGCCTAGTACCCGCGATCAACTTACCCCGGGGATGGGAACCTTTTCCTTTGAAGCGACATTGTGGTAGGCGCAGTACCCTCGCTGGTTAACTGAATGTCTAGGTGCACGATGTCAGGTCCTGCCGTGGGTTAAGTGGAATGTTTGTCGTGAGGGACGAAGAAGCCCGGAAATTCTGCAGGGACATGCATGTAAAACTTTGTGGGCATTAGACTATAGCATTCACCCACTGTCTTAAAAAGGTATTGGATGCAGGAGAACCACATATATTTGACCAGTTGTCTTTTTAATGCCTATGAAGTAATAAAGAAAGAGCTTCAATGAAAATGGGGGAAAGTGATAACGTTTGGAAATGATTCTTTTCTTGTCTTCACTCTCCATTGTAAAATTACCCACTTTCTAAATTTTCGACCCATTCATCGGAGAGTTAGGGGTTGCTGTTTTCCGGAATCCGCATAAAGGAAAACAGTTTCCACGAAAAGATTTCCCAGCTGTACTGGAGATGATTGAGCAGTATACTTCTGTTCAATGCCTTGGAACCTATCTTCTGCACCGAAGTACAATAATAATACAAAAGTACAAGTATTCTGCACCTAGTTTTAGCTTTCCATACCGTATTCAGCGCATACTGTTGCATGTACAACGACAACAGTAGCAGAAGTATTAGGGAGCGTGTTTACCCAAAATATCTGGAAACTGCTAAATAGGACAAATTGTGAGTTGAATAAAAAAGCAGTTGCCCTAAATTTATGTTGAAATATCAACTAAATCTTAAAAATGTCTTCTAAATTTGGTCCAATAGGAGTGTCGTTTTTGAACCTACTTATTCAATACTGAGGTTAAGCTATGAATTATTTTGCATAAATTTAACAATTCAGCGACAAAAACACTGTCACATTATTAAAAAGGGTCATTTATGAATAGCGACACCATGAGACAATAAGGTATACAAGTTTAAATTAAAGTGACTGTATTGCTTCTTTTAAAAATATCTGCAATTAAATGTCATGTGTTTGTTTATTAATTGCTTTCTGATCCCGATCGAATTGTCTCGCAGGACAGGTTTTCAAATGGTCTTGCGGGCATTGTGCGGCCCGCAGGCTTTAGGTTTTCCACCCTGACTTATCTCTATGTAATGGTTTTCTTTGTTAAATGTAGCTCACTGTCTTAACATTCATATAAGTAAATATTTAATATACTAAAAATTATTCAGCGTGGGTGTGAATGCTTCAGGTCTGTAGCCAGACACTGGTGCTGAAGGGGGGCAAAAAAGCTTGGGGGGGATTTTTCCAGAGGGGGCGAAACATACTTAAGCGCATTACGGCAATGCTAATTTTTGACTACGGGCCTAGCATGCTTTCAGCTTTTTTCTTCAAAAGTATAGTGCTCAATATTAAAAAACATAAAAATTATGCTGATGCCTCAGCAAGTTTGTAATAGAAGAAAAGATCTTTATTACAGAATAATTGACCTTCCATTACATTCTGTTCTGCATCCAAAGAAAGCGTTGTCCACATTTACAGAATAAGTGCTCAATATTTCATTTCCCCTCATTAAGTACACAATGAATTATTAGGAAGTTTAATCCAGTGACGTAAGATGTTTTGTACTACCGTACGGGTCTTACAAATGTATAAACTGTAAATATTTTCTTTTCAGAAGTGAAATGGGGATTTCAAAATTTTGTCCCACTCATCGTTTACATCGGAAAAAAAAATTGGTTCCAGTTTAACACTGCCGTTAGAGGACAATTACAACCCTTTTGCTAGATGTCTTTAAGTTACCCGCAATATTTGAGGGCGATCTTTCCTTTTTAGTGACTTGAAGGTTCTAGGTCCAGCAGTTTCCCTGAATACAATGTGTCGCTGGTCGGCTTTACGGTAATAATTCCATATTTTAACTGTACATGTGCATCTAAGATTAAAATTTCCTAATACAAAAATTGCGAAAAAGAATCGGACTATAAACTTCCAGAAAGGTCTGTAATATAAAACACATTCTTTGATTGAAATGGTTGTTAAAATTACTAATTATATGTCTTTTACTATTCCACATAGTATTGTAAGGCAGTCAATTTATATAACCTCCCTTTATATGGAACAAAGAAATAAAATTGTAAATATGCAAACAGTGCCATCTTACATCTTTATATCTCATCTCCTACATGTAATGTATAGGAAGATGATGCATTGTACTTCACTTAAGATCAGTTAGTCAGTCAGTCAGTCAGTCAGTCAGTGAGTCAGTCAGCTAGGTAGATGGGATTTAACGACGAATGTGTCTGTTCGGTTTCAAAGACAGTTCAAATACGGTTCAAAACCCTTTCCTTGAGTCGCCTCTTACGACAGGCGGGGAATACCGTGGGCATATTCTACAACCCCCAGCCCACTTAACATCAGAAATGTGAAGCTGTACGTGAGTGTATGCGTACTTACTTTCCATTCAGATTGAGGACCTAAACAATGGATTCAGGTCCTTAGAAGGAAATACAATTAGATTTCTCATGTCCTCAGAAGTTTAACAATAGAGAGTCTATTGTTAACGTTAGGGTTAAGGAAGCAAACATAATAGAGAAACAATGAGGTCCTCAAACAGTATGTAAAGCACAACTGTGCGTGTATGCGTGTGTGTGAACAAACAAGTGTCTCAAACTCCTCCTAGTCCGTAAGTACGATGAAGTTCAAACTTAGTGGATAGGCACGTAACCATGATCACTCGTAATTGATGACGTCATAGGTCAAAGGTCAAATTTGATAAAAAAAATGGCCATTATTTACTTATCAGGGCAGTATGTTAGGAAAAGTAACAAAATCACTCATGATATGATGATATTCTGATAAGACAATTTTAAAAGACGCCTTTGGTTGCTAATTAAACACTGATTGTTCAAGTATTGCAACTAGTCGTTCAGGACCGGGTCTCTAAAAGATCCTCTTCATTCTAGATTTCATTGAGTATGCTCGTGTGCAAAATGTTCCAGGTTTCCTTCTTTTAGTTGATATCGAAAAAGTTTCAATAAATTGGAATGGGATTTACCCATCGTACGTGAAGTTTTTTCTTCCATTTTGGTAGTACCTTTTAAAAATGGATATAAATTCTGTATAAAAACAGTATTAGCTGTATTTGCAACAACAGGTTTTTCATCTTCACAGAGGAGGGAAGCAAGTCTGTCCTTCTAGACCGAATCGATTCATTTCGACCACTGAATTTTAGCCCTGAAAATTCACCATACCAATAACATTAAGGGTGTCACTATTATAGATAGTGTAAGTTCGAATTATTCAGCATTTAGACGACATCACCCATTCTTTCGATGGCATTACAAACTCTTTAATAGAAACCCTCAAGAAATTTTAATCATTTAAAGAAAACATCAGGGTTGTCAGTTAACCTAGAAAAAAACTAAGTTTTCTCATAAGGTCCCCTCTTCAATAATATTCTAGTCTTTGCTAAATCTTAGATATTAATATCACGAAGGGACCAGTTAATTTGTTAGGCATTTCCTTTACAGAAGATAGCAACGATCTGTTCCGGGTAAACTACGTGCCAAAACTATCCAGGCTCAAAGACTGCCTCCGGATCAGGTCATCGAGGGACTTGACTCCAATTGGACGAAACTTGTTGAAACTTGATTTTCGCCATACGACTCTTTGCCAGAGAGTCAAGGGGACTTTGAAAAATATATTTGCCGGCCTGTGGTCAGGTCAATTTGTTATCCTTTAGGGAACTTTCCTCAAAACAGATTACAAAGTACAACGATGTGTCAGAGGCAGCACGTGGTCCGTCAATTCTCGGCGTTTTGGTTAATATTATGTGTAGTGTCTGTTCCTTCAGCCAGTCAAGAATGGAACCATGCATGACAGACTCTTGATGTAGAGGTCTGAATGTCGAGAGGTTGGTCAGTTACTAGTCTGTTGTCCTTTCGTGGAAGTAGCTCTTTTGGGGAAGTAGATCTCCTTCGAGAGTAATATTTGGTTTCGCCCCTTGGTTCTTCGCCAGGGAGTGGAGGGGACTTTAGAAAAGTATATGCCAGCTTTGCGAGGATTCTGATGTTTGATGCAAAATGGGGACTGTTATGTAAGTAGCTCAGCACTGGTGTAGATATGGACCATGTCTTCACAACACCTCTGATCCATAAAATTTTGAGCGGACCAAACTTTTCTATGGCACAGGTATGGATTTTCACTAATATCAAGTTATATGTGCCCAATTCTTGTTAAAGCTAGACACAAATCCCACATCCTCCCAGATATAGGCCACATTGATAAGTTTCCTATATGGCAAATATATGGGACATACACGGATTCGTCATATATGAACCATGTCTGTCCTATGTAAAAGTTGAGCCATATACAATTTAATATGGGCAATGTGTGGACTTCATATTATATGAAAGTATATCTGCCCAATTTTTGTTAAAGCCAGAAACAAATCCGCATATCTGGACCAGGTATGGGGAAGATATAAATCCCCTTATATGATCCATACATGGCTTTTGAGTAAGGGTTACGACAACAGAGAGTATTTTACATCAGTTTTAATATTTAATTGTACTAAAACATGGCTTATTTTTCTCTCATATTATGAATGGCAAAGTAGTTGTTCTTGCTTTAATTATAATCTATCAAGAATAAAAAATGTTTGTGTAAAAGGGCTAATGTTTTCAATTATTCAAGGAAATAACGGTGTAGTGTTTTTGTGTTTTACTTTGCCTAAAGTACAACGTGGACTGAAACCAATGGGATTCTGTCTTACTTGCTTTAAATAGTTAAGTTTACCGGCAAATGAAGTTACTTGTGCAGTCTTAACAGTACAGCACTGTCTAGCACATGGAAGCAAGCTGTAATCACATTCCGTCTACCTTACAGCTGTGCATGTGTGTACCCTATACAATAGTGTTGTTTGTACTTGAAAAGCCCTCTTAATCTGCACACAGCTCATTAACAAATCACAATGAGCTTCTGCCCTAGAGTGGGACATGCACTGTATACAACAGTACAAACACTGTACAATATAGCAGTAGTTCTATAGGTGCCCTATTATACTGTAGGCAAAGTGCTGTGTACACTAAGTTGCTGGTTAAATTGTAAGTAGAAGCCTGACAAAGTATATAATTTGTTAAAAATAATGCATGGACTATACAGAAGTAAAGTAGTGGTCACAGCAATCATTATCAACCTATCACAGTAATGCAGGGTATAAAATTTTAATTTTTATTAGGTAATCCACAGCTTCAGTGTACAAAAATACAAGAAAGGCATATGACAGTGTATAATGTGAGTGATGAATTGTTGAAATGAACCCTAGCTATCACTGTACCATGACTGAGGACACGCTACAATTTTACATGGGTAGAAGCTGTATTCACCATAGCCATTTACAGCAATTAATGAATGTGTTAGGATGCAGGCTCTCATCATGGAGGAAGGACTGACACTTAGCAAGGAATAGTTGACCTACCTTAGCTCACAAAATGGAGTCAGGAAACATATTACGGATCCAAGACTTAATTTGAGAAAGGAGAGAAGAAGGTATACTGAGGGAGTCAACTATCTGTCATTATCTCACAAATGTGAGATTCAAATTGGGTAAAGTCAAGCCGTGAAGATGCTCCAGCAGTCAGTGTTTACATTAGTAAGGAAGTGTTGTAGCGCGTTTACTGAGCCTTCTAAAAATCCTGCAAGTTTTAAAAACCTCTCCTCGGATACGTCTCTGTCACCTGCTGGGAACACCTGTTACGTAAATGTTGACTCTTGTCTGATGGAGATCCTGGGCCCTTTTTGACCACATTCAAATATTTTGGAGGGCCCCCAAAAATCTCAGACCTATGCCAACAATGTTTGGTAAATGTATTATATAAACTGCTACTGCTTTTACCTGTTTGGCACATACCACATGATTTTTTTTCATTTTTGCTTTGTTCACTCTTCAATACCTGTATGGTATGTGTGTTGGTAGGAGTATGTGGCCGGAATGGGATGGGGTGAAAAGCTAGAAGCAGCTTTCTGCCAGCTTGCGAAGACTTTTGTACCCCAAAAGAGTTTGCAACGTTCAGTATATAAACTTTCATTTCTACCACTGAAACAATATCTGTGCCCAAGTGATACAGAGGTCTCTCATGTCAGTATATGCTGGAAACTGAAAGGTAAAAAACAATGCTTGGTGCTTGACTCATGCGAAAGGTATTAAACACATGCAAAGCATATAGGGTGCAATATGGTATTATACATCGTTCAGGTATGTTGAAATTACAAATACCATGGGAACCTGCATGGGAAATTGACGCATTTCATTTCCTCGGGTTTGAAATGAACTTCATATCAAGCTTTTTCAAGATTTCCTTGTGTAATCATAATCGGCGAGCACACCTTTGTACGTCTTAGGCACTGTTGATAAAGAATTTGTCATTGTTTAACTTGGGGTATATACATAAGGAAGTTAACATGATAATACCGAGGCAAAGGATCTCAATGACCTCACACCAGAAGCCCTACATTGTCATAAGCTTATCTGACAGGCAAATTTATGGCTCTCACTTGAAGTTTGAACCATAACGTAAAGGGAAAAGACTTAACCATGTGCACATTTCAGAAGAACGCGTGTCTATATACTGTCATAAAACCATACATCTTGCTTTAAAAATATAAACACACCCATTTCAAATGGGCAAAGGTCCCCCTAACTCCAATTTCGCTGTATTGAGGGTGTAATATTGTATACAATTCGATAAGTGTTTCGTTATTCGAATTGAACAGTCCTTATAAGCAATTACTCTATGAAAGCAGACTTAAATTTGATTTCATTGGATTATTATCACTGTGAGAAATATATACGGTTGCGTAGATACTAGATGTGTTAATAATTTTGGTTCTCAATCAGTCTAAACCAAGCAGACCTACAAAGTAAGTATACTTACGTAAATATAAGACGAATTGGTATAATAGTAACGTGGTCCTAGGGCTGACTATTGTTGTCTTTAAAGTTATTGACCTTATTCTTTTCATAATTATTCATATAAACACATGGGGCAGCAGAAACAGCTAGTGCAAAACAGCAGTGCAACAGTAATGTATTGTGGGATTCAAGCGATCCAAGTTAACAATAAATGAGGAGACATGGTCAATAAAACATATATTGCTTGGTAAAGCTTGTTGGCTATTTCATCAAAGCAATATCACAGTCAAGTGACAAAAATATTAACATTAAAGGAACTCACTATTTTTCAAGAAAAGTCCTGCCGGCTATCTCCCACTCCCAAACGGAGTTATGGCCCCAAAGAAATACGATATTGAACTCATCCTTAAGACTTCCTTAACAGTTGAGGCAATGGTGGCCGGTAACGTGATACTTCTTCCCCCCTGGTTGATAAAGAGTTTTCGGCAGCAGTGGAAGGAAACAACCTCGAAGGGGAGAACTCGGTCGAGTTTACATCGCAAATAATTTCATCAGAAAGCTTTGAAAAAGACAATAGCATTTAGTCCAATGAAGCGTATTGATGGTTTCTTAATAGGTTTCCCAATAGTTTTCTTTGGCTTTACGTAATATGTTGGTCTAAAGCTAAATTCAGTCTTCGTCAATAAGAAGTGTATTGTTCATCTAATGTATGGATAAAATAAAGAGTGTAGAACAGCTATTTGGTTCTACTTTCTGACCTGTTGCTGTGTTATTCTGGAAATGTATACAGATTTAACGACAAACTAGCCACGTAAGTTACAGTACATAAAATTGATGAAGGTAGGGGGGGGGGTAGGTAACATTACTTTTATGGAAACTAAGACCAGTTTAAATTCTCTGGATACTTTCGTTCAATCATACAGGGCAGTACCCTCCTTATTTGGAAGGGCGAGGCTGTATTATCAAGGAGTTGTTATCCGAATGGAGATAGCTCGCCGGCTTTCTTTGAAGTGAGGTTTGCGCATTCAAGGTCATCTAGTAATCATTCGATTAGCTTCCTCCTAAAGGCCCTGTCACACTATAGCGTATGAGAGAAACGTATGAATTGCGTATGAAATTCTTCGAATACGCACAACTTTTGAGCGTATGAACGGAAACTTTCGACAACTGTCGTTGAAGGACGTATGAATAGCGTGTGAATAGCGTATGTATACCGTATAATTGGCGTAGAGGTAGCTCATGCGTAGCGTGTGCGAGCGTATTTGAACTTATGTCATCTTATGTCAGCGTCAGTGAAGCGTTCACAAACGTATGAGTAGCGTGTGCAAACGTATGCAAAACGTATACGAAAAGTATGTCTAGCGTATGAGCAGCGTGCTCCGAACTTTCTCATTATCCCTGCACTAGACATAGGTTACAATGACGTTGCTGATGCGCTTTCCATACGCTAGCTTTACTGACCACCTTCATGCCACCGTATGAGAAGCGTACTTGACATATGAGTAACGTACCTTTAGCGTCACTTCAGCGTCTTCAGCGTATGCTGAACGTCTGCGTAACGTATAATTCATACGCTCGCATACGCCGAAAATTTTTGAACATGCTCAAAATTTTTTGGCGGCCTCGACGTATGCGAACGTACACCGACGTATGCCAGCGTGCTTGAAACGTATACGACTTATGCCTAACCTACCCCCAGCGTATATCAGCGTATGACACCGTATGACCAATTTTTCTCATACGCACGCATACGCTACTAGGATACGCTATAGTGTGACAGGGCCTTAAGATTTCTATAAGCACTAAGCTGGATTAAAAAGTTAACACACAGAGATTTGTCGTTTGCTGCATCTGGAGTAGAACTATGGCGATTTTACCTCTTGCCATAGCATTGCCAGTCGCCTGAAAAACAAGTATATGTTCTGTCCGGTGTCTCTTGGTGTCGCAAATGAGTTAGCTAGATGAGGTTTAACGTCCCAGTTTCCAACCAATTGGTTCAAGTCGAGACGACCACGGCCTTTTTTTCCAGTTGTGGCTCACTGGCTCGCAAATGAGACCACATAGGCCTGCTGTTAAGTAAAATTATGAACATAGATTTATGTCCTGTTATTTTAGGGAACATGAGGAAACTTTACAGAATGCAGTAAAAAAACTACTCTTCTGTCTCTTTAGCTCATTTGAATATGGTTTGTTTAGATAGGGGCATTTGTATTTATCTTTTTGAGTTTAAAACCCTGTCATTACTATGATGGTGGTACACAAACCTACATATCAAAGAATTATTCAATGTAAGCCCTTTGTTAAAGTATTACTAAAGGTGAATGATGTGGCAAGGAGAAAGAAATCCAGTTGAAAGCTTTAAATAAAGGGCTTAAGTCCTTATAAGCCTTATCGACAGCTAATAGTCGGTAATCTTTAAAGGCTTAAATAGGTCTTAAAGTATTAACTTAAATTAAACTTCTTGTGCTACCTCCATTGGGATAACAACTCCCTGGTATTATTTCCAACATGATAAAGTCCATCATAAACAAAGTAAAGTTGTCGTTTTGCCGTAGTTCTTAAATGAGTCACTACAAAATTTTTGCGTTAATTCTTATCAATATCACTTAGTGAACGATCGCTTTGATTTATACGTGCCCGTTTTGAATCGTACTGTGAAGGTCGTGCTTATTTTTGAAAAAAACGGACATGACCAATTCGAGCGAACGAGGATACATTACCTATTGGAATAATTGCACATAGTCATCAAACATCAACATATTACATACTGGGGTATCTCTTGCTAAGTCGAGTTCCACTGGAGTTATATATACTTGGTGCAACAGGAGGCACTCCAGATATAAAATAATATAGGACTTGATGTTTGGGTTAGGGACTCAGAGTTAAGGGTTTTATGTACAAGAACACCTTTAGTATGAAGTGTCTAAACCGTGCAAAGTCTGGAATACCAATATCAGATTACAAACAACAACTATATAGCACTAAACAACCCTGGTTGGTTTTATTAACCAGGATCGTGCTCAAGGATTATTCGACTATAGTTTGGTTCAAATTACTTGAAAACTAGCAAAATTGTAATTCCAACAGCATTTTTTTTTTACCAGACTGTCGTGAATTAAACCAGAAAAGTGTTCATTTTGACGATAATGTCGGTGTATGTTGTAACCTATAAATGACTGGAAAAAGTAAAGATCGTTGAGGAGGGTCATGACTAACTCTGTGAACAGGACCTTAAAGATAGAACAAGTTGTTTTTGTGGTTGAATAAGAGGCTTACCTTGAAATAGACAGTATAGAAAAGAGAAGACCACACAGAGGTGAACAAACATGCATGCAGTTAGAAAAGTATTTATCTTTGAAGATAATGGGCACGTACAAGCTGTGTGAAAATCCAAGCTAATAAATCGTACTTTGTTACACTCTTCAGGTAACACTGTATTTCCTATTGTGAGTAGAATGAATTTAAAATCGCTGGAAGGAGTGGATCTGCTGATAAGATTTTTGACCTTATTGATACTCCAATATGTCTTTGAAATGCTGGGATTCACTTTGTAGGGCGAACATGGTTCCATGAATAATAGAGATGTAGTCGTTTGATGTGCTAAATTTCGCTTAATCTGCAACCCAGAAATAAGGAAAAACCTAGACTGATTCTATACACAACGAAACACTCTTTTAAAGAAGTTTGCTTTATCCAAATTACTCTTCACATAGATGAATCCTCCTTCTCAACAAGTTATATTGGAAAACCAACAACACCCACCTGTAGCCCCAAGACACTTCGTCACCCCAACCAGACCTGATGGGAAATTGTGGGGATCAAACGTTCGGCGCAGTATGGGGATTGTCCAAATTATATGTGGAGGAATTGAATTTGTACTAGGCATCGCTGCCATTTGTATTCCTACCTACTACTTCGATCATATTGACAATGTCGGCTGGGGAATGTGGACTGGAGTGGTATTTATTTCATGCTTGTTATGTTTTCCTTTTTATAGCAAACTTTTTTAACTTTTCTTAAAGTTTGAAGCCTTATTTAGAAAAAAAGGGATCTTTTTCAGACAGTTATTAATTGATGAACCGATCATTGACATCGTTACCATACTCTTGAGCTCTTCGTACGTTTTGAAGTCAGAAAAATCATTTGACATGAAGAGATTACGTTTTAATTTGCAATTTACATTAAATTCAGAAACAAATTTCGTTCCAATAGATCGCTATTGTGACAGGATTCTTGGGTGTTTTCAGCCTGAAGAAGAGATGCATGGTAAGTGACACTCCACTTTGTACCTGTAGAGAGTAGAATGGGACGAGGAACAGACATTTCTTAAGTTAAACTCGTCAGTAGTATGTTTAGTTGAAGTATACTCTGCCGCATCTTGGCATATTCTTAGGGCAAAATGTTTCGTCTTAACATTCATTCTAGTTCCATGGTCCAAATATGAGGCCTCATGATGAATATTATTTGACATATCTTGCTGAAGGGACGCTAAGACCTAATGTGCGATCAGCCCTTTTTGCAGTTCTTATGGTCCTGATACGAGCTATGTTTAAATCATGTGACTGACAAGTTGTTTATACAATGTACAATGAAAAATGCTAAACCTCTACTACTTTCCTTTCTTGCGTACAGGTCATTGCTTATATGATCACTTCTATTATTACTGCGGTATTGTGTGCAGGTTGCATTCTCTACGCCGTTTTCGGAACTATTTTCGGAACTGTAAGTTATGTATGTGACACCTCTGGAGTGAATTCATAAGTTTACTTTTATAGGAAACCAGTGTTTTAAGAGTATTTAACTAGAGTCGATTTCGTGTCTTCTGTCTGGTAATTAAACCCATAGCCTCGAGAGGCGTTAGTCATACTGTAGTTGTTTTATGTCTGAAATCAAGTCTCAAGTAAACATAACTTTACTCGATTCATCAACCAAAACAATATCGAGCCACAGTAACAATGACATCAGAGTCATACCCTGGTCAAAGTCCCAAGTGGGGGGGGGGGGGGGAGGTGATCACGCTATAAGCGGAATACCAAGTGGCGTACTTGTAGATAGTGCATGAGTGTCATCCTGGATAATGTGCTGAGGGGATGGGTGACATGTAGATCCACACTTAGGTGCAAAAGGGCATTATCATTGGCAAATCTTTGAAATGCTAACATCTCTAGAAAGTGTCGTTATTTCGTCATTTTTTCTCCAACAATATTGCTGGGGACAAGGCACAAGGTGGTGTCCAAGGGGGACGGCACCTTTACTTTGGGGGTAATATGTGAGGTGTCTTAGATGCAAAATGCTGTTTTCTTTGGTAAAGCTTCGTTAAGAGTTGAATTTATTATATGTTTAAGAATTCTCGTTATTCAGTGATTTCTATTTTTGGTAGGGTATAATTAAAGGGGATGTTGCCTTAGGGGAAGGGTGATACCTCTACACTTTGAAAAAATGTTCCTTGTTCTAAGGTTTTCGAGATCCAGTGGCCTCTTTTGGGTCAATTGTCTTCGGCCTCATTCCATTCACAATGTTTATACAAGTTAAAAAGTGTGAGAGCCAAACTTTCTGACGACGTTGAAGGCATCGTGATACTCACGTATTGCAAACGTGATCAGAGCGTGACTGAAAACTTTGAAAACTCATCTTCAAACCAAAAGAAAGTCATCATGCCTTGCTTGCATGCGAATTTGTTAAACTTAAGAACTAGTAAAAATGATTAGAATAATTTTTGGTTCTTCTTTCATTATAAAGTGGACTTACAACGTAGCAGCTAACCTGGCCTTGTACATAATTATGTGCATCGTCTTCTTCATAAACATGGTGATTTCAATTATTGGAGCAAGTTTCACCTGCGGTGCTTTGGTTTCTGTGACTAATCAGCCCCAACAAGTTGTGAGCATATATCAATATTTATATTTTTCACTTCTTTTTTCATGTCAAAATGAAGAAAAAGAGGGGGCTGTTCCAGTTTTAATACATTTAAACTTTGCTTAAAAAATAATGACTTCGAAATGAAACGAAAAGAATTATCAATTATTATGACAAGATCCCAGCAACCCAGTCTCCCAGTCTAAAGGTGGAGTCGTTACGGAGTAAACAGTACCAATTGACTCACCCCTAGCTGAGAGGTAGGTTGAAAAGGGTCTGTGTCCTGCGGGTTACAAGGTCCTTAGACAAGGGGCCAGTACTGGCTCCGCTACTTGCCGGAGCAAATTAGTTTTAGCCTAAGCTTGAGATAGCTGCAATGCTCTGTATACAAACAAGGTAGGCTCTAGGCCTAGGTCTACCTACACAAACTGGTGAGGTCACTAGAAACAGGGATGTGATCTAAGGCCAGTTTAATTTTAATATAGTTGTAAAGTTAAAGGGGCTTATTGAGTTGGTTCACAAAATTCATGATTTTTTTCAAACCAGTTGAAATTTACTCGCAACTTGATGCTAAATGGTCAAACTAAGAGATTCTGAACATCCGACTCACAACTGAAATGGCAATGATAGAGTTATTAATGATTGAAATCATTCATTACAAATTTGTGACCAGACACTTTTTACCATTATGTAGTAATCATTATGCAATAACTGTCTACAAAAACTAAAACTTCTCACATTTTCGATAACTGTAGGAAGTAAAACATGAGTAATGAGGCTTATCAGAAGCATTGTTATGCAATGATTTCCTTCAAACTTGTCACAAATATAATAGATGTCAACTCAATGAGCCCCTTTAACAAAATATATTTAATTGGAGATGTCCCTCAAAATATTTCCTTGCTTAAGAACGAAACGGCACTCCTTGTCCAGCCTGCTTGCTTGCCTCCACAAGCTCTAGAAGCCATGTGTGCAAGTTCAGTTGAATGCAGACAAGTACATAAGGAGGCATACTTAAGGAATGGAAATTTCGAGGTGATTAATTAATGAGCACCTACTCATCAATATTCATCATAACACTTTCCAAAGTGAATATTGATGACACGAATGAATATTCAAACCTACAAACACTTGCAAAAGCAATTCACTACATGTTTATGTTTTGGCATTGAACTGTAAAATTTACATGGCGAACAACTCCTTGCTTTACCTGTTGTTTGTGATAGTTATTTCAAAGCATCTTCAGACGCATACGTAAGGCAAATAAGAAGAAATTTGCAAGAGGTTGCTGATTTTTCAAAGCAAGTTTGGGGGCACTACTCATTGCATTCAAGCTTTACCCCACAGTTATTATCCAAGAAACGTTTTTGTGAACACTATGTTTCACTATTAACCTAAAGTGAAGGCAAGATTCTCATTTTAGATGTACCTTAAGTCTAGGAATACAAGAACTTATATTTAAAAAGTTGGACAATGAATCAAATTCATTCAAATCCCATTTTCATAGCTTAATCCTTCGCTAAGATATAAAATGTTCAAATGTATTCACTTCATTGAAATGGTCGATTGCAAAATAGTTTGTGATGTCCTTCTTGAACTCTTACCATTACCAGCTTTTGTTTTTCTTTAAAATTAAAATGCTTTGTGCTTTCCAAAAAAATTGTTTTCGTACATAGTACGGAGAGGGCCTGTGTCGTCACGTCACCCTATAACAGTAAGAGAGTGCGATAAAATGAAAAGGAGCAACTGTTAAATTTAAGAATTACAGTAAATATCTTCTTGAATTTTTATTCCCTTCATACACGGATTATGTTCTAACCCAAGATGATTATTCAGGAAGCGTTTCTGCTTACACTAACGTTTCACTCCGAATGCAAATTAACGTTTGATTTGCATTGAAGTGTCGTATTATGAGGATCGATAAAAGTTAAAGGCTATCTATTATGCGAGGCGAATTTAATATTTAGTTTGATTTTGGGACGGTCACTAATTGAAACATTGGAAGTCATTAAACGTTGGACTCTTAATTTAGTTTTAAATCTGCTTAATTTATGTTCAGATGTATTTTGTTTTCTGTTTTCACCACTTTATCACTTCTTTAAATAGCCTAAATGGTTATGAAATTATGGATATGCACTGCAGACCTCTTTTTTCACCAGGTTATGTGTTTTTACAGGTCTACTACACTCCTCAGCCATTGCAACAGCAATACGGTCCAACTCCTCCGTACACAGTGGTTGCATCCCAAAGTGGCATCACATCCCAGACCACTTCTTCGGGCACAAACGGTGTTTTCGTGTCACCAAAGATGTAATCTAACGGCAAAAAGAAACAAAGAAAAACGAATATAGGTTATTTGAAAGTGATCTGTCATGAATCTATCAGTATGAACTAGATATGGGAATTGCAATTTATGTCAGCACAAGTAATAATTGTGAAGAAGAGATGTGAATGTTGTTTATTTTATCTTTGAAAGGTCTAACATTATAAACTTGAAATAATTTCGGTTTAGACACTGCTACATAGTTACGTTGATAAAATCTTCCATAGGATAAAGCAAGCTAGGGACGGTCCAGATACACACTAAATGTCACAGGAAAAGAAATACTTTCAAGATATGAGGCAGAAATTGAAGAACTCATTTGTGACATTATTCGGCGAAGCGCTTACATCATTTGGTGTGCAGCGTGCCAAGAAAATTTGTGCCCAAATTCCTGCCAAATTTCAGGAAATGACACTCTTTAGGGTTTGCATTGCAAATTAACATTAAGTATTTGAATAAATTTGTGCTTCCAGAAATTTAATAAGAACAAAATATATTTTAAATCAATTCTGGGGGAAGTCGTTTTCGATGTTAGCTATTAACTTGCATAAACTTGGTTTAAGTCAGATGTGATGTACCGTACCATGTGATGAATCAATAAGGATGTTAGTCCATGGCTGATGTGTACATCTGTGTCCAGGGAAAAGGTATAAGGGAAGATATATTTCCTTCCCCTCTTCAAAAATGTTTGAATACTGACGATGAAGGCCTTTATCTAAAAAAAATTACGGAGACAATTAGATCTAATTTTATTCTTTTTATGAATATGTAACACTGAGTATGATCGGAAGATATAATAGACTATTTCTATGTTTAGTAAATAGTCTATGGCGAGAAATGTGTTTTTCAGAATTTAACTCCGTATGTAAAGATTAGTCGTGCCATTTCTTGGTTTCGTTGCTCTTTGAGAAAGTTTTGTCCATGCCATGTTAAGTGGCTTGGATGCGAAATAACACTAACTTTTACAAAAAGTTTAAATGGTTTTATAATTAGAAATAAATAATAAGTAAGGTAATATTGTGTGCTTATAGAGCCCTTTTTGATCGATATCAAACAGTTTTAACCGTTTTGACCACGCTCTTGTCATTCTAAAGGTTCTCACTAACCTATGTAACAATTGCTGAGCGCCTTTTTTTTTCGCGGATAAAGAGGGGGAAATTACGAATTATTCATGTTATTTGAGCTTTTGCATATGACTATTTTTTCATAGCGTCTTCCTTCTTCACTTTTTATCAACCACTGACAATGCTATAGCTTACCTATACAAGAGTTTATGTAGGGAGTTACCACTAGACTTTAGTGGCAACTCCCTGGTTCATGCTATCCATCCATCTTAGGTAGGGTACATGTAATCGTTGAAAACGCTAGCAAACAGGCAAGCATCTATCAAACATGAAAAAAAAAAATAGAAAATATGCAACAAGGAATTTATGGGCAGTACTCCCTACCTATCGGTGCAATTATGACTTTTGCATAGGAACTTGAGTGACCGCATCTCTTCAACTTGGCCGGAATGCCGATGGGATCAATGTATTGAAGACAATGATTAAAATAGGCAGTGTAAGGGTTACCATGGAGTTTGGGAAAGAAACTTTACCAGTAGGTAAAGATCTACAAGAAATTGGGCGTTTTGGTAGTGCTATTGTAGAAGAAAATCAGTCTGGCGATAAGACAGAGGATCCTGTTTGAGGTGGCATGGGGACGATATTTTAGCAGCGGAGTCAAACATGATTGGAGAGGGGACTGATATGGTGCTTGGTTGATGAAGAAAAACATCTTGTCTTTTTTGTACAGTATGCGTAACCGTGACTAGGCATAAAGGGTGTATCGGGACACTTTTTATGCAGTGAGAGAGTTAGGAAGTATTTTCAATATCTGTAAAATATCAATCAAAACTAAACATTTGTATAACCTCTATAGATTTTAAAGTGTTACTACAGATTTTTGAAATATTTCATTACTCTCTTATGTACTTTCTTGACTGTATCTGTGGATGTCACCATGATTTTCCCAACGAGGAAGCCAAGCTTTGTGAAGAGGGGGTCAGCAACCCAAACTCCAATGCCCGGAGGATGCGAAGTGTGAGGTGGCAGAATTGTGTCGACAATTTTGGCTTTTCATTGTTTTAAATTGGAGACTTTTAAAGGGCAACAAGTCTTACCCCAATGAGTAAAAATCCTCCCAACCAAGTTTACCCCTCTGATTTTGTGCCCCTTCCAGGTTTTGCGCGCCGCCTCCCAGGCAACAACAATAAATCCTTCAGTTGGTTTAAACTGTTAAAGGTCATATTCCCCCAGACTGTGTGTGAGCTTTGACTGGGAACGCAAAGCTGACTGCACAAGTCATCATTGACCAACCAGAGTAAAACTATTGTTTGAATTGGTGTTAATCAATGTGCAGTCACTAATTGTGTGAAGAACTATGGACTAGCCCAAATATGTTTGGGAGATTCACAAACCCTTTAAAAGATTAAAGTGATGGGTTTTTTGGAAGAAATTTCAAAATTTTTGGTGTTCAGTGAAGTGTTAGCCCCTCTTGAGGACAAAATCGAATAAACCGTCTGGTCGACCAGTTGCCATCGAAGTCATTATACTCATCATACCATTAGGGCTTCTCGACGAAGTTAAAAGATATTTGCCGGGGTCGTGTCTCTTGATGGGGAATGGCCCCTTGCTCACACCTGGTGCCACCCTTTGTTGTACAAATACAGCGTCTATAGGTTGGTTATGTTTGTTAGGTGCTGCAATTATCTTGCTAGTTATCTTCCTCTGTAAACATGACCAGCTGAAAATGTTTAACTGGTTTAACATACTCCTTCTTTCACTTTCCTCTCATGTGTGGTTATTACGCACACAGTAATACAAATACAGAAGTTGGTCTTGGTTTAAAGTGAGACAAATATTTAACAGTTTGTCAAACCTTGGCAAAGATATTTGCAAATGCTGGTAACGTTTTATAATCACCAGTACCGTAGTACTCCGAGACCGGTCTCGAGTCACGATTTAAAGGACTCGGATCCGTGACTCAGACTCGGTATCGTACAGTCTCGACTTGTGGCTAATTTCTAAATTTCTCGAGATCGGGCTCTAATTTGGAATTCACCTTTTTGCATTTAATGAATCGTCACATAGCATTTACGTTGCCTGTGCAGTTCTTGTACAGCTCCACATGGTATCTAAGTGTTTGCAATTTGCGCTCTCTTGTGTAGATGATATTCGTTAAAGTTCTTTAAAACCTCATATGGGGTAGGGGGCTTAATTATTTTAGCTGATTGCCCAAATTTTAATCGAGAAGACCTCACGGCCACAGCCCATGATTTTGCTTTTGGGTCTTATTTTGAAATGATTAGTTTTTCACCTAAATGTGTGGTGCTCAGGGGTCCGTCGAAAGATCCCGGGTTTAAAGCAGAGTAGAAACGGAATAAAAAGACAATAGCTCCAGAAGCTCTGGGAGTATTTACAAAATAGTGGACTTAAACCTGTACACTTATCTTTCTGTCTAGGACATTGAATGCGCACTCAATAGACGATCCCAAGTATTGCAGTTTGACCATCATTTTGTAATAACCCCAATCCAAATAAGTTTTCACGCCCCAATCCCGGCTGACAGAGCAGTTAACAAATAAAATCATGTCAAATTAATTGGTGCAAATCTATGCTAAGAAGTAAATGGCTGGGAAGATGTGGTTTGTCTTACTGCACTTTATCTGAGCAGAGCGTCACTATCCGTTGGCTCATGTAGAGTAACAAGGATTTTTGCCAAAATCGCCTCATAGATTTCCTTGAGTAGCAAGTTACCAGGCTGTGTAAGTTGTATTCTGATACGGTATTCTTTACTCTGAAATATCTTTATTTTGCAATCCACAGTTAAAATAAGGCAAATTAGAGAAAACTATTGGCCTAAATATGTGTCTATCAAAGGGCATTTGCGGACTGGACTGGCCGTTTTGCGGACTGGCCGTTTTTGCGATCGATCGCTGCACGGGCCGCTCGGGTCCTGGCTTCCTTGGGCCAGATGCTGAGAAAAAAAGAAAGAGAGGAAAAACGAGAGAAGGGAGGAAGGAGAGAAAGAAAAAGAGAGAAAACATGAAGGAAGGGAAGTGAAAAAAGAGACTGAGATTATAAAAAGATGGAGAGAGGGAGGAACACAGGATCGCAATGCAGTGTGCACCGGAACCGATTGTGTTCTGAGAGCTCATAGCTCCCTTTAATAATCCCCTGCCGCATCGGTGGGCAATATAAAACGTTTGGGCCAATGTTCGGAAATGATCATAGAAATCACGAAATTGAAAACAAAATTCCGGTTTGAGAGTGAGGGTTGGGGTTAGAATATGGTGGATAATCTCAACACAAGCCACTTGGGGCATCTAAAGGTTCCCCATCAGGTTTTACATACCAAAGGGCAGCTGCCTCATTCTCATTGACCCTTGTTCATTGAGACGGCATAGAGACAAATAAGTGAGTAGTAACTTAACCAGCCACCCCTTCCTCGTCCGGGGTCATTACCTGGTCATGACAGCTTTTAATATTTCTAAAAAATCCCAGGCAATCAAAATATGACAAGTATTTTTGTCCAAAATTTTCTGGTAGGCCTACGCTAAGCGCCAACTGATGGTGGCGCTCCGCTTAGATAGTGTCAGGGGCGTAGCCAGAAATTTGTCAATGCGGGGGGAAGCCCATAGACAGACCCTCAGCGCTCCTCGCCACCATGGGCTGGCTCAAAGCGCAAGAACATTTTGGCCCCAAATGCCTCCCAGATTGCTGAAAATGGCACTTCCCAGGCCTATTTACCGCATATAAATAGGGGGAACACTAGCAATATTGTTTAAATAAACATTAAAAAATACTAAAAATATGCTCAAGGGGGGCAGCTTCCCCTCCCCCTTGGCTACGCGCCTGGGTAGTGTCCAAGGGCTGCTCAATATAATTTGCCGCGGCCGCGTAAAACTCCAAGTCCGCCCCTGTCAAAGGCATATCGTCTCCTCAAATTTCGGAAGTTCATTTCAAATGGCCTGAGAAAGCTTTCCGGTCACCACCATTGGATTACTCTTGTAAGTTTGATTAATAGCCCGCCGATTTGACTACGCAGTTAGCATGTGAGTGGGTGGGTAATTATTGATGGCATGGTTTGCACGGAAGGGTGTAGCAGGGGGCTTGGTGATGATATGTAGGAGTTGGAGTTCAATGAGGATTTGAAGTCAGAGAATGTCAACTGCCGAAGTCTGTACCCGTCAATCTTACTTCACTTTAACCAAGACGTAGCAAAGTTCCAAAACTGAAGCAATGTCACTTTGTCGGCACAATTGTTTTGTTTAGTTGGCACATTTGTATCCCCAATGAGCCCTCTTTACAAGTGTACAGTCACCCTCAAGAGCAGAAAGGGTTTACAGAAATGGGGGCTGATTGATGAAGAAGACAAAAAAAGGTACCAAAAAGTACGTCTTACAAAAAGGGCTGATGCGATTTCCATTTTCCGATTCAAAACTTAAAAATACAAGCACTAAATTCAGATTTTTTTTTACAGTTTGGAAAAATTTTTAATTGAAAATATTAAAGATCGATCATTTGAAAATACAACCACCTAACCTTCAGCCGAAGCTTTCATGTCCTTTATCGATTTTCCCAACAAACGTTTCCGTCAATTCCTGCTTTTCCGCCCATACGAAGTAACAAAGGAAGCAAAAGTAGTACCATGTTCGGCATAAATAAAGTAACACGACATAAGTTATAACCAACAAAAGGAGAATAATCGCAAGCAACCGGTGCGATGTTTTATGATTTTGGCAGTCAGAATGTTCGTTTTCCTGCCAGTGAACGGACGTTTTTCTGATACAGGCCTGTAGTTGTAAATTCGGAGTTCGGCAGTCGAGAATTCAGCTTTTACACTTCAATTTATTATCAAGGCCTAATGAAAAGTTTCCTAAGATAGGAAGGGTGTGGCACCCCTCTGGTAACATTTCAGGTTGCATGGGGCGTCGGAACAATAACTGCACGGCTATCCTAAGTGACTTAATGGTAGCTGACTAGTTACAATAGGTGAAGAGAAGGTTTTCGTTTTTCATTACAAAAATTTCCCCGTTCTAAAATGTCTTCAACTTGCTGATAATTCTCAATAGTTGGCGCTTTTTTCAACCCGCTTTTCCCATCTTAATTTGCTTGGTGGGCTGGACTGGAGCATCTTGCATAACGTGGCAACGGGCTGCCATTTGGACCCTAGGACACCCAACAACATTGCATAAATACCAGTGGAAAAACTGATCATTTGTACATTCCTATTTCTAGTGTATACTTTTTCATAGTCTGAAGGGAGGACGGGGGGGGGGGACTCGGACTCGTAGCTTGTGACTCGGACTCATTCTTTGACTCAACTGCCAGTCATTCGGTCTCGGTACTGGTCTCACGTTGTTACGTGCTGTAAATAGTGTGTTATCAAACTCGTCTTATTTTACTGCAAGGTTGCAGAGCTTACCTTAACTATGTGACTCAAACGGTTTTCTTCTCGTCCCATCTTACCAGTACCAGTACAACCGCTATAACATGTCACGTTAGCTGCACTGTAACTCTTTTGTCACTAGTCCCATTTTATGAAGGTTGTACCAGTTCAACAGCTGCATCTTTTAATGTTATCACAGTGAGGTAAACATTTCACTTCTGGCATTTTCTTACGTTCCAGTACAAATTGTATAACTTGTTATGTGTCATAAACAGAGTTGTTGACTCGAGCCGCTGACTTGGACTCGAGTCCGACTCGAGCCGTACATTTTCGTGACTTGCGACTTGACTTGGAGGAAAATGACTTGCGACTCGACTTGACTTGAACATATTTGACTTGGCGACATTGCATGAAAATGTTTGTCGCTGAGTGTCCCATTGATTTTTACCATAAAATTATTTAAGAACAAAACGCAAGTTTTTCCTTCATGCATTCAAGATTGCATGGTGCCGCAAGTAGGAGGCTGTGATTCACTCAGGGGTCGAGAAAAAGTATAGCTATAGTATAGCATAGATTAAAGTAACCATTTCAACGCATACTTGGGGCAGGGAGATGTTTAATACCAAAAAACAACTCCCTGCTTGGGGCAAGGCTCACTCCTAATTACAAGCACACGTCACGTTTCGCAATAGTGAAGAACAGGCCTTTCCAACCTTTTTTCGGCTCGATCATGGTCCCTTGGACAGAATGGTGTTGAGCAAACACCCTGTCTACAAAATATGAAAGACCATAAAAGAACGCCTTATGTTTATAAAATTTGGGTAACAACAAATGAAACCACATATTAACATAAATGGTGTTTAATATAGTCTTTGTATGTGTGGATCCAGGTAATTGCGAACTCATGGGAGTTTACTACGTGATGGCGAAACCCAAACTTGTGATCGTCGAAGGAGTGAAGACTTCATGGCGTGGGGGTGTTTTCAAGAACGTAACCCACTGAAACGTTGTTAAACGCAACTTAGTCGCACCCGAAAATAAAGATTAGAAGGGAAACGGTAAACTATTTTATACATTTGTAACTTCACGGCTGAAACACCTGGGGTGGCCGCACAGAAGCGTTGATAGCGCTATCAACACCTTAACAGCGCTGATAGAAAATTTTGGGCGCACAGAAGCTTACTGATAGGGGGATTAGCTATCAGCGCTGATGGGCTATCAGTAAAAGGCCGCACAGAAACTATCACTACTGGTAATGTTATATCAACTCACTAACAGTGACCAAGGCACCAATAGTGACTTTGATAGCTCAAAATTTAATTCCTAATGGAGGCAAGTGTAGCGCACAGCGGTCGACATCGACTCCGTAGATGACGGAACGTTCCGAAAAGGCAAAGATATGCAAACCTAAAACAGAACTAGGGAATGAGGTTGCTTATAACACGACTTTTCAAACAATTTTTCTTCTACTTATCGATATTGTAGGAATTGAATAAGAAAAACGGTATTTCGAGTTACAAATATGTTTCTGTGATAAAGGCTTAGTAGCAAGGGACATCGGTGGGAAATTGTCCCCAACTGAACTGAGTAATTTGCAGTAGGGGGAAGTGGCTGCAGACTGACTAAGCTTTGCAAAATGCCCACTTTTTGTGATGTGGCTTGAATGCAAAGTGGTGCAATCTTTGGTAAAGCTTCGTTAAGTGTTGAATTGATATCGTGTTTAGGAATCAACATTTTTAGTGATTTGTTTTTCTTTTGTTGGGGTGTAATTGGAGGGGATGCTGCCTCAGGGCAGAGACGACACCTCTACTCTTTGCGAAAGTTTTCGTGTTCTAAGTTTTCCTAGATCTAAAAAGTGGTTTATCTTTATTTAGTGAAGACATGATCTGAAATTTTAATTATTTACTGAATTTTTCGACGGTGGCATGGCACCTCTACAAGGCTGGTACCCGGTTCGGGCTTCTCCCTAGCGCTCTTGGTGCGGTCACTGGGGGATCCACCAACGGTTGGCGAGTAGCCATAGCGTAGGACTGCAAGGAAATTTTCGGTCAAATGTGTCCCAGATGGGGCAAATGACATGTTTTAGACCTTAAAATTTGCACCAGAGCATTCTTACCTTTTAGATTCATGCTAAGTTATTCTGTAACAAATTTCGATTTCAAGAAGAAAATTTAGATTTGATTTAAAGGAAAAATGCAGTCACCCCAATTTGAATGAGTGTACCCAGGAATCCTATTTCATGAATGGCTTTTTAAGGATCATGTTGCAATACATTTCTGAGTTGTAAAAGCCCCGTATAGAGTAACTTCTTGGTTTACCTTGAATATGCAACATTTTTTTTAATCTAACACATCACGAAAGATACCTGAAGTGACGCAATAGGACATTTATAAGATTTAGCTGTGTTTCAAAATAAGTTTGCGGCCTCTGCTTATGCCTTTTATATTCAGTTTCTTTACCAGCTCGTGAGGTTTAGCTAATTATTAAAGGTAACCATGCATATGCTACTTTATCTCTCGCCAACGTATATGCTGAAGGTATTCAAGTTGTGTATCTTGTAGGAGGAACACTATGGTTTATTCGTCAAGAGAAACCCGCATTAAGAACACATCCACGGCGGAGGACCCCCGGGAAAACTGGGGAAAAGGAAACTTTATTATACAATTTCCCAGGTTTGGGGGTCCTAGAAATCATAATTTGGACAGCGAAAGTTTTAGCAATTTACGCATTTTTTTCAAGAAGGTCAACTTTTATTTACGATTTGGAAATCTCAAGGGGCAACTTTCCTCTGCCCCCAGAGGCTACTGTCATCAGTTGGAATTTGTTCGTCCTAAATTTAGTACCTTTACACAGTAGTACATAACGCACAACCTCACACATTGTCAAAATTCAAAAGAGCCGAGGATGCAAATACTTGGCTTTTATCAACACGAAGGATGTGGGTCTCAGTGACGCGTTCTATGGACAAATTCTACCTGTTTCTTCCTGTATTAGAGGTAGCATACTTGAATAAAACACTCCAAATGGCGATTACAAGCCACACCAACTGGGAAATCCCCGATCTGTAATATGTTAATGAGCCTATAAGCGCCTTATCAGAGAGCATTTCTATCAGCGTCTTCTGTGCGGTAGTTTCGCACTTGCTGATAGTAGCAGGTTTGATAGAGAGTTGATAGCGCTATCAAGACTGTCACTATCAACGTTTCTGTGCGGCCACCCCTGATGTTTAATAGAGCCCTTACTGAACAATTGTTATTGAAACGGTACACTGAAGCCATTTCAGACTCTAATTTATTTTAAAAGGCACAACAAATTTTCAGCAACGACGTTGCCCTTATCAAGCGCAATCAAGTGTTTTTGCTTTTCATTTCAAGTGCTAAGTTCCTATGTATTAACTGTGTAGGGCTAATTTCTTTTCTGTAATACGAGTGCAATATCTGTGTTGAAAAGACTAGAGGAAGCAAGCATACAGGTGATGATGTACAAGGGTTATGTACATGATTGTAACACGTGCGGTGGTAAAACCCGATCCTAATCAGGTTAACAAGAGTGAAAGTGCCACAATGCAACGTATCCGACAGATTGCAAATGCCAAACATCCCTCGATTAGGGTAACCATCGATTATCCCGACCTTTATGAGAACAGACCTTTATTCCTATACTGGATCTGTGTGCATGGATGCACCATAACTACCGAGGAAAAGCAGACAACAACCACTGGTACACCAACTTAAGTTTCATCCTTTTTTGTCTGTTTTGATTTCTAGGAGATGTGAGGGCAACTGTTTGAATCTCAGTATGCAAAATCTAGGGGTGTCCCAACAGAGCACAAAGATGGGTCCCTTGGCCCCATGCTTTCAGGAGCACTGTACATAGTACAGCCTTTAAAATGTTGTGCAAATTAGCCCTTCACTAAGCAATCACATTTATACCATTTGGCTATCAAAATTATTTAAGTAGGACAGTAATAATGTGTAGAATTCCCCAGTAGTGTAGCGGGGGGGGGGGGCAGGGGGACAAGTTGCCCCGGGCGCCACCTCTAGGGGGCGCCAAATCGAGATCACTTAAAAAAATGTTGGAACTACTATTTGCCATGAACATGATATTGATATAACAATTTCATCTTTTAATAAAATAATATTTACGATATTGCTAGTGTTTCCCCTTTTTAGCGGTGAATGGGCCTTGGAAGTGCCATTTCCAGCGATATGGGAAGCATTTTGGGCCAAAATTTTCTTGCGCTCCGCGCCAACCCATGGTGGCGCGGAGCGCTGAGAATATATCTATGGGCTTCGCCCCCCCCCCCCCTTGGCAAATTCCTGGCTACGTCTTTGTCAACACTGTGTGAAGTAGCATCTAAACTCTTTCCTGGGAGTAAAATATTTCCCATGAAAAAAGTTTGCCCCCCTAAAAAATATTGCACCCCCGATTTTTTCTTCGGACGCCCATGGACATTTGTTCTATTTAAGATCTTGAGTTGTGTAAGTATTCATAGGGTTAGCCCCCGGAAGATGGGAAAGGGCGCCAATTTCGTTTCCTGTCCCGGGCGCCACAAACCTAGCTACGCCACTGGAATTCCCCCAGGAAACAAAATCCTCTACTTGACTGTGACTGCATATTTGTTTGTTTGCTTCTTCTTTAACCTGCCATATTGCTGTAATGTAAAACTCTGAAGCTGAACTTGGAAAAAGCATGATACTACGTTTGAACTTTTGTAATACCACTGAAGAATAAATATCTCGTACATTAGTACTGATAAAATACAAGTACAATTAAGGCAACAAGTCATTTTACGTTACCAGTTACACTACAGTCTGTGACATCTATTTTCAGTGTTTAATATCAAAATTTTCCTGGAAGAGGATCCCTATACCCTTGTGAACTAAGCTATTTAACAGATGTACAACCATTACTGGCTTGGGGTGGCGCTGGGGGCTATGCGGGCACTCCTCCATTGGATAATTAATCTAAAAATGTCCCTACCTATGAACAGTAGCCTAGGCACAATGTGTGGGGAAGTATGCCCCAAGCTATTGTCAAACAGAATTTATTATGATCCCAAAAGGTCAGTAGGGCAGTGGGGTATGGTGATTTTACGAAGGAACAATGAATGTATGTTGTTTTCTGTTACGATTTTTTTGTTAAATGCCAAAAAATGTCAAATCTGCTCTTCCATATTTCTTCAGCACCACTTCAAAATATTCAGCTGTAAACTTCTCACAACTATTGTTTTTCCATGCAGATGTGATTATGGGGAAATCCAGATTGCATAATTGCAAAGAGTAGATTCAAGTCAGAGGGAAATACTTTGAGTTTTCATGGTAATCTGTACATTTTATTTAAGCCAACGTGGAAGATATTTCCTATTAGCTGGGTGAAAGAAACTCATGACTTTTGCGGTATCCATTTCACCGTACTGGACATGCCTGAGGTATGCTGTCTATTTGTTGTTATCATATAATGGCGCATCATTAATTATTAGTAAAAGGTAGAATATAAAGCTGACAAAATTGACCAATTAGATTGCCTTGCAAATTGCTATAGACTACAGAAGTCATAAGCTTACTTTCTGTACTAAGGGTCAAGTCATGTCTCTGTAGAAACATTGACAGTAACAATGTTATGCTGGTCTATAGTAAGCACAATTTCTCAGACAACATGTTGATAATGGATCACAGGCCACACACTTCGCAAAATATTAAATGTGAATGCTCATCTCAGTAACATTGCTCCCACCTATGTGGTCTATTAAATATAGTTAGGTATTTTGGGTCCCTCAACCCGAGTCGAATCATTCAAAATAATTCAAAGGAGGCATGCAATGCAGGCGTTTTTGTTATTGTTACAGTGGAAAAAATGTTCAACACATTACAAGTCTACAAATTAAATGAACATGTTCATAATCTTAATCTCCTTTTACTGTTATACTAATTATTAATGTATTTTATCACTCTCATTTGTAAATGTTTACATTTATACTAGAATGAAAAATACTGAATAAAGATATGACCTCTATGTCACTGATTGCATGATTGCAGTTAAATCAGCATCAGTTGACTAAAATTAGAAAAAAGTCTTCATCAAATGATTCATGTAGTCACTCTGATTTGCTTTAAGAACCCATAATTACATAATTTAAAAAAGAAAAAAAAAACAGTTTGGGTATAGCTGATATGAAGCGTAGCTTTCCAAAATTGCAAAATGAAAATACAAACTTGTTGAACAACTTAAAAACAGTATATGCTGTTATAGTCTGTTCGTATTGATGGAATTGCCATATTTGTTTTGAACAGGATGGTAGCCAGGGGTAGCTGAAGGAGGCAAAACATCTCGAGGTGACGAAACCAATCACAATCTTAATCCATATGACCTCTACCGCGTGGCCAATTAAAAGAATTTAACATCTGTGGGTGGAGGGAATGCTGTAATCCCTGACATTATAAAAATCTCTTGTATGTAATTTTTGATGATTGGAGACCATAATTTGCAAGGTTTCTTTGAAGGGGAGGGGCGACTCATCCAACGTGACCTTAATGCGAGTCACTCGTGTAAGATACATCAAG
The DNA here is from genome assembly GCA_029531755.1 of Holothuria leucospilota. Classification (NCBI taxonomy): domain Eukaryota; kingdom Metazoa; phylum Echinodermata; class Holothuroidea; order Aspidochirotida; family Holothuriidae; genus Holothuria; species Holothuria leucospilota. The sequence goes on along the minus strand of CM055979.1, from coordinate 4,630,460 downwards.
GCATCTTACATTTAGTAAAAAAAATCTGGGATACAAAAGTTTTTTTGTGCGGCTTCTCTAAGTTTCAGGTCTGGGGCTTTGATCTTAATGTTAAGTTAAGTTAAGTTTTGTGAGCAAATGGGAGCTGAATCTGGTTTTACCAGACGCTACAGTATATTGATAATGAAATGTCTTCTTGCTTAACCGTCTATAGCTCATGAGTGGGTCCCTTACTTACATTTGGAAAGAAATATTCCAACAGTGTTTTTTATGAAGAAATTTATAGTAACTCACTCACATTGAGCTCTCTTTTTTTCTTTCAGCATAGGACAATTGACACATGTAAAAAGTTGGCACATGCCTAACTGCTCTGAGCTTAGATGTCAATCTGACAGATTTCAAGTTGACAGTTCTATGTATGTGTCAGCCAGTTGAATGTTGTCATGGGGACCTACTCATCTTTTATACTCTTTTTAGAGTATATTGTCATGTCTGTGACTTCAAACAGATATGTAAACTTACGGAATAGCCTCATAACTTCGCTCTTTTGGTTTATATATCATGTACCCAAATCCCGTTGGGTTATCTAGTTGAAATTACACCCGAAGATGAGCAGATTATGACCTTTCTGCACTTTTGGTATTTTGCAATGTATGTGAAACTCTGACGAGCCTTGGTTTCTTTCTGCATTGATATACTTCCTGGCTGTTTATGTCAAGTATCTTGGTGCACTCTTTGCATGAAAAAGAGAATCACTTCATTTTCATCATGTTTGGAAAAGAGTAGGTTGGTTAGTAGTTGAGTTTATATGCGAGGTAACTTTTTCAGGGATCAGCAGCATGGATTTGTTATGGAAAGGGACCAACTTGCCGTGGGTAACCGGACTAGGAAATATTTCATGAGAGAAGTAGGTTCCCTTTGTGGAAGGGGAGGGGGAGGGGCTCGTGCCCATTAGCCTCAGGCTCGGTCCTACCCTGTTTGGGGCACAAAGAATAAAATGGAATGCCAATTACCCTGGCTTGCAGGTGTTGAATACGTCCTCTAAAACATGTCTGTTACTGAAACTTTTGTCTTTCACTCATTGCTAGTGATTGTGGGATAAAGTTAGTATCCCAATCACTGTAGATCGTATGAAGTATAAAACATAACTTTAATTGTCCCTGAAAGCACCGGGATCACTTTCTTTCCCAACGCTCTCTATAGCAGTGTGGAAGAAAATTGTTTAAACCATACTTAATGGTGGGGCTTGGTAGGAAATACTGAGGGGGGGGGGGGGATAATTGTTAATAGTGTTAATAGTCTAACAGATATGCTTGAGAAGTACTGACTCAAATAGTGTCGAGGCACATGGTATCTACGCTTATTGCAAACCTCAACCAAACATTATGTGATTAAACATTGCCATGTATATTTCCTCTTAAAATCGGAGATGTCAAAATTATAACCAAATGGGATCGGAGGGTCCAGTATTTCATCTGTGACTGCTATACATACTGTTGAGTAATGTGCACTTCTGCTTATTATATCTATATATACCATTGATGCTATTAAGGAGGGTGGAACACTGTTATGACTGCTTGTTTGTCACTATTAAGGGTCAACCATTGTTGCTATCCCTTCTTTACTATTTTCAGTCCAGAACAGTGTCCTGGGTGGACTGGTCATCACCATTACCAAAGGGCGAGAAAGAGTTCAAGTAGTACAATGGATATAGGGTCAACTTTCCACTAGACTTGGTCAACCTAAAAGATGAATGTAACGTTGTAATTAATGCAAACCCAAAATAGCGATTGACCTGTATGATGAAGTTGTGAGAACATTGTCTATGCCTCGACAGTGGATGTTAGATGTATGTTGCTTAAATGGTGGATATATTTTTCATTAGTCTATTAAATGTCATTTAGGTGTGAGATTGTAAGTATAGTTTACGCCATATCAAAGGAATTTGTAATAATAATGAAATCAATAAAATTTGTACACATGCTGCAAAATGCAGTGACTGGTTGCAGTGCAACCAAAAGGGTTGTGGGTGGGTGGGTGGGGGGGGGGGGGTAACCAGCCTGCTGACAGCCAGACACTTTGACACGAAGGTGGCTTTAATCAAATGACTGTCAACTCCAAGTATTATTCTGATCAAACACATTGTTAGCATCTAAATGGGAAATGTTTCTTTTTGAGGGATATGGTTCTGCTTACTAGATTGAGTGGAATGTTCTTGTCGCCTTTGTGTCACTTACCAAAATATGAGTGTTAGATCATAGCGGTAGGAAGTGGGGGACTAAAGCCGCCTTCAGTCAAAAATGTGGTGGGGCAGAAGTGTGTTTCCACCCTTCTCAATTTAAGGACAAAAACCCCTCAAACATATCTGACATTTGCAATTTGCCTTGATCATAAAAGAAAACAGATCCTTCGGTTTCAGAGATTGATGAATTTTTAGAAATCTTATATTGGACGCTTTTCACCAAAAGAACATAATAAACAAATGAACCACACTTCAGTCAAATTCTTTAAATATCAAAAAGAAAAAATAATTTGTTAGCAGTATTCTCTATAAAACAGTGCACGTATCACTTTTTGCCTAGGAACTGGAGTGACCATACCTCTTCAACTTGGCCTGAATGCTGTTCGGATCGATATATTGGAGAGAATTATTTTAATTTGGCAATTTACGGTTGCAATGGGTAAGGAACCCTTACCAGTGCAATTAAAGATTTGGAAGAACGTGGGGGGGGGGGGGGCAGTGCCACTGCATGGAAAAAATCATCGGTCTGGTGATAAGACAGAGGATCCAGTTTGGGGTGACATGGTGGACTGTATTTTGGTGGCGGAGTTAGACATGGTTGAAAAGGAGGATGATATGGTGCAGGCTTGATGAAGAAAAGCAATGTACTCTCCTCACACCACGTACAAAACTGGTGGCAATAAACAGCCAGATAACCCTCAAAAACCAAAACGACAAACCAAAACAAACCACAAGAAGATTCTCTTTGAGTTTCTTGTAGTTTATTGGACACTTATGGTTGATATATGATGATATGGTGAAACTGAAAAATAAAAGAAGGATGAACAAAATTAAGTAAACTATGCAGTAATGCTGCCTGAAAGTGCGAAGCCCCAAACAAGGTATGCTATGTTAATAGTGAACGGTAACACAGAGTTATCGCAAGTTACGGACGAAATTCGAACGACTGCGTGTCGTGCACCGCACTTAAAATAGATTCAAGATCCCGCAAGATAAGGTAAATCAAGTTTAATAAACCACTTAAATTATGATCGCCTACAAATATGGCATGCAAGAAACACTGACTTAAGAACCTCAACTATGTATACAAAAACTTTATAGCCGACTCTATGCCCTGGACGCTGAATAGAACAACACAGATGAGTGCACTAAGGTAATGATAACACCTGCTCTCAAATCAGCGGCGGTAATGGTACATCACCAGGCTAACTAGCCCTGGGCAACCTTGACCGGGCCTAGAAAACTTGAAAACAAAGTAGCCCACCAGAACACTTTCAACCTATAAAGTTAACTTAACACATTAATAAAAAATACTCACGGACTGTGATTAGCTTGCACTGAAGATATATGAGAACGATTGAATACAGAAATCTGAAATGTGTAGCCGCTAGTGTTGGCTACAACGTGAACTTGATATTGCGATAAACGACTACAACAATACACGAATACACCACATGTGTGTAGTGTACTACCAATACCCCGGAAACCACCTCGCAGATCGTAGGGGAAGCTCAATGTACCAACGATTCATAACTGAGGTTGACCTTGGCATTGATAACAAATATAATGATGGTGCTAATCCTGAAATTGAATATAATGCTGCATAACGATTAAATCCAACACAAGCAACTTGTCTTTTCTTGCACAGTACGTTTAGTTGTTACCATCTAAAAAGGTTATATTGGGGCATCCTTTATGCAGTAAGAAAGTTAAGAAGTATTTTCAACATTTGTAAAACATCAGTCAAAACTAAACCTTCGTGTAACTTCTATAAATGTTACTGTTTTACTGCAGACATTACAAATATTTCATTACTTTGTCATCTGCTTTCTTTGCTGTACCTATGGGTGGCATCAGGATTTTCTTGATGAGGGAGCCGAGCTCCATGAGGAGGGAGGGGGCAGACACCTCAAAACCAATGGCGACAGGTTTCTGGGAGGATGGGGAAATTGCTCTAGGTCATATCCATCCATACTGTGTATGAGCTTGATTGGGAACACAACTGACTGTACAAGTCATCATTGACCTTACAGAGTGAACCCATTGTTTGAATTGATAGATGTGCAGTCATCAGTAATTGTGTTAAGAACTATCATCAGTTGTGTTAAGAACTATAGTGCTATTCCTAAATATGTCTGGGAGATGCCACAAACCCTTTTAAGAATTAAAATGTTGGGATCATACTAGAGAAACTTTCAAACTGGGGTTTTCAGAGAGGTAATAGCCTTTCTTGGGGGCAAAGATAAAATAAACCCGAGGGGAGTCGCCATGGAAGATAACATACTCATTGTACCGTTAAGGGTTCTCAACGCTTCCCTGCTCACACCTGATGCCACCCCTTACTGTATAGGCTGGTCATGTTGGTTAAGTACTGCACATATCTTGCAAGTTTTCTTTCCTTATGAAACATGACAAGTTGCAGAAGTTTCAGGATGATATGATATTCTTTCTTTCTTTCATTTTCCTCACATGTGCAGTTATTAAGCATGCACTAATACAAATACAGAAGTTGGTCCTAGTTTAAAGTGAGACAAATATTTTACAGAATGTTATACCTTGCAAAGATATCTGCAAATGCTGGTCACGTGTTGTAATTATGAAAATATTTTGCTACCAGTAGTTGTCTTATGGTATGTTTTTTGCTGTAAATATTATGTTACCATACTTCTCTTATTTTAAGGCAAATGTATATACTGACAAATTTAATATAACGTGATATTTGTGACCTTTTTGCAAGTAAATCAAGTGTTATGTGATGGTAAAATTACTGATTATGGACAAGGTGTAACAATGTTTTTTGCTCTCCCTTTACAAATGTACATATTCTCTCTAATGTACCAGCAGTTCGTCTGAATTAGACACTTAAAGAAAATTTTTATAAGAATGGAGAGAATCACAAGAAAAATTGTGTGACAATACCTGTGTTTTGAAAAGGGACAAAGTTTTTCAAGTGAAATAAGGTGTTTACCACATAGTATCTTTTTGTCTCTCTTTACTCTATTTGTCTTCATTAATTACCCCAAAATTAGTGCATAGATTCCAGAAAAATATATTTTTAGCAAATGTATAGGTGGTAAGGGAACTGCATCATTAGTTTAACAATATGAAAATTAAAAATAGGGAAATATCAAAGCACCAGTGGGAGATATTTACTACCAGATCGCAGAAAAGACATTTTTTTTATAATTTGAAAGTATTTCTGATGGCCTTATTTGCTCTTCTCTCCCTTTCTTAAAAGAACATTGTCAATTCATGCATGGTCTGAAGGTAGCAGACATATGTTGTGAGAAAACCGAACATGTCAGTGCTGACCTGCAAGTAATTTTTATGATGCTCAATGATATCTTAGACCGAATTTCGGCGCTGTTTGCACACATTGTGCATTGAGGACTTTCATGTCGCAATTTAATACTTTGAGTAACAATCGAAGCGCGATGATTGAATTGAAGATTTCGTACTTATAGGAACTTATTCAAACATATTTTCGATCCATGGTGGCTGCTCAAATATTTATCTACTTTTCAAAGAATAAACATTTAAATCAGTGATTGGATGTCTTTCCCCCTCGCCTTCGGTTCTCCTTTTCTTTGGCAAGGTGCGCTCTCAGATTTTCGTCAAGTTCAAATTTTGTGAAGATTCGATGACTGTGAAGATGCATGGGCGTCCGGAGGGGGGCAAGGGGGTACTTGCCCCCTCCCTGGAAAATAAAAAACTTGAAAAAAAACGAAGAAAAAATAAGAGAAAAAAGACGAAAATATAACATCAACATTTCTTCACAGTTCACTCAGTGTGAATTTCTACTCTCAAAACAGGAATTGAATAAAAATATCAACACTCAGGCTGCAGCAGTCCCCCCCCCCCCCAGCATATTTTTGGTATTTTTTAAAGTTTATATTTACGGTATTGCTGGTGTTTCCCCTTTTTATATGCGGTAAATAGGCCTTGGAAGTGCCATTTCCAGCGATCTGGAAAGCATTTTGGACCAAAATTTTCTTGTGCTCCGCACCAACCCAAGGTGGGTGATGCGGAGTGCTGGGAGTCTGTCTATGCTCCCCCCCCCCTTGACAAATTCCTGGCTACACCTATGTCAACAGTGTGGAAAATAGCATCTAAACTCTTTTCTGGGGGTAAAATATTTCCCAAGAAAAAAGTTTGGCCCCCCTGAATTTTTTTTTCTGCGGACGCCCATGCTATTGTTGTCATTTGGAGGTCAGCGGCTGGAAAGCTCCATGCAAGTATCCCTGTTTTGTTAATAACTCAGCTCCCAAGGAAGTTTCTTCCTGATGCTACCCTAGTATTACTCCTTGACTTCGCCAGTCCTTGTAGGCAGTTCTTCCACTCACTGTTCTAACTCTGTATGGCAAGACAAGGAGAAAATTGCCACCCTGGGAGCACATATGCATACTAACGACTTCCTGGGGCCCTTTTTGTATGTTTAAGTGTATCTTTAAAGTCAGTCAGTTCGCCCCCTTTGGGGGGGGGGGATCCATTAGCTCTAAGACCGAGTACTAGCCTCACGCCAGGATAGTTTCCCAATTTCGTCAATGTCCTCAGGCGCGGATCCAGAGAGGGTTTTCCCGGCTCCTCCCCTCTCCCTCCCCTTTCGGCATCACTGTCCTTTTTGTTGAGACGGTCTCAAACCTGTTGTTTGTTTCTTATGCTTACTTTGCTTGCCAGATGCCAGGAGTTAATTTCAAGTTTTTGGCCTAGAAAAGTCCCCCTATCAAGACTTCGTGCGTTTCGCTCGTAGATGCGAACTTTGCCCTCAAGGAGTTGTCCCCCATCCCCTTCCTCAACCTTTGTGAATTACTACCTAATCCGCCTTGGATGATAAAGTATATAAAGATAAAGTGACTGTTTGAATGGAGCACTGCGGTGTGTCACCTCGACGTTCCTAAATTTATTTTTGCTCTCAAAGAGGGCATATTTCTCAGTGTATATAACCCCAACACTTTGGACGCTCAGATTGTTTTGTATTTCCATAAACCTGTGTGGTTTCATATTGTAAAGTATAACAATTCAAATCCTCCCATGACCAAATAACATGACAAACGCAGCTATATACAGTCTTCTGTCAAGTCTGGTAATTTCATCCTCGGTTGTGCATTTCCTCTCTTGTATCACCCTTCTACGTATGGTAAACGAGTTTGAGGTCTGACCATTGTGACTGGCAGATAGTGTTTATAAATAAAAAAATGCAGATGCACCCCACTTCAACGAAGAAAACCCTTTATTTGTTAACCCTCTGCAAAAAAAATGTCAAAAATTTGCAGTAATTTTCCGTAAAATTTGCCCAGCGTATTGCAACAAGTTACATCAAAGGGCCTTCAAATATTCAAACATTTTCTCTCAGGACCGCTGACCGAAACAATGTTCAACACCCCCCCCCCCCCCGTCGAGAACGGCTTTCTGCGCCTATGACTCATAGACATGCGATGATACCTAGCCTGCAGCCAGCCTGGAAAACGCACTGGGGCGAGATAGCTTCCATAGGAAGGGGGGGGGGGGTATCCAGTGGGCGAGACGTCGGGAGTAAAATTTATTGCGACCATGGTAATCGAAATTTTTCTCATAAGCATGTTTTCTAGGTAGAGTGGCAACGCCCTAGCCTCTTTGCTACGAGAATAAATTACGCTGAAAGTGTTTCTTAGGAACGATTGAACTGTACTAGTCCCCTTGATGGTCTCTCATCCTACAAGCCAGAAATAAGAGTGACAGAGGACCCTAGTCCCAACGCTCATACACAGACTGTTATAGCTGGATCCAGGTACCTAAATGTCACATATAGAGAACATAGCTGATTCCTCATTTACAAGATGCTGTATCGCACTCATCTTAATTTTACTATAGGCTCCCGTTGCTAACATTAAAAGGGCCATATGATGCAATCTACTTGTGTACAATAATCAGGGCCGGATCCAGGGATATGAGAAAGGGACGTACGCCCCCTGTTTTCGGCAAAGCAATGGATTTTGTAACCAGAATTTTACATCTCCAAGCCCATGAAAAAGGTATGATCAGCACTGCAGACGGTTACGCCCCCCCCCCCCTCTCATATTTCCCATGTAATGTATATTACATTGAAGAAATTCAGCAACATGACATGAGTTATAATTCCACAGACAAAACAAAATACTGTATCTTAATAAACTTTTGAAGGACTTCAGCTGCCTACGAGGGGGAGGGGGCAGTTGTCCCAACCTCCTCCCAGGCTACGCAGGCTAAAAATCTTAGTAGGCCCAAAGCATTTTTCACCCATATCGTGTCACAGCTTTGATTACTTTTGATTATATACTTAACTCAATGAGCTTGTAAAGTAGACCTAAATTTTAATATTAACCAAATCTATTCTTGCTTCTTGAAATGTCAATTTGTTATTAAAGCATAGAAACTTAAATAGAGATAGTTCAGATGCAACGTAAAGGGTCTAAATTGTCACTTCCTCCATCTGGGAGGCATTTTGACCACAAATTTGTGGAAGGTAAGGCCTACGCGTTTCGGCTACGGGACAGACTATGGTGGCTCCCCCCAGTAGCACACTAAGAGGGGCAGCCCGTACAGGGTACCATACACCACAGACGTTCAATCCACTAAAGAATTTTCGAAACATTTAGTCAGTTGAAAGCTTCACAAAAATAGCACCATTTAAGATTTAGGAAACGTTATGCAAAAATTCTTAAAGACTAGTAGGGGCATAACCCCCCTCCTCAGGCAACATCCTCTTCAATTACACTCGACCTAAATAGAAAACACCGCTAAGAAAAAGCATTCCTCATCTTATAATCAGTACAACGCTTAACTAAGCTTTACTTCTGAAAGATAGCACCATGTGTTGCATTTAAGCTAACTAACATAGACTATTTCTCAAAGAGAAGGGTTGTGACAACCTCACTCTTGCCTTACGCCCAGCCTAAAATATAAATAAAAATCACTTATTTTTGAAACATATAACCAGTTAAAACCTTTGCCGAAAATAGCACGATTTTACAAGCCATACCTTTCATGTCGCCCCAAGCCTCCCTTCAACACCCTCGCCCCGGATGATACCCATGCACAGGGGAAAAGGAAAGGGTCCGCTCGAATGTCAACAAGAGGCACGACACTTGGTGCTCGGTGTAGATCATTGTGTCATGAAATGCCCCTTAGGATTTCGCCAAGGGTACGTGCCCTGTTTGGGTAAACCAGTAGCCTACTTCCCCTGTGTCACTTTTTGTTATACTGTACGTGCAATGCAATAGCTACAGTTGTGTCACTCTTTGTCCTGCTTTGTATTCGCACTTGAATTTTCCTGTTTTGCCACATGTGTCGATTTGGCCCTGTCCCCCCCCCCCACACACACACACTTCGACCCAAGTTTTAATACCTGCATCAATCATGCAGAGAGACAAGGGTGGTTTTATGTGTCAGATTGGCTGTTCCAATACCACATGTGGTGCCCAACAAACCACGTTTGTCTGCTTGCATTTTGATCATATGCCCTTCCTACATGTAATTATGTATATTGTTATGGCACGGCCTACATTTTGTATGTGGGCGCGAACACACTGAGTGAAAAAGGGATCAATCTTGTTGCAAGCAAACAAGACATGCCAGATATCAGTGATTTCCGTTCCCCATAGACCTTATGCATTGACGTCAAACGCTGTCATTTCGGCGTCAAAACAATCTAGCACACTGCACAGACGACGTAGATTTCGCACTCGCGTGTGCGTAGCCTACATGGGCGGCGATCCGTCTTTGGAAGTGGAGGGGATACCGTCATGCAGTGGCACTTTCTAAGCGGAGTGCCACCATGAGTTGGCAAGGATCGTACTAAGAAAATTTTGACCAAAAATAGGCCTACCCCCGAAATCACCGAAAATAGCTCTTTCCAGGTTGTAAGCTCCATTTTAAAGTCTGATTTTTTGTAATCTTTTAATTTTTCTGTTCCCTTATAAAGTTTTCTTAATAACGAACTTAACTTTTTTGCATGATTTCCAAATCTGCCGGGTTGATATCACCGGGGGTACAGGGGCGGATCCAAGGGGGGTTAGGGGTTTAAACCCCTTTGATTTTTGAGGATGTTTTCATTTTGTTTAATATATTGTTTATTTTCCTCGGTATGACTTGAAGGTTATTTTCAGTTACAACAATGCAATTAAAATTCCGTAATAAGTTTGCTGACAGCGTATTTTTCCTTCTATCGTCCCGATTCCCCCTCATTCAAAATCATTATAGAGTCCGTGAGTTCTTCAAGAGGAGGTCCAGCTCTATGATTAGCTTACCAAGTTCAGCGAGGTCAATTACACACTTCAAGTGATTGTTTTCAGTTCTAGCTGTTCATTACAGAGACGCAAACGAATTAGACACACATGCCATAGTGAAACGTTTCTTGCAGGTGCATCATAGACGGCTACACTGCAAATCATTACTACATTGAAACATTTCACCAACCCTGCCAACGTACTACCACTGCACAGCTACGTCACGGTCGGGTACCACTAAGTATGGTAAACGCTTTTTGTTTACCCAATTTGGTTCCCATATGCCATGAAATCGCATCCAGTAGTGCCTAACTCTGTTTTAAAAAATGGGAACGCGACTCCAGCTTTTCGCTTGTACTCCCGCGGAAAAATTCAAAGATTGTGTTGACTGGTAGTAGTTGTCGTTGAATTGGAATCACTTAATGTTATCAGAAATCGAGAAGACCAATTATACTTTGGACATCCGTTGGATGTAAAGACGTTCAGGGAAACATAGACTTTTCAGTGGGATCATACATCTAAAGAAGTTACCATTGTTCTGAAAGGTATTGTTATCCAAAATTTGCCTATACACTGGGCCCCCTTTCATTACTGGGGAACAGTGAGAGAGCCTTGGGTACCGTGATTGAGTCAGGACTCGAACCCGGGACCTAGCTCTAGCACGTGAGTACTGTAACTACTGTGTCACCACTATTAATACACAAGATATATTCCTTTTTATCCAAGAGTACGTTATGACCAAGATCACGTTTAAACATTATCGCATGCAGAACAGTGGGTGTTTGCCTGGAGTTTCTTGCACATGGGAAGTGCCAGTGACCTGTAGCCGGTATTTTAGCATATTTTCCTTCGTGCCTCTAGACTACATGGTTGTATGTACAGTAAGGGAGGGTATCAAAGAAACGTAATGTTTCCGTAGAAATGACAAACATACAAAACATGAAACATGAAGATGGCCTAAGTATAGATTGTAAGGTCTGAGAAGGGTCAATATTTTTCTTGGTTCACGCCGCGCCAACCAATGGTCGCGTCCGCTTAGATAACGAGACAACCAAAAATCCCATGCATGCGATCAAGCCTACCAGTTGCATTTTGAGGCCCCAATACCAAAATACTTGCAGCAGATTTCAAAAAGAGAAACCACATTTTCTTTAATGAGCATAGGCGAGCAACTTTCAGTGAGTCACTGTGAGTGCCTAGAGAGAGCACAACAAATGACTCAATGCTCCGAACTCTTGACGCCCAAGATCGTTATCGGGCTGTAGAGCATGCATCTCTAACAAGAAGGAACACAACTTTCTGACAGGACATTTATCATAAAATTTCTGACACAGGGAATTTCAATGAAAGCTTGTTTTTATCATGGGCGTGGATCATGGGGGACGGGAGACGCGTCCCCTCACTTTTTTGGAAGGGGGGCATTTCCAAAACCTCTCCCCACTTTTGCAAAATGATGAAAACTAAAACTAAACTGTGAGGGTACAAAAATAGAGCGATTTGATCGTAGTACGAGTAGCAAGAAGGGAACGGATTGTGACATTTCTGTGCACCCCATGCCGCTTGGAGCTCAATGATCTCACCAATCAATATTTTCAGGCACATTTTGATAGTATTAACAAATGCTTTTCGATCAGAGGAGTATCTAAGTGCCTATGAAAAAATAATGTGGTATTTATAAGGTTTAACACCGCCAAAAAAGATGATTTTCTTGGGATTTTTCATGATCGTACGTTTTAAAAATACTTACTGAACATCAGCCAATACGATCTCTGATTTTGGATTGAGACATGACGGTGACAGGGTCCCAACGTTTTACGTAAAAAGTATAAATAATATAACATAGATTACGAATTGTCACTACATTATAGAAGCTAAATTGCGCCCAAATATGGCACCATTTGTCATATAGACACCTTGCAATTTCCTCTTTTTTCAAAGACACCCCCTCCCCCAGCCAATAAGATCTCTGATTTTGGTTTGGAACATGACGATGACAGGAGCAAAACTTTTTACCTAAAGGGTGTAAATAATATAACATAGATTACGAATTGATACTAAATTTAAAAGCTAAATTGCGCCCAAATATGACACCATTTGCCACATTGACATCTTCCAATTTCTTTAAAAAAAAAAACTACAGTAGTCGCCGGAAAGTAAAAACATGTTGGATTACTTACCTTTAAAGTAAGATTTCTCGAGGAAAAATATGACATCAAAAGATGCAAAATATTGCACCAGACTACGTCTAAGGATACCTGGTGGTTGCAAAAATTTTCAAAGGGCAGGGGGACACCCCTCCCCTTAGACTCCTCCCCCAGGACGGCGGTTCACATGTGTTGAAAAGTTCCCCCACCTTTGGAGAGGGATCCACACCCATGGTTTTTATACGGATTAAATAGCCTAGGAAACGCGTGGGAAATGCCATTTCCTGCAATCTGAGGGGCTTCTGGACCAAAAATGTTCTCTGTACGCTTCGCGCAAACTTCTGGGGGCGCTCCGCTCATATAGTAACTATATCGCAACCCCCCCCCCTTTGGTCAAAACCTGCATCCGCCCCTGGGGTATAGTGTATAGTATTCCCTCATCCAATACCATGGGGGATATATTAGCAGACTGTAATGATTACGTCAAGCATACGTAGAATCATGGAAACCGGCAGCAAAATTTTCAACACATTAACAGTACACATACGCACATGTATACGTGCACACGCTATAGCAGGCATCTTGGCATGGCGCTGCTTGTTTATACTCCCACTTCCCATCATGACTTGCAATCATTAAAGTCTACTATTGATACTATGTCGATGATCCAAGCGTCTAACAGGCACACAAACATTCATGTTATCATAAGTTTGATAGCCCAGGAAAAAATTCCAGTCAAGAAAAGGTATTTGGTGTCGGGTTTTGACAGGAACCTGACAAAACCCGTTTTAACCGGAGAAAATTCCAGTCAAACGGTATTTGGTATCGCGTTTTAACAGGTACCTGACAAAATGAGTTTAAAACCCAACAAAACCCAACACACCAATTAAGTCCGTTGACTGGAATTTTCCTCTGGGAGTAAATCTCAGTCACGTAGGGTACGTGTTAAGTTTTTAATAGGGTACAGATTAGGGTTTGCGTGAAATTTGGATTAAGGAAAATAAAAATTAATTCGATACACGATATTCATGGGTCACGTGTTAATGTAATTGATGATGGGTCACAGTTTTCCTGTTCACAATAATTTGGAACGAGTCTTCCTAGTCTTCATACTCCGACTACGAACACCGTCTTTTTTCACTCTTCATATACAGAGCGTCAAGTATTACAATAAAGTGTTATACATTGACATACCGTTGCTATAGATATGTATAATTACAGGTAAAATGAAGACGCTGTTCTGTAGAACCCCTCACTCTGTCCTGTAACTTAATTATTGTAGTGCGCGTGCGCTCTACAATCTTGGCGTTGCACGACAAGCTAGGCGTACCTGCATGACTGAACGTTGAGACTGGAAGTTCTACACGGTTTCGGTCCGTTTTTTTTTATCGGTACTATCAATGTGCAGGCAGCTAATGTTAAGTTTGTCCATGATTTTTTACCGCTTTCTTGCACACATTCTAAATTAGTCCCGACAAAGGACTCGTTCATAAACAGAAACAGCTTGTAATGTAGAGTGAAATGTTACTGATTGATGAAATGCCGACAGTCTTTATTTCAGAAAAAAATTCAGTAGAATTTGCGCTTGCTTTCTCATTAACACAACTTGCCTACATAACTTGAAATTCGCAAACGAAGTAATCAGCGGATGAATTTATCGTAAAAATTTAATGTGATGGGAGCTGTATATGTACGGGCGGCGTCACCTTCAATGTGCACAGTATGTGGTATACTGTGCACAGTATATGGTATACTGTATGCGTCACCTTCAATGTGCACAGTATAGGGCTCAACCGAAATTCCTCTCAATAGTAGTGTTACAGGTATCTGATAAGACGAAAACCCCAAAATTCAAGATATTTACTTCAAATCGGAATCAAATCAGAAATCCTTAGACCTACAATGTGTTTTACCTTTTCACAAAACTAGCAAGATTATACAAAAACACAAAATAACACTACCTAGCTTGAAAATAAGATGACTTTATGCAACGTCAGAGCCGCTCGGAAGTTCGCTAGAAAAACATGATTGCGCAAAAAATAAAATTGTTAGCCTTGTGCCAGTCGTTTCTTATGTCTTGAATGTACTATGCCAAGATTTTTGCAAACGTTTCTGAAGGTAGTGAAAAATATTTGATTAAATAAACGCCGTATCAAGCACACATTAAATCTGGCCTACTCCAAACTGCAAGGACTTGTCTAACATGCACTACAATTCTGCGTATTTGCAAGCAAATGCAGTTCTAGTTGACCTTTGGACCTTATCAATAATCAGTAAAGGAAGGCTTGTAAAGGCTTTAGCGCCTTTCTGTTGAAGACAGCGTTCCATTCTAACACAGTTAGCCTTCTGTGTGTCGTACATTTCAGTTATAGGTTAACATGCTCAGATTGACTGTCATCACCATTGAATGATTTGTAACCGCCATACCTCAAGGCGCAAATATTCATCGTTTGCAGTAAGGTTGATTGAACAACTTGAATAGTGATCACACTTTTCAGCGGTACTCGAAGTATTTCTATGGTCTTTTGCGGGAACTACCTTTAGAAGCAGTGTTGTCTCACAGACGTGCAGAACCTAACAAGGTAAATACATCTTAAAATATAAGTTCATTCTTCAGTTCCATCAGGGTAACGGGGGGAGGTTGTTATTTTACCTTTATGTCGAAACTTTTCTGCGTCAAAAACTTGAAGTGCCTTGCATTAAGCACCTAAATAAAGACCTTAAACTATTATTAAGGCCATCATTTATTTGCCCTGTGACGAAAATGGTGGTCATTTTTCAAAATTTCACAATGGCAATGCTTGTCAGTGTATACTCAGATAGCACATATAGTGTTAGCGTTATGTTGGGCCAATGTTGGCAACGGCTGGCAATAGTTGGCATTATGTTGTGAAGCCATCTTAAGGCAGGGCCAACATTTCACCAACCTTATGCAGCCAACGATTGTAAATTACATGTATTACCAACATTTGATCAACATTTATGGGCCAATTGTAGCATATGGAAACGTTTACGGCCATTTGTCTCATAAGAGACCGAACCGCACACACAGAGCACAGGATTACGTGTAATCAATGACACTTGCAAAGCGTTTGTTTATTCACAACCACAGCTTTCTTGATAATGGACGATTCCTTTTTTTAGCAGGGCGTTAAGAGTGTTTTACAAAACATCGTAATTTAGTTTAATTTCGAAAAACGGCAACTTTCGGCAAGAAAATTTTAAACTACTGAGTCAACATTAATATTACACTGTACAGGCTACGGCTAACGTATGTACTCTGTACGTGAATGCTATACAAGCAACACCAATTTCCCCACGAGAGAGTGCTGTCGCCCTGATCAGTACTCACGTGATCTTTGTTTACATCAGAAAACCAGCCCGAAGCCTTTTCGTAGGCGATCTCTGAATGGATGCGAGTAACGAAAGTGCACAGTCCGATGAAAGTAAGGAACCAATCAAGAAGGTTTTTACATAATTTGAAAGCTTATGAGTCTCACAACAAACTATCGTTTGCCCCATTGTTATCGGGTTCGAAATGACTGAGTGAGGGCGTGTTGAACAATTGCTGCATTCTGAAGTTGATGTTTTGGTGCCATTTTCACATACCAAACTGCAAGTTTTTTTATTTTTTAAACGCCTAGTCCGACGTGCACATTACTCATAGTTCACTTTTGTTAGCATCGTTGGTTAGATAAATGTTTATATTTATTAAAACTAGGCACCCCGAAGGAAAATAGGATACAGAAATAGGAAAACTGAACGATTGTTTAGGATAATGACAACCCACTTCTGCACTTAAGGGTCGCCGTTAAGGACAGATTAGCAAAAGAAACAACGTTTCCATATGGCATCATGCATTTAACCAACAACTTAAGTAAACCGACTTTAAGTAGCCAACTGTTGGATGCTTTACATTTGACTTACTTAGAACCACTTTCATGAAACTAACCGTTGGTCATTATGTATTTAACCAACGTTGAGCCATCAGTTTTAAGTGACCAACTGTTGGGCATCATATATTGAACCAACATAGGACCAGCACTTAAAAACTATTATATTGTAATTTAGGCCGTTAACAGTGATACCGTCAAAACGTACTTTATAAAAGACTTCATGTATAGACCTGTCAAAATAGTAAATCGCGGTTCGAAATTCATCAACTGACACTTATCTGTGATATCATGTTAAATATAAAACAGAACCAGAGTATTTGGATTAAAAATTGTTCAAGTCAGAGTTGTAACCAAGTCACTATTTTGTCGGCATGTCAAGTTAACTACAGCTATTTTAGTTACTTGAGTCAACTCATTGACTCGAGTCCCTGTGTTATTTCAATAGGGGAAATTTCCAGAATTTTTCAAGTCGGGTGGTGTTGCCATGTTCTGACTCGAGTCGCGACGTGATTACAAGTCTGGTTCAAATCAATAGTTACTCCTTAACTGGCATGGTGTGCTATATCTAAAGGACACTAAAAAGTCGGCTACAAATTATAGTTGCATGGCCCATCCTCAACAGTGGATTCCGGTCATAGGTTGCCAAACGGTGACATTGATCTCAGTTGGCAAATGGCAAGCGGCGCAACAATGTATAAAATGCTGTGAAATTCTGTTAGAGCACCAGGTTTACATACCTTTCATCTGAATGGGGCATTCCGAACTTTTCAAAGGAGATTTTCGTTTATCATTTAATTCAGGTCTAATTGAAATAACTTGTGGCAAGCAATGGTGATTTTTTACAGGAAATCATGTTTCTCAGTTGTACAAAACAACATAAAGAAGGAGAAATTGAAATATCATGAAGAAAATTGTGTTATTAACCATTAATCGTTACGATAATAAACGTGTCTCATTGAATATATAATACCCAAACCAACGCATTTACTTTCACACTATGAATTACAATACAAATCTTAATATGTTCGGAACTGCCCCTTGGCTCTTCGCCAGAGGGTCGAGGGGACTTTTGAAAAAAGGAGTAGTTGGCTAAGATATAATAATATCTTTACACTTAAGAGGCAGGTAAGTCTCTTTTCAAACGGGTCGAGAGGTTGGTAGGTTAAGATTGTTGGCCTTTTGGGGACGCAGCCCCCTTAGGGAGCAGAACTCCTTCTGGAGTAATGTTTGGTTTCGCCCCTTGGCTCTTCGCCAGAGAATCGAGGGGACTTTTGAAAAAGTATAAATGTCCCTGCATGGCTCTTCGCCAGAGGGTCGAAGGGACTTTTGAAGAAGGAGTAGTTGGCTAAGATATAATAATATCTTTACACTGAAGAGGTAGATAAGTCTCTTTTCAAACGGGTCGAGAGGTTGGTCAGTTAAGATTGTTGGCCCTTTGGAGAGGCAGCCCCTCTGGGGAGCAGAACTCCCTCTGGAGTAATTTTTGGTTTCGCCCTTTGGCTCTTCGCTAGGGAGTCGAGGGGACGTTTGAAAAAGTAGCTACTAATTAGCAATACAGGTAGCTTTTGAAACTTGCAGAAGGTGATCTTCTCTGGGATATTTCTTTATGGGCTCTCACATAATGAGCAGTTAAATAGTGGAGAAGTTTTAGAAAGTGAGGCAAACGTTTGGTTGGTGTAACATGGTGCAAACCATTCTTTGTACTGTTGGATATGAAAATTAGTTGAATTGTAATTGGTCCCCTGGTACGAGAAACGGCCAAATGCTAACCAGCTAGACCATGGGTCAAATGTTTGCCAGCTAACGGTTGCCACCACTTATTAACCAACGTTGACCAAATGTTGAAACTAACAATTGAGGCAACGTATCTGCCAACGTTGGCCCAATGGAATAACCTTTGGTAGGCAAATTGTTGGCCCATTATAAAATTGTTTGCAGGCCCAACTTTTTCCCAATGAACACCCACCCACTCATATAAAGTCATAACTTTTTCATAACCCTAGATCCTCTTGTGCCCAAGTATCAAAAAGTCTTCCAAGTATAGCTCTGCATTTCTAGAAGCAATAAGTATGGTCAAAGAGCTTTTCTAATTATGATGAGCTCGTGCAGTGACTGAGGTAAATCGGTCCCTTGAGAGAAGTGTTTCTTAACTCAAAGCTAGGCATGGACAAATAGCTTGTTAAAGTGGCTTTTTGGTAAGGGCATGGGAAAGACAAAATTTGGACTCAAAACCTTATTATTTTGACTTTTAGTTCCTAAAGTGTTACTTTTAGTCCCAAAGGTTTGATTTAAAATGTCACTGTTTTGTCTTCTCTCTCATTATTGTGACTTTGAAAATATTAGTTTTGACTTTTAATGTAAATTGTTTTACCTTTAATGAGGTCATTTAACCGTCATAAGTAAGACTTTTGACTTCAAATCTTAAAACATCGTATCATTTTCCTAAGTAAGTCATAATGGTGACCTTTCATATCACATTTCGGATATTAATCTCAAAAATTGACTTTTCATGCCATTACGTTTCCTTTGATCTCATTATTTTGACTTTGAAGGTCACAGTTTTGATTTTAATCTAAAAAGTATGACCATTTTTTGAGTTACGTTGGCTTCTATTTGGCATTTGTTTCATTTTTTCGACCAGAGTTGTTGGCGCGAGTCGATGGTTTGGACTCGAATCCGACTCGAGTCGTACATTTTCTTGACTTGCGACTTGGCTTGAAGAAAAATGACTTGCAACTTGACTTGAAGAAAAATGACTTGCGACTTGACTTTAACATATTTGACTTGGCGACATTGAATGACAATGTGTCCCATGAGTGTCCCATGGATTTTTACCATAGAACAATTTAAGAACAGAAAGGAAGTTTTTCCTTCATGCATTCAAGATTGCATTGTGCCGCGAGAAGAAGGCTATGATACACTCAGGGGTCGAGAAAAAGTATAGCTGTAGTATAGCATAGATTAAGGCAACCATTCCAACGCATACTTGCAAGCGCAAGGCTCACCCCTTATTACAAGCACACGTCACGTTTAGTAAGTGAAGATCAGGCTTTTCCAATCTTTTTCGGCTCGATCATGGCCCCTTGCACAGAATGGTGTTGAGCAAACACCCTGTCTACAAAATATGAACGACCATAAAAGAACGCCCATGTCTATAAAATATGAGTGACAAGAATGAAACCACATGTTAACATAAATGGTGTTTAATATAGTCTTCGTATGTGTGTATCCAGGTAATTGCAAATCTATGGGGGTATAGCGATAGTCGAAGGAGTGAAGACTTGATGGCGTGGGAGGGTTTTCAAGAAAGAATTCCACTGAAACGCTGTTAAACGCAACTTTCTACTACTCGACAATCAAGATTAATTAATATGCAAACGGTAAACATTTTATGAAATCTTGTAGTATAATGCACTGCGACCCTGCAATTCCGGAATAAGGTAGCCAATACAAATTATTAATGAGTCGAATGGCCATGACACAGGGTCTGAGTACTTTCCAAGATGCAATTTGCTGGTATCTGGCAATCAAAATAATTTACGATCTGTGAAGTATGCTTGTTGGCCTCATTTTATCTTCATTTTATAAACACTGATTTTAGGACTCAATGGAACATTTGCACTATCTTTTTAAGCTCCAGCTTTTTATTAAGTACCTTATTTTTTCAAACACCCCCTGCTGCCCTTAGCATTTCCCCTCCCCCTGAGGAGCAAAATCGCCCCTTAATCAAGGTATTCCCATATTTGTGTGCTTGCGCAGGGTTGTATCCTGGACAAGATCGGGGGGGGGGGGGCAGTTCATGATACTCTCTACGTGTAGCACCAAGTGAGGTGCCTACAGATAGTTGACATCAAGGCGGACTCTTCCCTTTTTACCTGTGCATGAGTGCCGTCCTGGGGAAGGGTGCTGAGGGGAGGGGTACATGTAAGGCTGGTTTAGGTGCGAAATTGTGCTATCGTTGGCAAAGCCTTGTGAACTGATTATATCTTTACAAATTGTCATTATTTAGTGACATTCTTCAATTTGGCTGGGCGTAAGTCAAAAGGTGCTGTCGAAGAGAATGCTATACTCTGGGAAATTTTTTGTCTTGGTGAGGTGGCTTGGATCGATCCACAATAGTGCTATCTTTGGTGGAGCTCCGAAAACTGTTGAATTGATTATATGTCAGAAATCATCATTATTACAGGGAAAATGCAGTCCCCCCCCCCCCCAAATTTGAATTAGTGTGCCTCGTCATCCTTATTCACGAATGGCCCCTATCAAACATGTGACAATATTTTTGTTGCTTATTTGCTAATTTCATACAGAACAACTCCTTGGATTAACTTCAGTATTCAATGTTTTTATACGGAAACATAATGAAAGATACTTGTGATAACTAATAAGTTGAAAATAAGAGGATATTTGTAATTTCTAGGAGATTTTTGAAAATAAACTCCCTTCAAGTGATTTTCGTAGGGTGTAATTGAACGGTGTGTTGCCACAGGGGATGGATGACACCTCTTATCTTGGAGAAGTTTTTCTTGTTCTAAATTTTCCTAGGTCCAAAATGGTGTTATCTTTGATAACAAAATCTAAAATTAGTTACTGAATTTTTCGGCTGTGACATAGCACCTTTACAACACTGGTACCCGATGTGGGATTGGGATTCTCTCTATCGTTCTTGGTACGACATGGGGGAGCTACCATCGCAAAGTAGACCTTGCAACACAATGTTCAATGGAATTTCTTCCAGGTAGATGGTGATACTTTTAGACCTTAAAGTTGGATGTTAACATTTTTTTTCTTTTAGATTTCATGCTTTAGAAACAAATGCAGATTTCAAGAAGAAAAATTAGATTTGATTTAAAGGGAAAATGCAGTCACCCCAATTTAAATAGTGTACCCGGGTATCCTATTACATGATTGGCTTCCAGAATCACGTTACAATATATCTCTCATTGCGTTGTAAAGTTCACACCTAGAGTAGCTCCTTGGTTTATCTATGCAACATTTACGTTCTAACATGTTATGAAAAATACTTGCAGTGAAATTAATTAATGAGATCAGCTAATAAAATTAAGAGTAATCATAGGCTATTTTATCTTTAGTCCACGTATATGCTGCATGGTGTATTCAAGCAGTGTATCTTGTAGGAGGAAGATTGGTAATTCGTTAGGACGAGAAACCCGCATAAGAACGCGTCCATGGTGGGGTCCGGGGACCTCCAGGTGAAATTTGGGGGAGGAACGGTATCCTCAGATGGGATTTATGTGGATTGAAATCATAGTTTTGACAGGAAAATTTTATTTTTCTCAAGTAGGCCAACTTTCATTAACGATTTTGAAATCTCGGAGGGCAGTTGCCCCGCCTCCGCAAGCTACGGTCCTGGCGTAAGCTCTATCATAAACGTATACTCACACGCATGTCTTGCGCGATGAAATCATGACATCCTCAAGGCTGCTTTTTCAGACAATTTCTGAAATCTTTTCCATAATATAATTCAAGAAAATAGTTCCACTCCTCCTAAATATTTTCGGGAAAATTACAGGCATGGTGTTACTTTTTTCTCCTGTACCGGTTTAAGGCATACATTCATTTCCTGGGTGACTTTGTACCCAGGTTTAGAGAATACTAATCATACATGGAAAACGTTTGACACATTATGCAGGGTATATCATAAAATTGCAAACTGATGAGTATGATTATGTTTTGGGTTATCCTCTCTATATAAAACGATCCCATTTCAATAAGAACTTCTTACTTACATATGGGTAGCTACTCTATTTTTGTAAGCTTTTGTGGTCCGATGATTGTCTTGAGAAGTTGTTGGTTGCAATTTCTTCAATATGAACATCGTATATTTCGTAAATTCAAGAAAAATGAATGTCTACCGCCAAATCTCCACACTTAGACTGTATCTAGGAACTGCAGTCTGCTACATAGGCCTATTTTATTTTTATTTTGAAAATAATGACTTGTGACTTGACTTGACTTGAAGGAAAATGACTTGTGACTTGACTTGACTTGAAGGTAAACTACTCGTGACTTGACTTGACTTGAAGGTACATGACTTGTGAATTGACTTGTGAAAAAATGACTTGAATACAACTCTGCTTTCGACTGTAATATCGATACTTTGCATTTAAAAATCATGCTAATGGCGTTAACCTCAAATTTGTGACCTCGCATTTCGATATTTTAACTTCTCATTTTACTATTTTGATGGTGAATCTAATTCCTCTGTTTTTTTAATATGATTATATTTATTGACTTTATTCAAATATGTTACTGTTCCTCTTATTATATACTTTAATAAGTACCATTGTAATTTTGGCGTCAAAAGTTTCCTCTTTACTATTAATCTAATTTTCTTTGCTCTGTATGTCAAAATAATGAGGTTATAAAACACAATTAGTAATTTAAATGCCAAAGTACAAACTAAAAAAGTTAAAACTACGTGATTTAAAGTCGAATTATTTACTTTCAAAGAGCAAAGAATGAGATTGAAGGTCACACCTATGACTTGAATCCTCTAATATGACTTTTTATCTTATCAGTTTGATTGTAAAAGTCGTGATTCTGACACTAAAAGTCAAGATTTATGTGTTTAAGTGTAAAAGGGTTAGCCCTAAATGTCACAAAGTTTCATCTCACATCTTTGACTTTCAATGTCAACATTGAGAATTTTAAAAAAAGGGTCTAAGTTCAAATCACGTTTTGATGTATTAGAGGGGTACTTATTCTAAGCATTCTGGTGAAATTTGAATTTGAATTTGATGTTCCATTCTCAAGATAGTAGTAATTAAAGGTGTCACATTTTCAACACAAAGTGAACTTGTAGCAAGCACCTATGACGTCAAAGCCTCACATTGATGAACACACTTTTGTGTTTCTTTAAACTTTACAACCAATTTTCTCCTCAATAAGCCCATATTATCGGAATGTGAATGCATGAGAGGCATGAGAATTTTACAAACTTCAAATTCCCCATGAGGAGCTCCTGTCCCTATTAACTCCAAGGTCAACACAACAGACTGAAAAGCAAAGGAAACAAAACATTTCTCATCAATGTGACGGAGTGATATAACCCTGCTTGCCTCAAGCACACTTTGGGTCTCAAATGTAGTAACCTTATTTGCTTATATCTCGAGCACTACCTGCCCGATTTGAATGAAAATTTTACCAAATTGCGTAGATTTAGTTTCTTTTTCACATATGAAATCAATTTTTGGCTTAAATCCTTCCTTTAAGCTCTCAAATTTTATTTGATGTCATTAGTTTAACTTTAACAGTCCCAATTATGAAATTGTAACCACATACTTTAGACTTTTAGTCTCATTGGTCAAAAGTTAGGAGCCAAATATGTACGTTAAACAATTTTTTGACTTTTAATGTCACTTTTGGATTTTTAATTCCAATATTTTTACCATTAATTATTTGATTGATTTTTTATCTCATTAGTTTCATTTAAGAGGGCAAATTAAGGAAATACAAAAGTCAAACTTATGAGGTCAAAATTCGAATGTCGGACTTCAAAAAAAGTAAAGAGCTTAAAAGTCAAATAACAAAGTTTTGAGTAGAATTTCTTTAATATCTTGCCCATATCCTTTTTACACATACAGTTCCCTAATGTATGTGAATTGTACACTACATCGTAGGCAGGCCTTGGCTAATCACTTTTGTTTCTAACAGTGTCAAAACATTAATTTCACTACATGGGAGTAATTCGATACCATGAAAACCTCTCAGTACTCTTATCCTGGTAAGCTACTTAGACAAAGGTAAACATTTTATATGAATACTTATACATCATTGGGCCCTTACAAAACAACAGGCCCAAATGGTGGCAACTCCTTGACAAGTCCTGGCATCTACAAATTTGTTTAACTCTAGCATTTTTTAAAGAAGCGACCGTCACAACAGTTTGAAATAGACTGGTTCCCAGACCCTCGATCCATAAACCTTCCAACCCACACTGTAAGGGCAAAAAGATACCAGTACCCCAGCTACCTATGCATGCAAGTTGGCTACCTCTTTGCATATTCATTGGGACGGGTAGTGGGACCACTGCTCATTCCGCGCCAATATGAAATACCAGTAATATAATTTGTAAATGGCGGCCATTTTCAATAGTGGCGGTCATTGGTGTAGCAGGACAAATACTACAAGACACTTAAAGAAAAGGCATTCAATTACATGTTAAATGCCAAGCATTCAAGTTCCTAATGGACAACAACACTTTATACAAAGAAACATTTCAAAATGTAAGTAAGATAACAACCATGGTGGCCATTTTAAAAAAATGTCCCACAGCAAATAAGTAATGCACAACCACTAGAGACTCTTGGGCTAATTATGTGCCTAACGGTAAGCTCTCGTGTTCGTGATGACAGCAGCACTATGTACACAAAAAAGTTTTAAAATATAGGTAAAATAATTAATGGCCACCATTTATCGTTACTAGACAAATGTAAGATGGCCCTTAGTCACAGGCCTTTAATTGTGCGTCAACTGCCAGGGTTTCAAGTCCTTGATAGCAGCAACACTTTATACACAGAAATATTTCAAAGTCATTTGTAAATCAACAACCAATGGCGGTCCTTTTGAAATATGACCACCACTGACGTCATAGGACAAATATAAAGGCGCTACAGTTAGGAGTTTCTAATTATGTGCCAAATGCTAAGTTTTTGTGACCATAACTACAAAGAAATGTTACAAAATATTGGTTAAATACACACCAATGGCGGTCATTATGAAAAATTGCCGCCATTGTGTCACATGACAAATTTAAGATGGCCCCATAGCCAAAAATATTTCTTAGGCCATGCTCTGACTTTCTTGCCATGCTCTCACACTTGTATCATCAAAGGCAAAATTCTCCGAAATATTGCACCTGTCTGCTGTACCATATCTGCGGAAGTATGGACAATGAACTGCCACACTAAGCAAAAGTAAACGCCTCGTGGCATTTTAAATCTTAATCAAGATGGAACTCCATTCCCTTTCCAGTCTAAAAAAAAACAAGCGTGATTCGAAGTTGGATCAGGGTTCAGAAGAATCGGCCCTTTCCAGCAAACCTCTGCGTAACATGAGTGAGTCCCCTCCCCCACCGCCTATCAACCTTATTACCCACAGTTTCTGGAAATATAGAACACCCTTGGGGAAAAGTCGGTTACAGAAGTGCTGTTCTACTAATGCGCATAAGCTAACAATGATGAGAAAAGACTGCTCGCACTTTGCTCCGAAATGCACCCATGATAAATACTATGTAAAAACCTGAATAAATTTGTCCTCTTCCTCGCAATTGCCATTGGTAAAGATCCCTTATGTGTTCCACAGCCGGAAGTCAGAACATTGCAGCCCTTTCCAGAAATATTTCCTCTGCATAGCTACCCAATATTTCATCTGACTCTTTTCTAGTTGGTCAGCTTTTTCAATGTGAACAAATTCTCTGCCCCTTAGAATGTTATAAAGCCGTGTTGTTATTTTTTCATACTTTGGTTTTGTAGAGAAATTATACGATCCTGTCTTCATGGCAGCCAAAAGGGTAGGAAGGGTTTACAAATAACCTGGGCCGTGGTAATTTGTGGTCCTGAAAAGTGGTTCAAGTGAAAATGCAAAGTTCCTTTAATTTATTGGAAAATATGGAGAAATTTGAAAGACCCAAGGAGATAAAATAGTATTATTTCATCTATTTGTGATATGGCCAATTTAACATCTATTTGACAGGAATTCATCTTTCACGCAACCGATAACTGAGTAGTAAGTGACATTTCTACACTATGCCTGTAGCGTATCTGCCGCGGAAGGGGTTCAATGAAGGACGAGTGGGAATGGCCAGCTCAAACTATCAGGCTGATTACGGCAAAGTTGTGAAGGGAGGGGGAGGGGAATATAGAAGTAAATTTTAACATGGATAACCCGTCCGGTGCAAACGAAGTAAATCATTGACACTCTATTGATATCTTCATTGTCTATAGCTTTCCCCGTTCACACATCGCTGGTAACTGTAGCTGTCATAACTTCCTGATTAAGTGAAATTATTCTAAAACCACATCATGTCCCAACACCCAGTCTTGGCCTTTCTTCCGTCCGGATATTTTTTCCAATTTTTTCAGAGGTGAAGTAAATAAGATAGTGTGGGAATGTCGAGCGGCGACCAGTCACCTCAGCGGTTTGCTTGATTTAAGCAGGGAACTGTTAGGAAGGAGACACAACGTCAAGGGTGGCGCCAGCGGGAATCGCGGGCCATGGTCCCCCCCCCCCCGTCAGGGAAGACTGCCCCCGGCGGGGAAATTTTCCGATTTCGTCGGGGAGCCTTAATCCGTGCGATAAAATATGTAATCCCAATGACCTTCAGTCGCCCCGACGATCTGCGTGGTTTTTAGGAAGGGCATATTCTTCAATAAAGACCCCACATTTTCCAATTTTCCTTTAAAAAAACCAAATTCCTCAAACTTGCTGTCACTAAAATCCAACTTTTTCAAAATCTCTTCAATAAAGCTCCCAAATTTTCAATTTTTTGTAAAACAAGCCAAATTTATTTAGGCGCGCTTCGCTCGCCGAAAACTTTGTGTTCTTCATTGTTTTGCCAATTCAATGTCTTTGTCGGGGTTTTGGGTTGCTGGCCCCCCTTTCGGACAAATCTTGGCGCCAATCCTTCATAACGTTCTACTAGGAAGGTATTACCTGGAGATTCATCCGAAAACTTTTGATTTATGGTAATCCAATTTGATCCACTTCATCGCGTGGAGAATATTCTGTAATCAGGGATCATTGCATTTGGCGGTATTAACTCTTTTGTGTGGTGACTAGGCAACCTCATCCTAAAATTCCCATGCGCTTCGAGCGCTGAGAAGTCTGCTTATTCACAACCCTGATGCATAATATTTGCCTGACTTAGCCTACAGCATTAAGCGAAATACTTAGAAGATGTGAACTACTTGGGCGAACGGTGGGGTACATACAAAACGTTTATCTTGATAACTACCAGCCGCCCGACCAGTGGTTTCCCTCTAAAAGAGATTTTTTTCTCTCTGGAGATAGATTTGCCTGCAAGTTCCTAAAACATCTGGCACCTTGTACCACCTATGCATGCCCCCTGTATGTCAGATATTTTGAAAAACTCAATCATAAAAAGCTCAATACTTCCAACTTTTACATCTTGTGCCTAGTGTTACATGACACAGAATGACAATGTATAAAAATTTTCCAGTTCCAAGTTAATTCCCGTCAGTCTTCTCAAACATGTTTCTCATCTCATTTTCTCTCCCAGCCCATGTCAGGGCGTACGGCTATTGCCCATCGTCGGGCACCACCTGACGCCACCTTTCCCCTTGCCCCGATCCTATATTTACATACATGTACATATCTACACATAAATATACATATCTGGGAGCTTAACTTGAAATTCCCCTTACGCCTGAGGATACGGTCTAGCGCTCACCCTCCGCCTGAAAATCCTGGTTACCCGCCAGAGTCCTACTAATGGTAAACACTGAACAGTCCAAAGTTGGTTTCTGGTATGACGAGAGTTACACCTTTCAAAATCTAGTCTTATTACTTCGCGAGACTTTCAAAAGTTTTTTTTTTTTTAAGATGGAAGAGACACTAATGCAAGAATTAGTATAGCGGAAACTGCCGTAGAAGTTATTCCAGGAAAGATGCATACATTGGAACTTTTTTTTAGTTCGGTCCTCAGACATTTCGAAGCTTGATCCTCCATCTATATACCATTATGATCTATTAAGTAACATTATAACACATTTATGCTTGTTTTACAGCTTAAGTTACAATATTGCAGACTTTTGTGTAACAGTAAATTGTAGTCTAAAGTATGAAAACTTATTGACTTCTGCTTAACAAACCTTCAAGTCACATACAACTTAGCACAAGTTATGTTGTAAATTCAGTATAACTGGTATACTTGATGTCAGTTTTGCATCAAGGACAGTATAAGTTTCCTTTCATGTGACGTAATCCAACTTTATTGAAGAACAGATTTTATAGAGTTAAATTTGCTAACTGATCTGTAACGTTTTTGTTACCAGTTAACCATCTACTTCTGTGATCACTTTTGGAGAATTTTTCCAAGATGGCAGAACCGATCCCTCAGGCTACTCCGTAAGTTTTTTTCCTACTCAACTTCTTTCAACCATTAAAATTGGGCTGTAATATGTATTTTTGTGGTCTACCTATTTCGTTTATCTATTTCGTTTGTCTATCAAACATAATGTCTTTTAGGCGCTGCAAATCTCCGTTTGGTTGCCTTTAAGTTAATTTCGACAAAGTATTGTCAGACATGATATGGTAGGACACCAGGTTACAAATATAGCGACCTTACTGTCTAATCCCATTAAAGTGTCTCTCAAGTCGTATATATGACTCGAACTTGTATAATAAATTTTGCTGTAAGTGAAAATCAACCGATACAACCAGTGTACAGCAGATTCCTTTATTGTGCTACCATTAATTGCTGTTAATTATAAGGGTTTGTGATAGAATTTTCAGGACTATAAGCATCTGGGTAGGTCCGTGCATAGACATAGGATTATGACCGCACAAAATTATAGTTTTAAGAACATTTTGTGCAATTTTATCCGCATGATAGATTTGATAAATTGACAGCGGGTCTTGTGTTCATATCTTAGTATAAACTGTGTGTTTGCTCATATTTTTTCGCACAGTCCTTAAAACCTCATTTGGGGCACAAGGGCACAACCAGCATTTGCCGGTGGGCACGTGCCCACCTAGTCCCTTGCCGACACCACTCCCCCACCCCGTAATGTGGTCCACATTTGAGTTAGTAATCCCCTCCTATCTAAACAGTGTTTAACCCTCCCCCTTAACATTCCTCTCCAGGCGTATAAAATTAATTTTTATTGCAGACGGGGCCCTTTTTTTTTTGCAGAAATGCGATTAACTTCAATGGAATTATATACAACATGTGTTTTGGGGTTTGGCAGTGCTTTTATTGATTTTAAAGGCAGGCACTCACCACCCAACAACATTTTTGGTTGGGGAAACCAAAATTCTCAATTGATGACTGCGCTTTGATTGACATCAAAATTGGAAAATCCAAAAGATGCACAGTAGCTCACATTTTACACAATGTAAAATGAGCGTTCCGATTACGGCCTTGTATGGTTTCCAGGATACGGTCTTTAAGCAGCAAACCAGTGATGTAATAAAGGACAAAAATACGTTGGTCTGTTCTGATCACATGTTTATTCGGTACTTATCTTTTGGTAGCGATAATCAGACTCCTTTTTACATGATAATACTCATGGCGCTGTTTCACATACCAGATCATAAAGTAAATCTCACAACATCCCCCTTCACCCAAGATTGGAACAGAGTATAACTAAATAAAATGAAATCTCTTAACTTGCTTTTACAACAAACAAAGCATGAGAAATGAAACTTCTATCGGTTCAATTTGCACACCCAAAAGAGCTACTACAGGAACTTAGAATTACACTTCTGGTAGGTACCTTTGTGGTGGAACTACAATTCTTCCACTTCTTGTTTTTACGGTCCCTTTTCTTTCGTGTTCATTTGTAGCCCAAACTTTTGGAGGTGCCTGCACGTTGTTACCATTGGCAAAGTTAAGTTGCTTGGGTACTTTACTTGTGGTGTGCTGTGAGGTTGTGGAGATGTGTGTTGGGGTTGTGGTGTAGTGTGGTGGGGTTGCGGTATGGCATGTCGAAGCTCACGGAGATGTTGTCTGTTCCTTCGGAGTATAGATCCATTAGGTGTACGTATATCATAAGATCTCGGCTCCTGACATACTTTAATTACTTCCCCTGGGCTCCACGTTTTCCTTTCATAGTCTAAAATTCTGACTTTTTGGCCGGGATACAATGGTGGCAAGTCTTTCACTTTCACTTTGGTGTCATGGTGTCCCTTCATTTTCCCCCTTCTTTCATTGAGCTGTTCATAAACCTGCTGGGACTTCTGGGTAATCTGGGGAGGGTGGTTGCTTGGTTGGGTTGTTCTGACAGGCCTACCAAAAAGAATCTCAGCTGGTGACGGCAGACTGGGATCTAGGGGGTCACTCTCAAGTTAAGCAGGGCAATCTGAATGTCTTGTTTAGACCTTTTGCATTTTTTAACGAGGGTCTTGACCGTTCTGACCACTCTTTCAACAAGTCCGTTAGACTGGGGATACCTGGGGGAGGATGTGTTGTGCTTAACACCCCAGCGGTTACACTATCTTGGTATGGTTGTCCGACTAATTGGGGTCCGTTGTCAGAAATTATTTCCCTTGGTGTTCCGAGGAGGCTGAGGGTTTCAGCAGTCAGGTGTGCAACAGTAGCACTTGAAGTGTCTCGGAGTTGGTAGACTACCGGATATTTTGAGTGATAATCAGTGATCAGGAGATAGTTGTTGTTGTCAAGGGTGAACAGATCAGTGGCTAGTTTGGTCCATGGTGTTGATGGTATCTCATGGGGTTCCAGTGGTTCCCTAGTCTGGCTTGGCTGCAATTCTTGACAAATGCTGCAGGATGAGACAAGCTTTTCAATATCACGGTTTATGTTGGGCCAATACACAGACTCGCGCGCAAGGCGTCTCGTTTTTTCGATTCCCTGGTGACCGTTGTGTAATTGGTTCAGGATGTCTGCGTGCAGGGGTTTTGGAATAAGTACTTGTCGACCTTTGAAAATGACACCATCTGCCATACCAAGTTCATCTCTGTATGTCCAGAATGGACGGAGGTCAGTTGGAAGTTCCTTGCAAGTTCCTGGCCAACCAGTGGTGATTACCTGGCATAAGGCTCTTAGACATGGATCCTGGGAAGTTTCCTTCCGGAGAGCATCCTGCTTTTGGGTGCCAAAGTTGATGAGGTCGATGTTCGGCCCTTCATCAGTCTCTTTGATGCTGATTTCTTCTACTCTGAGATCTAGAGGAATGTCACCATTTTCCTTTGATTGGGAAGACGGCTAAGAGCATCTGAAATTACCATGGAACTCCCAGGTTTGTAAACAATGTCAAACTGGTAACCCTGTACCTTAATAAGGAGTCTTTGGAGGCGGGGTGGTGCACTGGTGAGAGGTTTCCTCCATATCATCTCCAGGGGTTTGTGGTCTGTAAAAACAGTGAAGTGTTTACCAAATAGGTAAGTATGAAAACGATTAATACCAAAAACGAGTGCAAGTGTTTCCCTTTCTATGTTTGAGTAGTTGGATTGTGCTGAGGACAGGCTTTTGGATGCAAATGCTATGGGTTTACCATCCTGTAGAAGGCAAGCTCCCATGCCCTTCTGTGAGGCATCCACTTCGAGAACTGTTGGTAGAAGAGGGTTCAAGTACTGAAGACATGAGTCTGCTGACACAGATGTTTTGAGAGTCTCGAATGAAGTCGTGTGGTCTACATCCCAGTAGAAGGGTACATCTTTTTTGAGTAGGTCCCTCAGTGGTGCTGCTTTCTCAGCAAATCCTGAAATATAAGCAGAGAGGAAGTTCATTAGACCAAGAAATCTCTGGAGATCGTCTTTATTTTGTGGTGTGGGCATGGCTAGCACGTCCTCTACCTTTCCGGGATCGGGATGAATTCCTTTGTTGGAATATACTGAGCCAAAAAAATTGACTTGACTAGCTTTGATCAAGCACTTGGCACTATTGAAAACGAGGCCCTCCTCCCTGGCAACATCAAACAGATGGAGAAGGCGAGAATCATGTTCCTCTTCGGTCAGCCCGAATACAATAATATCATCAGCGATTCCAACACAGCCTGGCACTTTACTGATGATGTCATCCATACACTGTTGGAATAAATCTTGGCTGGTAGACAGACCAAATGGTAACCGGCGAAAGCAGTATCTGCCAAATGGTGTGCGGAATGTTGTTAGCTCTTGAGATTCATCTGCCAGATGGACAGACCAATAACCGGCTTTCGCATCAAGTTTCGAGAAATAGTTGGCCTTGGCAAACGCAGGGTTGAGTTCTTCTTGGGTTGGAATTTTGTGAGGGCATCGTTTGAGATTCTGGTTTAGACGTTTTGGATCAAGGCATACCCTTAGTGTGCCATCTGTCTTAATTACTGTAGTTAAGGAACTGCACCAGTCTGTATGGTGTGTTACCTTCCGGATGATACCGTCTCTCTCCATTTTGTCAAGTTCGGCCTTGAGCTTGTCTTTAAGATGAATGCTGCATTTTCTTGGAGGGTCTATTGATGGAGTGGCATCTTCCTTGAGTACGAGTTTCGCTGCAGTCTTAAAGCTTCCTATAGTGTCAAATCGGTCTGGGTAGTGTTTGACTAGGTCTTGCACATTTGTGACTTTTGGTTTAGGTCTGGCTGTGTATGTGAGAATGGTTACAAGTTTGAGGGCTTCACACAGTGGTAAACCTGCTACGGCTGGTACGCTGACGTCTACGACAAAGAAAATTTGGTTGGTCCATGGCGAACCATTGTACCGGCATTTTAACACAATGGTCCCCTGGCATTGTATCTTGGTACCATTGTAAGCTGACAGGTTAGCATTAGTGGACTTAACAATGGATTTCCAGCCCGTTTGACCATACATCTGTTTGACTGTGCGAAGCGGTAAAGCATTTCCATTGGCACCAGTGTCTATCTTCAGCTTTAGATGGTGTTTCCCCTTGAGTTCGGGGCACATGACGTCCAAGGTGGTGAAGGCTTCTTCTCTCTGGTGCTTGTTTATGGTATCCAAACACATGTTTGGCATGATTATATCAAACGAGGCTTCAAATATTTGATCGTCGCTGTCATATGAATCAACATATGTTTGCGGTTCGGGGTCTTCATTGACCTCATGGTACTGTACTGGTTTTCCACCACGGTTTCGGTTGGTGTGGCGGTATTGTGGTTTTGTGTGTTTGCCCATATGTTGATCTTTGTGTTCTTTTGTGGGGTGTTTATAACCTTGTTTCCTGAACATACGTTTTGATTTACGGCACATTTTGGCCCAGTGACCTTTGTTGCCACAGGCTTTGCATACATCATTGTATGCAGGGCATTGTTTCGGGGGGTGGAAAAGGCCACTGTAACAATTCCCACATGGTTTTTTGGACTTTATTACACTGACTGAGGGACCTGTGTCTAGGCTTTGTAGACACTGTTTCCCTGCTGATATAGCTTCATATTTTCGCCCTTCCTTTAGGACATTATCCAGACTATAACCCTTTGGTTTGTCTAGGAGATCCCTTTGAAATGATTCACATTTAGCAGAGGCAATGACAAGTTCGATAATACGTTCTGACAACTCATCATCTGTAAAATCACATTCCTTTGCTTTATGTCTACAACGATTGACAAATTCATCTAACGTCTCATTCTGCTTTTGCCTAAAGTTCATAAGTTCCAGTCTGTGAATCCGGAAATTCACTTTAATCTTGAGTTGAGATTCAAAAAGGTTCCATAATTTAGTTGGGTCAGTCTGGTCTTGTGTAGTTAAACCGGAGGAATTGATTGTGCGAAGGCCTGTGTTGCCAACAGCAATTTTGATTTTGATGGCTTGTTTACTGGTATCTGTTATACCATGGTCTACAAAACACAGTTCCATTCGCTGTTTGAAGAGCTTGAACTCTCCAGCCACATCAGTGGCTTCCCATCTCATTTCGGGAAATTTGGCCATGATATTATCAGATCGACAGACTGGATGATTGTGGTACCTGGCAAAACTAGGTACGTTACGTGTTGGACTCTAATTGCAAACAGTAAATTTGTATACAGTAAGCTACGTAGTTTGGTATAAAAACATCCACTTGTGTCCTAATAACTACCCCTTTAACTAAAACCTGGGTAGCTAAATATGGTTTTGATTTGACTGAACACGTAAATAAACACGTAGGATCTATGCCAGCCTATGTATTCTAGGCCGCTACACACACTGAACTAACTAGCATGTATATGATGACATAAAGGTAAGTGAAACACACAATGTTACTTGTGATATCATACATTACCGGCTCTGTTGTATCAAAACAAAAGACTCAATATCAGTATCACATAGGCTCTGCCTAAATTCAAAGGATACATGAAAATCTGGTGATTGACAGTTTTTTTTTATCACAATCTCTGGCAATGTTCATTTACCACTGGCGACTTGTGAAGTGGTTTCCAGAGAAACGCCGCAGTCAGGTGGGTTGTACAGTACACCCGCAGGTTGTTGGGCCTGGTTTGTTCAGGTTTGCTGGCTTCTTCAGTGAGGCAGTCTCAATGTGTTGGTAAGTTCCACTTGAGCAGAATTGGTCATTAGACACAGCTACAGTATGTAATTACACGGTATATAGTCTCTCCATAGGCAGTTATGGTAACGACACACAATAGCATACACAACGTGCACTTCTGCACAGTCTGTGGTGATTATCATATTGGTTCGACAATAGCCTAGTTCCAATCCGGTTTGCGGTGTAAGACATAAATTTTACAGTTAGAAATTTATAGCTGCTGGTAATAATGGCATAGCCAGTGCTACGATGGAATAAGATAATGTTGCGAGTCCTTTTTCTACAGGAAATCTCCAGGTAAAAGTTGGGTGGTGGCATGTATTTAATATTTAAAGTTACAGTTGTTGCTACTTTGGATCCTTTTTGCTATGATATCACGATAATATTGAGCAATGTGCGAGCTCGTTATATACACGGTAACGGTAATAGCGTGTATGCTATGATAGCCTACATATGGAAGGTGAGTAGTTGCGAACCCAGAAAAACTAGCGTCAAATCTCTCAGTTCGGCTGATTTTACTCTCGTTATAGTTACCGCTCGGCGGCTGATTCTGGCAAAAATTGGATGAACGATCCACTAGCTGCCACCATGATGTAATAACGGACAAAAATACGTTGGTCTGTTCTGATCACATGTTTATTCGGTACTTATCTTTTGGTAGCGATAATCAGACTCCTTTTTACATGATAATACTCATGGCGCTGTTTCACATACCAGATCATAAAGTAAATCTCACAACAACCAGGTTTGTGTCTGCACAGCGAGGAGGTTAAGACAATTTAAGGAGGGGCTAGAAAAAATAACTTAGTTGCGAGAATTGGAACTGTCTGGGATGAAGAAATTGACCCTTAAATGCAATGCTCGTAAAGACTTGCTATGGACAGGACGCAAAATGGTCATGATAGGTTTTTCATGACCTTATTTTAATGAGAATTGTTATTTCGTTTTCCCTTAATCAGTTTTTATCGTTTCGTCTTAATCAGTTTTTATGAGAAAAATAGCAGGTAATTTTATTTATCTCCAGTTAACCGTTTCATTCAAAACCTATAATCTGCTATTGCTACCTATCTTACACTTTTAAAAACTTTGTAAGTCATTTATATAAGATAAGAGTCTTGAAATGTAAATACCAAAGGCAGTAGAAGAAAGACGTATTAGGTATGTTTTTAAGATGTCAAATGAGTATTACAATGGTAACGTCAGTCCAGGGCATTTTTCTTTGTCTCGACATTTGTAATACTGTAAGCAGGGGACTATCTCTCCACATTTCAGCTTTTCGGCTTATCCTATTTAAACTATTACCTTTATGCATAAGCGTTCGGGGGGGGGGGGGGGCAGTGGGATATGCCCTGCCAATTCAAGCCAAAATAGTGGATCCATTCGGGCAAATAAGACAGCCAAGAAAATAAATTATGCCCTTTTTGCGGGCCAAAATTCGGGCGTCTTGGTTCAAAATTCTGGCAAAGATTATCCCTGCCTCCCAGAAATATTGACCCTCGAACGCCTTTGCCTTTATGTCTTCTTGCGTTCCCCTTTCTGCAGATTATGCAACCTTCCTTTGGTATATTTTCTGTGACTCATATCTTTATTACCAGTTATACCTACAATTGTATATTGTATCTTTTCTACATTTCACTGTTCTTTTGTGTTTAAACAGCTTACAGTGCTTACAAGGCGAACGGTTCACTACCAAGCAGAATGACCACAAACTTTGCGATCTATCTCCGAGTTTGTCCGAACAACATACCGAACATATCGCTGTATCCGGCATACTGGATTATGGACGAAGCTTCATCGATGTGTACTCCAGAAACGGATCTGATTCAAAAGAGAAATTCAAATTTAATAACTCGAGAGAATTTGAAAGTGATTCAGGTTGGAATGAGCGGTTTCTTTCCTTCTTTGGCAGTCAATTATTGACCACTGTTAATGATAAAATAGAAATATTGGACGTTGGAAACGGAACTAAGGCGTTACTATCCAGTAGAGTGGGTCGTAGGATTACGTGTATCGCTACCGGGCAGAACAAAATAGTTTTAGGCTTATTTAGATCAAAAAAGATGATCGTCTTAAACAATGATCTCCAAAAAACGAATGAAATCATGATAGAGGGAGTTAAAGATAACGACTTTCCATTAGATTTACAAGTCGGGACACAAACTGTATTTATATGCACATTGGGTGGCGATGTTTTATCAGTGAGAGAGGATACCGGCCGCCTTTTATCAAGGTACAGAGATACTACAGGAAAGGACAGCTATGCAGTCAGTACAGCAGTTAGTGAGATTCTGAGCTTGTTTGCTGTCCTGTGGAGTCGATATCGAATTATTATTTATTCTTTGACTGATGGGATGTCCTTTTTGGTTTTTGATGTCGATTCTCGTGTCTCCAGAATTAGAATTTCAGACAGTGACAGAATGATAATAACAGGAAGCAGAGATACTGGTAAAATAAAGATGTATGGATTGGTAAGTACATTGGCATATGAAGAAGTTCTGGCCAGATAGCTTAACATCGAACATTATGTAATTACGAATCATTGCAAAATGGAACACAGCCTAGTGATGAGCGACTCGAGAAGTATGCCTAATAGTATTTTCCTAATTTAAAATAGGAAACAAAATGTGCATTTTCAAACTTGATGAAAAGCTCTTGTGCAAAGTTAAAAGAAATTTAAATCAGAGCCGAGAAAGCCCTCAAAGTACTGTGCCTTTGAGGCATCGATATGTCTAGCTGTGGTAAACTAATAAAAACAGAACTGTTTTGCTATTGGGTCTTGCTGGTACTTTGATGTTTGAATCATATGGTATCAAATATCATTATTACGAAGTTTCATTCTAGTCTGCTTTGAACCTCTTGCAAATAAACATAAATAATAAGATGTACTCGATGGTAATAAATGAAATGTTATGCATAGAATACCTAGTAGGTGATGTGATAAATATATGCAGTACCATGAAGACATATAGAAAAAATGTTTAAAATGTATTGGCCCATATAACTAATCGGACGCAATGAAATGTTATGACAGAAACATCCTACTGAGTACTCTGTGGAAGTGTATAGTATTACATGTATTAGACCTACCATACAGCAAAAGTTCTTGTAGGCCTATATGATGAGCTAAACATTCCTGAACACATAAATTAATGTTTGAAGCAAAATGCTTTCACATACCATGAAACGTGATGCAGTTTTCATGTTATGAAGTCAGAGGGCATCTTGCCCTTTGCAAACAACGACCCATGGGTTAAGCCAAGAATTGCCGAAATGGGTGCCAAGCTCGTGGGGGCAACAAGCAAAAGCCCGACAAAGTTGACGGGTTACCGGAAGGATCACGAGAGCAAGTTTTTATCAGCGTTCGAAAATTCTGGGTTTGTGTTGGAGAAAATCCGAATACGTTGATTGCTTCTTGAAAAAAGTAGAACTCGTAGGGTCTTACTACGGGAAATTTAAAAATATAGGTTTCTGTGAAAGAAATTGAAAATTTGGGGGGTTATTGAAGAATGTTTTTCCCCGACAGCAAAATCATGTGAACTGTCGGGGCAACTGTTTGCCTTCGGAGATACATGCATAGTCGTACCCACTAATGCTCCCTGACAAATATGAGCATTCCTCCTACCGGGGGTTGTCAATTCAGGATACAGGGTACACTAATTAAAATTGGACTGACTGCATTTCCTTCTAAGTGCGTTACTTTGTAAAAGATTAAGGAACCACATATAGAAATATTGGCTATCACGATTCGATTTCTCGCAATGGTTTGTTATCAGGAATTGCTTAATTTTTGATTCCTTGGCAAAGGCAAAAAAAAATCTATGCAATCACGCGTGCGATTGTATGTGTGTGCGTGTGCGTATGTAAAAGATGTAAATCGGGGACATGATCGTTTTTTTCCCGGGCAAGTGTGGATACATCTGCAAGTGGGGATATCCCCAATTCCCGAATGCAAAATTTGCCATGAAATTGGATTTTGCACCTTTCAAAGATGTGCCCCAGTAAGTTTGAAGCATTTCGGTGTTTTCCCTATTTCCCATGTTGTGAACCTGTCATTAGGAAACACAACGTGTGATGGTGCATGGGTGTGTGTATGCGTGTAGTACATGTAAGTCGGTGACATGAGCGTTTTTCCCCTAGTCAGGTGTGGATACACCCCATGCAAATGGGGATATCCACATTTTCACTGTTAAAAACATATGTCCCCGATTGACACCTTTTACATGTATGTGTGTGTATGTGTATTTGTGACCTTTGGCTTGTAAACACGATACCTCAAGATAGAAAAAATAAATAATTTTCGTACTTGGTATATAAAATTATTATATTGAGAGAAAGATCCCTATTGTTTTGGTGGAAGGTCAAAGGTCACGTGAGGTCACCAGAAGTCAGAAACCGAAAACTTTGTGAACGCGATATCTCTAGGAAGGAAGCATGGATGTTTTTTCATACTTAACAGGTGGATGCGTCATAGTCAAAAGGTGAACCCTATTGATTTTGGTAAAGGTCAAAGGTTATCTGAGGT
This sequence comes from Holothuria leucospilota, assembly GCA_029531755.1. Lineage (NCBI taxonomy): Eukaryota > Metazoa > Echinodermata > Holothuroidea > Aspidochirotida > Holothuriidae > Holothuria > Holothuria leucospilota. The sequence continues at coordinate 4,591,259 of CM055979.1, read as the reverse complement.
CGCCGGAGGTGAAAATACGAATTTCTATAAAACTGCTTGTAAACACGATATCTCAAGATAGCAACTGTACACACACCTCGCAACAGCCTGGGCCGCGAAAAGCTTTCGAGCCTAGGCCTGGGCTGCCTACACACACCACACCCACCCTCACCTTTTTCTACATCTTCCGCACCCCCTTACCTCATACATCACAACAAACGTCACCTTACATGGCACCTTCACTGACTGCTCGTTACCTTTGTCAAAACCAGCTCATTTAACTTTGTCTCTCCCCTCCACCCCTGTTTTCCGGAACTGGTACGCCAAATTGCCCCCTTAATTTTTCTCCAAATTTTCCAAATTTCATCATTAAACAAGTACCACCCGCCTCCTTCGTACAAAGTATTCTTTACATCTCCCTGGTTCCAACCCGCCCATAAAGTCCTGCGGGACTAGGTGGGGTTAGGTCAAATAGATAGATAGACTTAATGATAATGAAAGAGACAACTGTATTGTGTTCAGTGGATGACAATGTTCAGTTAAGGTCATCAGAGGTCAAAAACGGAGAACTTTGAAGTAACACGATATTTTAAGACAGGGATGATGGATCTTTTTTATATTTGGTGTATAGATGTGTTACTTTAAGAGAAAGAGAACCCCTCGGGTCCGTTGGAGTTCGAAGGTCATCTGAGGTCATCAGAGGTGAAACTACGAAAACCTCGTAATTTAAATAGACAGCCGGCGGTACTTCCATACTGTGTCCGGCGTTTGGTTATAAGGGAAACGTTAAGGTTGAATTTTGTACCATTCCAAAGGTAAAATTCTAGAGAAAAACATTTATTTTTTTCACAAGCATAACTATTACAGTAATAATTCTTTTTTGAATTACATAATTATGAAAACGTGTAAACGATGCTGTGACTATAGGATGATTAGAAATACCATATGCTAAACGAGTTCTTTGATGGCGTAGTGGATTAATGCTCGGTTTCTCACGCAGACGTTCCCGGGTACTATTACCATCTAGGATATGTTATTTTTTAATTTTTTGTTAGTCACTTTTTGGTAGGTTCAATGGTCATATAAGGTCAGCAGAGGGCAAGATGTGAAAACACAACTCAAGAATGAGAAAGCCAAGAAGTGTAAATATGAGAGATTAACCAAGTCAGTGCAAAAATCATTCCCTTTTAGCAAGGAATCACTAAGCCTCTGTGCTTTCTGGTTTTGTTAAACATGTTGATACTAACGGAGTTCTTTTAAATCACCAAGCTTATCCATTAATGTACAATGGAGACATTTTTAGTGGGCAAAACATGTCGGTGTGTTTAGCTATGATACACTATCCGTTTGTCCTGTCGGGTATGTAAGTATTATTCATCTGAGTAAAAGAAAGAACAGAAGCAAGGTCAGCAGTGCTCCTTTTGTGTTTGTAGACAAGGTTTCTCAGCTGGGATTTTCAGATGTTATTTAAATTGGTAATTCTCATGTGTAAGGATAAAAATACCACTTACAAACACTTACAAATTTCCAGGAACTACTATTCAGTTTTGAAGGACTAAAGAAGACTTTGGCTCACGCAGTATCACGTATTGAGGTCGAACAGCTCATGCAATATTGCGGAGTTAAGGAAGAGGAAATTATGGCGAAAATGAGAGACAATGAAGAGGAGTCTGGTGAAGTTAGTGAACGAAAGAGGATGGAGTGTCTTCTCACCATCATTGAAGAGAAGGGACGTATAAATCCTTACAAAATCAGTTACCTGAAAGTCGCAGTGTCTTCTCTTGAGAATGATGGCATTTCTTCCGATCTAGAGGGACCCTTGGAAGGATACTCACTCCATTGCAGTAAGCATTCAGAAATTATTTCCTATGACTAGCATAAAATTTAAATGTCAAAGGAGACCTACAGACCTGTAAGATGCCTTTATGTGATATGCGCTGACATACACTGGTTATTTTTGAATAGGAAGGTAGATCTTAAAGGCAGAAACTGAGTGTGCATTTCCTAACAGAAACATACAGCCTAAAGCTTGTTGAACAGGAACAGGTGATCGAAAATTTTAAAGAAATAAATCATAGTCAAGTGCACGCAGACTTCATTAGGCCTGTTAAAGTAATTCATATATATATATATATATATATATATATATATATATATATATATATATATATATATATATATATAGTTCAAGAAAAGTAGCATTACACCAGTAACAAACAAATAGCATAAACAGAAAATGGTGAAACATATTTAAATTTTCGGGCCACGCAGGGCCCTTCATCAGTTTCGACGAAAGGCAACTTAACAACAGTGTACTAAAGAACACGAAAACACCGTAAATAGCCGAAGAGAAGCAACTTTAAGAGAGAGAGCTGAAAGCGATTACAATTGAAGCGTAACAATAACACAATGGCTATCTGGAATTAACACGTGATTTACGAACTTGGACATGAAACCTATCATTGATGTTTAGGCCTTTTGGAAAGACAGTGTCAAGCCTCAAAATCCAGCTTGTTTCTTTATCTCGTAGGCCGTGTTCGCTGTCAAGGACTTCTAAAATAGTGAAATTGAATTCGTTTGGGGAATGAATGGAAAGGTGCTCATACAAACGCCAGCAATCATTGCGTTGCCTAGTAGCTATATATGTATATATATATATATATATATATATATATATATATATATATATATATATATATATATATATATATATATATATATATATATATATATATATATAACGCTAATTCCTACTGTACGGGGAAATCGATATATCGCGGTTTCGTTAAGGCGAAGAAAAAAACAATAAAATACATTAAACAATATTTCCCCTTTAGGAAACCAGATATACAACAACACTTTTTCAATGGCCCACCATCCGTACGTGTTAAAAGATACGGATACGTAACTTGGTCTACATTGAAGTAATAGCATGTAAATAATGTGGTGAAACGGACATTACCATCCGTTTACGTATTCCTATATAAAAAGCGTGTGATTTTGCAAAGTCGACCTGATTTTTTCCCCTTTTATACGATTTCCCCTTTTAGGCACGTTTTTTCATACAATATTTCCCCCTAATCCCAAATTAGCAATATATTATATATATATAAATATATATATATAGATATATATATATATATATATATATATATATATATATAACGCTAATTCCCACCATCAGGGGAAATTGTTATATCTGCTTGTACATAGGGCGAAAAAATGATAATAAAATACATAAGAAATAAATTCGCCCTAACGTCTAAAAATATAATTAACGTTATTTTAATGGACAGCCATCCGTTCGTGTTAACAGCTAGGTGTCCGTAAATTTGACAACTTTGAAGTAATGGCATCTAGTTTGTAAATCTAAGAGGGCGCCCTTGTGAGTTTACGTATTCCTATAGAAAAAGTGTGTGGAAACGTTATGGCGAAACTTATACTTCACCCGAAAATTTTTTTCCCCTTAAGGTCGACTTTTCAACAACAACTTTCCCCCTAAGTGCCGAATTAGAGAAATATATATATATATATATATATATATATATATATATATATATATATATATATATATATATATATATATATAACACGCTAATTCCCACCTTAAGGGGAAATTGTTATATCTGCTTTTACATAGGGCGAAAAAAAGATAATAAGATACATAAGAAATAAATTCGCCCTAACGTCTAAACAAATAATTAACGTTATTTCAATGGCCAGCCATGAAGTAATGGCATCTAGTTTGTAAATCTAAGAGGGCGCCCTTGTAAGTTTACGTATTCCTATAGAAAAAGTGTGTGGAAACGTAAAGCGAAACTTATATTTCACCCGAAAATTTTTTCCCCTTAAGGTCGACTTTTCAACAACAACTTTCCCCTAACTGCCGAATTAGAGAAATTATATATATATATATATATATATATATATATATATATATATATATATATATATATACATATATATATATATATATATATACATCTATATATTGATGTTTATATATATATATTTATATATATATATATATATAATACTCCAGTAGCCTATATGGTGTATCACGTCTTTCGTGTACAAACCAAGAACCTTTTATAATTACCTCAACCCAAGTAGTAAAATTCTTCCAACCAAGTGTACTTCTTACCCCTCCTCCAATTTCGGAGAAACACTTCATATGTTTAGAGTACCTTTCAGACAAAGCAACGAATAACAGTAGGTACAGACTTAAGTTGCTCTCTGGGCCATATACACAAATCTGTGACGAACCAATCGGTGATGCTACAACCTGAATTTAAGTCAATCACAGTGCAGTCACCAATTGTATTTAGGACTATAGAGATATTTCTAAATATGTTTGAGGGATGCCACAAACCCTTTAAAGGAGATATGGCACCCCAAACCAGGGAGTTGCTAGCAACCTTCTTCCTTAAAATAGACCTAGAGTTCAAAGTACAAGTGATAACTGCACTTTGATTGACATTCTTTCAAACAATATAGTTTTACTCTGGTTGGCCAACAATAAACGCACTATGTTTACAATATCTAACCGACAATTTTGACGGTGACGTTTGACAAATTTGAGGTATCTAACCGACAATTTTGACGGTGACATTTGACAAATTTGAGGTTGACTGTAGCTTGTGGCTACTATTCAGTGAACGTGTGAGCATTTTAATTACAAAAGTTCATTGAATTAGCTTTTCCCTCTTTCTTCATTTACAAGTATTGGGCGTTAAAGTTAAATACAAGGATCTTACGCCAGAGAAGATAACTGGAAAGACGAGCTGGGAGGAACATCAACTGAGCTTGGAACTGGACAATTTACGCAAAAATATAAAGGTGAGTGTTGAACCTCGTTACGCATTACAGGTCAATAGCTATGAAATTATACGAAACAAATGAACTTAACTTAAGTCATTTCGTACTTTGACAAGAGCCCAAAAGGTGTGTTATAGTTTTGAGCACGTTAAGGGATAATAACACACAGTTGATAAGAGTATTTTGAAAGCTCTTTAGCACTTATGGTCTGGACAAGAAAAAGCAGAGCAACCCAAGGAGCTTCATGAATCATATCTCATCGCTAGCACACATGGCATTAAATGTGATAAGAGTAACAAATATCGATTCGCATCAACAGTGAAAATAATACATTTGGAAAAAAGAGTTCTACACCTGTGACGTTTACTACCAAGGGTTTACTAGACACAAATTCGCACCTTAAGACATCTTTTCAGCAAGCTTACCCTAGGCGGGGAGTTGTTATTCGGAAGGAGGTTTAACGGAAAGTTTAATTTATGCTAATACGCTACGATCCACTAAATCCAAAGGAGATTATTTATGATAAGCTACTTATTCCGTTGATAGGAAATCCTTTCTTTTATTCGTTCACTTCAATGTGACATCGATATGTTAACAACATCATTCAGGTCTAGTAATCCTATCACAATTGGCTTACCCTGGACAATGCTTTGACGAGTAGGTTTACGCCGCCTCCAATTTAGGGGCAGGTGTTACAAAACTCGAAACGACTGTTTCATTGAAAGAAACCAATGAGGTCTACCCCTTCCTACAGAACGGAACTAATGCAAATGAGCTGCAGAGGCACAAGTCTACATTTTGCCACATCAATCTGGAAAGTTTCCGGAAGTTTCCTGAAATAACCGGGTATACAATCAGATTCAGATTTTTACATAAATCCTTACTGGTAAACTCTGATCCGAGTCACCGAGCGTCCAAAGATGCAATATTTTTTAATTTTCCAGCTACTGGCAATACTATGGCAGTAGCGACAAACCCCCAGTTTTACTGTTGATGTAGCAGACGACAAATCCCTTTTGTATGAATTACGTAATCCAGTGTAAGTCTTATAGAAATGTCAAGAAGGATACAAGAGACAGATTACTCAGTGACCTTGACGGTGTAAACTTCACTTCAAAGCGATGTATCTCCTTCCAAATACCAACTCCCTGGCCTAGGGTATCTTATCATTAAGTTTTAAGAGGATTGGCCCAGGACACTGGGAGGAGTTAGTGACCCAAAATTTTGCTTAAAAATGTGTATTTTTCCCTTGCATCACGTGACGTTAACATCGGTTGCTATGGCAACCATATATTTTGGTAGTCCCAGATATGTTTATTACATGTGTCAAGTTTCATGTCAAGTTTCATGTCACCCGTATGCTTCCTCATACAAAGAAAGTGATATTCACAAAATTGGACCTTTCTTCTCTTGGACATTTCACAGTAAAATGGACATGGAAGATGAAATCTGAAGTGACTGATTTCTACAAAAGCTTAATAAATTTCGAAAAGACACATGATGGACTATTAGAAAACTGAATCATTGTGTCATTTTAATGGAATTTAGTGTCACGGACGGGCAGTGGCGTAGCTAGGGTTTATGGCGCACGGGGCAAGAAACGAAATTGGCGCCCTAGCCCCATCTTCGGGGGAATCTAAATTGTGAAAAAACGCGCGAAGCGTGTGAATTTTTTGGGGGTAAGCCTATACTAAAAAGAATTTAAACTTATTTAAAGCTTATATATAGGTCAATTGTCCTGGCAGTTGGGCCCTATCGGGCACAACTAACATTGCAGCCTACTTCCCTCCTCGAGTCACTAGCCGTACCGCACGACAGACACAAAAGAACATTAACTAAGTTTAGCGAAATGAGATGAAATTCCCGATATTAACATAAATGCATGTATTCTACTTATTAGGTTGCTTGAAAAGATGGTAAGGGTTGGTGCTAAATTTAGCTATAATTAACGGAACTAAGAAAGAGTGGGTAAAGCGTACCGAAAATCGTAAAGGGCGCGAAGCGCCAGAAATTTTTTAGTAGGCTTACACTAAAAAAGTACGCAATCATTATGAACAAAAACAAAATAAATAAAGTGACAGGACTTATGCTATTTAGCCTTGTAGATTGGAACTATAGGAGGAGCCGGAGTGAATCTACAGCGCTCGTAACGAGCCGAAAATTTTTGGTTCTTACTAGACAAAATGTCCTCTTGAGAGCAGAAACAGGTAAACCGTTGGGTAAGTCGCCGTCCACACCGGGCGGATGTACCGAAAAGATCAGCAAATGTACCGACAGACCATCCCAGGAAGACACGAACGACAAGTGGGGGGGGGGTGGGGTGGGGGCGACCTCCCCCTACCCCATTCATTTACGACGCCACTGAAGACGGTCTTCTTCGGTCGCATGAACCCCTGCCAGATTCAGACAATAATTGTCGCAATTTACAAAGATTATTTTATCATTCATTTGACGGATTCTCTCCTGTACCCAAGATATATGGCCAGACATGACAGCAGCATTGTCTTAACACTGTGATCGACAATCAGCTGTAGGCATTTTATCATTTTCTAACTGATTGCATATCAAATTTATTGTGCTTGCAGCATCTTTCTTTTCCATTCGGGTAAGGCCTAGAAAGGTTTCCTTAACTGCTACAGTTTTTTTTCTTATAGTCTACGTCGACATTACGAACGATTTCAGACATCTGTTTTCTATGGGCGCAATCTGGGGTAGAATCAAACATCAGACCATTGTATTTGGCTGCCTTTATCTTTCCCAACAAACTATTGCGAACGCTGGTGGCTAAAAGTTGTATGAATTCTTTCTGAATTGATGGCGAGAGATACGATACGCATCCTGAGTTTCTCTTCCCATAGTCCAAATGATTTCGTATCACCGGATCGATGGATTGTTGCCAATTTATGCGTTTATTCGCCCCTTCTCTTGTTTAGATTGGCATTTACCTGTGTCAATATTACTCAATTATTTTATTAAAAGATGAAATTGCTATATCAATATCATGCTCATGGCAAATAGTAGGTCCAACATTTTTTAAGTGATCTCGATTTTGCGCCCCCTAGACGTGGTGCCCGGGGCAACTTGCCCCCCTTGCCCCCTAGCTACGCTACTGCGGACGGGACAATAGATTTTTAGCTGTACTTTGCAAAACTGAGTTAAAAAGTATTTAAAGGCAGTAGTTGAATTTTCCGTGGCATTTAACCGAATATGTGAATGAATAACTTTTTTGTCTCAGCGTTCATGAGTTAATATTTAATAATTAGTAATAAATATAAGATTGTTTCGTCTGTGACATTTTTAATAAATTTTTAGCTTTTTGTATGGCACAACTACATGTTAACTGTATTTCAAAGATTCTCCTACTTTTTATCGGTATGCATCAGTGACAGAAGAAACAAATGCAAAAATACTTTTTATTTGCCCTGAAAGAACATTGTCCCGTCCGTGTAATTATGCCACTGACAGGAAGGAAACAACTCTCATTATATCACTTTTTCAGTAATTGAAATGGCTAAAATGTGGATAAAATAATTTAAATGTGTGCACGAGATATACTTACATAGTGTATGACGTTAATATGATGTTACTTCTTTTAATGAATTGGATAAGAACAAATTTATTGAAAATGCTATTTGAAATTACCCCAAAATTTACAATTTTCATTAATATAGTTGACATCTTCAAGATAAATGTGGCAGCAAATTAACCTTTTCTCATTATCTACATTTCATTGTGTCCGATGAGAAACAAAACTATTTTCAAAGTACTTGTATTAGCATTATAAAGCCATGGAGTTAACAATATTAATTATGTTACGGACGGGACATGTGCACTAGGAAAAATCCCAAAGTCTGTCGTATACTGTAAACAAACATTATTGTGAAACTTTTGAAAAAAAAAAAAGTATGTATGGTATGTCATCAAAGAATGAGTTAAACAAAGAAGGGCTAATGTTAGACAAAAATAAACTAAAATGGTAAGGAATAATACGCATGGAAGCAATGTTTGTCCGTCCGTGACATTTTCACATGTCCCGTTCGTGACGCAAGTTATTTTACGTTAATGAGTATTTAGTTGGACGTGTATCACTTTTTGTTAAAATAGTGGTGGCAGCTCGAAGGCCGGTGACGTTGACTGGTTACTCTTATCCCTCTGGGTACTTTATAAGTAATGTAAGTTCAGAGAGATAAAACATGAACACCTAAAAATTGCATGTCTATTTGCTGTCCCGTTCGTGGCGCGTACCTAATTCAGTTATGAAATTCACAAAGAAAAAAATTCTGCAGCCACGGTGCAACGCCATATATACAAAGAGTTGCCACAACTGAAATTCGGGCGCCATTTTTGGGCCAATGATACTCTGTGGTACAGACTGTGTTCATTGTGTAGTGTCTACGCTGCTCCCCATTTGACTTTTGATCCCGGGAGGTCTGAGACCTTGACCGTGGTGCGTTGATTAAAAAGTACCATTCCTGTGTAACATGAACACGTAATAAAGGAAAGGGAGAGAGCGATAGATTTGAAGGGAAGGTTAGAAGGGGGAGGGGGTTTTTTTGAAAAATCTTAACATTTCTTTTCTATTTTCATAACTCAGAGAGCATGACAACGGATTAAACATGTCTAATAAAGTCAAGAGAAAGTATCGAAAAGAAGAATTCCGCTTTTGTGTGTACATGGGGAGGGGGCGGCAGACATGTAGCTTGAAACCCTGATATGAAAGATATGGCACTTCAAGGTGCATTTTTAATACAGGTAAATTATTCATACGTCTCTGGCAATTGATTTGATCAAATGAAGGAAAGGGCATATTCCACACGGAGAACACTGCCCCTTTCCCTCTCACTGTACGAGCTTAGGTTAAGGAGTAGGACTCAGAACTGAATTAAATTACAAGCTTGTGAAATATTAGGCTACACCGAGCCCTCATATTCCATTTAAGGAAACTAGAAAAAAGGGGGAAAGTCCCTTCCCTTAGAAAAAAAAATGTGTGGCAAAAGTCCCAATACCACACTGGAAAAACCGTGTCATACTGTGTAAAACTATGGTTGGGTGTGAAAAAAAGTGAGTTTTATGTGATTATTTGTAGGGCAATGTGTGCTTTAATAAAAATTTGACCCACTTTTTAAGGTGCCATGCTTTTACCTGCATTACCGCAGTTTGCCGCATGTGACAAAGAGTAGAGAACCAAATACAATTTTACAAAGGCAAACGTGGCAAAGTGGGGTAAAGTAGAATATTTTGTGTCAAATTGGTTCCAGTCCCACATGTGTAACCACTCATTACCTCACTTTTCCAGTTATGTATTTTCCTATGCCCTGCCACATGTGATTATGCATGTTCACATGTGGCATGCCCCACATTTTTTTGTAAGGGTTGTAAAGGGAAAATCTAGGATGCCTCCCTCTCCATCTGATAACACCCATATCCAAAGACAACACCAGGGCTTATCTTGTGCGGTACGTACTTACAGAGATATTAGTAAAGTAAGGGTAGGCGGTGTCACCATCTCACGTCACATGGGTTGTCGGCGGACCTCACACATTTGAAGGAAAGGCCCGAAATCATCAACTGCGATTTCATACGAAAGACTTGAGTGACATTGTAGATTATGTGCCCGGGGAGTTGATCATATGTGTTTGGTTGCTATGACTACACTAAGCTGCCCACTTTATAAAGATAAGGGCATCTTGTATGATACTTATAGAGAAATTATGGCTCAGAAATTCCCCTTCACCCATACTTTTCTCCGAATAATAAAGAAATCGCAATATTTGGTCAGTTGGGGATCCGCAATTTCATACTCATTCTGGCTGTCTGATTTGCGAGTCGGGATCTTTCTTTGTACTACTCAGTACTGAGGCATATGACTGTAGATTTCCATGAAGATGGGAGCATCTTGTGGCACTTTCCGGACATTCCAGTGTTGTATGGCTTTGGCACTGCTAAGAAACAAGGTTGTGCCTAACATGGGATTTACTAACATTTATGTATTCGCAATCACCATACTGACTCACACAGATAATATGATATGAAACACCCATTTACTCATGATGATGGTAAAAGAAAATACAATCAGCCTAAGCCTGAGAGTGTAAGAGTAGAAAACAAGAATAAGCTGTAAATTTATGTTTACAGCCTCAGTTGATTTTATAAGTTTCTTCTTGATAGACCCATATAGTAGTAATGCAGCTTCATGTAGCTGTAGCCAATCATGGCTTTGGACTTGTCAAAGGTTCTATGAAATGTGGTGGTGGTGGTGGTGTTGGTGGTGGCGGCGGTGGCGGTGAAGGGGAATGATATCAGGGCTGTGGCCAAGTCCACCAAGCTTGAGTTCAAGTCCGAGCCCAAGACCATAAGTTCAAGTCCAAGTCCAAGTCCAATGGTCTCGAGTCCAAGTCCAAAATTTTAAAACAAGTTAATTACAGTAGTGAATAGGGAAGCCTGTAGGCAAAGGGTACAGTAGGCTAGGTGAAAAATCAGTATAACTATAAGGATAGGCCTACACTGTTATGCTGCGTTAGCATGCAGCGTAGACCCCCTTCAATATAGTAATATCATATAACAAAATTACTGTGACCAATTAGCCCATCCCTCCGATATGAATTTAAGTGGACAATTGGGTACAGTAGCCAAACAACAAATTATACGAGGGTGGAAAATTCACTTCTGGTTTGGATTTTCATTTCCAATTTGGCCAGGAGCCTACTCCACAGCGCTAGTGATAATGGGGATTGAATTATACATGTGCACGCAAGTACCAGAAACACTGAAGGTTATGATATTATTCACAGGTCTAACCCAGGCAACATTTGTAGCCTGTTCAAGAGAAACTTACTGTAGTAACGTGTTGGTCCCCCCTAAAAAGTCACAAATATGTATAGTTACCAGCAACCTCACCCCTCCCTCCTCATTTCCTCACAAAGACAGACACACATACAAATAAAAGAGTCAGCATTAACACACTTTTTTGAGCCTACCAAAGCATTATCATAGTGTTGTATGCGCATGCATGCAATTGCTTCCTGATTTGCTTCCATACTGTATCACAAACCAAATTAAATTGGTTGTGAAGATTAAGAAAAAAGATTAAGATTAACTGAGAAAATTTCTTGAAACTAATATCTTTCCATAGTACAGGTATCAGGCTCCTCTTACTCTCATACCTGCAGGACAGTAGGCCTATATACTGTAGGTCGTATCAAAGAAAATTAGGCCCTAGTACATGATGAATGCTGTTGCGTTTGGGAGAATTATGAAATAAAAAAATAATGTGATAAAGAAAAGGCTGGACTTAATGGACTCGACTTCGAGTCCAAGCCAAAGTCCGAGTCCAGAGAGCCCAAGTCAAAGTCAGTCCGAGTCCAGAGAGCCCGAGTCCAAGTCTAAGTCCGAGTAAAATAACGGATTTAAGTCCGGACTCGAGTCCTCCCTGGATAAAAGTGAGGAAATGCACCGGGATATTTGTCCTCGTGCTTTTACAGCGTGGGATTGTACTTTATCGAAGCACAGAACTTGTTTGTTATAGGTTCTGGTAACAGGTAATTTCAACGTGCGGAATGACAACCATGCAAAATCTTCCAAACAAACGAAATAAAACCCTCCAAGTATACTTGGGAAATGCCGAAAACTCAATTAGGTGGATGTATGGTAAAGCAAGGTGTCAGTAAAGAATCTGCAACTTGTGCATGTAATAGAAAAAAGTCAGAGATATATACTTAATAGATAAAAAGCTGAATAGGGGAACTAACTTGCCTTAACAGCAAAGGCAACCTTCAAAAAGGCGCATTAGTGGTGCGATATGTAACACATCAGTTGCTGGATGACAGCCTGTGGTTGCATACGTGAGACTCAAAAGTACCAGTGGATTTGCACCCTACGGCCAACGTTAGGCCTAAGTTGATTTTCATCGAATTTTTTGTAGTATACTACACGCGATTCTTTTGGTTTTGTGATTTGCCGGAAGTGTGTTCATGGTAAGCCCTCCATCGCTTTTAGCACACTAACTTTTCCAATACATGTATTGTTTACATGATACTCCGTTAATCGTTCTTGTATGTATAATTATTGTTGTTAAAAGAAACAAATGAAATGAAATTTCTTACCTCTTTGCGTACAGGCTCTGTTCCGGTAATTAGCATTCTCACTATGAAACATGACAATGAACATCTTTACTTTTATTTTTATACTAGTATATTTTATATTTTGTGAGAAACATTTGAATGAGGCAGTTTATGTCGGGCTGGTAAGAAGAAATAAACTTCATATGCATATGAAGTATATTTTTTCTCACCAACCGGAGAAAAACAGAACCTCATTCAAATTGTTCCTCACAAAATATATAATATAACAATATATTTTTAAATTTATTGCACATAACCATATGCCAATAACCTACTGCAGAACAACCCAGCGGTTGGTTTAGGAAACAAATACTTGCTTTGCCCACTGTTAACAACACAAACACAGTTATGAAAGAGGAGCAAGTAAGAGTCTCATACAAATAAAAATTGCCAGCAAAAAATGCACAGGAGGTTGAAATATTGGCATAGACATTTGAAAGACACAAATATGCTGGCTTTAGGTCAATGTAGCGCAGATGTATGTAGGTAACATACTAAATGTTGACGAACATTATCCTTAGTGAAGTAAGGACTTATCAAAATAACCATATACTGTTTTGACTAAATATTTTTATGTCTTGTGCTTCTGTAATCAGAGAAAAGAGGAAAGTCTCGAGGATCTACAGAGAAAACTAGAAGATGTCACGAAAAAATCCAAAGAACAGGAAACGACTTTAAGAAATGACCTGAAGAATGCCAAAGGAAAGATCATAGATCTAGAAAAACAGAGAACTGACATTGTTGCTCAAAATGAGGCATTAATGGATGAACTTGAAAAAGCAAAAATCCAATATACAAACGACAAACAAACATTAACAGATGAGCTAAAGCAAACCAAAGAATCAATAGAAGCTCTGAAAGAACAATTAAAGCAGATCACGGAGGACAGGGATAAGGTAAGAGCTGAACTCAAACAGTATCAACTATTCTCAGCCAAACAAGCAAAAAACCCGAAAGACGTCCGATCTCCAACAAAGGCAACTCTTTTAAAAAGGCAAAATGTATGTTTAATTTCTTTTTACAGATAGGATTACAAGTTAAAATGTAATCAATCTAACTGCTGGTGAAAGTTTGCTTTCCTTATTGGTTTCGATGAAAGAGAAACCTATGCAGTTGAAATAACGTGTGTATGTGTGGGTGTGTATGTGTGTATCTATGTGTTTGTGACACTTAGCTCGTTATCACGATATCTCACAAAGCGAAACTTCGACAGTTCTCTTACTTAGTATGTAAATGTCCCATATCCAGAGGAAGATCCCTATTGTTTTTGGTAGGGTCAAAGGTCATCTGAGGGCTTCAGCGGCCAAAATCTGAAAACCCTGTCAACACGATATCTCCTGATAGGTGTGTTTCCTCTTGATGCTTTATATCAACAGAAGAATCTCGTTTTTGGTGAAGGTCAAAGGTCATAAGGGGTCATAAGAGGTCATAAGAGATCAAACCCTGAAACCTTGTTAACACAGTATTTCCAGATAGGGTGCTTGGAAATTCTGCATTCTAAGCGTGTAGATGCATTTTATAAAAAGAAAGAAACCTGTTGTTTTGGTGGAGTTCAAAGGTCAATACAGAGGTTAAATGCTGAATGCATTTTATAAAGAGAAAGTTCTCTCTTGGTTTTGATGGAGGTTAAAGAACACTTGAGGTCACCAGAGGTCAAAGTCTGAAAACCTCGTTAACAGGATATCTTGAGATAGGAAGTGTGGATGCTCTCTTTACTTAGCAAGTAAAGTATTTCATCAAGACGAAGAACTGTATTGTTTCTGATGGAGGTCAAAGGTCATCTGGATTCATCGGAGGTCACTCTGGAAACCATGTTAACACAGTATCTTGAGATGTGCAGAATAGGTAATCTCCATACTAAGCATGTAGATGTATTACATAAAAAGAATTTTATTGTCTTTTGAAGGAGGTCAAAGGTCATATGAGGTCATCAGAGGTCAAATTCTGAAAACCATGTGAACAGCAAATGTTCAGGTTCGAATTATTAATATTTTGCCTACTTAGCGTGTAAATGCATTATATCAAGAAGGACACTTTTACTTTTGGTGAAGGTCAAGGGTCGTCGAAGGTCATGAGCGGTCAAAATTTGAAAACATTTTTAAGACGATATTTCAAGGTAAGAACCATAGTTATTGTTTCTTGTTAGCATGTAGATGTAGAAAATAAAGAGAAATCATCCTATTCGTTTTTTGGGACCAAAGGTCACCTGAGGTCTCCAGAGGCCCAACTCTGAAAAGCTCGTAAAAACAGTTATCTGAAGAAAAGGAGCAAGTATCATACATACTTGCCATTTTTAGCCATGAAGATACATTATATATTAGGTGAAAGTGCCCTACTGTATTAGTATTTAGATACATTATATAAAGATGAAGAATTGCATTGTCTTTAAGAAGAGGTCAAAGGTCATCTGAGGTCACTAAATGTCAACATCTTAAGAACTTCCATGGCAGTATGTTTTATGCATTGAAACTCAAAAGACTTTTACGCACCGTTTTTTTACTATATTATTACAAAATGTTGTTGTTGATTCCTTCCGAAGGGAGGCAAGGAATCTATGCAATGGTGATGCAGTGTGTGTATGTGTTTTTGTGATACTTAGCTTGTAAACACGATATCTCAAGATAGAAATGAAGGACACATTTTAGATGTGGTATATAGATTTGTCATATTAAAAGGAAGAACCTGTTGCTTTTAGTAGAGTTCAAAGGTCATTTGAGGTCACCAGAGGTAAAACTGCGAAAACCTTGTAAACTCGATATCTTAAGGTAGCAAGGATGGAGACTTTTCATATTTGGTATAAAGATTTGTCATGTTGAGAGAAAAAACCCTATTATTTTTGGTGTAGGTCAAAGGTCATTTGAGGTCACTAGAGGTAAAAACCGAAAAGCTTTTAAACATGATACATCAAGATATCAATGACGGTGACTTTTCATATTTAGTATATGGAATTGTGATGATGTAAAGATGAACTTTATTGGCTTTGGTAGTGGTCAAAGGTCATCTTAGGTCTCCGACAGTGAAAACCTTGTAAATGGCTTGTAAACACGATACTCAAGATAGCAATATCAGACACTTTTCATATTTGGTATGTAGCTTTGTCATGTTAAGTGAAAACTCTCTTGCTCTTGTGGAGGTCAAAGGTTATCTGGGGTCACCGGGGTCAAACACTGAAAACTTTCTTAACACGAAAGCTCCAGATAGGAAGCGTGAACAGATTTCATAGGTAGTAGGTAGATGCCCTATGGTCCGAGAAAGAACCCTTTTTGTGGAGGTCATAGGTCATCTGTGGTTACTAGAGGTCAAAACTCTGAGAACCTTCTGAACACGATTTCTCACGGTAGGAAGCTCGGATAAATTTCATACTTGGTACGTGAATGCCTTGGGTCCGAGGAAACACCCTTTTGTTTTGTTGGAGGTCAAAGGTCGTCTGGGGTCACCAGGGATCAAAAAGTAAATTTCCCAAGAATCCCAAGCTTGTCGTATGGAATTATCAGAGGTCTAAAGCAAACTTTCCCAAAAATTCCCAAGTTCGTCATATGACGTCACCACAGTGCAAAAAGCAAAATTTCCCCCAAAATTCCAAAATCCTCATTTTAGGGTCACCAGAGTTCAAAAAGCAGAATATCCCAAGAAATCCCAAGACCGTCATCTGGAGTCGCAAAAGGCTCAAAATACATAACTTCTCAAGCATTCCCAAGATTGTCATATGGGGTCACCAGAGTTTAAAAAGCAGAACATCCCAAGAATTCCCAAGATCGTCATCAGGGGTCACCAGAGTTTAAAAAGCAAAACATCCCAAAGAATTCCCAAGATCGTCATATGAGGTCACCAGGGGTCAAAAAGCAAAATTTCCCAAGATTGTTATATGGGGTCACCAAAGGTCAAAACAAAATTTTCCAAGAATTTCCAAGTTCTAAGATCCATTGGAGGTCGAATCCCTTTCAAGAAACTACGTTGTTTATCTTTTTATATTTGGTTGGGTTCAAAGGTCATGTGAGTTCAGCAAAGGTCAAACTGTTAAAACATCGTAAAATGATATAGTCAAGAAAGATAAATTTGAGAGATAAACCTCAGTGCAACAAGGCATCCCCATTCGGCAAGGAATCACTAAGCCTTTTGGCTTTCTGGTTGTTTTTGTTTTCAGAAAAGGTCATTTCAGGTCAAAGTGTAAAAACCTTGTTAGCACAATATTTCAAGAAGATAACATAGCAATTCCTCAAGCAAGGTGGGGGAATGTATGGCATTGGTCAAGCAATGGAGTGGGGAAAACAAGCCAGTGAGTCACAACTGGAAAAATGGTCGTGGTCGGCATGAGGCGTAAACCAATTGGTTAGAAACTGAGCCCTAAAACCTCATCAAACTCTAACTTTATGTAGCTTTCGTATTTGTGGCTTGCCAGTATGCTGCGCACTTACAAGTGCTTTACTCGAGTTATTGATAGTGAACATTAATTATCCACTACTTTAGAACTGCAGCATAAATTCCCGTTTGTTATGCAGATCTTTCTTATTATTTAGCATAAATGCATGCAAAATGATTACCACGGTATCTAAACGGTAATTATCCTTACTATTTTATGAGGTAGCTGCACATTATTGACATATAAAACGGCAGAACAATTAATTCTTAACGATTATTCACAAAATGATTGATCCTAGTAATCTAGCTGTTACCGTTTTTGTGGCAGTCGTTGAATCATATATGAATACAGCAGAAAACTTAACTTAAATACCCCCCGCCCATTAGTGCATTCTGTATACTTCTATGAGCCTGATTACGCCGAAAGTAATATAAAAGGGCGCTTTTTAAAATTTTGCTTTATCCATGCATGTGTGAAAATCAGCATGTCCTTTCTCTACTTCCTGGGAAGTGGTTTAAAAGAAACGTCGGCTTCTGTTTGTCATTTAAAATATTGGTTCTTATAGAAACTGTATGGTATCAAAATTAAACGCTTATGTGGCGGTGAGCGCTATCTTACAGCAGTGTTCTTGAAAATATTCAAATTATAAAGAATGCATTCATTTATAAAGAATACATTCGTCCAGTCCATATGAGAACTTTCATTTACTAGGGAACATTATTAGGCAAAATGTCAAGACACATTGTGTAAGCTTTACCTTTCTGTTACCTCTAATGGCTTAAAACTATAGAAAAGTAAACAAAAATAAGATCAGAGCTTAAGGATGAGCCAATAATTACACTCCGATACATTTCCGTATTATTTCACCGATATTATTTTATGACGATACGGTTCCCCGTGTCTTGCAGCTTCCAGAAGAATCAAATCAATTAAGACAGCATGTTCTGAAGAATTTTTTGGATGTGTCAGTGGAATTAATAGGATTTTTGATTCCTTGCTGAAGGCAGAAGGAATCTATACGATGACGATGTTGTGTTTGTGTGAATATGTGTATGCATGTGATACTTTGCTTGTAAGGACCATATATAAAGAACGGTAGCTGTATGAGATCTCATACTTGTATGGTATGTAGATACTCCATATTTAGTAGAGGATTCCTTTTTTTCTTGTGCAGGTCAAAGGTTATTTGGGTCACCAGAGGTCAAACTGTGAAAACCATAAAAGTTCTTGCAAGTACCATGTCTCTAGCAGGAAAGTTTAAATTTCTATCGTACATGAGATGAGGATATCCTACATCGAGCGAATGATTTCTATCACTTTTGGTGTAAAGGTCATTTAGGGTTACCGGAGGTCATACTTTGGAAACCTTGAGAATTACATGTAAACCCAATATATGAGCTAGCTAGCAGTGTGGGGCCTTATTTTATTACATGCAGATATGCTTTTTATTGAGTAGACAATCGCCGTTGTTGTTAAGGTCAAAGGTCAGTTGAGGTCACTGTAAGATAAACTGTAAAAATCTTGTAAATGTGATCGATGTCTTTAGAAGGGAAATGTGTATAAATCTCATACTTTAAAGGTTGGCACTCAGTATCGAGCTTATAGTCTGCTCATTATTCCGTGAAAGCCAAAGGTCATTTGTGATGGCTAGAGGTAACAATGAAAATCATCTACACGATATTTCAAAGAAAAACTATATTTATTAGAGGATTTCATTCATAAGTTGAGGCAAGGCAAAGGAAACATCACACAAGATTAGTTAGAGTTATGTTGTTAATATTGCGTATGAAGACCCGGAGATTGACGGAAGGAGGAAACATGAAGATGGAAAAGCATTCCAGAGCAATTGCGTTCTAATTAGGAGAGATGATGTATGAGAGACAGTGGGAGTGGAAGTGGTCCAAATAGTATATTTGTGATTCGATGTTGTTGAGCCAGTCAAACCGTGGTGGCATGAAAGACTTCAGTTCCACAGTACAATGTCCAAAGAAGTAATGACCGAAGTTGGAAAGGGTAGCAACGCATCACAATGGGCAAGGGTTTGGAGGTGTCGAATGTGAGATTCATCACCAATAAGTCGGATGGCTTTGGACTGAACCTTATCAAGAACATAGAGGGGAAACATCCCCATATCATATGGGGGGGGGGGGGGAGGATATGTGAGAGCAATGCTCCATTTGGGGCAAATCTGAGCCTCATAAAGTTTCAAAAAATGCTCAGGGTCAAAAACTCACGGGCAGGAAAAGAAAGCCAAGTTTCTGAAAGGCACGTTTAGAAATATCTGCAATATGAGTGTTACAGCTCAGATCACAAGTTATGCAAATCTCAAGTTGGAAAATAAAAATAGAAACTTGGAGTTCGGTACTATTCAGTGAAACTAATGGGAGGGTACTAGATTGTATCCGGGTGATGATAAGCTGCTCCATCTTCTTGAGTTATAAGCTACAAGGTTGTCGAAACCCAGTGAGCTACAGCAGAGATACTTTGGTTGAGAAAAGTGGAAGCATGTGGACGATGTAATGCTAGGAAATGACTCAGTGGAAGATGGGTGATTCTTGAAGCTAGTTGATATATTAGCATCATATGCAAAAGAAAATACTTTACAGAAGGTTATATCAAGCAGGTTATTAATGAAAAGTAGGAAGAGCATAGGAGAAACCATTGAAGAACTTCTGCATTGATGGAATAAGAGACAAATGTAAAACTATCAGCACAAACAGCAATGGAGTAATTAGAGAGAAAGTCAATTATCCACCTGATGCGTGTATGGTGGAGACAATACATGAGAAATTTGGCTTTTGTAAGAAGCCATGATGACAAATACGACTAAAGACTTTAGAAATATCCAGAGCAATGAAGCGTTTTTTACCAAATGAATTAAGAGAGGATGACCACACATGGAATACATAAGCTAATCAGATCCCCAGTGGACATAGCCTTAACCAGTAGATGGGCAGACAACCATTCCGCTCCAAGTAGGACAGTAGCTGGTCTGTATGGACTGCATTGCCTTAGAGAGCAGAGATGTTAGAGCAATAGGACGATAGTTATGTGAAAGACACTTATCCCCTGTCTTGGGGATTGGTGTGATATGAGTTAGTTTCATGAAGAAGGAAAAGTTTACAGGAAACAGGAAACAGGAGCAAGACTTGGAGCACATTGTTTAGGAACATCTGGGAAGTCATCAGGTGCATTTGATTTCTTGGTTTTCATTTTCAGAATTTGAAGAGCTCTGTGAATTCCACGAGTAGATAATTTGACTTGATTCATATAGATTAAAGCCCAAAGATACTCCTTAGAGGTTTTGCCATCATCAACCACTGTAGAACTGGATACAAACATCTTCAAATTGACAAAAGTGTTAGCCTGGAAGGGAGGATCAGCAGCCAAAAACCATTGGGATCCTGGGAGACAAGAAAGGAAGTATAACAAAGGTTGGAAGGAACAGATATGGTCAAGCACCAAAATGAGTTGGAGTTGTAATCATAAACGTGACCATAGAAGTTGTCAACATAAGATTTCGTAGAGTCATTGCTGAGTTAGGAGCAGTGGTTGCGTGCTGAAACATAGGCAGCACGTCTTCATATTCTGCCACTTCAGTTTGAACTGTCCAGGCTATGAGAATTGGGTGGTCACTTTGAAAACAAGATTCTTCTACTTCACTGATAGCAGGCAAGCACGACTGAACCACTTCGGAGAGCAGGAAGTCCAGGTAGCAGAAGCATAGAATACACAAAGATAGTCCCAATTAGTCTTGTTATAGAAAAAAGACTTGCTACGAGATTCTCATACTTGGCATGTAGGTGTCCCATACTGAGTGCATTATCCTTTATTTTGGAGGAGTCAAAAGATCAAAACTTGGCACCTTTTAAACATGATTTGTCAAGTATAAAGTATTTTTTGGATCTTTCACCAGGCAGGTATTGTCCAAAACTAAAAGCCAGAAGTTGATTTATTAATTATGTTGACATGATATCAATATTTGATCTACTCTCTTGGATTTTTTGATTTTCTAAAAAGCCTACCTATCCTTTAGCACAATAATTATGTTAAGGGTGCATGCAATCACTAAGCGTCTCGACTTTCTTGTTTCTTGTATTAGCATTCTTGACCCTTCTTTCGTCCTGGGTACTCTTTATTAGATTCTGGATACAAGTGTAGATGGCAAAATATCAATAAACGCCACTTGAACGATTGTCTGTAACTCAGAATTATTTTTGTTTATCTACGCATGTAAAGGAACTCGACGAGAAGAAGAGGAGACAAATAACGGACGAACTGATACTGGTAAGTAGATGACAATTGTCTCAACTGAAACGTACCAGTGCTCATTTCTGAATAAAAATACCAAAGAAGTACGTAGCAATTTCCTTTTAGTAATGGTCTTTCTATGGCATTGACGGTTTTTATTCGATAAACAGGAAATGTCTGTCACATCAACACGATGTACAAGAAAACAATATTTATTTATTTTTTCGTTCATTCCTTCATTCGTTCATTCATTCCTTCATTCGTTCATTCATTCCTTCATTCGTTCATTCATTCCTTCATTCGTTCATTCATTTATTCCTTCCTTCCTCCCACCCTCCCTCCCTCCCTCGTTCGTTCGTTCGTTTGTTTATTTATTTCTCTCTCCCTCTCTTTCTTTCTTTCTTTCTTTCATTCTTTCTTTTTTTTTCTTTCTTTCTTTCTTTTTTTGCTGACTGACTGACTGACCCGACTGACTGACTGACCAACTGACTGACTGACCGACTGACTGACTGACTGACTGACTGATTGATTGATTGATTAATTGATTTATTTGTTTATTTATTTATTCAATAAACAATTCAATATTTAAAAAGCATAGCTTGCCTCTTGCTAAATATGATGTAACTTTGCTTAAATAGCCTTTCTTTTTAGGTTTTCGTGTTGTCAGTGAGTAAATACTATATTACTCATAGAACTTTTGATTGTTACTAACTGATCTGTAGCCCAGCCATTGCTACTAAAATTTACAACTTCTTGAAGGTATCGATCCTTATCCACAACACCGAAACGCTTGTAACTTTGTGAAAATACACTGACAAGAATATTATACAGCAGATTTTATTTTCAACAAGCAGGAAATCAAATGGCCAAAGTACCGATTGATGGAGTCTACTATTCTAAAAGACGTAATCTCCAGTAAACGTTGAAATGTCTGGAAAATAGTGAAAAGGGTACAGGCTTACAACCCACACCACGCAATCGTATAAATTGTTTATACGAAGACAGACAGCATAGAATATCATTACAAAATACCACACAGCATTGTTAAAGCACGTTGTTTATTGAATTATTTTATTTCATTGAAAATGTAAATCAAGAGATGTACAGACGAAATACGAATGAGAATACAAAACTAATTGCCACACGACATTCCTGTACTTCTTCAATTCTTATCAGAAAAGCTAACCGTGAGTTGTTGTTACTCGTTAGGTATTTTTACTAAAATTGCCAAATTTGTGGAAAATATTGCGTTTTCTCCATCCCTTCATGGCAATGCTAGAGACTAGGATGGAAAACCTCGAGGTTACCAAAATTTGTCAATTAAATCATTCTCAACCTGACAGGACAAGTCAACTTTTTATTCAGTGTCGTTATCGGTGAGTCAAAGTTGTATGATTTGCACGCATCCCATAGTACCTATTTCCTAGTTCAAACCCATACCCACGTCTTTTATTTTTTAAATTTATATCTTCAGAACGTATCTAAAAAAATCAGCACAGAATGGAGGATCCTTGGCGGAAAACTTCAATTGACTGATCAGCATTTAAACCATATCAAAGCTGACAATAACAACAGCTTGGACAGAAATTTTGCAATGCTTAAGAAATGGAAGGAGAAAAATGCATCTGCTGCTACCTTTACAGTTTTGATGGAAGCTCTACGAAGTGTGGAAAGGACGGATGTAGCAGAGTATGTAGAAAAGTATCTTGAAAACTATGAAGGTACTGTCTATTGTCTAGTCTTTAGATGGTGTTTAATGAGTACAATAGCTCACATAGATGTTTATTTGATTTTACCTTGCCTAACTTGCGGTGTCTGTTTTTTAATTTTCTCTGAAACTTTGTTTGGGTAACTTGTGATAGTGATAGCGACAATCCGCAATAATGAGGCTAAAGTAATTTTAAATAAAGTGGATTTAGATGTCCAAATGATTTATTTTAAAGTGAGATGACAAAGACTACGAGTCATTTCATCAAAGCGTTTCACAGAATGTCAGAAAAACAAAGGGATCCGTATGCTTTTGATCGATAAATTTCCATCCTTAATATGAAAAAAGCCAAGCCCCAGACGACAGCAGAAGACTTTTCTGCCCTTAGTCGAAATCCAGATCACTGGGAGAAGGTCTAAAAGGTCTTTCGGGTCACATTTACTACCCACATAATGACATTTCCAGTGTCACATTCCATGCAGAAGCATAAGTCTAGCTCTGAAATCCTTATGGGGGATTTGAGATACCCAAAAGACGACAAGTTACCCTGAAATTTATAAACATTTCTCTTTCACAGGAAAAGTGAAACCTATGGGGGCCCATTCTGAACTGACCACCATTAAATGCATCGATCGAATTGAAAGGGCTTCCGAAAAGACCAATTGATGATACAGATAGTCCAAACGATAATATATGTCTGTAGTAAGAGCATAATGCTTACTTCTTGACGTTTGATCTTCCTACAAGGTTATCTTAGAGAACCTGGCGGACGAAAACACCCGCTCCCTGCTATGTTTTTACGCCAGTACATTGCAATGATATACCTCCATACTCTTATTCTAGCCTACCTTCATGTGACACAAGTGTTAATGTTGTGGCCCACCGTGCATTACCCTTGGAAAAGAGTATTACCGGCCCTTTCTTTTGGAAGGGATTGGATTTTCACAGATAAGAGCCACAGCGGTGCGCGTAAGACATCAGGCTATTGAAGTGGGGTCTTGTTCCTTGAATCAACCCTAAAATATTTTTTCCAAAGTCCCGTCGACTCTCATGTGAAGAGCTTTAGGGGCAAACTAAACGTTACTCGCAAAGGTGTTCTGCTCCCTAAAAGGACAACAAACGTTACTGACCAACCCCTCGACCCTCAGACCTCTAAATCAAGGGTAAGTCATGTGTAGTCCCGTTCTTGACTGGCTGAAAAGAACAGATACTACACAATGATTTTAGCCAAATTAAGGCCAAAAAAATACATACGTATGATCTTCAAACAAAGAGAAACTGGTAGGTTTTTGTACATATTGAATAAATGTCTTAATCACGCGTATGAGAAAATCCTTCAAGATTTAACATGGGTCTTAGCCACGCATATGTTCTTAGTAACTCCCACTTTTTGTATGAATTTACTTGAAAATTTACATTTTATGTAAAATTTGCTTTTTATAAAGAAATAACCAACTGAAAATTATTTTTTCAAGTATTTGTGTAAGTATGAGCGTTTGTGACGCTTGGCTTGTAAACACGATATCTCAAGACAGCAATGATGGATGATTTTCATACTTGGAAAATAGAATTATCATATAAGAAGAAAGATCCCTATTTTTTGATGGAGGTCAAAGGTCATACGAGGTCAACAAAGGTCAAAAACTGAAAACCTTGAAAAACACGATATTTCAAGACAGGTATGTGTGATCCTTTTCATACTTGGCGTTTAGATGTGTGTTACTTTAAGAGAGGGGGCACCGTATGGGTTTGTTTGGGTCGGAGGTCATATGAGGTCATCAGAAGTAAAACTTTAAAAACCTCGTAAACTAAATAGTGTCCGGTGTGTCCAAAGTGTGTCCGGTACTTTTTTATCAAGGAAAAGTCAGGGCTGAATTTTTCTACCATTCCAAATATAAAGTTATGGAGAACAACATGTATTTTCTCACAAGGATAACTGTTTCAGTTATAATTCGAATTTGAATGCCTTAATAATGAACACGTGTAAACGATTCTGTGATTATAGCATGATTAGAATAACATATGCTTAAAGAGTTCTTCAATGGCGTAGTGGATTAGTACTGTCACACAGACGGTCCAGGTTCGAGTCTCGTCTAAGACACGTTCTCTATTTTATGACAGTCAATTTTGGTGGGGTTCACAGGTCATGTGAGGTCAACAGAGGTCAAATTCTGAAAACATCGTAAAAAATGAAACAGTTAAGAAGGATAAATACGAGGGATGAACGTCAGGGTAACAAAGCACCCCCGTTGTCAAAGAATCACTAAGCGTTTGGGCTTTCTGGTTTAACCGAGAAGGTACCGTGGGGGAAAAGGTCAACATTTTTTTTTTTTTTGACCAATGAAAGTGAATGTGTTTAAGTATAGAGACTCGGCATGTTGTTTTACCAGGCCTGATCCTGTGGCAATTTAGTATAAAGTGTATTTTGTTTACACAAAGTTATCTTTTAGGGGTCAACACAATATAAAGAATAGATTAAAACCTGAATAAACTATGCAATTTGGAGTAACATGCAGGAACTGCGATTTAACTGCATAGGTTTTTCTATGCACTAGACATTAGCGAATGTAGTCAGGTAAGTTTGTTGTCACGCGAGGCAGCTCATTAAGGGAGTAGAACCTCTTGGGTAGTAACGTTTGACGTCGCCCCTTGGCACTTCACCAGAGAATCGAGGGGACTTTAGAAAGGGACTTGAAACCTACCTTCAGTTTGCCTAAATCTTTAGCCAACGAAGAATATCGTTTCTAGCTACACACATTACCAGCACGCACAACACAACACAGACTATACATCCCCAATATCCTCACACCAGACGTTCATCAAATCAGGGGGTGTTCTTCCTGATCAAATTGATTGAATTGAAATCGACAGATTTGTGAATTTTCCACTGCTGAGAACTACCATCTCCCGTGATTTAAAATTTCCTTATTACCCAAGGGCCTGGACTAAAGAAGCGCCTTAATTTATGCATGAATTTAACAGATGCATCTCTTCCTTTGACCAAGGTAGAGCAGGCTCGAATATGAATTATGCGCCAGGTTGCCTCCTGATCTTCATAGAACTGTTTCAATCATTAAAAACATTTAAATTTCTCCCTTCTTAAGTTCCAACCCCTGCTACTTGGCCTTCACCCTCGTTTTACTGCCTCAAAAATACTATGGGTTATAGTACTCTCTCGATGGACGTGTGTTACAGAGAAATCTGCCAAAATGGCGTTAGGAAAAGAAAGCCTTTTTGAAACGTTGCATTCGTGATGCAAAACTCTGATTAAATTTGAAAAGTGTGATGATAGAGAAATCTTGCTTATTGATTCCTTGCCGTAGGCAGGCAAGGAATCTATACGATGGTGATGTCGTGTGTGTGTGTATGCGTGAGTGTGTGTATGTGTGTGTGTATGTGTGTTTGTGACACTCATTGTAATCGCGATATCTCAAGATAGGAATGAGCGATACTTTTCATAGTTGGTATGTAGACATGTCATGTCAAGAGAAAGAACCCTATTGTTTTTGGCAGAGGTCAAAGGTCATTCGAGGTCACCAGAGGTCAAAGTCCGAAAACCTTGTAATCGCGATATCTCAAGATAGGAATGACCGATACTTTTCATAGTTGGTATGTAGACATGTCAAGTTAGGAGAAAGAACCCTATTGTTTTTGGCAGAGGTCAAAGGTCATTCGAGGTCACCAGAGGTCAAAGTCCAAAAACCTTTTAATCGCCATATCTCAAGATAGGAATGACCGATATTTTTCATAGTTGGTCTGTAGCTTTGTCATGTTGAGAGAAAGAACCCTATTGTTTTTGGCAGAGGTCAAAGGTCATTCGAGGTCACCAGAGGTCAAAGTCCAAAAACCTTGTAATCGCGATATCTCAAGATAGGAATGACCGATACTTTTCATAGTTGGTGTGTAGATTTGTCATGTTGAGAGGAAGAACCCTATTGTTTTTGGCAGAGGTCAAAGGTCATTCGAGGTCACCAGAGGTCAAAGTCCAAAAACATTGTAATCTTGGTATCTCGAGGTAGGAATGGCCTACACTTTTCATAGTTGGTATGTAAATTTATCATGTCAAGGGGGAGAACCCTATTGTTTGTTGCAGAGGTCAAAGGTCATTCAAGGTCACCAGAAGTGGAAGTCCAAAAACCTTGTAATCGTGATATCTTGAGATAGGAATGACAGACGGTTTTCATAGTTGGTATGTAGATTTGTCATGTCAAGGGGGAGAACCCTATTGTTTTTGGCAGAGGTCAAAGGTCATTCAAGGTCACCAGAGGTGGAAGTCCGAAACCTTTTTTTTTTTTTTTTTTTTTCAATTTTTTGGTTATTCAAGTTTTGGTTCAAAGGTCATGTGGCATGAGCTGATGTGAGCAGGGGGTGAAATTGTGACCACATCAAAAAAATGATGAAGTAGAGAAGTATAAATTTGATGGATGAACCTCAGTGTAACAAAGCACCCCCCCTTTCGGCAAGGAATCACGAAGCCTTTTGGCTTTCTGGTCAAGTCCTACAGAACGTGTTTGAATATAATCCGTGGATTTGTTTTGTTTTGCCACATTGTGTACGTATCATGCTGGTCCCATCCTATGCAGTCAATGCATGGTAAGAATGTAGCAAAGGACACCCCTTGGAAAGGAAGTGAGGCCTTGGCAAGGAAGAATGTAGTCACAATAAAATATTCTAGCAGGGGACATTTTCAACATGTGAACCGTTTACACGTTTAGACAGCAATTTAATATGATTTCTTGTAGGGGAAGCATAGTTTGCATAACAGGTGTCTTAGACCAGGTGGTCCGTTGAATTTGTTCCCCTGAATGTGTTCCCCCGTCTATCTTCAAGCACCTCCCTCCGGTGGCGATGGACTGGGGGGGGGGCTTGGGGGGGCTCAGCCATCCCATTGAAAAAGTGAGGGGCTAAAGGTATGTTCAGCCCCCCTCCCAATATTTGCTCAACTCATCGTATATGTATTACCATTTTTCATAGATTGATTTTTTTCTCATTAATTAAGAAATTGCAGACATCAGATCCATATTTCAAGGCTGGATACATACAGCTTTGCACACTCGGAAAGTGCCGTTTCCGGTCATCTGGAGGGTTTGCAAAGCCAAAAATTTTCTTGTACGCTTAGCGCCAGCTGATGGTGGCGCTCCGCTTGGAAATATGTATTACCATTTTTCATAGATTAATTTTTTCTCCTTAATTGAGAAATTGCAGACATAAGATCCATATTCAAGGCTGGGTACATGCCGCTTAGAGCACTCGGGAAGTGCCGTTTCCAGCAATCTGGAGGGTTTGCAAAGTCAAAAATTTTCTTGTACGCTTGGCGCCAACTAATGCTGGCGCTCCGCTTGGAAATATGTATTACTATTTTTCATAGATTCATAGATTTATTTTTTTCTCCTTAATTGAGAAATCGCAGACATAAGATTCATATTCATGGCTGGGTACATGCCGCTTAGAACACTTGGCAAGTGCCGTTCCGGTCATCTGGAGGGTTTGCAAAGCCAAAAATTTTCTTGTGCGCTCCGCGCCAACTAATGGTGGCGCTCCGCTTAGATAGTCTTGCTGGCACTCAGCCAATATTTTTCCGTTCGGACGCGCCTGCCTACCTCTAGAGCTATCCTTTAGATTGGGCATATTCCTCTAGAACGGGCGTGTTCCTCACGGAAGTGCTTCCCATGGGAAAATTTCACAATGTCTAAGCTTTCCATGGAGATTTGCCATGCCACGTTTTTTTTTTTTTTTTCAAATGAAAGGTCATCTTTTAATATTCTGTCGGGTTTTAGTGTAAAAATGGCTTTTAGTGGATGTCAAGTAAACTGCAGCTAATCATCGACAAAGAAGAAGAGCCTTTTGGTTACATCATATTAGCCCCGACGTCACATTTAATTTATACAGAGAAAAAGTTTTGTTCCTTCTCGTGCATTTCTCACAAAATGTGTTACGCAAAGTTCTTTCTGCAAAGATACTCTGAAATCTGAAGTAAATGCACCAATCAATCCAGAACTTCGAAGACGTCAACTAGCCTACAGGTTAAAAAATCTATTGGAATTAAAAGGGGCAATCAAGTTCCATATTTTTGGTTCTGCAGGATACAAATGTTTAAAGTGATTCCATGTATCCTTTCATTTTTAAATCTAAGTTATTTGGTGACATACATTGACAATATTTAAGACATCTTCCATGTTTACACATACTGTCAGCAGCTTAGGTTGTTTATTTAACCGTCACTTGTACATCACAGTACAGTATTGGCAAGAGTTCAGAAATTCACGGGGAAGGCATGAAGGCATGCTATAACAGCCTGAGTAATTCATTATTTTAACACTCACTATCACTCCATAACGCTGGAGGCATTCGATTCCACTTTGGGTACGAATGCAGGTACAGACAGTAAAAATGGATAGGCAAATCCTACCCGCATTCAAAATTATCGGGAAGGATTATGAGAATCAAAGAGTTAAAACTTGAAAAGAGATTAAGTGAAAAATAGTGACATATATCCTGCTATGTGGCAATTAACATAACCTACACAGTGTTAGGGGAACTGAGGATGTGTCCAGTTTTGGTTCCCTTCTAGACTTGTACAATGTAAACTTTTTGAAGTATGGTTTAAGGGCTATCATTTTATGTCTCCTAGCTCTTTTGCCTGTTGGCAAACACTTTTGTTCCGAAAAGTGTATATAGTAAACTTAATTTCAATCTCTAAAATAATTATCGCCGTCTTTATCTGCGGGTCTCCGTGCTTGCCAATTTACAAAAATCTCCCGCGTATCATGTACAGTCTGTTGTGATTTTTAAACAGGGCATACGTAGATTAAAGAGCTTTACAACTCATTACAAAACCATATTGTTTGGTTCTTATCTTCTATTGATTCCTACACCGGAATTATTTCATGCGTATCTGAAATTACGTATTACACTGCCTGGGTAACTCATCTGAAGTTAGGGAGTGCCGAAAACAATAAATCCCTTCAAATTAATGGCATTGGCAGATGACTGATCGTTCAGGTCTCCTGAGACAGAGCTTAGTGTAGGGACAATATTAGTACAGTGCGTACGTTCGTCTTCAGCGCTTCATACAGACTTATTAATCCCTTTCGCCTGAAAAAAAGTTAAAACTTTCAAATATTTCATTGGCTACTTGCCTGAATGACATTTCGAACAGTTACAAACTGAAAATGGATGATTGTAGGCTGCACATTTTAAATAATTTTCCATCATTGTAAAGTTTATCGTCGATAGTTTGAAAAAATCCGATTCCACATATCTCAAAGTGTTCAACACTCGCACACCTATTTGCACTTTCTCTATAGCGTGGGCTTGTGCATATACGCAAAGAGATTATCCATGCTAATAATTAATTTCAAGTATTTCTATCAGCATTTCTAATACTTAAACCTAAGGTTTCACTCAGCACAATCACAAAATTAAAAGAAAAAGTTTAAGACAGTCTGAAAAAAACATTTTCACTTGCAAGGTCCAACAATTGCAGCAGTAACTTACGGCAACATTGATTTTAAGGAGCAAAAGGTAAACGTTCCATCGAGACTAAAAGTTAAAACTACAGCGAATCTGCTACGTGCGGTGTTGTGTGTGCAACATTGAGCTTGGCGGTTCACCCAACAGGGTACAAGAGCACCAGCCAAATAAACAAGCTTTTTGAAATGTTTTGCTGAAAACCGAAAATCGAAACAACTTACTGCAGTAAAAAAAAAAAAAAAAAAACAGCTTGTCAATCACTTTCCCGGCAAGTAGTAATCGAGTGCTCTTATAAAACATAGCTCCTTTCTTTTTTTGTTCTCAGGAACGACGATAGAATAAAATAGATCCTGTGATCCTCTTTGCCTAGGTGTTTTTGCAACAGTGTCAGGAGAGGCAAGAAGATTACACGAATCCAAGTATTTAAAGAATCGAAGACATTCTCTTGAAGTTATGTTGATCAACTCCACGATTCTCATCGTCAACTTATCGTGAATTTGTACGACTGTTCTAATGAAAATAACGTTGGTTTTTTTCTTATAAATATAATGATATCTACGAAACTGATAAAATTTACTTATGGCATGGAATACTTTAAAGATGATCTCAGAAAAAGTACAAATGAAGACTTACGATTTTATCGTGGAGATGAGGAGGTCAGAAAAAGAGCTTTGTATTTTGAGCGACATTGGTTTACCATTGATACATTGTTTTGATAACATTTGTGACAGCTTATATATAATTGCTATCGCCGTTACTTCGGGAGCGACTATAATATCAAAGGCTGTGACTGTCTAAAAAATGTAGTCGTTTTCGAATAATTTAACAGCACTTTGTTTTTTTAAGTATACATTGAAACACTAATTCATGGTAGATTTAGTGATATGAACCGTGCTATATTGTCTAAAGTTCATTTGTTTGGATTGATATTGCTTGCCATCGTATTCAAGATGAAAAAAGTAGCTGTTGGCACTCTGGCAGTGTTGAGCTTTTTTGTAGTTTGCATGAACAAAATGGCAGACAAAATTTGCCAACGGAAATGGTAATTCCGTTCTCGACTAGAATTTTGAAAGTTTTGAGGCTATTTTGTAGTACTTTTGACGACGCTGAATCCGAATTGCTTTGTCAACTTTAGAAAATGTAAATTATTGCAAAAGAGGGCGGTATATCACAGAATAGAGGTCGCTGTTTTACAGAATAGAGGTCGAGATGCTATTAGCTGATAGCTTATAAAAACTGCTTTAAAGAATAAATTTTCCAGTGCTTTCCAGGGCCCTGAATTGGAATTTATAGGTCCAAACACCATGGGCCAGAGCTTTTGTTTTAAAACATAGTCTCAAAATGCAATAAAGTAAGAGTATAATCAAGCCTCTTTGAAAAATTTATTTAAACAATTTTAAAATCATTTCCGGTACTTCTGAGCATCTTAAATCCAAAGTTTGAGCATGCAACTTGAATCAAATAGAACAAACTTTGAACTATATCGATCCAAATACCCCAGTGGCGGAAACCTTTTCTTTTGAAGGGCCATTGTGATAGTCGAAGTACCCTCACGGGTCAACAGAATTCTTTGAGGAAGCACAAAGCTTCCTATGATGCTAGTCCAGGTTCACCATGGTAGTCCTTGTCGTGGGTTTTGTGGAAAGTTTGTTATGAGGGACCAAGAAGCCCGGAAATTCTGCAGAGATTATGTAAAAAAAATGTGGGCATAAGACTATAGCATTTATCCACTGCCTTTAAAAGGCATTGGATGCAGGAGCACCACATATCATTTGACCCGTTGTCTTAGTTTTTAATACCTATGAAGTAATAAAGAACGAGCTCCCTCATAAATGGGAGAAAAGTGATAACGTTTGGGAATGATTTTTTTTTCTTATCTTCACTCTCCATTGAAAAATTACTCCTTTTCTATATTTTCAACCCATTCATCGGAGGGTTAGTGTTTGCTGTTCTCCGGAATCTACATTCATTCATTCATTCATTCATTCATTCATTCATTCATTCATTCATTCATTCATTCATTCATTCATTCATTCATTCATTCATTCATTCATTCATTCATTCATTCATTCATTCATTCATTTGTTTTTCCAGGTTATCAGAAAATATACAGACAGAAGTATTAAACAAAATAATATGTGGATGGAAGTGAACTTAAAACCCTCATGGGCTTTACAAAGAAGATCACTCCCGTAAAAGAAAAAAACTTAATTAGAAAAACCAAAACATTCAGTACCATATA
Source organism: Holothuria leucospilota (assembly GCA_029531755.1). Lineage (NCBI taxonomy): Eukaryota > Metazoa > Echinodermata > Holothuroidea > Aspidochirotida > Holothuriidae > Holothuria > Holothuria leucospilota. The sequence continues at coordinate 4,558,308 of CM055979.1, read as the reverse complement.
ATACCACTCCCATTTACTTCATCCCTTCCCAACCCTTTCCTAACCCACCCGTATGCATGACAATCATACCGACAACCCACCCGTATGCATGACATGAAGTAACACATTTCCCACGAAAAGGTTTTTTTTCAGCTGTACTAGAGGGGATTAAGCAGTACACTTCTGTTCAATGCCTTGGAACCTATTTTGTGCACAAAAGCGCAATGTTAATCCAAAAGTACAAGTATTCTGCACCTATTTCTAGCCTTAAACACCGTCACGGTATTCAGCGCATACTGTTGCATGTAGAGCTACAACAGTAGCAGTAGTATTAGGAAGCATGTTTACTTAAAATGTCTGGAAAATGCTAAATAGGATAAATTGTGGGTTAAAATGAAAAAGCAGTTGCCCTAAATTTATTTTGAAATACCAGCTAAATCTTAAAAATGTGTTCTTTAGTCCCGTACCGGTGTCGTTTTCGAACCTACATATTCACTGCATATGAAATACAGGGAGTAAAGTAAGGTGTTATTTTGTATAAATTTACCAATTCAGTGGCAGGGTTGTTCATGAATAGCGACGCCATAAGACATCAGGATATACAAATTTAAATTAGGGTGACTGTATTGCTTCTTTCAAAATTATCAGCGAGTAAATGTCATGTGTTTGTAAAATTACATTTTATTAATTGCTTCCTGATCCCGATCGAATTGTCTCGCAGGACAGGTTTTCAAATGATCTTGCGTGCATTGTGAGCGCCGCAGGCCTTAGGTTTCCCACCCCTGACTCACCCCTATGCGATAGTTCTTAGATAATATATGTCTCTTAACATTCATATAAATTAATATTTATACAAAAAAATATTTAGCATGGGTGTAGTTGCTTTCAGCTTTCTTTTTTTCTTCAAAAGTATAGTACTTGATATTAGAAAATCAGTAAATTATGCAGGTGCCTCACCAAATTTATAACAGAAGAAAAGATCTTTACTACAGGAGAAGTGTCCTTCTACGTACATTCCACATTAATAGAATGAGTGTTCAATTGTTTCAGTTTCTTTCTCCACATAAAGAACACAATGAGTTATTAATACGTTTAGCCTTGTGACGTAAGATTTTTCGTACTACGGCTCTTACAAAAACATAAAGTGTAAATGTTATTTGCTTTTCAGGAGTGAAATGGGGATTGCAAAAATTTTGTTCCACTCGTCGTTTACATCGGAAAAAATTTGGTTCCATTTTAATACGGCCCCTGAAAGACAATTAACCCTTTTTATCACATGTTTATAAGTTACCTGCAAAATTTGAAGGCGTTCTTTCCTTTTTTAGTGACTTGAAGGGTTCTAGGTGCAGCAGTTTCCCTGAATGCAACTCTCTAAATGTAAAAGAGTGAATTTCTCTCTTCGACGATTGCCTACAGCACGGAGCTGTAAGGAAGGAGACACAACTTTCTATAGCACTTTGAAGCAATGTTTGTTCCCGATGGTAATCTTGCTTTTATCCTCAAAATTCCTGTTACAATTAACAGGATCAACTAGGATTAAGGGACCTTTTGTTACAATGACAATGCATACTTCTACTCTTAACATTGAACAGTTAACTTTTCGTTGCTAGCCGTCACAAAAGTATATGAAATTTTACACTTTGGTCGTTATTGGTCGCAATAAATGTCATTTCTGTTAGCTTTACTGAAGACCTCCAAGACAACTTACATTTCGGCTGTGTTTCGAAGTGATGAGGAAATAGGCCAAAATTGGGGAAAATGAATTAGGCTTGAACAATGTTCGAAGCAGACGACGCATCAAATTCGTCGTTTAGTGAAAAATCTTAACTTTAAAAATTCAACCAATTATCGCAACAGAAAGTAATCCACATCTAACAGACAAATTTTAAAGGAAAAACCAGTGGCAACAATCAAGTAAATTAAAGTAACTCGTAATAAAGTAAGTCGTCTTAGTCTACCCTAACGATCATCAGTCAGCCGTAACATTTCTCAAACCATGAAAACCAAATCCGCAAAAATGTCGTCCAAATCCTAGAATACCACAAAACAAAGAAGACCTTTGTATATATTAGTAATTTGTGGGGTTAACCGTTAAAAAACCGTCCTACTTTGATTTTGTTTAGTTGTTTTGCTGTGCTGTTTCGTATTTTGGTAAGTGTTCTGTTTTCTTTCTGTTGGCCATGTTTGTAAATATTTCTTCTCTTTTTCTTTCGTTAGTATGTCTATTCGGTTTTGATCTAGGTCCTCTCTCTTTAACCCCACCATTGCGGAGCCAAGCATATTCGACCTTGACCAGAAGAAACGTCAAAAAGGATCCTTCACCCAAGATCCACTGACACCACATTCTCCTCCAAAAGCTTCCAAAACCACCATACAGCCAATTATAGTTACTGGTATCGCTCAAGAAGCCCTGAACAACTCAATGCAACTTACCCGACTCGTTGAAAAGGAAAAACCAAATGCTACTATCAAAGACAAAAAACAAACTAAATATAACGCCATTTTGAAATTCCAAAACGACCCCATGGCATCCCGCAAATATCCTTCCACAACCATTTACTCAAAAATCCGAATAAAGAAACCCGTAACCAAGACTACCACAACAAAAACAAGCCCCCCCCCCCCTAATTGCAGTTGTTGTTTGCGGAATACCTCTTTTACAGAACCAGAATTTTTGGCAGGAAATGAGATCAAAGTTACAACCCTAAATTCATCAAACGACCCGTCAGCAAGGCAACTCGACGTAAAACCTGGAAAATCGTGTAAGAAGATACCTCTGATCAAACCCAACCAGTAAAAGAAGGAATAACTTTAGGCTTCCCAAAGTCTTGTGTGGAACGATATAAGGAACTCCCTACAATCGTAGAATTTTACCGGTGCCAGCCCTTGGGCACACATGCCACAACTGCAAAACTATACTATCAGTGTCTTAGATATTGCAAAGACCACAATAAAAGGAATGCAAAAAAGAAGGCCGCCAAATTTCCGACAACCGAAGACACAAACATCGCTCTATTCTGTACTGAGTTGATCAGAGCCTGCCTTAGAAATGCAACATCTCAATCAAAACATGGATATACTTTCATACGTCTCCCACCTAGCCCTTGCCTAATTTAATATAAATGTGAAGGGAGAAGAACTATTCGAAGTTTAAAAAAAAAAACCCGTAGACGAGACCTTAGAGCGTGCCAGAAAAATTCACCTGAAGGAGCAGATGATTGACTTAACGTCATCAGGAATCCTTCATCTTAATATAATAGTGCGAAAAATAAACCTGAACTTCCTTATCAAAATTTATCAAATTGAAACCCCGATATCATATAACTAAATAAGACGAAACTTTTCCCACTTTGCCCCTTTCATATAGAAGGCTTTAAAATACATTGACGTAATTTATCCACAAATGAACCCTTGGGTCCTCATTGCTACTAAGTCAGGTCTTCCGGCGTACGTTTTAGCCTACATATTTCGAACCCCATAGTAAACAACCAATATCCACTCCAAGTAATTGCTTATTATAATCCTCCACATTTTTATCCAAACGAAAAAATTCTGAAACATTGTTAAAATTTAACACTATCAAAAGGGGACCTCAACTTATATCATATTTGCTTTGATTGTAACAGAACCACCTTCTATGGAAGAAGACTCAAATACTATCTCGATAAATACAAATTAGCCCTAATGAACCCAGGTATCCCTACAAGACGCAAGTCCAGAATACAGCACCAGCCTAGCCCAGTTACCCTATGTTGTAACACGATGGAACACGTAATAAAGTGCAAAAGTAAACCAAAATATTCTACAAAAATCACTGAACAAAATTACAAATTGGTGCTGTATTTGAAGGATTAAAATACACTCGTCAAAATCAAACTATGTATTTTTCAATATTCCATCAACTGTCAATTTTCTATCACTCAAACAATAAATCTCTACTGGAGCAAAATTCCCTACACCAAGGAAGCTGACTTTCTAGGAATAACCTTTGATGACAGACTTACTCTCAACACTAACATCAAAAGAATAATCAGTAAAACCTTGTCAAGATTAAACTCCCTTAATTCGATATTTAGGAATAGCGCCACCTCTCTAAAGACCAACATTTGATGTTTTGGAGGCAAAAATGGGTTGAGTTGGAGCTACTGAGGAATGGTGGGAAAGAGAACCCTTAGGTTAGACCTAAGCACCTCTGGCAAGAACCCCTGTAAATAAACAGCAGGATTCCAGTAAAACGGGGCATCTACACTGACGGTGGGTTTTTTCTTGATTTCACTAGGATTACATGACCTCCCTAACTTTTAACTAGATTAACAGCCTCCAACTTACCCTTCCCATCTTGTAACCCCCGTAAATGTATTAAAAAACTAGTTTACATAAATTATGCGTTTATTAATTCTTATTACCGCCATCGGATGTTCTCCTCGAGGTCTTAGACCCAGTTCTTTTTTTGTCACCTATCTGAATTATATTGGTCATCAAAAAGTTAGCACTACTTACACTGAACGGGCGTAAGTCCGTGCAGTACATAATCACTTAAAACAGCAAGTCAAAGATGAACTCTCTGACATGGGCTTCAAAGTAAAATTTCCCCCAAAAAATTAAATTCAAAAGAAACAGATAACCCTATTTGGAAAATCAAAGTAATCCTAGATGATAAACTCGACAAATATAAGATGTAAGCCGAAGGAGCCTTTCTTGGATAAACCAGACATCGCGTAGAATATTATAATGAACTACCATAATTCAATGCTTCAACGCTGTAACGCTAGCAAGTAATGTCTACGATGTGGTAAAAATCACAAAATAAAAGAATGCAAAATGCCGAAGAGAAACAAAGAATGAGTAAACTGTGGAGGTAACCACGTAGCTCTTTATAAAGGATGTCCAAAACACCGTGAACACCAAAACGAAGCTAAAAAACCAGAACCAAAGAAAACTTTGCATCCGTTACAAAAGGAAGTCCCCAATCAAGTACCACGTAAGAGAAAATCAATATTACCCTTTCCCTTCAGGACTAATTCTAGCATATCTGGCCACATGTGTAATCAAATTTAAGCAATCCGACATACTTTCTTACGCTGCCATCTTGGCCTTTTCGCACCTAAATCTTTGAAATATCAGTCAAGAATTGTTTGACACTAAAAAAAACCCACAAATTAAGGAAAAACTAGACAAAGTCAGCCGAAGGTTTCCAGAGGGGACGGGGTCTGGTAGTGATGGTTTTTAAATACTAGATCTAAACATCAATAGTGTAAGGCACAAAATAAATTTACTTAAACAATATTAATATCAACTACTTCCAAAAATCTTGTTACTGATTGAAACTTAACTAGACAATTCTACTCAACTGAACATCAATAATTACACTACTTACCGTAAAGATATCTCTGATTTTAGAGGAGAGGCAATAGGAATTAATAGTAACAATATATGCAATACCAATGATATTGATGTTCAAAATGACCAGGCCCTGAGTGATTTGACTCCTAACAAAAGAATTTTACAAATTATATGTTATTACAATCCCCCATTGCAATCCATTAATAAAAAAGTCATTAAACTATGAAAAGGCAACATACTTCTCAAAGGCGCCCCACCCTATTTTTTTTATTTAATCGAACCTCTCCTAATGGAGTAATAGAGTTATCGACTCACGTTGCTGCCTTAACCCAAACCTTAAGAGCAGGATAAATCTTATAGATGACTCTCTGGAGCTTATAGATATAGTTCCAGGCAATAGCTATACCTCAAAAATTTATTTTGAAACAACAAATAGAGACGCCAGTCTCATTAGTGATCATAACCTTGTTCTAAATAAGTTAAAACTAAGACGTAATTTTACTTTAAGATTAACTTTTATACACCGTCCTCCAGAAAAGTATCATTGGGAATTTTTTTACAGAAGAATTATACAACATTACTCTCACTTTAAATGCTGGAATAAACTCTTTTGACTTAAGCGAAAACACCCTTGACTGCTTTGCTGACTCAATATCCACCGCTTTCTGCCAAATTTATAAGAACAATTCTCCCCTTTAGCGTAGACGATCCAGTACCTAGACGAACACCAGTCCTGTTATGACTCTTATCAAAACTTAACGTAAACTCAGGAGAGAGTACCTTAGAACTCGTAATCAAAATACTAATCGTCAAGTAAATCATCTTAATGCCAAATTAAGAGGAAATCAAACTCATCAAACTGTGAAAACATTAATAGTAGTGGTAGTAGCCACAGATTTTGGTATCATGACAGCTAAAAGGATTACTAAACCTGCCTCAAGTATTAAACAGAAATATTCAAATTTTTTCAATGAAAATGGTAATATTGTTATAGATTCTGATGATCAAGTTGTTTTCATGGTATTACACAGGGAAATATGATAAGGCCGCTGTCTTTCCAAAGTAACTCTCAACCAGTTGTTCAGTGACTCTAAGATTACTCCTACCCTTTGTTTCGTTCCGAAACATTAGCTTCATGCTTCTTTGTTCCCAGACTTCCAAGTACACCTGTCAACCCTCACCGCGAATGCTATTGTTGGTTTTTGTATTCATGCCTCCTAGTACAACTACCCCTGATAAAGTATCCTTTGGCCGAGATACCGAGTAACCAAAGTAATGTTACTCCTTTTATGTTTTCGGTTTATTCCTTTACATGAGTCAACTTTGCATAACTTTTTAGATTTGTACTAATTTTTGTCTGTTTTGGCTTAAGTAGAGCCCATATTACTGCCAAAGAGTGAGGGTTCAACTTTGCTCCAATTTTATTTCATCTTCATCCAATCAGTTTAGGTTATCTCATTCAAATTTTTTGTGTACATGTAGAGTTTTAGATTCCGTCTTTGCATTGTTTTTTTCTGCTTAAGTTTATGAGTTTATTTCAGTATATTTGGTTGGTTTCTTGCAACCAGTGCTGTCGGAAGTTTACAATTATAACTCGCTTACAATTGAAATGACTCGAAAATTAAGTCTTGATTTATTTCAAGTGTTATGTTAGTCCGTCCCTTAAATCCTGACTAGACAAAAAGGGCGTGCTACATAATTTGACGTTAGAGAAGTGGGATTGTTTTAATTGTAAGGATTCCGTAGAGATATTTGTAAAAATAGTTCCAGAGAGGTGTTTTGCGGTAAGCTTAAACCACTTTTCAGTTTTGCCTTGTTCGAGTTCTTTGTGAAGTGCGCCCAGCCTCTCAACGGTTATCATCGTAGGTCTTATTTGATGTGCTCATTCAACAAGACACGCTTAGTGTCTGAAATTCAGTCTGACGTGCGTCTAAAAGTTTCGTGGAATCGGAGGGTGTACCCTTGCTGGGATATTTGCCTTTCTGTGGTTGGATACCAGTGTGATCCGGTGGACAGACGTGACGTTACGACTCGACGGACCAATCATCTCCTTTGGACAGACGAACTATTTTTAAGTTTTAATTCTATCGTGACTTTAATGTGTTTTATTTGTATCTAAAAGAAAATTTTTCTGTTATGGATTCTCCATTTACTGTATCTTAGACAATTCTATTGTTAAGCAAGCAAGATGAACGATTACGACCGGGATAACCCCGACGTAGGGGGAAAGGTTACAGTGTACACTAGAGGGGAGTAGACTTCAAACCTCTTTCATTTCATGTTTTGTATTGACTTTCTTACCTTGCCTCGTTCTGACCATGGAGTTACCGCCCAGGTGGTAACTCCATGTTCTGACGAAGGGTTTGAAAATGCACTTTAGGCTAATACTTAGGGGATGCATGGAAAGTAGTCCCTTGTATTGTTGTGGGACAGCAGTGTCTTGGAGGCCAGTTTGCAATTAGTTTCTTCATTCGGAAGCAGAGTTGCCGGGACTCTGCATTGTAGTAGCATTGTCCCATGCATGTTCCCGGTTGGTCACGCTCCTGTTAGTAATGACAACGATCTAACTGATCTTGCCAATGGCATGAAGAAAGGTCATTCATTCTGTTGGGATATGAAAACAGAAAATTCCGGAAGTTTTTGATGAGCAAACCACAAGACAGAAAGTTCTTTGTAAAGGATTCCGTGAGCTATCCTCAAGTTCCATGGCATGGTGATTCACTACATACCGTGCCTCGTCGATCACCGACTACAAACAAAGGTGTTTCACCTGAAGTGTTACAAGCTGGCATAGATTTTAGAAAATGTTACAAGAATATGTTAAATCTTAGTGAAACTTTTATTCTCCATTCAATTTTGTTTTAACAAAATGTTGTGAAATTTCTCGGTCCCAGAGAGCGAAAGCTATTAAGTTCACTTGTAATCAGTTTTAGCTATTTAAGTCAATTTAACTTTTGCTGAGTTAAGTTTATTGGTAGTACTTGTTAAAAATGTTTAAATTCATCTGTTCCTGGAGTTTTATAATGAAAAGTTTGATGAATTGGTCTCAGAAATCTTAGAAACTCCTGTATAGCACACGTATTGCTGAGTATCGAAACGAATTCTGTGTTTAAGTTTTTGTACTGAGTGCTGCATAAATGGCAAAAGTCGCCTCGTTGGTGAACGTTTATGTTGTACATGGGACTAATATTTAAGTATTGTCTGATAGTTAGACACGGCCTATGCATGAAATAAACTTTTCAGAAAAATCCCCATTCAGTTAAAGCATTTAGGACATGCAAGGAAGGCTTTACAGTTCCCTTCTCTGGTATATCTCTGATTCCAAGTACTTTGAGAGTTTGAAAGTCCAAAAGTTCATTTTCGTACTCAGTAGGGTAGCTATTAAGGCGAAAGTTGTTTAATTTATATAGACCGATGCGACAGTTGTTATTTCCTACAGTAAAATGGATAACAAAGGTGTATTCTGAAGAAAAATTATCGTTTTCATGATAGCTTGATTAATAATGTTTATTCACTTGTATATAAGTGTATTGTTTCTTTTAAAAATTTGAAAATCATAATTGCACGTATAGTTTAGTTTTGGGAACTTTGATTTGTAAATTGTCCTTTATATTGAAGTCTGGTATCATTGTTCACATTGTATTTATATAATTTTATGGTATTAATTGTTCACTCTGATGATCCGAGGTTACTTTACCGAGATACGGAAGAATGTCATCACGAATTTTCTTTTTCTTATTACAGTGACGTGACTGTATTAAGCGCAGGGAGAATGTGGAAATGTGATAAGGTAACTGTCTTCCCAATGTTACTCTTAACAAGCAATTCACTGACTCTATGATTGCTCCTACCCTAAGATTCGTTCCGAAACATAAGGTTCATGCTTCTTTGTTCCCAAACTTCTATTTGGAAATTCACCTGTCAACCCTATCTTCTAATGCGCTTGTTGGTGTTTGTAATCATCGTTCCCACAACTATTCCTCGTAAAGTAACCTTTGTCCGAGATACCAAGTAATCAAAGTAATGCTAAATTATTCGACTTTCTTCTTGTAAACATGTAGAGTTTTATAGTACTCCGTCCTCGGATTGTTTTTCTGCTTGAGTTTATGAGTTTATTCAGTATTTTTCGTTGTGTTTCATGCAACCAGTAGAAGGTTTACCATAAACACTCGCCTGCAATTGGAACGACCCGAAAATATTTCTCCATATATTTCAAGTATGATGTTAGTTCGTCCTTAAATCCCGATAAGACAAAACGGGCCTGCTGCATACACCACTATCTTCCAGGCTCCCTGCCATAGACCTATTTCCAAATAGCAGTTACAAAGGATTGTGGGATAGCGCTTTTGTGTGCATTATTTTTGTAAGAGGCATTTTACTGTGGACAGGAATGATGTAGACCAAAACACTATTCCACAATCCTTTGTAATTGGTATTTGGAAAAGGGTCTATGACTAATTGGACGACCAGTTTTAGGAAGATGTAGACGTTTTTGTTCCCAAATAACCAGAAATTCAGTCCAAATATTCTTCACCCTCAAAGTGATAATAATAATCTAGCTCACCCAGTTACAGTTTCTGAAACTGTGACGTTATTGAAGAACCTTCCTAATAATTCGAGGCCGGACCTACTTAAAGTCACCTACCTAAATGATTAGGCAATGTCTCCCTCCTACATAGATGTTCTTTCCCAAGTCCACGCAATTTTTATAATCTACAGTTACTTCACAAGACGATGGAAATTATACAAAACTATTCTAACCCATTCCTTATCCACAAAAAGAATCATAACAAGCCCGCAAACTAAAGACCCCGTAAGTCTTCTCTTCTGTATAGGTAAGTTTTTTTAAAATATTATTACTATCACCTCAACGCTCAGAATTTTTCTCTCCCAATGAATGCCATTTAGGAAGAATAGAAATAATACAAATCACCTATTTACAATTTCTGAAAATATTAAAAATGGTTTTAAAACTAAACATCTACGTCTGTCATGTCATAAGTCATGATACAAAAAAAAAAGCATTTGATTAAACGTGGCATAATGGGTTAAAATTTAAACTTCATTTACTCAATATCCCTCCCAAAGTACTTAAAATGGCTTCCTCTTTTCTGAATGATAGAAAATGAAACTCTACTACAGGGATATCTATTTTGATACTTTTGACTTGAAAGCAGGTACCCCTCAAGGGCCTTTACTAAGCCCTCTTTACATTATTTACGTGAATAATGTCCCTACTTGTCCGAATAACTACTGTTATTTAGCCCAATTCGCAAATGACATTGCCTTAAGGCATACTCCAAAAGTCACAAATCTAGTGCCACTTATCTTCAAAGAACCCTTAATGAAATCTAAAGTTGGTGCGGCAAGTGGAGAATCAAAATAAATCCTATCAAATCTTGCCTTGTCCATTTACTTGTAAAAGTAAAGCTACTGACCCTCACTCTTATCCTGTAAATGTCGTGGGACATAATAACCCAATTGTAAAAGAAGCCAAATGTTTAGGTGTTTCACTTGATGAAAACTCTACTCTCGCTTCCCACATTAACAATATAACACTCAGGACTTGGCAACAACACGGAATCCTCAAAAATTTATTTCTCAACCCTCACATGTCCTCCAAAAACCGTCTTAAAATATATAATGCTCTTATCCGTTGTACTAGAATACGTCAGCAGAGCTTTCTTGACAACAAAACAAACCTGTCCAATCTTGAAAGAAACCAGGTTAACGTTTTTCGATGGGCCTTAAAGATCCCTCGCTATGTGTCGAAGAACGCCGTGTGTCAAGCTGCAAACGCTACTCCCTTTTTTTTTTGATAGGCAAATATCAAACTTAATACACAAAGTATTAAAACACCATTTAAATAGACAACAATGCCAGAGAATTGTGCTGTCTTACCTGACAGCAAATGTAAACACCTCCTTATTCCAACAATAATTTCCGATCGTCGCTAGACTACTTAAACTGTATCTCTGAAAAACAAGTCTTTCTCACAAGACATTCTCAAACTATTTTAGACCGGACATTTGAACTGAATACTAAATTAACACGCTCCTACTGTACTTATCCTCGGACCCACTCGCTGTTAACATTTTTATAGAGGTCCTTCTCACCCATACCCAAAACAATCTTTAAAAACCTGTTGATATTCTACATTAAAAGAATTGCGAAGAGGTAGAGCCGCTGGTTCAGGGTGGGGGAGTGGGGTATCCAGCTTAGGTAAGATACCACCAGGTTAGAGTGCCTGTGAGTTATGACCTGATCTACCAGGGAACGGTGAGCCGGTGGTAAGACTTTTCTCTTTATTAATACTAGTCTAGTTCATTTCCCCGACGGTTTCGGAACCAATGTGCTTTACTCTTCTCTATCATTTTACTATTCTCCTCCGTCTAGCTTTGATATCCCTAATACTTCAGCCCTTTAAAGGCACTAATTTGTTAAGCGATTACAATGTTTATGTAGAGCCGTTGAAGAACTATGCCTGTATTCTTACTCTCATCCCATTTGAATAGGCCAAATTCCGAATGAGCGGCTTAAGCCGCTTGAACGGTGTTAAAACCCTCCTCAACTTGATATGCACTAAGAAAGTTCATCTGCCAACAATTACAGACACCAAAATGCTACCTTAACAACACCCCTCTACAACACATCAACATAGAAGGCATAGAACACTGACATCAACTACAATGCCCTGAAGAAGGGTTCACAGCCTGACAAATGTAATAGCGTGTTCGATTTGCTTCCCCTGGCTTACTCGAGCTTCCGCCTAGGGTCATGATGGACACGCGTAGATGGGTGAAATAAACGAACGTTTTACCGGAAGTATGGGACAAGTTGGTCCACAAGAGCCAATGGCAGAGCCCGTAGCAGTGCAGTACTCCGTGTGTACTACAAGCGCTCACGCTGGCCTACGTTCATTGCCTTGAAACAATGCTCCTTTGGAATATTCTGAAGGACTAACATCTGCGTGACTTTACCCTCTCCTGTATCAACCACTTTCACATCTCTTATGTTGCCCAACCGTATTTGCATGTTTAGAAATTGTTCACCAGTGTGCGTTGTTTGTTTAGCTGCCATGTTTCTGCAAAGGACGATGGGATACTTCCCCAAGTAACCGGCCCAAGGGGTCGCTCACTTCGGCCTGGCGCGAGTAAGCGCGACTGCTGACGTCACATGCTAAACGAACGGCGCCGCGCCAAGCCCGAGTTGACTCGGGTGAGTAATCGAACACGCTATAAGACATCCAGAATATCTAGAATACCTTGAAGAAGGGTTTATGCCAGCAAATTACCCCGAAGAAGCGTTTATGTCAGTTCAATGCCCTGAAGAAGGGTTCACTACCAAATCATCACCAGATCGGACACTGTGGTCTCCAAACTTGGGCTCACCTTTTTTTAACCGTTTTTTTCAGGTTGCGAAGGTGCAGGCTTATACCTAACGGGCACGCTTGGCCCACTGTAGCGCGCTTTGTAGGTGGACCAGTAAAGTAAGTTAAATTCTATCCCATAGTAACATGCGGAATCAACCCCGAAATCCCTGAATCTCAAGTAATAAACAAAACTCAAAACCCTGGTTTCAACCCGAAATTTGCAAAGCGCCTCATCAGCAAAATTACCCCAAACCCTCCTGGAAGGTGGAAAGTGAACAAGCTGAATAAATAACCGATGGAGTTACTCTTGGCTACCAGAAACACAGAGTGGTAAATTATCAAGAACACCTAAATATTATACAGTGCTATGGGTGTCAATGACTTGGCCATGTATTTTAAAATGACCCCAGCATTAAGATGGTAACATTATGATTAAGATGGCACAAAACAAAAATCAGAAAAATGCTTTAACTGAGCAGAAGACCATGTCTCTTTCTACAAAGACTGTCCTGCTTTTATCCAAGAAGGACAAGAGGCAAAAAGCCAAAAACTAACAAAAACGTATGCGAAATTTATCAAAGTGCAAATAAATAATACACCACGTGACAAGAAAAATTAGTATTACTCTTTTCTGCTCCCAGTTAATTAGATCTTGTCTAGCCAAATGAAGCCTCAAAATAAAGGCTTCAGACATATATTCTAACTCTGCAAACATGGCACTGGCTCATCTCAGTCTGATTGTAACTTGGGAAGAACATTTCAAAACCCTCAGAAACAGGTACTTTCAGGAGAATTGCTGAAAAACTGGGCTGAAAAACTGAAACCAAATAGTGCAATATATTTGGAAACAATCTTGTATTATTCCCATACTGAAAAAGCCAACATTTTGTTGAATGACTTGCGACCAGTAGCCTTAACTTCTGTTGCGATGAAGATTTGTGAAACATTCTTTTTGGATTCACTTAAGCGATTAGTGTCCAAAAACTTGGATACCTTACAGTTTGCCTCTTCAAAAGGCCGGAACACTGAAGATGCAATTTTATTCTTTTTCGATAAGTTCTAATCTCATTTAGAATGTTCAAAATTTGATAAAGTATCTGCATGTGTTTAGTATTTTGATTTTCATCTGCCTTCACCACAATTCAACCACATCTTTTGGTCGATAAACTATTGAAATCTGAGGTTGTCCCACTTTCGCTGGTGAAGTTGTTTTTAAACTATCTCACGAACTGGTCACAATATATTAAATTATGTGGTACTTTCTAATGTTACTATTTCTAATACCGGTGTTCCTCAGGGAACGGCTTTGCCCCTTTCCTTTTTACTGTGTATACTTCTGACACTCGTTTACCCATGTCATCTGCCCTCTTATTGAATTTTCTGACGATGCTGCCCTCATTGGCCTTATTTTAAATGACAACCATAGGATTTACCTTGATCAGATTAATCATTTTGTGGATTACTGTGATGAAAATTTTCTCGAGTTAGATGTTAAGAAAACGAAGGAGATGATTAATGATTATACAAACAAACAAAGGTCAAATTAGAACCCGTTTTAATTAAAGATTGTGTTGTAGAAAGGATTCTCGAGTATAGGTATTTTGGTTAGTTATTGACAATGATTTTAAATGGATTGAACATGTTGTTTATGTAGAGAAGCTTTTAAAAGCCAGGTTGTTTTGGTTACGTTAGCTAAATTCTTTTATTGTTAGCCAAGATATTCTTGCAACATTTTACAATGCCATTCTCTGTATTGTATGGACTTAGTGTCTCTTATGTTGGGCGGGTAACACTGATAAAAGCCATATAAAAGTCCTTGTTGACATTATCAAGCAGGTGGGTAGAATACTGGGGGAGACTCTTCCTTCTGTCAATACGGTCTACCTGAATTATGCCAGTGTAAAATTGCAGTCGTTATGGAATGACCCTTCCCATCCTTTGTATGACCAACTAAGCAGCCATAAAATCAGTCGCAGAGGTAGACTGAGGTCGTTAGTGTCGCACACTAATCGTTATCAATCTTTATTTATAGGTACTACCAGTATTTTCCATCATAAGAATTTTACTAGATAAGTTTAAGTTGGTACTGGATGTGTTTCTGATTCTTTTATTCATTTTCCCTTTTTGATGCCTTTTATGCCTTAGAAACTGTTATTCAGGTTTTAAGACATCTTCGTCTTTTATTTTCTTATTTCTTCGCCATTCTTTTTATTCGGTGTTGTTTTTTCTCTTGATGGAACGTTGTTTTTGCATTATTTTTTGCTCTTTAATGTTTTTGTCAACATTGTTCTTGTACATTCCATTTTACTCCTTAAGCCTTTTATTGCAGACATGTAATTTCCCTTTTTATATGCATTCAATAGAGTTTACTCTACTCTACTCTTCTCTACTGTAATCTGCTCTACTCAATTGTAATCTACTGTAATCTACTCTACTCTAAATGAGTAGCACCCAAGAATTAACTTTTCGCCATCTGCTCAGTAATGGAGCCAGACACAAAAAGGAGCTTCTCCATCATTATGTTAGTGAACAAAATCCCATCATACTCCTTTTTAATGAAACCATACTAAGCACTGATGATACTTTCCAAATCGAAGGTTACAAAATCTACATACTTGATATTAGTTCTCACTAGCCTGAGGGTGGTTTTCCTGTTGGAGTAAGTCCTCCATTCCTGATACTGTCAGTGATCAATGCACATCTGTGTCTACCCCTTGGCAACAATCGTCGTCCTCCACAAATTATTGTTCTTTACAATTCTCCTAAAAACAGATAAAACGCAGAAATTTTCAAACTCTTCGATAAAACTACGATTCTACTTGGTGATTTAAACCCCCTCATACCTATTTTGGATCTAATAGAACAAACAGTAATGTAAATTTAAAAACAAATGCTTGAAAATTACAATCTCACACTCCTAAATTAATGCCTGGCCACGAGGCAAACACCTATCAATAACACTACTGAGTTATTAGATATTGCAACTGGCAGCGAGACTATTGTAAACCACCATATTTCCACCGATAGTATTGAAAAACATTCATTAGTGACTACTCTTTAGTTATAATTAAGTGTAAACTTCGCAATCTCTTCTGATTATAAAACTATTAGAAACCCGGCTGAATGTAACTAGAGGGAGTTTAAAAATGATATCGAGGAAGATGTTCACAGCTAACGACTCACTGACATATTGTCACAAGGCATTCATTTTGGAGGAACTTAATCGGCGTTAAGTTGAGACAAAAATATTGCAGGACTGAGAAGCAAATGGGACCCAACAAAACATTTTATTTTGGAAAAAATGTTGTTTACATTTCATCTATTACGTCTTAGAATTGCGAGAATGTCAGACTTTTATTCTGGTAATAAATTACAAGCAATACAGTCTTACTAGATAACATCACAACTTATTTAACTTAGTTTACAATCACTTACCGGTAGATTGGTGGGGCTGAGTGGAGCGGGTCCAGCGAAGTCTTTCTTTTGAGGGTAGCTGGATCTGGATCTGGAAGGATACTGTACAACACTCCTGGTGGAGTCAAACGTACAGGGTTGAGTGTGCGTTGTTACGTTGGAGAAACCTCAAGGCTGAGATCTTAAATTGCTCGGGGTCCTCGAGATCTGTAATATTTTGGTGGAATAAGTTCCAGTCTCTGACGGTACGCGGAAAGAAACTATATTTGTAGCAGTCCTTGTTGGTTGTTATATATATATGAAGCTGTTGGAATGATGGTGCCTTGTAGATCGCCGGACCGGTTGCAGGTTGTTAATTGGCAAGGCTAGGAGGCCCAATCTGGCTTTGTGGAGAATTGATAGCCTATTGACAGTTCGTCTGTCTTCAAGACTATCCCACCCCAGGTCTTTCAACATTTCAGTCACACTACTATGGGGAGAATACTCATTATAAACCACCCTGCGTTGAATTTGATCTACTTTATTGGATAGGGAGACGGTGTAAGGATCCCAAACGGATAACGAGTACTCCAATATAGGCCTGACTAGTGTGAGATAAGCATTAGATTTGACACTCCTGGGGCAGGAGTAAAGGTTCCTTTTAATAAAAGCTAGAGACCTATTTGCTGATGAAGTGATACGGTCAATATGCTTATTCCAGGTAAGGGTGTCAGAGATGTCAACTCCCAAGTAAGTATTGCAGTCTGTGGATTCAAGGATGTCATTACCCAGAGTATAATAAAAAAGTTTAGGATTCCTTGAATTTGTGATCCTCATCAGGAAGCACTTCTTGGTATTAAAGTGCATTTGCCAATTATCCTGCCACTTAGAAAGGGTATTTAGGTCGTTTTGGAGTTGAACCTGGTCTAAGTTATTCCTTATGTGTCTGTAAATTACACAATCATCAGCAAAAAGTCTTACTGGAGAGGAGATATTATTGGGCAAATCATTAATGTAGACTAAAAATAATAGGGGACCTAAGACAGTGCCCTGGAGGACGCCCGAGATAACCTCTGCCCAGTCGGAGAAGTCACCGCCCACCAAAACCCTCTGTTTCCGGAACTTAAGAAAATTTGCAATCCAATTAAGGGTATGGCCTTTAACACCATAGTTTTGTAATTTACGAAGCAGACGGTTGTGAGGAACTGTATCAAAAGCCTTTGAGAAATCCATAATTATCATGTCAGTCTGGGATCTATGATCTAAAGACTGCACTAGATCATTGGTTGTTAAGATCAGCTGGGATTCACAAGAAAGGCGTTGTCTAAAGCCATGCTGCCTGTTCGTGATGACTGAGTATTTATCAAAGTGCTGCATGACACGAGAATGTATAATATGCTCAAGGATTTTGCAACAAATTGAGGTAAGAAAAACAGGTCGATAATTAGAGGCAAGGGAGCGATCACCTTTTTTAAAGATTGGACTAATATTGGCACATAGCCAAGAGGGTGGAAGAATTCCAGTGTTCAGTGATTTTTGAAAAAATGGAGCAGAAAGCAGGGGCCACCTCCTCTGCGGCTAATTTCAAGATGTGAGCAGGTATACCGTCAGGACCTGAGGCTTTATTAGGATTTAGCTCTTTTAGCAATTTGACAGCACCATCTAGAAATATCTTTATATCAGGCATGGTAGGTATGGTGTTAGTTTCGACCGAAGGTAAAGTGGCACTCTGCCGAGTAAAAACCTTCTTAAATTGCTCCTCAAAATGTTAGCTTTCTGTGTGTTCTCCGAAACCAGCTTCCCTTCTGATTTCAGGGAAGGGATAACAACACTGTCACATCTAAGGTTCTTTATGAAGGACCAGAAACGTTTAGGTGAATCAGTGCAAACTGTATTGACATAGTTTCTATAAGCTGTTCTTGTGGTTTTATGGGTAAGTTTACGTTGCGAGTTAAAGTTATCAAAGGAGGACAGAGTTTGCGTTTTGCGCCACCTGCTGTAAGCCCGTTGCTTCCTATTTAGTAAACGTTTAATATTCTTATCAATCCAGGGGGTTTGGTTCTTCTTATTTACAATGCGAGATGGAACATAGGCATCCATGACCTCTTTGATTTTAGACTCAAGTGCAGAGAACATAGCCTGTACAGAGCACTCTTGTCTAACCAGATTGGAACTGAATTTTTTAAGTTCAGATTTAATTTCTTTGACATCAGCTTTGTAAAAGCTATAAACTTTCCTAGGCTTTTGCTTAGTTGTTTTAGGTCTAGTGCCTATCATGACCATTGGAATACCGTCATGGCCGGATATGCCAGAGATCAGGGCGGACCTTTCTACTAGAGTAGGATTAGTTGTCAAGAAGATGTCCAAGATGTTATTGACTCTAGTGGGCTCATTAACCATTTGGTCAAGGCCAAATTCATTGCATATGTCAAGCATATAGTTTGATAAGGCAGAGTAGTGAGAGCCAGGTTGGACAGACCTATTAGACCAAACAATATCAGGTAGATTAAAGTCCCCTGCGAGATAAATCTGTCCATTTTTATTCTTACTGGCATTTCTAAGAGAAGCACGAAGCTGGTCAAGGTAGTCAATCGAGTTGCCAAATTGATGTAAACGATGAAAGGATCCTATCAGTATTTGCTTGGCACCCTGGATTTCAAGAGAAACCCAGACTACCTCACAGTCCGAGTCAAGATCCGATCTGTGGGTAGCAAGGAGGTCGTTCTTAGTAGCAATAAGGACGCCCCGAGACTGACCATAATTTCTATCTTTTCTAAAACCAGTGTAAATGCCTGGAAACAATTCATTGCTATTGACAGAATTGTTTAGAAGAGTTTCAGTACCTATTACTATATCCGGATTATTTTCATAAATGCAGGCATTTAAGTCTGCCGCCTTGTTACGAATGCCTTGAAAATTAATAACAAGGACTTTTAGACTATTCCTAATGGGCTTAGAACTGGGTCTACGTGAAGACCTAGGTTGAGATTTGTTGGTGGCTGGAGAAGACGACCACAGGGGCGAAGTTGGGGGTTCACTTGTAATGCTGTGAGCATCAGGAGATAAGCAGGCAAAACTATTGGATAGTAGAGTGTCAGATTTGCTAAAGAGCGAACTTGAAAAGTTGGGAATACCACACTGGCAGCAAATCCAAGATATATTACTGTCAATTGCTATGCCCTGATATACGGCAGAATTCATATTCATGCAATTAACATGGTACCAGCCTTCACACTGGTTGCAGCAGATAGCCCGTTGGTCCCATTTGGCGGCTTTGCCGCACAAAATACATGGGAACTTGGGTGTGTATGGGCCGGGATTGGGGTGCAGGTCCCCAGAAAGCATAATAACCAAGATATACAAGTACAATAATGTAAGGTTGAAGGGCTGGGTGCTTAAGGGTGAAGTTGAGCCAAGATTAGATTGTTTGTGGCTAGCCAACAGGGTAGTAAGGCAAGGCATGTACTTAACATAATTATACGGGGCTGTATGCAGATTTGTGAAACCCGGGGGCTCACGCCTCGATACAATAATGTTAATAAATCTAGAATACTCATTACAATGGGAAATCCCACAGTTATTAGGGAGGAAACGGAGACAACAACTAAAAATGAAAAAGAACAAATGTAACAAGCCACCACCACCCCACATGACTGCCAATCTAAGGGAAGCACGGGCACACCTACAATGCCAAGTACTCACGACAACCGACCATTGACCACGCTAGTAATGTATAGAATTCTGTCCATTCATATAACGTTAACAGGTGTTGGCTGTCCAATGAGCTCCTCATAGCCATAGCACGTCACACTTTGCTAAAAATAGGATTCCTTTGTTTACTGGCGATTTTCAAGCTGTTCGCGAGATTCGGTGGTCCATCATAGCTAGGCACGACAGGAAAAGTTAAGCGATAAACTCAACGGTTTTACTTGAACGGGACTCAGTGTAGTTGCATATACAGCCTCTGTATAAATGCATTCTGTTCTGTTCTGTTTTAATTTAGTGAAGAGAAGCTGTCACAGAATACGGCTCCTCAAAATCAAGTCGGAATATTGGACTTAACCAGAATAAAATGTGAAATAACAGCACAGTTTTCCAGTGAATGTTTCTCATTTCTAGAGAAGTTACGTGAGAACAGCACATTTATTATATCCAGTACTCACGAAGAAATGTGAAAACGGCACATCATTTTTTAAATTCCAGTAATTAGGAAAATGTGAAAACAGCACCATCCCATAAGTTCCATTTTAAGTTCGAAGGTATGTGAAAACTGCACAGTCCTTAACTCGAATGGAATTCAACAGTTACTCTGTACACTGGTTACATTTGCAAGGCCGATTGCCAAGCATGGGCTACCAAACTTAAAACATACGACCCAGCTTGTAAAGTCTCAGTATATCAAGGCAAGCTCACCCCTACAACACATTTCTGACGAGGCCCTGTCCCCTTCGTAGCTCAGTATTAAGGCAGTCCAGCTCGCCGTCAGACCTCAAAAATCACACTTTAATTTACTGCGCAAAGTGCATTTCGACTGGGCAGAAAACATTCCACTTTTCTGTCTAATCACCCTTACTATTTCAAACTGTGCCATTTTGTTGCCAGGTGTAGGTATTTCAGTTGCTCACAGAATTCGACGCTTACCCCTTTGTTGTCTTTTACATAAGCAAATGCATTCAAATTAACCTAATCAAAGGCAAGTTTTAAATTTCACGCCGTACGACTTGATCACCTCACATCACACTCATCGTGCACAAAACAATATTCTCTTTCCTTGTACAGGTCAGTCAAGCGTTCACTTACTCTCAGCAGTGAGCCTAGGAGTATATATAAAAGACTGTAATCCTTGAACAGTGGCTGCCATGGAAATAATAATGCACAGTAGCCAAGAAAACCCGTACGAAACCCTAAACTCTTGAATAATAATAATAAGCTATAATTGTGACCTATGACACATACATTACACCATGACGACAATTTCATGGATAACTTTGTCAACAATCTGTCTAATTGTGTCATTACGAGCTGGAAAATAATTGTCATATTACAACTAAAAACAATTCAAGTTGGAGACTTACGAATTAAAATAATGACCCTCATAAAGGTAAAGCGTCAAATCAAACATACGTACCAAGGTAAAAGAATACCGCAACTAAAGTGCCAAACAAATAGACTAAGACATGAAATAAAAACGAAATTAATGTTCAACATTGTAAGACTGGAACAACTTATGTAAAAACATAGAAAATAAAGACAATCAGTCTAGTGTTTGTAAAAAACATCAACAAAGTGATCAATCCCACCACTTCCTATAACGAAATTTACCACACTCTTTTTAATGATCAAAACCAAAAGGTCAAAACTCAACTGATCAAGTACAGGTTTTGGCGAAAACTTTTGAAAAGATATTTCAAAAACCAAACTATGACAAATTTGATGAATATCAAAAGCTTTTTATTGATACGTTTATAGATGATAACAAGAATGGTTTTCAGCCTAACTTCAATCCAAACTCTGTCACTAACCCTCCGGTAAACCCATTTTTCATCAACAACATAAATGATGCCCTCAGTAAAGTAAAAAACAAATCAGTCTCAGGATTATACAAGGTCACTTACCTTCAACTGTCCAATTAATTTTCTAACATTGCTAGTAACGTTTTTCACACTGCTGATCTATGGTTACTTCCCAAAAATCATAGAAAAGTTCTAAAACAGTTTTATTTCCTAAGCATAATGAAAGCAAAGCCAATCCTTCCAATTATAGGTTAGCTTACTCTCCTACATTGGAAAATGCTACTTTTTAAAGAGTCATTAAAAATAGGCTTAGTACCCACCTTCAGAACAAAACGTTTCTTCTACAAATCAAAAGGGGTTCAGAAAAAACAAAGATACCTAATCATCTTTTCATAAAAAAAAAATAAAATATTAGAAATGGGTTCAGAGATTGGAAAATTACCTCGGCCATTTTCTTGAATCCCGAAAAAGTGTTCGACCAAACGGGGCAAAATGACCAAAAAATTTAAACTCCATACACTCTAAAAACAGTTGGGTAAACTTTTACCCAAGCTTGAGTCCGTATACCACCTCCAAAAATGTTGGGTAAAAACTCCTCAAAGTTGGTCAAAAGGATTCCCATGGTGGGTGAATTTTCCCCAAGTAAAGGGTAATTTTTAATCAACTTGGGATTGTTCCTTACCCAACACTTTAGGAGGTGGCATACGGACCCAACCTTGGATAAAAGTTTACCCAACTGTTTTTTAGAGTATAAGCTACAGCTCAACCCTTGTCTTAAGAAAAACCCTCTCCCCATTCCTAGAAAATTGAACTATGTATAAATACCAGAGGAAGATTTACTCCGAATTCATTACCCTTAAAGCTGTTACTCCCAAAGGTTCAGCTCTGAATCCACTTTCATATATTATTAAGGTATATTATATCCCTGACAATTGAATTTAACACTAAACCTAAGTCTCTTAATAATATACTGTACAATGATCATGGTACTCCAAATGGAGAATTAAACTTAATCCACAGATGTCTAATTACACATTATTTCAAAAAATTACCATAAACTTAAAGGTCCTGAAAATCCTATCACAATCTTTTGACAAATGTATTTCAAACACGAAAGGAGCTATATTCCTAAGGGGAGTAACTTTTGACGAACGTCTTACATTCAAAAACCATATTGACAAATTACCGGTAAAGCCTGGGGTACACTTGATTGTTTGCAGAACATCTTTCCTAATCGATCCGTTTCACAAATCTGTGTTAGTGTAACATATCTGACGTCTTCTCATTCAACCATTTACACTTACGAGAGATTCTAGGTCCAGTGGCGCCGCCAGGAGTTGTTGATGGGGAAGGAGAACACCAGAAGATTATGTTGTGAACGCACCCAAGTTCCGCTACAAAGACAGTGTAATCGGCGCATCTTTTTTATCCACCAGTTAAGGCACCGTTCTAGAAAGGTGTCCCCCTCCCCTTTGAGAAACATTTGTTCGTTTAAGGTGGCTTAGATCAGGGCGTTTTTAGGAGCTAACACCTCCCTGATTAGATGAAGAATGGTGCTATTTCTGGCAAATTTTTGAACTGATTATTCGTTGAAAGATCTTCATAATTCGGTCAAAATTTATTTTTAGTTGGGTGTAAGGAAAGTATGTGTTGTCTAAGGGGGGGGGGGGGGGTGACAACTGCTCACCTTGAGAAACTTTTGTTTATGTTACGTAACTTAGGTGTAAATTTGTGCTACCTTTGACAAATGTTTAAACTACAGTAATTACATCCTTAGAAATTCTCAGTACTTAATATTATTTTGGCCATGGCATGGCACCCGTTGTACAAAAATCTATAACGACAAATACATCCGATCTTTCACATAACGCTACAAATATTTCTATATTGGTTACTCGTGGGACAAGATTGCTCTAGGATCCTCCCTAGATGTAGGGTCCCTAAATAAGTTGAAGATCCTCTGTTTTTTGGAAGAGCGAACTGGTCTGAAATTATTACCCTATAAGTCATGAGATGCTGAGGGCGAACAGTGACGAAAGCGAGAGGAGCGCTCCGAAATTTCGCATGAGACATTTTCTAATGACGAAATCCCACGCAGATTATGAGCTAGGAAATTCTCAATTCCCTAACAAAATTTATATGCTTATTAAACCGAGAGTCTTTTGTCTGATAATTCATAAAAGCTTTCCGTTTTCATGAAATAACTCTTCTCTTGAATTTCACTGTTTCGCTTTCTTGCAATGCTGTGCTCCTCTGTAATCACTCTTACGGACACGAACAATCGGCCTAAAAGCCCTCGCAGATTGACAGTAAGATCGAAATTGTGGATACTGATCATTATCGACGGTTACATACATTAATCGTGTCCTCTCGTCTGCCCTAAATATAAGTTCAGCAACGTCCCTGGGGATTTTGCTAACCGCACGGTGCAACGAAAACAAGATAACAATAAGGCTATGTGATATGAGATGGAATCCCTGATCATTACATAAAACGTTGTGATCTACCTGTAAGTAACTTGGGAAGGGGGAATGGATATGTACTATTTAGGTTTATTGAACAGAACTATGGAAGAGATTGAAAGAACCAAAATCCGCCAGCGTGACGAAAAGTTTGAGTTCCGATGGAAAACACTCCCCGCTAAAGCAAAAACAGATAAACCGTCGAGGCGTCTGGTCGCCGTCTAAGACGGCATATCCTGTCATACGTCAAAAGCTCCACACAAAACGGCAGAAATTCTCTGCGGGGGGGGGGCGACACTGCAGAAATTCCACGATGGGAAACGGGCGTGGTCCTACTGAACTCACCTGAAGCGACCGCTAACAGCTATGTCATGGTTAATCAACTCCCTATTACGCTTTTCATCAACGAGTTATTTTAACAATAGATTTGTCACACGTGCAATGTTAGCAACAAAACCCTTCGCCGTTTACTTTTTACATATGAATAATATTTCTCACAATTAATTTGAATGCCCTTGTTGACAACGTCAGTAGAAGGACAAACAGTGTTATAAATACTCCTTATCGCAGATTTAATAAGATATCATGGTCTGCAGGCTGAAAGAAAGCTCCAGGGCAGTTAATTGCAATGTCTAACCGAAGATATGTGACGCCGTACCCAACACCTTGGATGATTCACCCTTAGTTTTTCATGACTGGCAGTGATGCCGTCATTGGGAGCGGCAGGGGGGATATGAAATTTAATGTCAAGAAGGTTAGATGTAAAAGAGTGCTATCTTTGACAACGATTCTAATTGCTTAAATATTAAGAAATCATCAGTAAGGTGTGAATATTTCGATATTTGATGTGGTGTCAGAAACAGATGGGTTGTCTGAGAAATGGTGTAGAGATCCCTGCACCTTTCGATCCACACTCTTTCGAAATGTTAGACTTTAGTAAGGTGACTTCGGGGAAAAACGGACGTTATGATTTTCAAAGATTTGAACTAAAGGTGTGTTTCACATATCTAATTATCTTGTAACCTGTCCAGCTGTGATATGGCGCCCTTCCAAGGCCAATATCTAGAGTTGGAAATGTGCACTCCTCTTAGCATGCCACCAAAAGCGGCACCACTAGATGGCGTAAGCTAACAAAAGCATTGTTTTTAAAATACCCATCAGATTGGTGGGAATGGTCCTTCTAGGTCTTGTTTATTCAAATAAACTGCTTTATATTTATGCTTTAGAATCATAAAAATAAGCATAGGAAATTTGAAAAAAATATGATAAATAAAATCCCTTTGCGAGGGAAAAGTTACTGGTAAGTTACGTAACAAAATCACTAGCTTTAGTGTGTAATCAAGGTTATAAATTCTATTTATTAAAATTTTTTATTTAACGTGGTAAGAAAAATTACGAAAGACCCTTAGCCTAAGAGCATTCTGAACAGGGCATGCGAGGATCCAGTATCTGAAGAAAGAAGTATCATTTGTCAGATTAAGGGTCAGGGGATTGCGAAATTGGGAGAAAGATCCCTCATATACAATAATCCATGTTATTTGCTTTAGGAATCGGATTTTCAGCTTTTCTTGTGTTCCTGTTGGGGTTCTCTTGCTTTTCTTAAAGGTGCCTCATCGACTGTCAATGATTTTGCCTTAACTCTAACTAGAGAAAGCAATCTCTGGAAAAGAAAATTTACCAAAGGCTGGAACGAAGAGATTACTGTTTGAAATTAGAAATCATCCTTGTTTTATTTGACTCCAGATAGCAGTACAGGGCAGCGACTTTAAGTGGACGGAACCTGAATCAGGCAGGTAATATTAGGGCAGAGTAGCGCAGTATTTTGGAATGCCCTCATCATATTTGCCATCAGCGTTAACAAAAACAATGTAATCTACACAAAACTCATTGATGTATATTTTATTGATGATTGACCGAGATCCTGGACAATGCAACACAACGCGTTCTTTTACTTAATGATTGTGACTTCAATCCCAGTACAACAAGGAAACAGGCAAAGATGGTTAACCTTTTCCAAAAAGAAAAAAAGAAACACACACCAACATACGCGCTTTGAGCGCTTTGGACTGGGTTGAGCAGGGAGGGAATTTCCCCACTCTTTAGAGAGGGTTCAAATAAAAGTGTTGAAAAATATGTTTAAATTCAAATTTTTTAGGTAGGCAGGGATGAATTATATATTTTTGTATTTATCAGAATGTCGAAAATACACATATTTATTTGATATAAATACTTTTTGAGAATGGTGGCCTCTGATTGGTCAGTTAGCCATGTTCTAATCCATTGTAGAGACGTAGGGTGTATGGAGAGCAACTTTCCGATCAACATTGTAAACGCAGCTGTGATAGTAAACAGTTGCTCTATTTATAGATCGTACGTTCAAAATAAACGAGGTACGGGCCTCACGTAGTTGTAATTTTTTGTTCCCATAGCTTTTCACATTGAAATTAAAAATATTTTGATTGACAGCAATGTTCGTTTCACATTGAAAGAAATAATCAGCTTCTACAGATGAAATTCCTAGCCTTTTCAGAGGAAATTCAGGGGAGTATCACTTTGAGTAGTCTAATTTAAGTGTGTCAAACTATCGTCTGCTTGTTTTGGTACATACGGTAGTTGATAAGAAGAAATTACACCACGCTTTGCAATACTTAAGACCTTTCTCTGAAACAGGTAATCAATGCTGCTGGAAAATGAGCGACATCCTTCAAAATTTTGATCTTTTTTGATGGAATTGATCGTGATAATGATGTCATAATGAAAGAGGCTACAAAGCGTATAGCCTTGACCTAATAATAATCGTGATTTCTCGAGGTCTAAATGAGTCATTTTGGAGGCGATCTGCAAAAATTGTCTTCATGAATGATAAGTTTGGTTCTGTATTGAATTTTATTTTTGCAGGAGAAGCAAAGAAGAAAGTCACTAACCTTAAAAGGTCATCTTTCATATTCCAGAAAGATGACGTTGACCAAGTATCCTGTGCACTAAACTTTAAAGAAGTTTGGCACCGTAATTTATCCAAGTGTGATTTTCAATCTAGAACAGACGGCATATACGGCCGACGGAGAGAGAGGCACTATCCAATAGGTCTATAGGCCTATAGTGGCAGTTACGTTAGGCCTACAAGAACACTGCATCATAAAACTTCATCCAGCTTGCAGTGCATTCTTTCTGAGAGCAAAACTCAACGTCAGTGAAGACGAATCTCATCTGTCTGGTTTACTCAGAGAGAACAGGAGTACAATGATTTGAGACATTTCCAAGCTAAGATCGCTCATTTGATCACTATATAATGAAAACACTGACGTTAGGCCCTAATATAAGATAGGCCTAACGTTAGTTCGAGTCCCAGGTAGGCCTTACTAATGTTAGACCAAACGTTAGACCTATGCTAACTGTTCTAGGGGGTCTAAGCCCTTCTAGTTTTAATCTGTCAGAAAACTGTCAATATTGTCAGTCCACAGAAGCAAATCAAGTTTTAGATCATCATTTTAGAGGCTACCTTCGTATAGCAAAAGTGAGAGACGAGCAATTTAATTGCTTGCAATTGGCACTCTCAGGTAAGGTAGCTAAGGTAAACAACGTAACGTTAAGTAGGCTAATGTTAGACCTAACGTTAGCCTAATTCTTTTCAACAACGTAGCAAGCCTAACGTTTATAGTGTGTCGAATGCCACGGTGAGCAAGAGCACCAAAATCACACATCCCCAAGTAAAGCCTGTTCTTCAATTGCAATTTCAGTAGGACTGTCAGCGAGTATATTTCCAATTTGTCAAAGTGAATGGAACAGAAAAATTAATTTCAAATATGACCTCGCTCAAAATTCCCCCAGAACGCTCGTTCGAAAAGAGACAGATGTGACCATCTCAGTACAGTGTTTTAAACTTTACAAAGCTAGCGTACAATCCAGCTAGCTAGCAGCAGCGCAGCATGCACTGCATTTAGCTATATGCGCATGTTACGTGTAGCAGACAGCCCATACTAAGTTATTAGTGCCCATTCAAACTATGTAATGTTATGTACGTGTCTGATTGTCGCCGTGTACACCTAGCCTGAGAACGTTTACGCAGCTTGGGAGAATTATTCATGATCAATGAAAATTGTTGTAAAAAGAAAGCCTTTTCGCTTTTTGGCTACTCCAAATTAAAGTGTTTATGAATATGAATAAAGTCATGGTCCACATGTCTCTGTATCAGATTCGAACAGGCTATGACGTCACGCATATGGGCTGAGAGACCCGAGGCGCATCTCTGCCCATATGCGTGACGTCATAGCCTGTTTGAATTTGATATAGAGACATGGGCACCATTAACTTTATTCCCTAAATAAAAACCTTCAATTCTTGTAGCCATTTTCAAGGCTTTATTGTTGCTTCGACCTTGTTTGTGTACAAAACAAAGTTGGTGTATTTGACCTCACCCATTCTTATCTTCTGATTACGAATCTGGTTCGGTCTGCTGAAATGTTTCCAAAGATGCCTCCATGACTTCATGTATTCTCTCGCGGGTGCTAATTAAGGAAAATCCCTTATCCGGCGTCCCTTACACAGTTCTAAAATTCCAGGTAAGGTAGGACTAGGGTAACAGTTAGTGTTAAACTGACGCTTCAAAGTGCACGTTTCGGCAGTGTAGGACGTTTTGAATATCACGTAATCTCACGTGGAACAGATAGTGACTACATGAGATTTAAGAGTGCATTTTGTGCAATCCAGAGTGTTTCGATGCGCCAAACTCTTTTCCAGACTGGCGACACCTCCATGGTGGAGATTATCTTAATGTTAACAACAAAATCCCTTTTAAAGTATAAATTGAGGCAAAGTAGAGTATTAGAGCAGGGAGGTGTTATTAGCTGGAGATCCATCGAAAACTCTTCCTTTGAACCCTACTAGTTGCCGACAATAATCTCTTTTGTTTGTTGTTCTTGATGATTCAATAGGCTTTAGAGTGGTTAGGAAAAAAGTCCAAGTAGGGCACGTCGTCTGCTACATCTCGAAGAGCTGATCGGGAAATTTGCCCCTTGCCTCAACATTGCCATTCTCTTAAGATGAAAATTAATTTGAGGGTTTCGACGCGTCTCGACGCTATTTACAACATACTTGTCTAGTTCCCTATAACTTACTCAATATGGGTGTGCCTTTTAAATCATGCGAGGGAATGTAAAAATTGGTCAAAATCCAACAGCGAAGTTTAGTCTTATACTTCTTTTGCTCATTTTCATAAATCATGAGCATTGGTTTATAGGATCATTAGGTTCATTGGCAATTGACAGTCGTTTTGAATGTCAGGACAGTGCTTCTTACTTGACTGTCGGCAACTAGTTAGATATTAAAGCATTGTTCCAAATAATCCTTTTTGCTGAGGCCGCTGTAGGCATGAATGATGTTGCCTAGATATTAGACAAATTCAATGCCCTTTAGTGTAATAATCCCCAATTGAAGGATTTAGTCTCCACTCTGAGGGCAATCTAATTGGATTAGCGTAAATTAAAGTTTTCGATGGATCTCCAGCTAATAACAACTCCCTGGTTTGAGGTGCTTATCTCTTTACGATGATGCCTTTAGGCACGAAAGAAGCAAATTTGTAGTAAATAACAGGCCTAAGAAGAAGATTTGAAGGAGCTTTTCCTGAAATGTAGGGCGTTTGAAAACCTAACTCACCCCACCCGAATTAACCTCGGACCCAGCCATAGTACAATGAGTGTCTTCTGTTGCCTACTAAGACCATCTTTAGGATTCGCCTGTATGAAGTTTTCCTGGAACTAACACTAAACGATGAACTATGTTTTGTGCATTGCAGATCGTTACCAACTTCTTCAAGATCCGCTGGAATCGTTAATCTGTATCCACCCGTCTTCTTATCGTAGTACCAGCTGATATATGAAAGTGAGTACCACGTGGGTTTTCTACAAGTAATAAAGGATTTTGTTCAGGGTTTCGATGCGCTCTGATTGAAATTGAAACTTATGATATATGGTAATCGTGTATTGAGGGGAATACCTGGGCTAATATTTGCAGACTTTTTAGAAATTGGTTGGTGTAGCTAGGTTCAGATTTTCTTGATATTTCAACACTTGGCTACGTATAATTGCAGTAGGTAAGGCTTTTGGTTAAACAGACTCCATATCTGAGCTGCAGTAAAAATGGTATATCCATCTCGATTTATGCCAGAAGCTTCAATTGTAACTAAAGGAGTTTAACGTCAACTATCCCTTATCGTCGATATTCGCGCTTCAGCATGGTAAGTAAAGGGTTAACCCTTTGACGCCCAGAAACGCTTTAACACGCTACGGAATAGCCACCCCCCCCCCCCGTTTTCTCACAATCAACTCGGGAGTCAAAGGGTTAAATAAAAGGACAGAGCACGTCCCTACCTGTCGACACGGTTACATATACCAAGGAAAACCACCGATCCGTGCGTTAAGAAAGTGGTAATTTTTGTTGTGCTGAACTGTGTCAGGAGTTTGTTACAGCCGTTTGCCTAATGATCGCCATACAGATTGAGTGAAACCTGTTACTTGACGCAGGAGTATCCGTGATCATGACAGCGGAGCTCCTAGGGTGGGATCTATTCTATTCAGCCAGTCGAGAACGGGACCACTGTCGGGTTGGTCAGTTTAGTCAAAGTTGTCCCTTGGGGACGTTGCTCCTTCAGGGAGCAGAACTCCTTCGGGAGTAATGTTTGGTTTCGCCCCTTGGCTCTTCGCCAGAGAGTCGATGGGACTTTTGAACCCCCCCCCCCCCAAAAAAAAAAACTGGAATCACATCGTGTGTAATATGTCCATGTGAGAACCTCAGATCTGCTTCCCAAGCTAGCAATATACAACAACATTCCTGTCCCCAGCTTGTCACTTGCAGGGTGAAGTAGACACGACCAGACGAAAGACCAGGCAATCAGACGAACCTTTAGTCTTACAAGTGTTTTGCACCAACATAAAAACCTTGGAATAAATGTAAAATACCACGTAATGTATGTATTAATATTCAACAGAAAACATCTTAATTCCGAAGTTGATCAAAGATAGCCTTCATAACTTAGACAAAAAAAAAAAACAAAAAACAATTAAAATGACCGGTATTTCTTTGCCTCTTCTTTTTGAGGCGTAAAATCCACGCATGCATTACTCTTAGCTTACATTTACACTCCACACTTCGATACATTAACCACGTGACTTTCTCTACACACATATTTTATAGTTGCATTTTTCTAATTACGCATTTGACGTTAAGCAAATTTACCGTCTTGGGGGGCTCTGACTAAAGAACATTTTACTATCGCAAAGTAAAAGGTTGGCAAATAAAATGAAACAAATTAATGCAATTAATTTACAAAACTCTGTTAGGTTTCCGGCTTTTGACAGAAAAACGGCAGGGGTTCAATAAAGGATGGAGATCAAGACATTTTTACGATAAAAGCTCAACAGCGGAGAACCACAATTTCCCAGCAAACTTACTCCAGACTAGCTCGCAAAGACGCTAAAAACTCCTTCGGGATAACGTCCAACGAACATTACGTCCAACTGCTATCAGTCTGAAATGACAACAGAGGGCTCACCTAGCAAACCTCTTACAACCAGAACCGAAAATTTATGTCACATCTTAGTTTTTCCACCTGACATCTCTAAACCTCCCAAATTTTGCATTTTATGCAAAGTAAGCTTAAGAAAAAATGTAAACCCAGTAAACACATGCAGCAAAATCGATGGAGCAAACAAAACGTATTTAAAGTTTTCACTGTTGCTGCGGGAAACGTCATGCTACAGACAAAAAGTATACAAATATTCATTAAGTAAATTTCTACAGCTGCACAGTAGACTCGAGTCACTTGTGCCAAGCATACTCTTGATGCAGCCCAACAATGCATGATGAGATTCTTTTCTGAAATTCAAACAATAGCCAGAGATTGTAAATCTTCCCTTAGCTTTTGTTTCTGTTCTTCTGTTTCAGCAATAACTGCTAAACACATTGAGCCAAGGGTATTAATGGTTAACCTATGCAATGACTCACAATCAAAATGAGTTAAAAGAAGGTAAAGGTTAATTGAACACAATAAGAACGATAAATAAGCACTGGGCTCTGTCTTCCAAACAAATAAATTTTGCATAAAGACAGCAGATGTGTTTAAATAAAATATGTGTATCGGAGAATATAAAATGAACATTATTTGATAGAACTAACGTTTCAGTTTTCAGCAGTTGTTCCATACTGATCTTACTGATTCATTATCATTCCATTCATTTTGGGTTACTTATCTTTTCTGTTCAAATTTGTTCCTATTTGTGGATTACTTAAATTGTTATCACTAAGTTGTAAATTTGTACATATAACCATCAAGTTGGATATTACGCTTTCAACACTAACATTTGAATAGTTACAAACTTGCCATTCGAATACAAAACTTGGTATTCTTGCCATCTGTATATGAAATTTGGCGTTCGTACCATTTGGGTACAAAACGCAGCCTTCTTGTTATTTGAATACAAAACTTGATCTGTTTGCCATTTGGACGCAACATTCGGCCTTCCTGTTATACTCTACAATGAATAAGATGGAAATTTTCAAAGTGGGTTTAGCTCTGATCTTTCTGGTGATGTCCGTCGTGGAATATTCACAGGGTAAGTCTATGAAAATTCAGAGACAAATTTATCAATATTTTGTAGATTTAGCGTGAAAAAGGTTTCTTGAGGTGGTTGAGACCTAATGATGCAAAGAGCGGTGACACCTTGAACAGGGGACATGATGTCCCCAGCATCTGGCTAAGGCGTTATGATACTATTTGCCACAACCCAATACTTGGTTCACGGACTCATTATTTATCTTTTACTTATTTAAGTATACTGCTATTCCTTCATGATGGTACTACCATCAATTGATAATTGCAAAATGTCATGTGCCATCTCTATAAATTTCATGCATTGATATCACGCGACGTAGATTTCGCACGCACTCGTAGAAGTCTATGCGCGTATTCGACCCTTTAGTCAAATCAGCTGTCTATATTCGATGATGTAATTTTCAATGATTTGCGCTTGTCTCCATTGGAGGGCAAACTTTCTGTTTTGTGACCAGAGCTATTTATACAGAGAGTTGCGACAACTGAAATTTTGGTGCCATTTTGGGACCAACGATACTCTGTGGTACAGACTGTGCGCTATTTTCATTGTGTTGTGTTCATGGTGCTCTCGATTTGACTTTTGATTCCTGGAGGTCTGAGAGCTTGACCGTGGTGCATTGATTAACAAAATACCATTCCCGTGTAACATGGACATGTAATAAAGGGGTGGGGGCTTAACGATCATTGTTTTGTACTTTTTGAAAAAATCTGAACATTTTTTCTAATTTCGCAACTCAGAGAGAATGGCAACGGACGGAATAAGATGAACTAGGGAGTTACTATTTGTCAAATAGCAACTCCCTGGATGAACCATCATTTAATAAAGTCAAGACACAATGTCGAAAAGCAATAATGTAACTAGACTTCTGCATTTGTGTGTCCAAGGGAAGGGGGCTGCAGACATAAAATCCTGAAAATCCTGATATGAAAGCTATAACACTTCAAAGGGGCGTTCTTTTAATACGGGAAAATTATTCGTAAGTCTCTGGCAATTGAATTTTGACTATAAGGCACTAAGCTGCCCACTCCCTAAAGATAAGAGCATCTTGCATGATACTTATAGAGAAAATACGGCTCAAAAAGGCCACTTAACCCATGCTTTTCAGGGAAAATGAAGAAACCGCAATATTTGAGCAGTTGGGGGTCC
The DNA here is from genome assembly GCA_029531755.1 of Holothuria leucospilota. Classification (NCBI taxonomy): domain Eukaryota; kingdom Metazoa; phylum Echinodermata; class Holothuroidea; order Aspidochirotida; family Holothuriidae; genus Holothuria; species Holothuria leucospilota. The sequence continues at coordinate 4,524,494 of CM055979.1, read as the reverse complement.
GTAATTTTATGTATGATTTGCGAGTAGGGATTGTTTCTGTGTACTACTGGGCATATGAAGATAGGGGGTATCTGTGGCACAGGCTAGAGATATTTCTGCTCAAAATGTCCTTAAATCCATATTTTTTTTACGAAAAAGATATCCCTGTAGACCAGCACACTGCCAGATGCCAAAATTTTCAACCAAAAACAAACAAAATTTTCAGTACCACTAATACAGGCGCGGATCCAAGGAGGGGGGGGGGGACTTTCCTGGCCTCCGCCACCCTTTTTCGCCACGTCAACAATAGCAAATACGCGAATATTAGCATATTGTTAATCTAGGAGAATATTCAAAGGGGATTTCAGCCCACCTCCCTTTTCGAAATGTCTGGATCTGCGCCTACTCATATGTAAGTTTGTATGTGGGAGTCGAAATTATCCCCACGTATTACCTGCATTCTAAATGCAAAAGAGTGAAATTCACTCGAACAAAGACTGTAGTTTGGGACCACTCCTTGTAAGATTGAATTTCACTCAGGGTGGAGTGAAAATTCACTCCAAGTAGAGCGATATTTCATTCCATGCGAGTGAAGTACCGCTCTATTTGGAGTGAATTTTCACTCTACTCGGGTGAAATTCACTCCTACTAGGAGTGGTCCTAGACTACATTCTTCAAGTGAATTTCACTCTTTTGCATTAAGAGGGTGGTTATCGGGCTACTCATAAACATTGGGGAAGACTCTGTTGTTTATTTTACAACTTCCACCCTAAAAGTTTTAGACCCCAGATTTAGGAACAAAGGGGCCTTTCTTGAGCTAAATCAGTCAAAATGATCAAAATGGCGGCCATTATTAAAGGTGATCAGTCGTCTTGAAATATTCTTTGTGACGTCAGCCTTTTCTTGACATGTTTCTGCAGTCGTCACTGTTCAAGGATACACCGTACAAGCATGGTATAGCTAATCGGTAAGCAAGAAGAGACGGCTTGTAGCTGTATACCTACTAGCTATACCGATGTCATCATAGCTACTTGTACGGTGCTATACCATGCTTGTACGGTGTATCCTTGAACAGTGACGACTGCAGAAACATGTCAAGAAAAGGCTGACGTCACAAAGAATATTTCAAGACGACTGATCACCTTTAAGTGGCTGGCTACCCACATTGCACATGAAAAAATGGAACACAAACTTTTCTGACAGTCTGATATCTTCTCTATATTACATCACTTTACATTTTCTTTAGCACTTAGACCTAAAAGATGCACCATACCATAATTAACCTGACTTTAGTGTGCATAGATGTACGAGTTGCGCGAATTTGGTTTTAGCCCCAAAATGGCGTCCATGTATCACGTGATGTGTATTTGCTGGGTACCAAGTTGTCGCAACTGTGTATATATGACTCTGCCTGTGACGTTATATGCATAAGGTATATCCGTGCACTCGTTTCACAAAATGCATAGCTGTTATCAAATACCGACAGATGTAGCCTATGCTCGTATACGTATAGTATTACGAGTACTGCTCTATTTTACTCTAACATACTTATATTTGGTTAGTTATAAACCAAAACTAGTCAGATATTTGATCCTTTTTCGATTAAGTGACCATTTGATCCTTCTCGGTTCAATTGAAATCGGCGTTTTTTAAAGTGTACCCTCACCCATACCCGTACCCGAGTACATATTTCACTACCCGTACAAAAACCTCTCTACTCATGTGTACTCGCTTCATACCAGTTCTCCGTACCAGGTTCCAGTACCTGTACTCGTCAAGGTGCCCATGCATAGTACTAGTACTCGTCCTCATACCTATCCTCATGACCTGGCACCCGTACTTTTACTCCAGCCTCTACTAATGGTTTGGTATCTGAACCTTAATCGTACCGGTATGCATGATTTGGTACCTGTACCCATGTCTGTACTAATGGTCCTATTCAGTTCCATAGAGTAACCAGATATCTGGAATTACCCGGTCATGACCTCTATTTAGAAGCTTACTTATTGGAGTCCAAGGATTTTTATTGTCTTTTTTAGTTTCCGGATGTTTTGCATTATCGTCACCAAAGGTGTCAGGTATGACTGGGTTACGGTATCCATTTAACGCGCCGTTTTAGGGATTCCATCAAGCCGCTTTTTTGACATCTTGCAAATTTAACAATGGTGTGGAATTCTTCAAATAACTGATTGTTACGGCTTGTGGTCGCGAGTCAAACCAATAACAGCGAAAGATCACAGAAGAACGAGATTAAAATTCAACAACTTAATGATTATTTACAATTTCCTTATCTCACTTAAATTTACAATAATTTATTAGACTTACTCACAATCCTTTACTTAATATTTGCCTGGTCTGGTCCAAGGGCTGGTAGTGCATGCACGTTGACGATGGCACAGTGGTAGACCTGCAGCGTGCTGTAGCGTAGGAACTGGTTCCACGAGCGAATAACGACAGGGCTAGGCGATGATGGATGATAACAATCTCAATACACAGCGTAGAAACGGCGTAAGGCAATTTGTCACAAGTGTGAATTGTCAGTGGCTGGCCTCATATGATTCGGTCAATAAACGGACAGCAGAGTAACGTCTGGACTCGATGGTATCTCTCGATGAAGTATTGGGGTATCTCTCCTTGTTAGCAGTTGTTGAACTGCCTTTTATATGCTAGGCTTTTATTCGAGAACTCTCCAGAATTTAACAGAAACTTCTAGTGTACACAGTCCAGCAATTACGAGAACGTTCCTTAATAGAAGCTTCTAGAACACACAGTAGTAAACAGTGTAGAAGTGTCGTCAGGCCGCGTAAACAGTTCTCTCTTCTAGACAATTCTAGAAAGGCTGCGTTGAAGTTGAATTCTCTGGAACTTTCCATTCGCTCGTCGATGGATTCAATCCGGTGTTCCTGACGGGTCGTCTTGTAACACTCCCCCCCTTGAAAAAGTTTTGGACGTCTCGGACAAAACTTAAGTTACAGTATTTACAATGTATAACTTTACAGTAATAACTACAGTATGTATATTATGTAGTCCAATATTCAATGGAAGGTATAATCATAACATACAACTTGTCTTGCAAGGTGATGATACATGAATACAGTAACATCATCAATACACAGTGTGCCATAGTTAACACAAAATTTCAAAACTTACAGTGATATCTTCAACATACTGCATCAAATCAAATTCTCGACAAAGAGTCTGGTACAACATTGTCTTTCCCCTTAATGTGCTTAATATCTACATTATATGATTGCAGAAATAAACTCCACCTCATCAATCTTTGATTCTTATTCTTCATCTTAGATAAAAATGTCAAAGGGTTATGATCAGTGTATACAGTGATAGGGAAACTAGTAGTTCCCAAATAAACATCAAAGTGTTGAAGACCAAGTATCAAAGCTAATGTTTCTTTTTCAATTGTTGAATAATTTTTCTGGTGCTTGTCAAATTTCTTAGAATAATAACAAACAGGGTGATCAACACCATGCTCATCAGCTTGAAGCAAAACTGCTCCTATGCCATTGTCACTGGCATCCACTGCCAACTTAAATTGTTTTTCAAAATCTGGAGCGATCAACACTGGTGAACTCATTAGTGCCTTTTTCAATGATTCAAATGCTGCTTGGCAATTATCTGTCCAATCAAACTTTTCATTTTTCTTTAACAATTTTGTCAGTGGTGCAGCAATGTCAGAGAAATTCGGACAAAAACGTCTGTAGTAACCAGCCATGCCTAGGAAGCGCATGAGCTGCCTTTTATCAGTTGGGGCAGGGAATTTGTCAATGCCCTCAACTTTAGCCTTAATTGGTCTAACTTTACCTTGACCAACCACATGCCCTAAGTATATCACATGGGCACAAGCAATCTCACTTTTGACCAAATTGACAGTCAAATTAGCTTTGGCAAGCTTGTCAAATAATGTCTTAATATGTTGTACATGTTCATCCCATGAGTTGCTGTACACAATAAGGTCATCAATATATACTTCACAATTTTCTAAGTCTGACGTAAGGTTATTTACTAAGCGTTTAAAGGTCATCTGTGAATTTTTCATACCAAACGGCATAACCTTATACTGAAATAGCCCATCTGGCGTCACGAATGCCGAGATTTTCCGAGCCCTCTCAGTGAGTGGTATCTCCCAGTACCCCTTTAGTAAGTCAAACTTTGACACATACGCAGCTTTCCCAATCCTATCAATACAATCATCGATACGGGGTATCGGATAGGAATCCGTTCTTGTGACTGCATTCACCTTTCGGTAATCAGTACAAAATCTGTACCCACCGTCTGGCTTGGGACCAATATACAAGGGAAGACCATTCACTATTACTAGGTTCTATAATGTCATGGTCTAACATATACCGAACCTCATCCCTGAGATGTTGTCGTTTTCGAGGGTTAACTCGGTAAGGATGCTGCTTGATTGGTGTGGCATCTCCCACATCAACATCATGTTCAATCAAATTTGTCCTAGTAGGATCATCTGAGAACAAGCATGCATATTCATAGATTAATGATTTCATTTCTGACTTCTCTTTGTGATCCAGATGACTTAATTTCTGGCCAAGATTTTTCAACACATCAGAATTTTGTAACTTAATACACATGTCAGGAACATTATTAGCCTTGATCTCATCATTACTGAGTTCATAATCAGCATTGATAATACACACTTGATCACCTGTATCATTAGTGTTACTATTTACATCATGTACACTTTCATCCTTAGAAATGTCACAATCTTCTCTTTCATAATATCTCTTCATCATATTAATATGACATACTCTTTTAGATTTACGCTTGTCAGGTGTCAAAATGACGTAATCTGTGTCACTAACTTTTCTCTCAATGACATAAGGTCCTTGAAAGCGAGCTTGAAGTGGCTGACCAGAAACAGGTAAAAACACTAGCACCTTATCACCAGGTTTAAACTCTCTTTTCACAGTGGTCTTGTCATACCACGCTTTCATTTTCTTCTGAGAGTGCCTCAGATTTTCCTGAGCAAGTTCACATGCTCCATGAAGACGATCTTTAAAGCGGGATACATAATCAAGTAGATGTATGTCTTCACCTGGATCTGATAACCACTTCTCCTTTAACAATTTCAATGGTCCACGAACTGTGTGTCCAAAGACAAGTTCAAATGGACTGAACCCAAGTGACTCTTGTATAGATTCCCTGGCAGCAAACATTACAAATGGAATGCCTTCATCCCAATCTCTCTCATTATCATGACAATATGTCTTTAACATATTCTTCAATGTTTGGTGAAACCTTTCTAAAGCCCCTTGGCTTTCAGGATGATAAGCCGAAGACTTAATTTGGTCTATGTCTAACTCATACAACATCTGTTGGAATACAGTTGACATGAAATTCGACCCTTGATCTGATTGGATCTCTTTTGGCAACCCAAACAATGTGAAAAATTTAAGTAAAGCTTGTAAGACTGTTCGAGCCTTAATATTTCTCAGAGGTATTGCCTCTGGAAACCTTGTAGAAGCACACATAATGGTTAATATATACTGATGCCCTGCCCTACTCTTAGGTAGGGGACCTACACAATCAATGATGACTCTACTAAACGGCTCTTCAAAAGCAGGAATTGGCTTTAAGGGTGCAGCCGGAATATTCTGATTCGGCTTCCCAACCATTTGACATGAGTGACAGGTCTTACAAAATTTGGCCACATCACTTTTAAGTTTTGGCCAATAAAAGTGATTTAGAATTCTGTGGTAAGTCTTATTGACTCCTAGGTGCCCTGCAAATGGCATTTCATGAGCAATACTCAGTATTTCCCTTCTATAGGTCCTAGGTACCACGATCTGATGGTAAATTCTCCACTCTTCATCTAATAGTGCATCAGGTGGTCGCCATTTACGCATCAAAATATTGTTTTTCAAATAAAAGCAGACTGGGACGTCTTTCGATTCATCCTCAGTGAGTGCACCAGCTATTAATGGCTGAAGCTCTTCATCATGTTGTTGTTGGACTGACAACTGGTCTCTGTGGAGTGTGTCAGACATTTTTGATTTTTCCTGTTCTACCCCCTCACTATGTGTGGGGCCAGGAGACTCACAATCCTGACTATCATTAAGATTAGTCATAAAAGATTGGCTGAGATCATACCAAGAATCTTCACTTTCATGAATATTTTTACTGGAATCTTTTCCAGATTCTGACTCCTCTTTTGGGAGTGTTGTTCCATTTTTAGGAACTAATTCCTCAATTTTAGAGGGTGGATGATTAAGTTTATCATCCTTATTTTCAGAAATCATACCCTCATTTTTAGAGAGTGGATGTTCAAGATTATCATCCTTACATGATTCCCTACTTGTTCCACTTTTGGGAACTGTATCCTCACTTTTGGAGGGTGGATGTTTAAGATTATCATCCACGGCGAGCTTTTGTGACATAGCTCTAGTGACAGCACAGGCAGGGAATAAATTTGGAAATCCTTTTCTAATTGCTCTGTGTTGTTATAATCACATGGCTTATCTGTCAAAATTGCATTGGCTACTACCTTTCCACCAGCTAGGTCATTGCCTAGCAACAGAGATACCCCCTTTACAGGTAGAGTAGGTCTGACCCCTACTATGACCGACCCAGAAACTAAATCTGACTTCAAATTAATTTTGTGGAGAGGGACAGAAATAAATCCACACTCAACCCCCTGAATTAGTACATTTGCCCCTGTGGAAGTAGAGTCCGATAATGGCAAAACTCCATCAAGAAGCAACGACTGAGTTGCGCCTGTGTCACGCAAAATTTTAATTTTTACGGGTGGATGAGCTGAATTCCCATCTAGGGAAATAAACCCCTCAGACACGAATGGAAGGTATTCTTCCTTAATTTTGTCGTTAGAATTAGGCCGTAAAGTCACGACTACCTCAGAAGAGTTCTCTACATTGGCTAAGGCATTAGAAGCTGTTTCAGTCTCCTTTAATTTTGCCAATGTGAAGCAATTTGCCATTGTGTGGCCCTTTTTGTGACAGAAACCACAACTTATGTTTTTAAAGGCAGCTTTGTTTGAGCTGACCTGGTCGTTCTTTTGACGACTTGAATCTGGTTGTTTTTTACCAGAATTTGTTGGAGAGATAGAACCAGACTGAGATCCACTATTACTTGTTGTGCCACTACTATTGCCATATTTCTTATTTGGCCTACTAAACTGACCCTTGTTTTGAGTCTGACCCACTTTACCGAATTTATGGGTAAGTGCATACTGATCAGCCAAATTTGCAACTTCACTCAACTTGTCAGCCTTATTTTCCTCAAGGTGAGTCTTAATGTCATCATTCACACACCGTTTGAATTCCTCGACTAGCATCAGTTGTCTTAAAGTGTCAAATGTGGAGACCTTTTTGGAAGCACACCATCTATCGAAATGCCTTTCTTTTTGATAAGCAAACTCTACATATGTTTGTGTATCCGCCTTACGATACTTTCTGAATTTTTGGCGATAAGCTTCGGGCACCAATTCATAGGCTTGTAATATGGCCTTTTTAACCTTATCATAATCCATACTGTCCTCTATTGACAGAGCGGAATACACTTCTTGAGCCTTGCCTGTGAAATTACTCTGGACGAGTATGGACCATTTATCTCTTGGCCACTTTAGTTGCTCACCCAGCTTTTCGAAATGGTTGAAGAATTTCTCCACATTATCCTCCTGAAATTTGGGGACAAATTTTACGTGCTTAGAAACATCGAATCCCCAGTATCCAAGCCTATTTTAGGGTCTGAGGCTTTTATGACCCCTAACTCTAGTTGCTTCAACCTAAATTCATGTTCTCTTGCCTCTTTTTCCCTTTGCATTTGCATTTGCATTTCTCTTTCCTCTTTTTCCTTTTGCATTTGCATTTCTCTTTCCTCTTTTTCCTTTTGCATTTGCATTTCTCTTTCCTTTCTTTCCCTTTCTCTTTCCTCTCTTTCCCTTTCTCTTTCCATTTCTTTTAATCTAATCTCCTTATTCATTTCTATTTCAAGCCTTTTCAATTCAAATGTGTTGTCAGTTGGCACAGTGATAGCTGTTTCCAATACTGTACTAGGCAGGATACTTTCATCCACAAGATATTCTAGAACATATCTTTTAATCTCGTCTTTCCGCATTAAAGGCTGAAATTCAATGCCATAATGTTTTGCGACCTTTACAATCTCAGACTTCTTTAATGAATCTAGTTCCTCGACTGAGGGACTAGCCACGAATTTATCTAAGTTGAATGGCATTTTGAAGTTGTTTACGATTTACAACAGAATTTCTCGAATTTTCTAGTACTTTTCGTTCCCGGATGTTAGGCCACCAATTCTGTTACGGCTTGTGGTCGCGAGTCAAACCAATAACAGCGAAAGATCACAGAAGAACGAGATTAAAATTCAACAACTTAATGATTATTTACAATTTCCTTATCTCACTTAAATTTACAATAATTTATTAGACTTACTCACAATCCTTTACTTAATATTTGCCTGGTCTGGTCCAAGGGCTGGTAGTGCATGCACGTTGACGATGGCACAGTGGTAGACCTGCAGCGTGCTGTAGCGTAGGAACTGGTTCCACGAGCGAATAACGACAGGGCTAGGCGATGATGGATGATAACAATCTCAATACACAGCGTAGAAACGGCGTAAGGCAATTTGTCACAAGTGTGAATTGTCAGTGGCTGGCCTCATATGATTCGGTCAATAAACGGACAGCAGAGTAACGTCTGGACTCGATGGTATCTCTCGATGAAGTATTGGGGTATCTCTCCTTGTTAGCAGTTGTTGAACTGCCTTTTATATGCTAGGCTTTTATTCGAGAACTCTCCAGAATTTAACAGAAACTTCTAGTGTACACAGTCCAGCAATTACGAGAACGTTCCTTAATAGAAGCTTCTAGAACACACAGTAGTAAACAGTGTAGAAGTGTCGTCAGGCCGCGTAAACAGTTCTCTCTTCTAGACAATTCTAGAAAGGCTGCGTTGAAGTTGAATTCTCTGGAACTTTCCATTCGCTCGTCGATGGATTCAATCCGGTGTTCCTGACGGGTCGTCTTGTAACATGATGCCCCCCCAAAATGTCAAAAGTTTGCACAACTGAGCTTAACGTACAAAATAATCCTTCATTTGCCACAAATTGCATCAAAATTTGCTTCTCGTGGTATGTTATTACAGAATCAGGAAATTGAGTTTCATCAAAAGTGTCCGAATCTTAAAGGAAACCACAATTGTGGTATATTTTGCATGTGGATACCCTTCAAGTCAATAGCATTTTCCCCTCTCCTTGACAATACCTATGTTTGCGATCGGTGCCCCCTTAACTCAAATCAATTTAGAAACCAAGCCCGAACTCGTACCTATTGTGCAAGAAATACTCAAACTTCAAAGATATTCTAGAGTGTTACTGATGAAACTTGTAACTTAGTAATGAACTTTTCAGTTAAGCACGGCGCTTCACGATGACGCCAAGACAAATCACGCAAAAAGTTTGTAAATTAATTGTGACATTCACTACACATGGTCTCAGTGCTGCACAGTCCATTGAGTAGAATGACCAAGTATTCCACCTCAAAAAAGAAAGAAAGAAAGAAAAAAGTTTTGGCAGATACTCCCAAAAAGAAGTAAATATCTCGATGTAGAACCCCAGCAGATAAAAAATAAACTAACGGGGCTTTCTCCAGACGGAAAAGTTTCCTCTTTGGCACGTGTCTTGTGATTTGAACATTTTGTGAGGCAATGACACAAAATTCAAAGACATACGCTGCTCAGGGTAGTTAAATATTTGTACCCTAGCTATGAATCTGATGAAGTTAAGATACGGGTACGGCACCAATAACGTTCATAGTAGTTTTTAAAGTTATGGCGACATTCAATCAAAAGGATTTGTTGTATTTGTTAGTGAGATAGCCAACGCCCCACGGGAATACACATATGAGTTATCTATAGGCCTATCTGTCAACGTTCTCATAAAAAACTTCAAAGTTTACCTTTTTCATAAGTAACTAAATGCCTACTCAAAGGTAATGGTGTTAAAATTAGTAATGAACAGATAGTGTACGTTTGTTAAAGGTGATCGGTCGTCTTAAAATATTCTTTGTGACGTCAGCCTTTTCTTGACATGGTTCTGAAGTCGTCACTGCTCAACGGATACACCGTACAAGCATGGTATAGCTAATCGGTAAGCAAGAAGAGACGGCATGTAGCTGTATGACTAATAGCTATACCGATATCATCATAGCTACTTGTACGGTGTATCCGTTGAACAGTGACGACTGCAGAAACATGTCAAGAAAAGGCTGACGTCACAAAGAATATTTCAAGACGACCGATCACCTTTAAGTGATGTTTTTATTTTTCAGGACGGCAATTTAATTTCCCAAATAAGTCCCTTAGGAGATCATAATGTCATGACTGTCCTTGAACAACGAAGGTTAAGAGCACAATGGATAACATAACACATGCTTTCTGAGTCCCTCTTTGACGTCACAAACTTACTAAGCTTATGTGTATTCAAAATGTACGTGTGAAAGTGAAGTAAGTCTGTAAAATGAGCAGTATTAAGTGGATTTTGATGAGAATTACATTTTCAAAACTCTTAACGATTTTTTCATGTGATGTCCATCTGTGTAATTGTCATGTCATCACAACTTCAATTGTTGCAAAGAGTATACTACGCTTAACTCACATTACCTACTGTGTAGTAGTGTACTGAAGTATACAGCTTGCAATATACGTGCTATTAAACATGCTATTCTCATAGTAGCTGGGGTATAGCTTTGTAGCAAGGACGTGATCTGTATTGGTTTTTCACTTGCCTAGTTATCAAGGAGCAAACACCGAAGAAACACCCAGCCAGTAAAATGTAAATGCCCAATGAGAGATAAGAAAACGTAGCTTGTATGAATATTCATTAGTAATGAGTTCTACTACTTTTACGTGTAAGGCCTGGTTAGGGGCAAAATTGTTATTTCATTTGCAAAGTCTTTACATATTGTAATTATTTAGTGATGTTCTTCTTTTTTGGCCGGGTGTCAAGAGGTGCTTTAAGAGAAGAGGATGACACTGTTAACTGTTTCAGAAATTTTTGCCTTTGTGCGGTGGCTTGGATGCCAAATGGTGCCATAATTGGTAAAGCTTCGTAAAGTGTTGAATTGATTAAACGTTAAACAATCCTCTTTTTTTGGTGATTTTTTTTTTCCATTAGCTAGGGTGTAACTCAAGGGGATGTTGCATCAAGGGAGAGATGACAGCTCTACTCTTTGAGAATTTTTCGTTTCATAAGTCTTCCCAGATCTACAATGGTGTGCGGGTCTAGCCTGGACGCTCTTTGTACGCGACGGGGGGGGGGGGGGGGGCCCCATCGCATCGCGCGTAAGTTTCAAGAAAATGTTCTGTAGAAAAGTCTCGGGAGGATGACACATTTTAGACATTATCAAAAACAAATAAGAATTTCAAGAAGAAAAGCTACACTTTTATATACTAAGTTTATACTAAGGGAAAATGCAGTCACCCCAATATGCATGAGTGTACCCGGGTATCCTATTTCATGAGTGACTTTTGAGGAACATTCTACAATATGGTTCTCACTGAGTTGAGAAATTCTCATATAGGGTAACCCCTTGGTTTACCTTAGATATGGAATATTTAGGTTAAGTTCTAACATATCAAGAAAGATGCTTGAAGTGAAAGAAGGGGACATTTGTGAGTTGTAGCGTTTTTGTCAAAATAGGTTTGCGGTGTCTACCTAAATATGCCCTTTAAACTAAAAGTTCGTCTTACCAGCTCCTGAGTTTAGCTAATATTATGGGTATTCATAGGCTATTTTATATTTAGCCAGCTTATATACTGGTGTATTCAAGCCGTCTATCTTGTAGGGGGAAGATGGTTCATTCGTAGAGAACCAGCATAAAAACGGATGTAGGAGGGGTCTGGGAACCTCCGCGGGAAAAAAATGGGAAAAAGGGAACCCTTATATTCCGTTTCCCAAGTTTAGGGGCCTTAAATTGACAATTTGGACAATGAAGTTTTAGACATTTTAGTATGTTTTCTCAGGAAGGCCACCTTTCATTTACGATTTGGAAATCTCAAGGGGGAAGTTGCCCCATGCAGGCTACGGCCCTGGTTTAGTGCGTACTCAATGCCATTTTTAGACAGTAAAATACTTCATTTTAGTGCCTACAATCTTGTAAATGCTTCAGAGCTTCAAGGGGATTCGCCCTTGGACCCCCACACTGACTCATTACTGAAGTGGGCCCTAAGGAGGGCAACTGAGCCCTATACCAAACGCGATCTTACGCTCCCACTGTGGAAGTATTAACTCCGAGCTAGTACTTCCATGACCAAATCGACCATTCTGTTGTAGCAGAAAAATGAAAACAAAGTACACCAAGGTCAAATTGTCATTGCCAAAAGTTACACTGCGTTTAGCTGCGTTTCTCGCTTATCTTGTCCTCCCGTTACACTTAAAGTTTACATCGTGTACTTTTTGCAAAGATTTCCTTGACAAGAGGTTTATTGCTTAACCGTTCTTGACACATATATTTTGTTGGAAATAAAACCAATTTTTTTTGGCAGGACAAGGTCCGGCATCATCACCAGCCCCCACTCATCCATCCTTAGGGATGTCCGTGTTGACACTGTTGAGGTTGACAAAACGATTGGCTTTTCTGTAGTTGAGGGAGTCAAAATTTAGTCTACATACCGAAAAATTTAATGTAAATTTACATCAAATGTTGCAGAAAATGTCACCAGACTGCACTCAAGCACCTTTAATTACCGGCAAGGTTTCAAAATGGAAGGGAATACATCATAGCCTCAGTTTAAGACGGAATCAAATTTACGACACTGTGACCCATGTGAGTTAATGAGATAAAGGATAGAAAGCATGTTTATAGGCGGGACTACGGGGGCAAGGAGGACTCTTGTCCCCACTTTTTCCAGAGCTTAAAATAGAATAAAAATAATAAAAAACCTGAGCGAAAGGAAGCGGAATTACACAAATTATAGGACAGAATTTTTAATGCCTATTAAATTTTAATTTTGCAATGTTAAATGAAAGAAACCATTCATATCAAATACCATAAAAATGCTAAATAAGATTTTTCTCGGCCCGCTTCTTGCGGAAACTGGATAATACAATTGAAAACTTTGTCTGGCACTGTGATTTCTTTTCAAAGCATGGACGTCTCCAACGCGCCACACTATTGTGATTTGAAGCTTTGAAGCAAGGGGTCATTGAAAGCAATGATTAACTTCATTAAATGCAGCATTATCCTTGTAAAAAAAGTCCTATACCCTAGCCCCGTATAGGAAATCTAAATTCTCGATAAATTTTCCGGTGTGCTTCGCACCAGCCTCATATAAGTTGATGTCTCATAGTAATATTGTATTGCAGTGAGTAGGAAAACTTTGGTGGAAATGTCTCGTTATTACTCCCTGTAGGACAGCTTCACTACATAACTAATTCCAAACCCTCGCTACACCTCTCGCTGTTCACCTTCCCACCAGCTACCATCAATGCTGTGTCGGGTTTTCTGTAGAACATATCGCTTGGCCAGGTTGGCAACTCTCCGGGTGGCAGTTGCCCAGAGTGGGAGTTATCCGGGTTGGCAATTGTCCTGGTGGGAATTGTACGGTGGCTGTTGTCCGGTGGAACATTCAGGGGCGTAATTGTCCGGGTGGGAGTTGTCCAGGAACCTGTTTACCATTCATTAATTGCTGTAAATGGTGTTATGTACAAGGGAATGTTACGATTATTTGCCGGAGGAACTGTAATTCTATGCGTTGTATTATGAGCTTAATTTTAATAATTTGTATGTGTTGTACAGTATATTTGTGTTCGTCTGTTATAACGCCTTTTAATGATATGCTAATTTACTAGCATTAAGAGATAGGTACACGTATGCTTTACTATTGTTTAATTTCTTCGGACGGATGAAATGCCTGCTTTAAAATGGTTGTTCAAGGTGTGTTCCAGGCTGTTCTCTTTGCATTCTACTTTGGCTTGTATTGCAGCCCTTTTCCGTTTCCTCCTTTGGATTCTGTTTTATCATGTACCCGTGACAGAACTTCTCCCTCCTGTATTATGTTCCTGAATTTGCTATGTCGTGACATTTCTTGTTCCAAATATTTTCTGTTCCGGTCTCCGGTACCCCACCCTTAGCCCCACGTCCCTGGCCTGACATCTGCCGGAAAACCCCTCGGCTACTCCACACCACCTTTCACCTACTGCTACTAGAAGTCTTCGCGCGCTTTGCAGTTTCACGGTTTAGATCCCGGGAAATACATTGAATCAACGTGGAACTAAATTCCGTTAGTATATACAAATTTTATGCAATATATACCCTCAATGGAATGTTGTGGTACGTAGGTTTTCTTCAAATTTCCCCCTCCAACCCTTCGACGGCATCGGGGCTGTTGGGGCTTCGGATCGCTACCCCTTTCGGAGAGCCTGCCCCCCCATGGGGAAATCCTAGTGTCACCCCTGATCTGAACATTGTAACAGCGGCTATAATGAATACATCGTATACCCATAGAGTTGTATACTGTAGAGACCTACATATACGTTCCTACAGTATATGATCCAGTGATAGGATCTATTTCAACAATTCATGACTCACACTATAACACTGACATATGCCTTCCATGTATAGAGGGGTTTCACTGAGTCACGTGATCGCGCGTCTCACGCAATTTTGAAGGGCAAGATTGCGCGTCTCTTTCATGGATTTAAAGGACACGCATTCATTGTGTCACAGTGGTATCTATGGTTGTGGCGTGCGCGTGTGCTGTAAATACGCTTACTGCGTGTGTGTAATGCCCTTCAGTGCGTGGGAATCCAAAGCGCGTGACGTCACATGAAATCCCTCTATAGGGTGCTTTTAATTAGCTTGTTGAATTTTCATACCACCTGTATACTACTATGATAGGTTGATAATTACTGCTGTAAACACTGATTAAATTCTTCTGTATAGTCCATACAGTATATTTAACTAAGTGATACCATACATACTTTGTCAGCCTTCTACTGTCTACTTACAATGGACCAGGAACTTATTGTACACAGCACATTGACTATAAGGCATCGATAGAACTGTACTGCTGTATATTGTACCAGGGTGGTGATGTCTGATTGTACAGTTAGTTTGTTAGATGAGATTTAACGACACACCAACACGAATGTGTTATATAGTGTCAACTTGATAAAAAGGTAAAGTTTAAATACGGTTTCAAATACCGTTCAAGTTCAAGACTGGTTTCAAAATACAGCTCAAATATGGTGCAAGTCCTTCCCTTTAGTTGCCTCTTACGACAGGCGGGAAATACCGTGGGCATATTCTACAACCTCCAGCCCACAGGGGGCGCTTGATTGTACATAATGATCAAACGGTAGGCCTGTACTATAGTTAGCTTCTTTAGTACTTCTTCGTGCAGTGAAAAAAGCCTACAGCGGATGCCTACCTGTTGTAAGCAATGCTTAGTAGGCACTGCACATGCCCATGTGGCACGTAGACCCTAATGGTGGGCCACTCGAGTTTGCATTCGGTTTGTCTAATCAGGGAGCTGTTATCAGACACCCTGGTCTAATATCTGCTCAAGCGCAAAAGCTGGCTCAAGTGACGTCAAATGGACTCGAGCCGAGGCTCCGGACTGCAAATCGAACGCATCTTACATTGAATAGTGTGTTCACTGTTGTTTACAGTGTATGCCACACTCTGGCAGAAGCTCATTGTGATTGGTTGAGGAGATGTTTGCAGATTAGAGAGGGTTTTTCAAATGCAAACAACACTATTGTCTGAGGTGCACACACATGCACAGTTGCGAGATAGACAGGGTGTACAATAGTTACAGCTTGCTTGCACTGGACAGGAGTGTACTGTTAACGCTAGTGCAACTGAGTGAAACAGTTGAATCTTATTGGACTATAGCAGTTGGAAGCACACATCCAGGAATAACGTTGTGCAGTCATGGAAGTATGGGGTAATACTTTCATGGTGCAATGCTGTATATTGTGGCATTAAACATCTTACACTTGAAGAGAGTGCCCCGAATCTTCTAAAACAATTAGACTCTGCAAGGAACTGAATAATGCATGTGATGGTCCATTTATCTTTTCAGTACCTACAATTTGAATGGAATATTTTTGTGAAAGCTATATACTACTGTACTGAATTACATGCATCTTTACGTTCTGGTATGAGTGGTAATGGGCTCTATCTGCTTGAGCATACGTCGAGAAAACCTTGAATGTGAGACATGCATAAGGAAAGTAGACTTGCAAATTGAATGTACATATTCTGACATTCAGTCAAAAGCGTAGGAAGTGGAGGCTGGGGGCTTTAGCCCCCAGTCAAAAATGTAAGGGGATGAGTTATTTTTCCGCCCCGAAGATCCAAGGGCAAAACCCTTTATTTGTCTCTTCTGTAAGAAATGTAAAAAAATTGCAATAATTTTCCTTAAAGTTTGTCCAAAATGTTGCACCACATTGCATCTGAGGACCCTCAAACATCTAAAAATTTTTACACCCCTCCCCCAGGACGGGCCCCCAGTCTCAAAAAGCTTCCTACGCCCATGCATTCAGTACACCAAAGACAACTCTTGTCAGTAAATATCTTGTTGCGAAGGACGTTAGAAGGACAAAGGAGTTGCCACAGTGGCGGATCCAGGGGTGGGGTCGCCGACGTCCGGACCCTCCTCAAATTTCCCAATCTGCCCTTTTTCAAAAATGTCTTCTTTTACACGTGGCCTAAAATAAAAAAAAGAAAAACACGAGAGATTTTGGTTACTCCCATCCAGTATCGATGGATTCGCCCGTAAAACTCACGCTACAGTATATATTGCAGAAATTTCGGCAATATATGTTGACTTCGGTAGCCTATATTGCCCGCCCCGAAAGACGAACAGTGCAATCGTTTTTAGAGAGAATGTGACTGCAGTATTTCTTACTGCCTGCGTGACAGTCAGGCATTCTCATTACTTTTCGCTTGGGAACCACATGTGGCGTACTTGGGCAATCAAAGTAATACAAAGCACACAGATATTACGTCATACTCACTAGCTAGCGCTTTATGCAACATATTACCGTTGGGCTTTGATATTGATTCCAAAAGGTCACTTCTAGTCTTTTGGTCTTGCAAAATAATGATCTGTTCACACTCCCTAAACGCTACATCTACAAAGCTTTCCCTCCACCCGCTGGATATCCCTCCTATCATGAACAAGAGAGAGTAGGTAAATACGTTTCGCTATGATATTCATGGTCTGGAATTACTTTCTTGTTTAAAGTGTTGCCCTAGTGATGGGAATAAAAGCCAATTTTAAGGAAATGTCCACAACCAAGAGTTGACCAGAAGTCACAATAGGCAAATCGGTGTTTGTTTCAGTTTAAAATTACTATAGAAAATCACCACCAGGCCAAACAACGCAATGTTAGTCGGTTCAGTTTTTGACGTCTTTCAGTTGGACCGATGACCGGTCTGCTGTCGCAGAGTACCGTAGTTTATGTAAAGGTAGTAAATTTCATCCAATATCGCAAACCCTGTTGGTGTTCTCTTGTCTGTGTCACGAGGTACAGTCAGTTGGTGAGCAAAGTTTGGCTACTTCATCGTGTAGTCCAGGTGGTTCCGCTACAACGTGTGTTATCCCGGATGCAGTCTACAACCCCAATAGTTTTTCGTTTTTCCTTTTGTTCGTAATGATTACATATGTGTTTTATGTAAGCCTGCCAAAAATTTTCGCGCACTTCGCGCGCTTTACAATTTCACGACTCAGATTCTAAAGTACATTATCAGTGCGCAACTCAGTTTTTGGAGTATTCAGCGACCCTTTGCAAAATATGCCCTGCAATGGCATGGGATCGTTAGGCTCCTTCTTGTCCCCTTCTCACTATGCTGTTTTGGTGTGAGAAGGTGGGTCAAGGTCGAGAAATCGCATCTGGTCTGCCCCCCCCCCCCATGTCAAACATCTTCCTACGCTGCTGACCCATGGTCGGTTTACTTATTTTGGCTTACAAAAGGGTGAATTCTGTGATAAAACCCAAAATTTTCGGTACGCTTTGTCCACTCTTTCTCAGTTCCGTTATACTTATAGCTAAATAGGCTAGTACAAACTCTTTCAAGTAGAATACACGGATTTATGTAAATATCATTTCGGTCAACGTTCTCTTGTGTCTGTCGTGCGGTACGGCTACTGACTCGAGGAGGAAAGTAGGCCTACAATGAAAGTTATGTCCCAAAGGGCCCAACTGCCGGGACAATTGTCCTGTATAAGTTTTAAATAAATACAAATTCTTATGGGTGTAGGCTTACCTCCAAAAATTTTCGCGCGCTCCGCGCGCTTTGCAATTTCACCGTTTAGATCATTCCAGTTTTTGCATATTTCTTGGTTGATCCTTTCTTTGTCTGACGTTTATTAGAACCAAACTTTAAAAAAAAATGAATGTGCCCTTTTTTGTTGGACCCCCCCCCCCTCAAAAAAGACCCTAGATCCGCCCCTGTGCCATGCATGTTCTTTTCAGCTGCTAGCTAAATGCAGTATTGAAACCCATAAAAGGCTTTAACACTGATAAATACAGGTAGTTTATCCCTCCAGCTTTACCATGGCAGAGTGGTAAATATGGATAAAGACATTTTGGCATGATTTGCCAATTCATACTAAAAGTATATTGAAAGATATGATATTTTATGAGAAAAAGTCCCCACATGACAAATCCCCTTGGGATATATTTCCCACGGGGAGAATACTCTTCATGGAGAACCCTTCCCCTGGAAAAAATTCCCCATGGAAAGCATGGAAAAGTAGGAAAATTCGCACATGGATTTTCATGAGAATTTGGTTTTCTTTTGTAAGGGAGGAAGCATTATGTTTTGAAATGAACAGACCTTTGGACTTATTTGAATAAACGTCCGAGTCACATTTCCGCATGGAGCGAATTGCTTTCCCTTAACTGATAAATTAATAAAAAAAAACACTTTGACTCAAAGTTTCCTATAATTTATATCATCTTAAGTCCTAAAACGGTGCGCGTCATATTAAAGGCATTAAAGTGGGATTCCCATTGACTCCAGAGCCAGTAAATACAGCTCTTTTACCTGTAGTTATCAAACTGATATAAGAAAGAAATACAGAATAATTAACAATTTAGTCGCAGTGGACATTGCCTTTAATAGTACAAGAACCCTAAGAAGGATCACTGTTTTGTTGGAGAGATTTGATTCAATCAATTATTTACTCCTTCCTTGTCGTTTGTACTTACAGCGCTCCGATTGGAATGAAAAATGCTATAGCTATAATTAAAATATACTCCATTGTCTAGTATAAGTTTTAGTCTGTTGAAATGGTCCGTTAGTTTTGTTTCACAATGATACTGTTTCACAATGATACTAATCTAAGCATAACAAAAGGAGCACTTCTCGTAAGTTATCTGTTCAGAAGATGTGTGGACGGAACGGAAGATTTAAGTTGATAGCTTGCCATGAAACAACATCACAGAGGACTCATGTAGAGAAATATTTAATGAAAAGGGAAGGAGTGATTTGGAGGACGTACTTAAAGGTAAAACGTGCATCTCACAGCGACAATGAAAACTTGAGCTGTCTAGAAATAGCTTCATCTTATGCTTTTCCTAAAGTAAAGGCCAACATCTTCTTATTTTAATTCCCTTCATCTTCCTATAAATCTGTGATAAACCTGGTTCCATTAAACAACACAACCAATAGCTATAAAAGCAGGACTTCTGTTTTAAAGGAGATGACAATAATGACCATTTCAGGAACGTAATCAAAAAGTATATAACATTCTGAAACAAATGCAAAACACCCCATCCTCATAGCTTATTTGGTTCTCGAGATATCACAATTCTCATCCCTTACATGGGCACTGCCATAACAAACTTGTAGCAAGTCTATTATGATGTCACCATAGAATTAAAAGTAAGGGAGAATGACGTCAAGAACTGAATATTGAGGCCGTGGATAGTTTGATGACGTCATGCGTTGTCGGGCAAAAAGTCTTGACTGGAAACGGCGCGTAACACAAATCCAATAGCAGGAAACACTCAGGCTTGAGAAACTTGTGGAAAAATGGTCAATTCGTGTTCGATGTGCGACCGTTCCAATCGATACTAGCGAGACGGATCTCTGAAAGTTTCACAGGTAATTCTTAAATTGATATTATCGTGATAATGCAGCCACAAAAATAAAATTTTCGGTGTAGAATCGAGGCAAGGAAATGCCTAACGTTAACTTAGTGTGGTTAGGTCCTGGCACTATAGGCCTACAGCATATCCGATATCGTTTGGCAAAGCTTTCTTGCATGATTATCAAATAAGTATTGCTGATTTAGCGAAGAAATTTTTACCCTCCTCCCTGCCAGAGAAAAAGGCAGGTCTAAATCCTAGTTTAGGCCTTGCTTGGGCTATCTAGTGTAGGCCTTCATACCGTGCCTGTAATCATAGTTCGCGTAGTTTAACTGATACTAATAGAAAGGTATAGGCATTCGGTGCAAAACTGGCGTAATGTTTCGGACAATTTATTCGCACAGAGTCCAATGTTCGAACATAAATGATGCTGTAAAACAATCAGAATACCTCAAAGTACCAATCAGTTCCATTTCCTTCTGTTTCTCCACCATCTAGTTTTAGATATCAAACGAACAAAATTTCGCACCGTACGTACAATATGGATGTAAAATCTTCCCGACGAGAGTCTTTTGCCAGACAAAGCGTGACGTCATCAAAATGTTGTTGGCTTCATTCGCTCGGTGTGTGAGTAGTTAGAGCGACATCATTCTCCCTTACTTTTAATTCTATGGATGTCACAGGCTCACTTGATTTTCAAAAGTTATGTATTTTTTATAATTAAATTCAATTTTTTTCAAAGGTCCAGCTACCATTTAAAAGATCATTTCAGAAATGCAGAGAGCGAGTCCTGTAATGTTGAAATCTGATACCAATAAGAACATGCTAAAACTGTGTGGAGAGAAACAATGAAACAAAATACAAAGGAAAACAATAACATCTCAATTACAAAGTAAGCCTGAAAGGTCAAAATCAACTTGCTACAAGTCAGTTTGTTTGGAAAATGGCAACTCCAATGTAAATGATAAGAATGTCGATATCTCAAGAACCGAATAAGCTATGAAGATGGGGTTTTTTGCATTGTGTTGAGAATTTTGTTTTCTTTTCAATTATGTTACTGAAGTGGTTATTATTGTCATCCCCTTTAAGGACAGTATAATGGTTCCCCCGATGAACACCCTACCTGATGAAGCAAATTGTGTTGGACTGGATGACACAACGTTTCATAAAATACATTACACTGTTCACGTTCATGATCACCTATTTGTAATAACACCTTGTACCAAATAATACATTTGTAGATCTTAAATA
This sequence comes from Holothuria leucospilota, assembly GCA_029531755.1. NCBI lineage: Eukaryota > Metazoa > Echinodermata > Holothuroidea > Aspidochirotida > Holothuriidae > Holothuria > Holothuria leucospilota. The sequence goes on along the minus strand of CM055979.1, from coordinate 4,503,149 downwards.
TATCTAATGTAGTATTGGGTACAAGGTGTAATTACAAATTGGGAAAACTTTGAGGATAGCCGTCATCTCAGTTACCAAGAAGTAAACATTTTTATGAATGTTATTCATTACATTGCTGAGTCAGTGGGATTTATGGGTGCCAGAAATTGTTGAAACTTAACCAGTAAAGTTGGTACCTCAGCAGTGAGTATATCACTGGAATAAATGGACTAAGATACAATGATCTAAAATTAATGAGAGACAGACGACATCTTACTACATCTCTTAGACTGTTTTATGAGTGTGTATCCTTACACTTATAATATTAAAAGTGCGCCATCGATTCTAGTGACTTTCTCATGGACAGACATTTACAATAACTTTTAAATTGAAGTAACCACTTACAAATCGTTTTACCAGCACTTGTTCTCATAAAGTGGCCCACTCAAACAAACCATCTTCTTTTAAGCCTTTTTAAGACTGAAGCGTAATTATTTATGATAAATCAAAAGGCAAATTGCTTGGTATCTAAGTAACCACACGTAGGTGTGACTTTCTCTGATATTTAGTCACGTGTAAACCTGTGATACGAATATCTCTTCTTTCCAAAATCTATCGACAATAAAAACGTTCTTCTTAAAACCTAGAAATAATTTATACGATTCTGATGTATTTTTCCACTCTGCATTTTTTACGACAGTGTGGCTAAGGATATAAAAGATAATTAAGATCATTAACATCCAGAAGAATCCCTTCCTTGTCACACCGCTTGAGGGACAGTAGTGCCGGCACCACTGACTTATTAAGGGGGGGTGGACCATGGCCCCCTCACTGATTCCTAAAAATACAAACTATCAAAATACAAACTATCAAAATACAAACCATCAAAATTTTTGCACAGCACCGCTTCATCGCTTGGCTTATTATCAGTACGGTCTCAGACGTATTCGCACCATGCATCGTTGAGGGCATTGAGGCCGCTTGTTCTTAGTCCGTGGGTGTGATCACAGAGGAGCTCAGCACTGGAAAATGTGGGACATATTACATGAATTTTAAAGCTTTTACGAATTACTAAGCAAAAGATTCGCCGTATAATTGGTAGATAAATTTTATTAGGGAGTTGAGAGTTTCCCGGTCCGGTGCATACTCTACAGGGGATTTTCGTCCTGGAAAAAAGTGTTAAGTTGTTTTGATTTATTGCCTACTTTTATCATTTATAACTTTCTGGGGGTTTGAATTTGACAAAATTTAGATCAAGGAAGGTGAAAATTTTCCATAAAATCTGATTTTTTCAATAATGTTATTAACAAATGTGTTCTTTTGAAGAAACCCCTGAATCATAATATACCCAGTACCAGTCAACCTTGAGAAGTCCATAAAATAAAGTGGCAGTGAAGAGCATATCTCCCAGTTCGTTGCCAGACTTTCCCAATTAAGTGCCAACTCTTACGACCATCAGGTCTGTGGGATCATCTTGGCATGTGACTGAGAAAAAATTAAAGTGATGTTACCTGTTTAAGAAAAGGGAAATACATGCGGCCTAATGTTTTCTTTATTTGTCAATACACTAACTATACTATTCATGGATGGAGTTGTTTATGTAGTGACTGAAAATGGTAGTGTGGATGGCAAAATATAAAGGAACAGTGCAAAAACAGTCAAAATCTTTAGGCTATTTTGAGAAAACCGTCCTTATTACAAATAGCTCAAACCACGCCTATCACAACACTATATGAATATTCAATGGATCACTCAGCTGTAAGCTGTATGTACCGTAGTACTGTACATGGGCTTATATTCCCTAGGTTATTCATGCATTAGCTGGGAATAGAGTGATTTTGAAGGTTGTATACTCCACAGCACACTTGAGGTTTTGAAACAAAATCACCTGTTTTCATCATAATAACCGTGTTAGTGAATTTCACCCCTGACAGTATTCAAGAAGACACTTGCATACTAACGCTTGTAACGGTAAGCAGTTACACCTCTATACGCTTGCTTACTTCCCCGTATCCCAAATCTTTGTCCTTGAGCGGTAGGGTACATACAGAAATTTCTCCTTTCGATTTACTATCATGGAGCCAATGAAACCTTTCGGATATTAGCTCCATGGTACTATAGGCCTACAGTCACTTTTCAAGTACTTAGGCTATAGCGTGTATATCATTCGTTCAGTGTTCGTTCGCTGGCATATACGTGGGCACATTTCTTTGTGCTGCCTTTTGCATATTCATATTTAGAACACTCCCATTGGTTTGTTCACTGAGTAGGTGGGATTGAATGGAATAAAGATTATGTGCAAACATTTTCGATTTTCATAGTTTTTGTCATTATTTTTATGATAATTGAAGCAATATTTGAAACAACTACTTCTGTGAGAGATCTTTATTTATCTTTATTGTTCGGATGGACTGCTTAAAAGTTATCCCAACACTTTGTACCAGACAGTGTTATGTATTTCCCTTTCTTAAACAGGTAATATCACTTTAAGGTTTCTACAATGCAACAAATCGCGCAAATTATTAATTTGGGTCATTATGTTTTCGAAGAACGTCATACACCTTTTAGCTGTGTATCCAAAGCAGGAAATACCTCCCATCCGATGGAACACACTTCCCTGTCCATGAAAGTTATAAAAGATTTCAGAAGCCATTCCCAACAGTCAGATAATCCATTCCTGTTATACATCACGCAGGGCTTAGTATCTTTTCACCTAGCCCCGGGAGTGTTGGAGGACTCAAAAAGGAATTCTAGCTGAAGCATCATTTTTGAGAACCATTTGTTCTATTTCTAAACAATAGGCCTACTTCGCCCGCTGAAGAAATGTAACTGTCCTTCCCTGAAAAATATTTTGGGTAGACCCCCCAATATCATTCTTTCGTAAAACCTCTCCTAACAACGGGGCTGCATTTAAATCATGAACGTTTTCCGACTCAAATCCCGGTAAAATGGCGTTGGTTGCCATTTCAACAGAGGAACAATGCAATACTCTCAATGATCGTAAATCATGATGGTTTACGCCAGTAGGTCTGTTGCAGCATTCAATATGCATATGATGTCACAGGGCAGAAAGTGCTTCCACGTTTGGAGGAAAATCACGTATCATTGCACCAACAAAAGCAGACAGCTAGATGATTTTTCAACCAATCGCTTGCCCGATCAAGTCTACTACACGCGTAGGCATAATCTACGTTGTTCGTGCACGCGTGCGTCATTGTTTCCCTCCAAACTGACGTCGCGTGACGTCAGTGCATACGGTCTCGGAGATATCGTTAGCTAAAGCTTGAGATTACTCTGTGTCACAGGGCGGGTGGTAACATACAAAATTTTGGATTTGGTGAGCGACGCTTCTCCAAACAATTTCAAAAACCACTCAAACACATAGCTTAATTAACTTAAATCTTGTATTAAACTTAGAAAAGGAAACAATTGGGTTAGTAGTACATATCATAATAGCTAAAAAAAAGGAGAGGCCTCAAAACTTAATCTAAATCTAAACTATCAAGTTCCCATCTCGCCCAGGGTTTGTCTGGCTTGTAAATAAGAAAGAACAGTTCTGCATCACTTGAGCTTGGGCTTCAACGTAAAGTCAATAAAGAAAACAGTTCCTTTCAATTCTGCTGTCTGGTCTCCAGCTCAATCCTCAACTCAAAAAAAAAAAAAAAAAAACTAAAAGTTCGCTCGTCACAGCTTGTTCGTGGAGCTTTTTGGTCACGGTCAGCCAAGGTGGGCCATGCACAATCCCGTCAACACAAGTTAGATATATACCGAGAAAACCAGATCCCTGTGAAGTATAATGGTTCCCCTTTTTAATAGTAGCCTTTGACTTATACGAAGAGGTTTTCATTTGCAGTCTAGAACACTCTAATTAGAATACTGTTCCTTCACACTCATGTTTCAAACCGTTAATCCCAAAGAGTGATGAATTTATTAGCACATTTTCGTGCAATAATTTATCAGTTTCCCTAGGATAATCAGAAGGCCATCCTCTGGCTAAGGTACCCTCTCTGGGTACACCTAGAGCTTTCACTCAACAAAAATACACATTTCCCCCTTAAGCATTATGAAATTGCCTCATTCAAGCCTCAAGTAAGTCCCAATGCCCTTCCCGGGGGGTGGTGAGTAAAGTCATACCAATAAAAGTAAATTTTACCTTGAATCTGGTTTTTCACCCCGTATTCGATATTCATGACGTTTCACAGTGGTGATAAGGCGTCCGTCGACAACTCACACCCTGGCCACACCGGTAGAACGACCTTAATTTACACGTTTTCCTCGGTGGGAAACCATAGGTAAACAGTAACAACCTCAGCGGTGACTATATTACACCTCCACCGGTATCCACGCACCCTCAGCGGCGCAACTTCACGTCTACCGTGCCACAACCTTATCTCTACAGCCGACAGCCTTAGAGCACCATCTCTCAGATTGTACTGAATTGATAAAGCGTTTGCAAGCAAGCACACGCTGCAGACTTTCTTTAATTATGTAATCTCGGAATTTCGAGTGAATTGTATCCAGAGGCTTGAGGCTGACACACAATGCATTACAAGTTCACTAAGCCAACTTGGCATCTGGTCCATTGAAATCACTGTGAATGCATCAACATAAATTATCATCGAATTACCACGTTAAATGAGAGGTTTTTACATCACATCGTGACATTCTGCCCCCACTTAAGACAAAATATACTTTGTCTCCAAAACCTCTTAATTTAACATTTTCACACCTCATGAAACAAGATATACAACACTTTACACGCATTATGATAACCATTTTCGATAACCATTTTCCTTTCTCACACATACGCCCCACAGCGGCTTAAAAAGTCAGCACCACAATTATCTGATCCTTTTATAGCTCTAATAGTATATTGATATTGTTGCAGACATAACGCCCATCTCATAATTCCACTGTTTTTCAGCTTTGCTTGAGATAAATAAGTTAACGGATAGTGATCGGTTTCTAATATGAATTGGCGTCCATAAAGGTATGCATGAAATTTAGTAACTTCCCACACCAGTGCCAAACATTCTCGTTCAACTACCGAGTAAGCAACTTCTCGTGGCAACAGCTTCTTGCTGGCATAATGAATTGGAAATTTTGTCCCATCAAATTCTTGTAACAAAACGGCTCCTAGGCCTACATCTGAAGCATCAGTCTGTAATATAAACACTTTATCTATATCAGGTAAGTGAAGAATTGGAGATGTCGCAATACGACATTTTAGTGTTTGAAAAGCTCTTTCTTGTGGCTCCTCCCAACGTACTTTGTTTGGGTACTTGGACTTTGTTAAATCGGTTAAAGGTACAGCAATAGCTGCAAAATGAGGAATAAATTTTCTGTAATATCCCACGAGTCCAAGAAACGATCTCACTTCTTTCTTTGTTTTAGGGATAGAAGCCTCCAAAATTTCATTCACCTTATCTGACTGTGGTTTTAATAATCCTTCCCCTACCATGTGCCCCAGAAAATCAAGAGAATGATAGCCTACGAAACATTTCGTCGGTCTTGCTGTCAGACCTGCATCCCTAAGTCGTCGCAAAACTTCGTTTAGCATAAATACATGTTCGTCATAAGTTGTAGTAAATATGAGAACGTCATCAATATAGTTAACCACCGATTTCAGACCTTTTAACAATTTTCTCATCAGTCGGGTAAATGTAGCTGATGAATTAACCATCCCGAAAGGAAGTACTTTGAACTGATATAAGCCTTCATTCGATATGAAAGCAGTTTTACATTTGTCATTACTGGCCACCGCAATTTGACAATAGCCTTTAGTGAGGTCTAGCTTTGTAAACCATTTGGCATTGGATATACGAATGAGTAACTCATCAACATTTGGGATTGGCTCAGGGTCTATTACGGTAACCCTGTTTAACTTGCGAAAGTCTATACAGAATCTATTACTACCATCCCGCTTTTTCACAATAACAATTGGCGAAGCGTTAGGTGACTCTGAGGGCTCAATAATTCCCATTTGAAGCATCGTGTCAATTTCGCTTTTGATAGTTTCGCGCATTGCGTAAGGCTCGGGATACGCTTTCGATCGCACTGGCTCAGCAGTAGTTAAATGTACTGTATGTTCTACTAAGTCTGTACGACCCGGTAGGTCTGTCAAAACATCAAAATTGTTTCAGTGTTGTCATTATATGTTCGGTCTGTTTCTCATCTAATTCTTCACTGACATTAACTTCTTTGTATGTTTCCTTTTGTTCTATGGGTACCAAAAAGTCTTCTACCTGTATAAGGTTGTCACTGTCATCATCCATTTCTGTATCTATTTGATCTGCTTCTACATGCTCCATATGCAACCCTACGTTCACAATTTCAATTCTTTCTTCGTCCTTTTCATTGCTTCTTCGGGTAATGTACTGTTTAAGCAAGTTGGCGTGGAAAAGTCTTTCTTTCCCATTAACATTCACACGATAGTCATTCTTACCGACTTTACAAATTACAGAGAAGGGTCCTTTCCACTGCATTGTCAATTTTTTTGAGTCAGTAGGCAGCAAAATTAACACCTGGTCATCCTTCTGGTATCGTCTGTCTCTAGCTTTCGTGTCGTAGTATTTACGGTACCGAGTTGCGTTTTTGTTAAGTTCGCCGTGCGCCCAATTACATGTAGCTTCTAATCGGTTCCTTAAGTCAAGAACATATTCATATATTGTTTTAACTTCCTCTGTTGGGGTTTCACCTGACAGTTCTTGTAATATGGACATAGGGCCCCTTATGGTTCTCCCAAACACAAGTTCAAAGGGTGCAAATCCTAAGCTCTCTTGCGGAGCCTCGCGGTACGCAAAAAGTAATGCCGGCAGGTACCTGTCCCAATCTTTGGGCCGTTCTGTGCACATTCTGCGTGACATTTTCTTTAGTGTACCGTTGAAACGCTCTACTAGCCCGTTGCACTTTGGGTGATAGGGGCTTGTGTACATTTGCTTGATGGTTAGCAGCCTTCCCACTTCCTTCATTACCCGTGACGTAAACTGTGTTCCTAAATCAGTTAATACCTCTGCAGGAACCCCGACTCTAGTGAATACCTCAAACAGTGCCTCTGTTACGATCTCAGCATCTATCCGTTTCAATGGTACGGCTTCTGGGTAGCGCGTAGCGTAGTCTACTATCGTTAAAATGTACCTATTCCCACGATCCGTGATGGGTTGGAGAGGGCCTACAATGTCAACTGCCACTCGCTTAAAAGGTGTGTCCATGAGGGGCATGGTGCCGAGGGGGACCTTCTGGACTAGGCCCTTCGGTATTGTATTTTGGCATACGTCACATGACATACAGTAGCGGTTTACATCCCAGTGAACTCCCGGCCAATAAAATGAGGTCAACACTCGATCAAGAGTCTTTTTGGTTTTCATATGCCCGGCCATAGGAGAGCCGTGTGCTAAACGTAAAACGATTTCCCTAAACTCCTTTGGCACAACCAACTGACGAAAAACTTTACCATTATCTACATACGCAGACCAATATTCCCTAAACATAAGCTCATTTTTTGCCTTTGTGACCTTTATTTCATTCCTCTTTTGAGACACTTTTACTTTGCCCTCTTGAGACCACTTTCGGATATTTTCTAAGGTTTTGTCATTGTATTGTCCCTTCAAAATGTCCTCTTTGCTCGCTACCTTGCTCAATGACTCTGTAACTTTCAAAGGAGGGATTGGTTTCTCCTTTTGTGCGAGCATGGCTCTAGTCTCTACTGCACAAGTTTCTTTCTTTTGGTCCCGCGAGCTTTGCCACTCTTTGTTGGGGTCCCATGGATTCCTGACCCCTTGGACATTTCCCAAAACAAGATCATACAATGGGTTATTCATGCACAAAGCCTTTACCTTGCCAATGTAAAATGGGGTATCAACACAAACTAGGGCTTCTGGGACTTCCCTTACTGTGCCATCCAGCAAGATGCACTTGCGAACATTTCCCGTAAGATGTTCGTCACCAACCAGAGATCGCCTAATTACCACCGTGCTACACCCACTATCGCGAAGTACGCTTACTTCCCTATTTCCTATGAACCCTTTACTAACTGGCATTTTGTCGCTTTCGGTAGCTGCAACACTTACCATCGGTATCTCGTGCCCACAAAGCAATTTAACGGCATTGGCATTTGGAGAAACGATACCAAATTCGTTTGTATAATTCCTATGCATGCGTTTACAGTGTGTTTTGGTTCCTCCTGGTTTGTTTCAGTCGTATGAACAGATTCAATCTTGTCATTCAATTCTAAGGCAGCGGCTCGATTTGTTTCAGCTGCTTGACGGTGCCTTTGCCCTCAATTTCGGGCCATATGTCCTCTTTTCCCACAAACAAAGCATGTCAGCGAACTTGCCGAGTTACTCACTCTAGAACTATTTGAATTAGATTGGTTATTACCCGCATTCTGATTTGTCTGATTTTTCTGCATTCTGTTGTCAGATTTTTTATTTGTCGATCGTCCCTGTACAATACTATATCTATCTGCCATAGTAGTCAATTCCTTCAACGTCTTAGGCTCCCTCACTCTAATAAATACAGACATATCCTTACTGATAATACTTGCTCCCGTACTATAATATCGAGTAAATCGTCATAAGTTTTCTTCTTCCCGGCAGATTCAACCCACCTATTAACGTACCCACGCAATCGTTCCCCTAACTGAGTATACGATTCCTTACTGTGTAACTGTGCATTCCGAAATTTTTCTCGGAAGCCTTCCTCGGTGAGGTTATACCTAATCAACAACGCTGCCTTTACCTTCTTATAATCATTAACGTCACTCAGAGGCAAACGTGAATATGTTTCAAGGGCTCTGCCCGTAAGTAATGCCCAGGGTTGGGAAGTAACGAGTTACAAGTAACGCCGTTACTGTAACGAGTTACATTTTGTGTAACGGAACCCTGTAACGAGTTACATTTGCATTTCAGTAACGGAGCAAGTAACTAGTTACAATTCTGTGTAAAAGTAACTGTAACGGCGTTACATTTGGGTCCCGTTACTTTCCCGTTACAAATAGTCAAAATGACCACAAATTGCATTTTCTTTGAGCTAATAACAGAATAACAGAAAATTTTCAAATTGATGACACTTTGGTAGTAAAATGTAAAATTATTTTCGATATAGGCTATTTATCATTCATCGCTATTATTGACCTCGCCCTCACCGACATCAAATTTTATTCACGGTTAGAATCAGAAGTTGATATTAGATGCACACGCTGCAGGCTTACAGGCCGGGCCACTTGATTGTCTATTGAACCAGGGAGTTGTCAAATAGCAACTCCCTGATTGAAATAAGTTTAAAATTGATCTGTATGTCAAAATACTTATTAGACAGATCAATGCTTATTATCCATGAGACCGATTTGTGCGATTATTTGAAAAATACTGAACGGTCCTCTAAGGCTCAGCTGACTTTATGTATTCTAAGTAAAGTCAGCTGGGCCTTGGTTTACTCATATTGTCCTTTAGAGGACACAGTGGAGACAGTGTACCGTGAGAAACGGGTTGGCCCATGGGCATTCAAATACCAGCTTACTTTGAAAGTTTAATCATTGCCTCTTGAGACGTTAGGGCTGGACCCGTGTTCACCTATCCGAGTCGGAGCTAACTGCGATTCTAGATTCCCGAATCTTTCCGAGCATGGTACTACTCAGGATCCTCAAATTTCTGCCAGTTTTGATTCCAATGGCACCAATTCCGAGAGCAGTCTTTTTGCCAATGTATATCATATCACACATACAGATGTTTTAATTCTTTCGTACATGTCCACCATTAATTAACAAAGTCATCGTTTGTACTCACTTCCATAGCCTGGCCTCCTGAGTAATTTAGTTGATTGTATGTGACAATACCTTAGATCTGTACATTGTGCACAAATGGAACTTTAAACACTTTTAATGTAACTTTCATATTTGAGAACTCGGCTGGAATGAACTCCGAGTCCGAGTCCAGTTACATCACATTCCGTAAAAATTTCGATTCCGGAACCTTCTATCCCGGGCAAATTCCTAATCTAGAAAAACGCTCTTGAGACCGGCATTAAGCTAACCGAATCCGGACTCTTGCGTTGGAGCCCAGTAAATTTATACGGTGCCAAGCGTTGGTAAACACCGTGCATCCATTTATGCATCTAATTTAACATGTATGGTATCTTTATTTGAATCAAACGTATGAATTTAGGCTATATCATATTCTTTTCAATGTCCGTAACTCCTTACACTGGAATAATAGTACGGTTAATATAAAAAAACAGCAGAATATTGAAATGGTCAATGGCGTTAAAAGTATCCTAACAAAGCTAATTGGAAAGAGAAGTGTCCGACTTAAAGCTTTACCTATTGTAAAGGGAAAGTGAATTATGTGCACATGATCTGCATGTATAAACTGCATAGTATCACCATTTCTATGCACTGTTTTATATCGACACAATGTGAAACTTGAAATTTATGGGGAAATATCACTTAGCCCAACCTTAGCGGTGAGGTTTTAAAATTTTACTGCTAACAAATGTATTCATCCTCTTATTATACCATATTTATGCCCTTGAGGGGTGAAGACTTTAATTACTGCTGAAACAACGCTCTTCCCCTTTCCGGCATAGCCGCTAACCTCTCTAAATTAGCCGACTGTGTGATGGGAGTATAAAGATTTCAACCCTCAAAGAAGTACTTTGGTAACTGGAAAAGTTTTGGTTATAACCATATTCCTCTAACAAATAGTTTGCGTAAGCTCCGACACAGTATCATGATTCGCTGCTTCATGTTGAGCATTAGGAGCCTCTGCGACAATGCCCATTGAAGATCAGCTAGCTTCATTGACTTTCTTTGGGGAACACCTAAGGATAACCGGCACAAATGAGGTGTCGGTCGTCTCATGTGCCCCGTCTTACTATCTAATTATGCCCCCCCCCCTCCATTTCAGGTACCGAGGTACCGTATATTCACCTTGAAGTAACGAGTTACTTTTGAAATGTAGCTAGTTACTTTTTAGTCAAAAGTAACTGTAACTAGTTACTTTTTCAACATTGTAACTAGTAACTGTAACGAGTTACAATTTTACGGAATTAACTGTAACTATAACGAGTTACTTTCAAAGCGTAACGGGAACAACCCTGGTAATGCCCCTAAACTAATAGCCCATTCTGAATCTGGCCAACCCGCAGCTTTGGCAAAACGCTCAAAGCGTTGAATGTATGCATCGAGATCATCTGTTACTTCAGAAAAAGATTGCAATTTGGGTAACCTTGGTTTCTGCACGCTCTTAGTGTTCTGACTACCCGACGCATCAGTTTGCTCTGAAGCCTTCTTTTCTGCTATTTTAACATCCTGTTCTTTAAGTGTTATTTCATGCTCTCTCTCCTTACGCCTTTCTTCCCTAGCCGCATTCTCACTCTCACGATCTTTTTGATCTTTCTCATTTGCAAAGTCTAAAAGATCTTTCCCAGTTAGACCAAGCTCCTGACCAATTTTAACATAATTCTGATATCGTTCCATTATTAATAACGATAACAATAACAAACACAGCTTAAACATGCCAAAGTTTTTGAAAGTTTGGGGGTTGCTATCTCTCACCATTGATATACTAGTTCACAGTGTACACCGTGGGTTTTTGTTACTCAATTTTGAATATATAAACACTCTTCATCCGCAGGTATGGTCCTGGCAGGGTCGCCAAAAATGTCACAGGGCGGGTGGTAACATACAAAATTTTGGATTTGGTGAGCGACGCTTCTCCAAACAATTTCAAAAACCACTCAGACACATAGCTTAATTAACTTAAATCTTGTATTAAACTTAGAAAAGGAAAAATTGGGTTAGTAGTACATATCATAATAGCTAAAAAAAAAGGAGAGGACTCAAAACTTAATCTAAATCTAAACTATCAAGTTCCCATCTCGCCCAGGGTTTGTCTGGCTTGTAAATAAGAAAGAACAGTTCTGCATCACTTGAGCTTGGGCTTCAACGTAAAGTCAATAAAGAAAACAGTTCCTTTCAATTCTGCTGTCTGGTCTCCAGCTCATTTCTCAACTCAAAAAAAAAAAAACAAAAAAAAACTAAAAGTTCGCTCGTCACAGCTTGTTTGTGGAGCTTTTTGGTCACGGTCAGCCAAGGTGGGCCATGCACAATCCCGTCAACACAAGTTAGGTATATACCGGGAAAACCAGATCCCTGTGAAGTATAATGGTTCCCCTTTTTAATAGTAGCCTTTGACTTATACGAACAGGTTTTCATTCGCAGTCTAGAACACTCTAATTAGAATACTGTTCCTTCACACTCATGTTTCAAACCGTTAATCCCAAAGAGTGATGAATTTATTAGCACATTTTCGTGCAATAATTTATCAGTTTCCCTAGGATAATCAGAAGGTCATCCTTTGGCTAAGTTACCCTCTCTGGGTACACCTAGAGCTTTCACTCAACAAAAATACACATTTCCCCCTTAAGCATTATGAAATTGCCTCATTCAAGCCTCAAGTAAGTCCCAATGCCCTTCCCGGGGGGTGGTGAGTAAAGTCATACCAATAAAAGTAAATTTTACCTTGAATCTGGTTTTTCACCCCGTATTCGATATTCATGACGTTTCACAGTGGTGATAAGGCGTCCGTCGACAACTCACACCCTGGCCACACCGGTAGAACGACCTTAAAGGCAATAGGCAGTCGCCCCAAAATTTTCTTTGAAAAATCAGCAAACTCTTGCAAATCTCCTCATATTGCATTACAAGCACCTCTGAAGATGTTTTGAACATAACTTTTACAAACAATGGGTAAAGCAAGGTGAAATTCTCCTTGAATTCCACAATTCACAAACAAAAATATTGTCACATGATCAAAATAGGCCAATCATGAACTAGAGTGACAGGATACACTCACTCTGTTTGGGGTGACTGTCTACTGCCTTTAATTTACACGTTCTCCTCGGTGGGAAACCATAGGTAAACAGTAACACCCTCAGCGGTGACTATATTACACCTCCACCGGTATCCACGCACCCTCAGCGGCGCAACTTCACGTCTACCGTGCCACAACCGAAGGAGCTTTTTAAGTACATAGAAACAGGCACTGCGAAACAAACGAAAACTCAAACCGGATCGGACCAAAACGTAACTGAGACCCACTCTAACCACTATATCCACACACAGCAAAGGAAACAAAAGAGTCTTTGCTACCACCAGCAAACAGAAACCACCATCACACCCACCACCAAAGATCAACAACACAAGCCCAAAACACGCCCAAAGGCAACAAACACGCCCGGAGGCAAACAACACACGCCCAAAGGCAACAAAACACGCCCAAAGGCAACACCACGCCCGAAGGCAACAACACGCCCGAAGGCAACCACAGCGCAGACGGACACGGAGGGGGGGGGGGCACTTGTTTCGTTGAAATCACTATTTACAGTTTATTTACAGTATATACAAGTATTAACACGAGAACAAAACATCCCAAAGAGATCGAACCGGCCCGGTGGGGGGGGGGGGCGGAAACGTCCACTCTCTTCGGGAACCCAAACTGAACTGAACTGGGCAAATACGGGCGCACCTTGCCCAAGGGTGCCCCGGAGGCAGTTGTGGCAAAGGGTAACCTCATTATCCCCGCACTTAAACAAGCTCCACAACCGGATGCAGTTTAAAGTCCTACCCAGGGCTACCGTGCCACAACCTTATCTCTACAGCCGACAGCCTTAGAACACCATCTCTCAGATTGTACTGAATTGATAAGGCGTTTGCAAGCAAGCACACGCTGCAGACTTTCTTTAATTATGTAATCTCGGAATTTCGAGTGAATTGTATCCAGAGGCTTGAGGCTGACACACAATGCATTACAAGTTCACTAAGCTAACTTGGCATCTGGTCCATTGAAATCACTGTGAATGCATCAACATAAATTATCATCGAATTACCACGTTAAACGAGAGGTTTTTACATCACATCGTGACACTCTGTACGGTCTATAGCAGAGTTTAATGATTACGTCAAACATACAAAGAATCATGTAAACTAGGAGTACAAACAACCACGCAGGTCAAGATGTAGTTGCCTGCTATACCGTATGTACTATGCACATCTACATGTACATGTGTGATAGTTTCACTCCCAGTTCCCATGTTCTTTGTATACTACGTAATGCATATGCGATACAAATGTTATTCTCATCTACAAAAAAGGTGACAGATCCATACCTACAAATTATCGTCCTGTATCACTTACCCATGCGAAAAAGCAGAGCTCTTTTAAAATCTTTACGAAAGTGTTATCTTTTCTCATGGTTAGCAGCAAAATTTTTAAAATGCACTTTGCAAAAATTCCCTTTTGCTTAAATCTTTCAAGAAGGTGTTTTAAATAATTGATATAGGTATATTGTATAGGCCTACATTTTATTTCTGATGATCACAAAACTTTGGAGCATGTCGGAAATATTTGGTAGATATGTCAAATTAAAACAAATTTAAGTCTCAGAAGTCTGACCAATGTAAAGCTTTCTTCACAAACAGTGATAATAACATGCCCGAACACCAAAACAGAGACTGTTGTAGAATGGCTGCATGCACTACTGAGCATAAGTGGGTACGTACATGCACACGTACAGTACGCACGTAAAGTCGGTCCGAACGTACGTGATATTGTACTGCTTGCTTCGATCGAGCAGTCGTCACTGCATGTCCTTGATTTAACTATAAACTAGTGAATTTCATCAATCGAAAGCAGTCAGGCCACAGTTGTACGTCTGGTTGTAGTTTTTTTCTTCGATTATATGAATCACAAGTTACAAACGCAAAGTTATTGGTATATTAGTTTGATGTAGCCTTTGCCATGATGTAGCGTTAATATTTTAAAGGTGGGGCCTATTCGCACGTCGAGTAGCAGCCGTGCGGAAATGTGGACGTCTGTCCACACGGCGGACGTGCGGACTCGTCATCGGCGAGGGTTTGTTTGAAGGAGTTTAAACATAAATGTTCTGCTGGCTGATATGCCTTCCTCGTGGGGGATATTAGTGTACAGGGATGTGACGTCGATGGTTACCGAGAGGGAGCCCCCTCCCCTTTAAGGAATTTTTGTTGGTGTAAAGTGGCTTAGGTGCAAAATGGTGCTATTTTTGGCAACTTTTTGAAGTGACCGAAAGCAACTGAGTTGTTTTATTTTAACCAAATCTGGTATATCACCATGAAATCAAATCTAGTCAAATTTTTGACTGAATTCTGGTTTGTCCCTCTATGGATCAGATTGTTTTAGATCCTTGGGGCAACTCACAGGATTACAGGGGACATCCCAATTAGTTAGTTAATTTAAAGGCTTTGAATATGGAGTTGAATAAAATATTTACCTGTGTGTGTGTCTTAGAGTCTCAGTAAATACCAAGCACGTATGTGACAAAAGGAAAAAAAGTACGAAGTACGCCGAAAAATTTCCCTAAATATTAATATAATATTATTATCCTTGACCAAAAATAGAGTGAGATGAAAGGGATTCCGTTCCCCTCAACCAAACCACTGTGAATTATACCTTAGATCACAATATTAGCAAATACTGCAGAATTTGCCAAAATTTTTGACGGTACTACGCCCTTCCTAACCAGAGTTATTGGAGGGGACTATATGTCTAATGTACATTATTTTTTTTTTTTTAGAAACTGTCACTGCAGTTGACCAACTCTACGGGCAGATTGAACAAAGGTTTTTCTTCCTCCAACATTTTTAGAGGGAATGTACATGTGTGTCTTCGACTATCTGTTGGTCACTGAAGATGCCCACTCTCATTTGTGAACGCGCAAAATATGCGCAGGAAAATTGTTTTTCATGACTATTAAGTCTTCGGAAAGTCTAATATTCACACTAATATGAGCAGTTATTACGATTTTTACCGAACTATTATAGATTAAATAATAATATATAAAGTTAATGGGGGAATATATCTCACAATCACAGCATCAGCAAATGCTGTGGTCGTTGATCAAATACTGGGGGACGAAAGGTGGTCCATCCCGTGTAATTCAAAATTTTTTTAGTAAAGTGTTCTAAACGATTGTCCGACACGTTTTAGTAACGAAGAACTGCTGTAAGATAAGGAAAAAGTCCGTACGCCTTCAGACGATGAAATCCTTGACGTATGGAAAGGTGTACGAGAAAGACATCCATGTGCATGGTAACCAAGTAACCAAAATCTTAATTAGTTTAGTACTCAGCAGTTACTTCTTGTTATTTTTACGCCTTCAAGACGAAAGAATTGAGGTATGGAAAGGTGTCAAAGAAATCTACTGATACACATGGTAACTAGGTAACTAAGATGTCTGTTTCTTATACACTCATCAATTATTCCTTTCTATTCAGATTCTAGATATCAAGGAGAAGCATAAATGAGCAGCTTTACTTGCATTTGTCAAACTATATCAGAGAAACTTTTATTTCATTTGGCACGTGACTCTCCTAGTTTCAAGAGGTGGGAATGCTGAACTGTTCGTAAAAATACCGGGACGTTTAATAAATAATTTATGCTCCTCATACTTCAAAATTATCATATTTCTTCTTGAACAAGAATTTTCATGAACAGCTGGCAACAGAATGAGCAAGAAGGAAAAAAGCAAAATCGAAGGGGAAGATGATTAAATACCAATGAATATCCTTTGTTAATGCGTTAAATAAAAATATGGAATCACTATAGGCAGAATTTTTTGAATAAATTTGTGGTACGAGTAAGGATAACTTTAGATCATATGGCCATCACGTTACGAATGCTACTCAAGGCATTAGACTCACATACCTGTATTACTCCTGTACTTAAATTGGTTGAACTCGTATGGACGTCAAACGAGGCGTACATATTCCACACCTAGGAAGTTCAAATGCCGGGCCTCTAACTATAAGTGTAAAAATAGTTGTGGACAGAATATTTTACTGGTGTTGTTGTGCTATTAATCTTTATAAGTGATACAACTTCGACCTCGAGGATTGCGCTCGAGGCGCGTCGAAATTCTGCATAAAAGTATTGAACCATGGTAAAACCTGCGTGCATGCTCAGGCAAGGCTAGTGCTAGGATTTTCCCCACATGGGGCACTCTCAGCGAAAGGGCCAGCAACCTGCGGCTTGAATAGAAGAAATCTGTCGTACTTGAAAGCAAAAGCAAGAAATTGTCAGGGAGACTGGTCGTCGTTAGCCTTCTTAAGCCAGGTGCCCACTGCACGACCTTTGACCTACGACATGGAAGCGATTCCTTACGATGACTGAAGACTCCGCTCGCGACATAAAAATGTTGCACAGTATGCAAGGGTAGGTCGTGAGAAGTCTTGGCAGTTCTGGAAGTCGTGGCAGTTCCCTAGAAGTCCCATCGATGTCGACCAGTTTTGAACATGTTCAAAATGTCTGCAGATTCCTCATCCATGTTGTGGGATGTCGTGAAATGTGATAAATCGCAAAAAAGTCGTACAGTGTACCACTGGAAATGGTGGATATCCGTAGGTTGCATCCATGACTTGAGATGTCGCAGGAACGCAACAAGACTCTCTAGGGCCCATGGCGAGGACCAGTGAGGGATCCAAAACAATGATCTCACAACCCCATTACCATTAGCCCTCTTCGACCATCCACCCAAAAATTTACAAGTATGCCTTCGAACAAAAATTGAGCAATTAGGCCTACGGATAAGAACAACTGGCCTAAAAACCCTCACTAGTAACTAGTGCAGAAACGTCTGGGACGGTATTGATAATAAGCACAACGATGGGGTGATGCTGGGAACGCTCTTAAATTTTAAGTTTGTGAAAGATTTATGAGAATTTTGAAAGTTTCAAAACAACTTGTAACAGAAATTGATTAAAATAGATCAATCACTCAAACGGAATCACCTCTCACCCCGTCCCACCACCACATAAATCTATAGCTTAACCTCGTTTTGTCCTCATTTAAAAAAGGAGTTCGAAAATATTCAGAAATCGATTGAGGACAGGTGTTTTCCTCCACCATACCCCGTGCCGGCTTCACTGAACAATACACACTATTAAACCTGAGATGTCTCTGGCACAATGCGATTGATATAGTATTATTGCCTCGAAAGCTGGACATTGTACTTATGTATGTTTGGGTCTGAAAAAGAAGAAAAAGAAAGTTTCATTTACTGTAATATTTTTACTGATTATCAAAGTCGCCTTATATTAAGATCTGTGCCGTGCAGTTTTACAAACCTTGTGATTAGTATCTTAGCGAAAAGGTTGATATTTTAAACCCGTCTTTTCTGTATTAATTAGATGATTACAGTTTAGAGAATCAAAGTAAATACTATTTGTTGAGCCAAGGGCGTACAAGGGATTTTTTCTGGAACAGGAAGACGGCGAATCGGAGGAATTGGGTGCGTTCGAGCAGCAAACCTCCTTGCATGACCCTCGGGACATCTAAGGGAGAAAGTGCCCTCCCTTAGTAGGTGGCGATGTTTGACAAGAATCATCCAGATGTTGGCATTTGGTGTTTAATGTTTTGTCCTATGTTTGTATTTGGATAGGAGGGTAGAAATTCTGCAGCCATTTGTTTTTACAAAACTTAGACATTTCAGAAATGTTTTTTTTTTCAAAGGGGGGGGGGGTCGATTGATTCGTTATCGAACCCTGGGACTTCAACCCCCATAGGAGAAGGACCAGCTCTGTGAACGAAGAGGGGTTTGCATCCCATTTGTGGCAAATATTGTATCGATTGGCTTAGTTTTCGCAAGCTTCACTACCTTGCAAATTCTTTGATGTATACGGGCTTGCCTGAGTAGGTCCCTACGTTGAACAAAATAGTAATTACCCAATAAAAATGCATGTGAATTCAAGGTTTAAAAAACACACGACTGCCATCGAATTGTTACAAGGGAGCCTGATACTCGTAATGACATGAAAATGTGTTCATACTAGGATACCAGTTGCAAGGTGCCCCTACTAAAAGTACTTTAGCCATCAACTTCGATTTTGCCCCCCTTCCTCATTCTCCTGCGCCTACGCAAAGTAGGGATTTTTCCATCAGCATTTCGCTGTCGCTGCAATGGATCAATTTGCACGTCTGCAGTAGTCGATAACGGCGCCATCGTGAATTTTTATCTCAGGAGCAGTGGTAGTATCCATTTTGAATAAGCACGCAAAGTATTCCAACCATGCGGTTCATCGGGCTCAAACCGTCAGGTGGCGTAAATCATTTTCTCTTTCAAAGAATCGTACAGTGTGCACCCCTGAATCGTGAAAATTCGTGAGTCGCAGCTTATCGCAGAAAATCGTACGTTTCTCCTTCGAATGTTTGCGATTTTGAAGTCGTGAAGAAGTGTTTGAAATGGTGAGAAATCGCGGAAAAAACTCGTGCAGCGATCACCTAGCTTCTAATAAGGGATCGTGTCCCCTGCCTCCAACTCCCAACCCCCACACTTAAGTGTCACCTCTGACCTCAGCATTGAGACACTCTTAATTTTCTAACAAAAACGTTTGCATTAAACATCTTCTAGAAGTCATAGAACAGATGATAGAAGTTCTCATCTAAACAATTATGTGTTTCCAGTATAACGCCTACACGTGAGTGCAATAAATGTAGAACATTCACGTCGAATGACGCAACTTGTTTGACACTGCAGGAGTTTAAGCAAAATAAAACTGAAGATTAAAGCGTGCAAAACTTGTTGTTGTAGAGAAAACTGTTGCAAAAACTAGAATGCGTCCATATTTAACGCTTTTTGAGATCTCTTTAATAATGGCTTGGAGACATGCCGTAGCCAAATATTATAGGAACTTAAATTTTATTTACGTTAAATTTTGGTTTACTACCGATCTCGATCATAGGGCCGCAAGGCCAGTGCATGTACATAACCTATAAATATACAAACAGCAGATTTCTTCTACGCTCCCCCTTGCGTGGTTTTTGTATCCGTGATATTACCCGACTCTATGCTAGTCTCTGCCGAGTCTTTCCGGCGTAAGTTTCTTTCACCTCCCCCTGTAAACACTGGCTGTTACCTCCTCTGTGTTATACTCCTCTCGGTATGCGCTACCCCGGAAAGCCTCTGGACAAAGATAATTTTATTCATCTACCGTTTAAATATAACCTCTGAAAACTACTTCCAAATCGGTAGTAATTAAGCGCACCAATCAGAGAACCCTGTCTTGAGGCATTGATGAATATTCAGTTACAGGTTATGTGCATGTAGTATAATACTGTACTGGGTGTACGTACTTCTTGCACTGTGAACAACAACCCAGTCAACGGCATAGTCTTTCGGTTTCAATTGCAAAGAATGGTGCCGTCGGCTACAACTAGACGCCAAATCATTGAAAAATAAGTACACTGGAGCAATTCCTGGAAGGGACACATTTGTGAATCTTCACTCTGGACTTGGTAATGGTTTGATTTACAAATGTCTGTCGTTGTGTTCTTCCACCGGTACGAGCGGTAACGTTAGTGAGGTTGATACTAGGGACTGGTTTTACGAGTGAAAAACAGTAATAGGATCAACTTCATTGGTCAATATTCTTAGAACGACGTAGCAACATAATAACAATGAATAGTAAGTAGTAGCAACGTGAATATCCCAAATACATATATTAACACTTTGTCCAAAGGCTTTGCCGAGGCTGGATCCGCGGAGGCGCAGTAAATACCAGGCCGGCTAGGTGAATCGAAATAACAAAAGAGGGATAACAAATGGCAGAAAAGCCTTGACAAATGCTAACTCTATGCTCCCACCCCCTAACCTACTACGGGTGATAATGTAACAGATTTCTAATTTGCCTCTTTCTTTTGTAGCCCCTCCCCCACAACATTGGAAACAGTCGACAATATGAATTTGTAACCTACAAACGTAGTCCTGTTTCCTCCAGAGAGCTATTTTATTGAATAATTTTCTCGAATTAACCCCTTTTCCTTGGAGCCCACATTTCCAAAGCATGGAAGCTCGAAATGAAGAATGTCATACAAAGTAACAAGACCGAGCATGTACTACCTCCCGCAATGGGGGAGACATTTCTGACAAAACCTTTCTCGATATCCCTTACAAAAATAGTGAGCCAACCTATGTCAGTTACCACGCGTGATCACACGTGAAAAACAAAAGAAATCACGCGTGTACCTGGGTGGCAAACTTGTGTTTTTGCAGGGAGTTGCTAAATGACAACTTCCTGGTTTTTGGAACCCTCTACACACAGGTTTGACACAGGTTTGACACAGGTTCACACACCTTTTCTTGCTTTCAATTTTAAGCCATAGGCTTTGACTCAGAATTCTTTGTGAAGTATTATTTTTAATTGCCACGTGTTTTGCGTGTCAAACCTGTAGTTAACCTGTGACAAAGTGTGGCAACTGGCAAACCTGTGTCAATTTCAAGGGAAAACATAGGTTTCCCTGCAAAAACCTGTGAAAACCAATGGCAGACACGTGAGAAAACCTGAGGATTTGGAACCATTTGGCACTTTTTTTGTAAGGGTAGGCCTACAGTGAGTTACGAATGGTAGCCTTGGAGCCATGCATTGGAATAACCTTTAAATAGTAAGAACTTCTAAACATATAATAAGTTTAAAGCTATGTAGCTTTCCAGATGACACCATTTTGCATCTAAGCCGTCCTACACGTGGAAAAGTTTCTCATCATCTGCATCTTAGGCTACACCACTTCTCATACTGCAAAACCAATAAAAAATTTACACAAAAGCTGAAATTTCAACCACATTATTAGTTACCAAATATTGCAACATTTTCATTTTAAAATACACAGACAAAAACTTTCAAATGGTGAGGTACCGCTCCTTCCCCTAAGACAATATCACTCCCCTTTAACTCGGCCAAGAAGTAAGAAATCTACCCATATAATCAGTTAAAAAATTCCCGAAGATATCACCTGACTGCGACTTGGCTAACTTCCTTACATGTCAACACGCTCTCCCTTGGGGAGACTCCCTGGCATATAGGCGTCGCCAGGAGTTGGTGCTTGGGGGCACAACAGATTATTTTGTCATCCCACTCCAGGAACCCCAACAAAGTCAGTGTAATCGTACATTTGGGTATCTTCTATGGGTTGCCTCCGAGTTGGATCCTTTTTGTCCCATGTACAGACGTCGTACTGAGGGAGGAATTTTAGGGAGGCATGTCAGACTGGATTCGGACAAACCAGGATGGGGTCATGTCAAATGGATAACTTGTGGGTATCAGAGGCTTTCAGTCATGCATGGGCATGGGTTGGATGTATAGTTATAAATGGGCCCACATGGGTATTATGCTGGTTTTCTTTGGGCTTCTGGTGTTGGAAGACCGGGCTGATTGGACCTGTGTACTAGCCTCATGGTATGTCAAGCTATTAACTGGGTCAGTTGCTTGGTTGCCCCATGTAAGAGCTCCGAGAGCATTGAACTGTGACAAAATATTATAAAGCCCACATGGGCATTTACTCTTATTCTGCTGGCCCATGGCCTGGTGGGTTAATCGTAGCAGTCTGTCGGTTGTTTGGCATAAAAGTGCCGGGCCACACCATACTTGTGTAGCCAGGCCCTCTGTGAGAGAATCACAGTGCTGGGCCATATAACGTGGGTGTTGTGATCGAAGCCTGGTCCATTTATTATGTGGACGGAATTGTTTAATAATTTAATACATAATTTAGAAAGAAAAACAACGTTTAAGCTCGGACAACATCTATAATTTCTAAATAGGATTCATTTACTATGCTTTCTCATAAGGAATCACCCAAATCTTCGTTGAATTCCTCATGTTATTGGCCTAAATCGACCAATGGACGTAAGTAATATGACCTGCGCTCCACTTGGGTTTTGTTGAATTTTCAATCTGCAGAATCAGTGGGGTCCATATGGGTCATTCTGCCTACGTGGGATGCATATGATCCCCCTCCCACTCATCCCATGATACAAAAGCCTAGGCATGTGTTCTGTTTCGTTGGTCTGGTACGTTGGTACCTCAGCGCTGACTATGGGCAAGGTTGTCATTCATTGAATTGAGAAGCAATGCCATAGGTCATATTCCAATTAGCCATTTGGTCATTAGTACAACCCACGTATGATATTAAGCATGGCGTACTTACAAGAATTCCTATTACCTTTGTCATTAGGGCCTAGGTAACAGGATCGGCTGGAAATTGAGCATTCGCTTTACTGTAAAATGAGAGTCAGCTATCTCTGTGGGTGTCCCGTCCAATGAGAAGCCTAACAAATCTACACAGTATGGTGCTAGCGTATCCCCGAAAACCCCGTTTATTGGGAGTAGCAAGATAAGAGATCAGTGGTTTCAAAATCTTGCCACAAGCGTCATCCACTTACATATAGAGGTCAGTGGTCCAACCAGCCATGTTGAGTTCTCTGAATTACTTGTCGTGCCAATATAGCAGTTAAGAGTATCCGAACAGACTTGATAGTTAGCAGATGGTTTTCAATGTTTTCATCTTAATTTTGATTATGTCGATGTTCAGTTTAGGTAGGTCAGTATTAGTTTAGATAGATCGATTTTAGTTTGGGCAATTAAATGTTAAGTTTGGATAATTCGATATCAAATTGTAAAAGTCAAATTTGTCATCTCCTTCGGAAGAAGAACATCTTACCGAAACTCGCACGCTCACGTGCGAAATTAGGGGAGTAAGCTGACACGGGAGGCATTTAGTTGAGCTAATTTCCCTTTGGGTGCGGCAGGCTTGACTTCGACCCAAAACAAAAAGTGCCCTTCTAGTTAATGTGGGTCATACAAATTCTACGTATGGCATTTACAACTCTTATCGTTTATGACCAATCGTATTAAAGAACATTTTTCAAAATTTTCGTAGTTTTACCCCTGCTGACCTCATATGACGTTTGTCCTCTTCCAAAGAGTACTGCTCCTCCTCTTGATGCAAAAAAAAAAAAAAAACTTTATTTGTTATGAAAGGTATCCATCGCTTCTTACTTGAGAAATCGTATTAACAAGTTTCACCCACACACGAACACTATACATGAATCATGGGAGTAAGGGCCCAAGTTGATGGGGGGGGGGGGGTGTAACGACTTGCCGGAAAAAATATAACCTAAAATTTCTGCGCGTTCCACGCGCGTTCTACATGTTCATATATATGTCACATAGGAATGAATCGGTTATCACACACTGCATGCCGATTGCATACAATCAATTGCCGTGTGTACTACTACCTTGCATATTGATTATAATTTTGGGGAAAGTCGTAAGTTACAATACTAATGATAATAATCAATCGCGTAGCGAGGATTTCTGTCATAGAGTGGGGGTATGTATTATGTTATCGCCGGCCTGGGAGGGGTCTTAGGGAGGAGGTGTCCCCCTTCCCTTTGAAAAATGTTTGAAAACTAAAGTGTCTTTACATGCAATCTGGTGCCAAATATGCTACCTTTGAAGTAAAGTTTGTGTTAAAACATTTACGAATTTCAGGTATAGAAAAATCGGCATCATTGATAGGGGCATGACCCAGTGGCCCCGTAAATGAACCACTGATAATCATGATATAAGTTTAACTATTACAAAAACAAGGATGAATTAATACGAAATATATAGGTGCTGCTGCAATTCAAATCAAAACTTTATTTTAATTACCAAGGAAGTTTTTTTAAACTGTTGATTACCATTAGCTACATCATTGCGTTATTCTTCTTTCAGTACGTGCACGGAAAATTCTCAGCATATTGCCCGAATTTTCACAAAAATATTTGGTTGAGGCTGCAGTCTCTCAGCTCCTTCCTCCTACGCCTATGACATGAAAGGACACACCAGCGTAATGGCAAAAATTTCATACCCGTTCGGCAAGGAATAAAATGACGTATGTGGGAATTTTGAATCCAAAGATAGCCAGATATAACATTCTAACTTCCTTTAGGCTGTTCTGTTACTACTTCACAGCGTCCAGGACATTTAATTAGAGCCTATAGGGGCTCTGCAATTAGGTCACGGATTCGCTATGCTGGAGGACACACATGCCAAGAACGAATAAGTATGCTGAACGCGCCGCACAGTGTGCCCGTGGTATACGCGGTTTTTACATATTCATTCAGCAAGCGCGTCGAGTGTGGTCTACTACGAAGTTACATGTACTCCAACATGGCGCCAGGGAGTATTATGACGTCATATGTAAATCTTTTATAGCTTCGATCGTTGTTGTAAGTTTTGTTAGGTGAATTTGAACCTCCTTTTGTAGCATATCGATCAAATGTTTCAGTGTTATATGTATGTATCTGAATACAATGACTCTGATCTGCCTCGTAATTGTTTTGACTATTTTATTAGGTAGAATCTTTAATCATTCTCACGATTTCACCAACCAAACGGTGTTACAATATAAATGAAAACCCCATTTGGGGCAATGAGGTGGTCCTTATTTCGAATGAGGGAAAATCTTTGGGCAGTTCTATTAACTCTTTTTTTTTCCAGATACTAGTGTGGTCCGGTCAAAGCATTCCAGAATAGAGCCCCGTTACGTAGGGTAGCCATGGCATAAGGCGATCAAATGTTTGTTTAGCACACGAATACCTCACGCAAATTTGTTGGAGCGTCTTAGTTATATCTACAACGGCAAATGCCTGAAACTAGGATATAAACGCAATATATCCTGCTTGGAAGATTCGTTTCTTGTTCAATGTGTAAAGTTGGTGTCAAAATTTACAAGCTGAGAAATCTTGCCCAGAAGTACGGAGGCGGGCCGTCAGTAACAGAGGTGAAAAGAAAGTAGAAAACCAACGTCTGACATTTCACGTTTAGCAGGCGGTGGTCTTGGATACACCCATTTTCCCGTATTTGTACCCAGTGGCGTAGATTTCTTTTCAACTTTGCGGGGATTTGGTTAACTATCGCAAATATGGAAAATGTGCACGCTTCGCGAGCACGAAGCGCGAGCCCATGACGGGTGGGGTCTAAGGGCCCGCCTTAGGGCCCCTGGTGGGGTCAGGGGCAAAACCTCGGTGGGGGTCCGGGGGGCGATGCCCCCAGAAGCTCCTGGGTTTTAATGTCTCAGAAGTGCCAGGAAGACTATTTTCAGGGGTTAATTTCAGTGGTAATGTTCTTTGGTAGGCCATTGGTATATTCATACATTTAGGAAATACTATTTTGAGCACAAAACTCGTTGATGCGTTGCACTGGATTGAAACTGTACAAGATCAACAATGTCCTGTTAAGCTTAAAAAGGCAGGGATCAACAAACAGGGTCATCCCAGACAACTGGATTTTGAATTCGGAGATTATTACAAGACCTGCAAGTTGGCTTGAGATCGGTGGCGCCTCCAGGTGTTTTGTGAATTAGGGGCACCATAGATGATGTCGTAATAATGCCTCAGTTCCCCCAAGTCTGCGTAAAGTACACCTTTAGTTTTCATAAGTCCCTACATTTGCATGCAGCAGTTTTGATCTTTCGTTTGTCAGTAAATAAAGGTGTCGTCCTGGGGAAGGGGTTCCTCCTCCTTAATTTTTTTTATTAATTTACCGTCTTTCAGATGCAAAATGGTGCTCTCTTTGGGATGGTTTTTGAACTGATCATATATGGCCGGAAAATGTCCATAATTTAGTAAATGCTAATTTTTGGTAAGGTAAAAGAGGAGAATATGTTGTCTATAAAGAGACAGATACGTTGTCAACAAATGTCCTGAACCCCCCTCCCTTCTGTCTATTTTACTGCCTTCTATTTCTTTCAAGCTTTTACACAAAACGATGTGCGTGGAGTCCACAGAAACATTCTTGGGTTATTACGAAATATGTCCTTTCCTTCATTGTGCATTATGAAAGAGCATCTAAGACTAGCAGATACCTTAATAGGACCTCCTTGAAGCTCTGCATTAATCATATTAACTGGGATGGGGGGGGGGGGGGCGGGCAAAGACATAATGCGTATACTACCTGACATCAAAATGATAATATAAATTACGACGCAGAGCACTTTACAACTATCGTATTTTCACTACTTTTGAACTAAAATCCGGACGAACAGCTGTCAGCAATGGAAAATGAGAGGGAGGGAGAGAATATGTGCAGGGAGCTGATATTAGACCTCCCTGATAGGTGTAGCAAAAGGGGTGAAGGACTAATAAGAGTGTTACAGAGTGCTGTTTTCGTCATAAGTGTATTAACAATTACCATCTATACCGATAATGGCTCAGCGCGAACTGGCGAAGCTCTGGTAAATTTTTTTGAAAAATGTATAACGGCAGATACTTACTTTCAACCTTCTACATCATGCTACATAATAGAATGAAAGATCCCATATTGATGTGAGGTCCTCACAGATGTTTGGAGATGTATCTCTGTCCTTCGGAAAGTGTTGTGATCAGCACAGTTTCGTGTATTATTACCTTAAAAATGGTCATGACATGGGAGTGTAAACAGTGACGAATAACATTTCCATTACAAAACCTGCATTCAGACTCTACATCGAGACACTTTCAATTGCCCAACAAACCTAAATGCCACTGCCGTAAGCCAGTCTTTTACCTATTAATTCGTAAACTTTAAACTTTTTGCTTCTTTGCTTTTCCGGAAGTTGCTTTAGGAAGATACTGATAATATGAGTGATACTGACGTAAGGCTGAAAGCTCGCGAAGGGCGCGAAAATTTTGATAGATTGCTAACGATTTGCTAAAATTCTGACAGTTCGAGAAACATTTGTGATAGAAAGTGAAGCGAGATTGAAAAATTTCTTACGAAAATGAAGAATAAAATATACTTTCCATCATACACGTATCTGTAGACTGAAACATGGAACATGGGGGGTGATTACATGGGCCACCCCCCTAGTCAAATGTTGGGGGGATATATCCCTCCATCCTCCCCGGGATTTACGCCCATTTTTTTACCTCGCAGAATAATTATGTGATCAAGACATGAGGTGACACAAATATCTGTATTCTGCATCTTCGCTTCATATCAATCCTAGGGAATAAGATCTCTACTTGTTTGCAAGTGCAACCCGTCTTGTTGCTCGTCGAATTGCCACTAACCCCCACCAGGGGCTTCACGGCGGGACACCGGATCCAACGCCTGCAAGGAAGAACTTGGAGACCTCACAGCACCTTCGGTTCCGTTTGAAACCTTTACTCTGCTTAAGGCATAAAGTTTTGCCCTCGGGTACAGATACCAAGTCCGAAGTAAAAATATTGCATTGCAATCCATCCAATCTGTTAACCTATCTTATTTACACAAATGATAGTTCCTTTTGAAGTGTTGAAGCCTTTCCAAAACATGAGGTTAACTATTTACGGTAATAACCCACAAAGATTTGTGTTCGTTTTTCCCAAATTTTAGGCTATGGTATACACGGCATTCGTCTGACTAAAACAAAAAGCACGCCTAGTCGGGTGAAAATCCTCTATGACAACCAGTGGGGATCCGTGTGTGGAGATCACGAATGGGATTTGAACGATGCCAGGGTAGTATGTCGGCAGCTAGGATATGGCACTGCTACCCACAGCTTCACGTTTTCACCCAAGCAAGGACCTAAACTTGTATGGATGAGTAACGTTCGGTGTTACGGAAACGAGACGTCCATATCGTCATGCAGACATGAAAGTTTCGAGAGAGACAATTGTCCCATTGGGAAGTATGCTAGTGTGATTTGTGAAGGTAAGATTATACAACATTTAAACGCACACACACAAACACACATACTTGCAAAATCTAGATTCATTTTGTACTAGCAGTTCGTATACAAGGTGATACCAGCCTACTAAACGTACTAAAGACCTATGTATGTTTTCAGCTCGGTATTGTTTGCAATTGCAAGTTCTGTAATTTTTCCAAGCAAAGAAAGGTCTCACTTGGTTATTGTAACGATAGTTTATGTAATAACTGAAGAATATATGATCGTAAGAGATCAAATTCAACAATGCTTTGGTATGATCTGGAAATGGATAGAACGTTTCTTAGTGATCAATAATGTATCTAAGTTGGTACATTAATCACCAGCAATCCAAAAATGACGCCGTTCCAAACATTTGTGCACCTCAAGGCAGTGACTATATTCATAAATGACCAGACTATAACACACACATGATGGCCCAGGTAATTCAGACCTGGAGTGATTAAAACCCTCTCTCACTGTTTCCTCCTGTAAAGTCATTAGTGTATAAGGGTCCTTAAACTATCATTTTGCAACCAAAACAGAAACAGAAAATGACTCTCTGTTCCAGACTAGATCATTACTAAAATCATAAAATTGTGGTTTTGTCATTTGTTGTATCAAGAGCCATTTAAAGATGCACAAATAACACATTATAGTAGTCTTAATTTTGGTAAATTCGGCTCGGCAGACCTATTGAACGTTCTTTCACATACTGGGAGTAGCCCTTAAGCGCGGGTCACACCCCAGCGATTTCGGATCGGATTACGGTCTGATTTGTTTTTTTTTTAGTTTTAGTTAGAATCTTCTCCATCTCTGGTCGGAGGGAACCTAAAATATGCCAACCTGTGTAAATATTTGATTTAAATCAGAGGACTATGTAAATGAAATGTTACCTAATTATTTCGTGACGTCACATCAACAGACAGCTTTTATCGGACTACGCGTGTCCAATAAAAGCTGTCTGTGGATGTGACGTCACGAAATACATTTCTTTTCCATAGTCATGTGATAAAAATCAAATATTTACATAGGATGGCAAATTTTTGGTTCCCTTCGACCAGAGATGGAGAAGATTCTAACTATAACTCAAAAATATCGGACCCGCGCTTTACACTCTAATAGGGGGCCATTCGGCCGGCCACTTGACCCGCGACTTTCAGAACCGCTTTGCTATCCCGCTGTTTTCGAGATGCTTACTTCGTATGTCAAATCCGTCCGCAAGTTAGAATTGTTCAAAACGTCTTCCAAATACAACAGAATTAGAATAGTTGTTTACAGTTGTAGCATGCGTTTATTAATTTTGCGTCTTTCTTGGCCGTATTTGGTAATTAATTAGATTATGCTGGTGAACACACTTCCTTTTCATAAATTGACAATTTTTCACGATTTGTACTACAAATGTCTCAAATGGCAATGACCAAACGTGCGAAGTCAAGTTATTGAAGGTTGTCCTGTACCTGTAAATGCTAATACATCGTGTTCACAAAGCTTTTGGTTTTGAAATCTCATGACTTCAAAGGACAATTGGCGTATGCCAAAAAACAACTGTTATCTCTTAATATTGCAATTCTGTAAACTAAGTATTGAAACATTCAATCGTTTCCATCTTGAAATAAAGTGTTTCTAAGACGACTGCCAGAACCACAAACACATTAAAAGACGTACCGTACACGCTATTGAGACTGCAACGGTTCCTAACCCAATAGGGAGGGAATAAAAATTGCCACATTGTGCTTTGTGTAAAACAGTGCATACACAAATCCATCTTAAGAAAGCCAGCTGTCTGATTTTTATAATCTTAATTTTGTATGTACCCTAAAATTTCCAAGACGTTTTCCCTTGGTCTCCCGCCAATGCACCTTACCATATACTTTGCAGCGAGACTCCGAAACCAACGCCTTCGGAGCCCCTGACCCTCCAACCACATCTTCGGAGCCTTTGAAAACTTTTGCTTGTTTTGAGCAATAAATACCTGCCCTTGGTTACAGACATCAATCCCGAAGTGAA
The DNA here is from genome assembly GCA_029531755.1 of Holothuria leucospilota. Taxonomy (NCBI): domain Eukaryota; kingdom Metazoa; phylum Echinodermata; class Holothuroidea; order Aspidochirotida; family Holothuriidae; genus Holothuria; species Holothuria leucospilota. Next base: position 4,472,641 of record CM055979.1, on the reverse strand, counting down.
GGCATAGCATAAACTTCGTAAGAAATCAGTACATTAATTTTTAACTACACAAATGATAGCATACTGAGAGCAACTACAGCCATTCGGGGACATAACAATAACTTTGTGCGGTATTTTCTTCAAAGACTGTGTACATTTCGTACAATTTTAGGGTTTGGTACAGGCCTACCAGGAATTCGTCTGGCAGATGGAGCAGACAACCTATCCGGTCGTGTAAAAATTTTATATGAAGACCAGTGGAGATCCGTGTGTGGAGATGATGAATGGGACTTGAACGATGCTAAGGTGGTTTGTCGGCAGCTGGGATATGAAATCGCTACATCCATCTACAGCTTTTCTCGCAAACGAGGATCTAAAATTGGTTGGATGAGTAATGTCCAGTGTCGAGGAAACGAGAAGTCCATCTTGTCCTGCAGACATAACAGAAGCCAGCAAGGTTACTGTTTCCAAGGAATTCAAGCCTCTGTAGTCTGCGAAGGTAAGCTTATACGACAATTTAAACACAAACACATTCAAACACTAGCCGCAAAGATACAAATACTTTTTTTTTCCTAATGCCAGCCTGTTAGCTTGGTATAAATTGCTATTGCAAGCTTTGACGTAGTTTAACCGGCAAAGAAAGTTTTCTCGCAAGGAAGCATGCAAGCACAAACAGTTGTAAATTTGTTAAAAACAGCTGGCAAAACCATGACTGATCTACCTTGCTATGGAAATAATCTGAGGTTGGTTTCTTTTGTCTGTACAAGTCGTTACAAAAAGCCCTGAAACGGAGAACTGTAACGCAAACACACAGTGCAGTACCGGTACTTGGATGATGCAAGGCAGGTTTAAAAGAGTTTACTTAATCGTTTAACGTAGTTTCATAGATTTTTTGTGGACATTTATGAAAAATAGTATACGAATAATTTCAAGGTATATTGAGTGTTAGGTGATGAGTTTAAAATAAATAACCAATCCCACTACTAAGTTATACAGTTGTCGATAAAATAACACTATGGTTATGTTTAATACAGACCCAGCGTAAATCCTTGATTAGCAGGCATTGAAATTGCAGCTATACCTCCTGTCCTTTAATTAATCATTATTCAACATTTTCATTTACTGCTTTCCTGTTGGACTTGCCTACGTAGAGCAGGCTTTCCGGCATATTACTTGTTCATTCATACCCCTAACGCCTGTCCAGTGAACGACGAACAAATCGTTTGGATATTGATAGAAATATGTGGCCTCAAGACTGTTTGATTGTTAGTGAATATTTACAAGAAGGCAACATCCAGTCAAGTTTAAATCATGCAGTACCTTATGTCACCCCCAGGGCTGGTTGCCATTGTACCAGGGATTTAGTATGCTATGTCAAATAGCAACTCTCTGGTTGTGAACTCTGCACACTATGTGGTTATGCAACACATTAACGATAGGACTTCTCAAGTTTAGTTTAGGCATTCAGTTTACGACTACAGGAGTAAACACACTCGCTCAACAGCAGTAGCATGAATAATGAGAGATTACATGAATAAGCCATATAATGTTAAAATTCTAAACTTGGACGCAATCCCCTTCGCTCGGGTGGACGGTAGTTTGGGAGGCTGAGGAACTGGGGAAACAACGTCAGCTCCTCGGGTTTCTGCTGACAGGAGGGAGTGTAAGGGGTTGTTACCAGAACAAAATGAGCAATGAGAATATTACGCACATCAAGATTAACAGATTTGCAAGTCTGTTCCATTGGACGTTCCATTGGATGTTATTGATTTACTTTGAAAGATCGGCATTATGACATTGCGATGGCTTAAGCGTCCTTTTCTGATATCGTAGCAGCTGAGATAGGCCCAGACACATGAAACAAACAGAGCTTTCTAGGAAGTATTGCCATTGATGCCTTATTTTACTTTATTTATATCCTTTGTGTATATACCGTTTCTCTCCTTTTTTTTTTCAAAACTGCTGGTCAGGAGGGCTCAACAGTCCACACAACACTTCCTTATATCTGCAAATGAATAGTACGACATATTTTGATTGCATTACAGAAGGGAACAACGAGAGAGCAATGCAAATGCACTAAATAATAATCAGTGGTGTACGCAGAATCTTACCGAGCTGCCGAGGGAATGGGTGGGGCTGGGGCCTCCTCAAGGGTCACTATCTAGTGAAGAGGTTTCTCCAAAACGAAAAAGCTATGTTAGCCTACAAAGGGTGCCCAGCGCTAGTCGCCTAATATATCAGTAACTTGAATCAACATGAATATTCCTATGGTCTAGGCCGTTAATTTTCAAGTGGCAAACAGCGAGCCATTTGTGGCCTGTGACTGCCATTACTGCAGCCCAAGGAAGATTCGAGGAACCATAATATTTTTCACATAGTCCTAAACTTTCCTTAATGGCATCCAGAAATCCTCAAAATTATTTCCTGAGATATAATGTTATAGTGTTTTCACATATTGACTTCAGCTGACCCTTCCTGACAGGTTGAGCCTACAGGACCTGTGGACATGTCTCAATCGTTTATGTTCCTCCCTGGATGCTTATTCAAGCTGTATCACTTTGAGTCTGACTAACCGCAAGATCACACGACCCTACTCCCTACACTTACCTCGTTTGCTTCGATCAGGCAACTAACGGAGGTTAATAACCAGCTTCAGTGGCCCCGGCACGGGGGGCATGGGGGCGCGTTCCCCCTATGAAAAATTTTTGAAAATTTTAAAATGATCCCAAAAGGCGATTAAGCTATAGATTTCTATAGGGAGTAGATTGAGTCGTGCTTTAACCGAGTGATAGATCTATTTAATCATGTTCTATCACAAATGTTTCCCAAACTATCAGAATTTTCTCAAATCCTTTGCAAACTATCAAAAATTTCGTGCGCTCCGCGAGCTTCAGACCTTACCAAAATGTTCTGTTTTATCAATATATCTTCTGATAGCAACTCCCGGAGAAGCACAGCAGCAAAAGTTGAAAGCTACTCACCAATTACCTGGTAAAAGGCTGGCTTTTGAGTGGCATGTAGGTTTGTTGGCAATTGAATGTGTCTCGATGCAGATTCTGAATCCAGGGTTTGTTATGGAAGTCTTATTTAATGAAAAATTTTGCGCGCTTTGCGCGCATGCTTTACGGTTTGCACTCCATCTCATGACCATTATGAAGGTAATAATACGTGGAACTATAATCACAACATCTGTAGGGGCCTAGCATCAGTATGGGACCTTTCAATCTAAGTTGTTGTCACGGTAGCATGATTTGGAAAGTTAAACTTACGTATTTGCCGTTATACATTATTCAAACAATTTTACCGAGCGCTTTGCGCGCAGCCATTATCGGTATGGACAGCAGAAGCGTAGCCAGAGGGCGGGGTCGAAGGGAGCAGCCGCCCCATTGAGCATATTTTTGGTACGTTTTAATGTTTGTTCTACAATATTGCTAGTGTTTCCCATATTTATATGCTGTAAATAGGCCTGAGAAGTGCCATTTCCAGTGATCTGGGAGGCATTTTAGGGCAAATTTTCTTTCGCATGGTGTCGCGAAGGGCTGAGAGTCTGCCACTGACCAGCTTACTTGTGAAAGCAAGTATTTTTATCATTAGAACGATTTACGTCAAAGGCCCTGAAAGTCAAGTGCAAGTTGTATTTTAAATCTTTTTTTTTTCTTTTTACCTTACCTTTACTTGCTATCTTTAACAATAGTTCATTGAATTTAAAGACTCAAAAGATTCTCGGCCCAAACACTAAAGAAAACAGTAGGCTCCTAGAATAACAGATAGTGTTCAATTCTCTTCTTTCAATTCTCTTCTATCCTTCAGGTTGTACGGTTCTTTTCCGCACAACATTTTTGTAATACCAGAATTACCCTGAATATTACCAGATGAGATAACCCTGACAAACGGACGAGAGCTGCCACTTGGGTAGTTGCCACATGCTACGCCATAATCCTAACCCATACTTTCAACTCCGTTTAAGGCGAAACCAGAATGGTTGTTGCCTGCCTAGCTCACCAGCATTGTGCCCTTTGGGCTGTCACGTCCCTACACCGTTAAAAATGATCAAGAGGACGACAGTTCCTTTAAGACTCCGGTAACATGCCTGCTTATTCGGAGATTTTGACTGGTTCCGTGAAACAGGATCGATTAACACTCTAGCAGCAAGTTCCCCAAAGACAAACAAAGATATCACATGTAACACACAAATATCAGCTCTGCTGGTAAAGCAAACAATCTTCCAGTTCACTGATGGGAGAAAGTAGGGGATTACAGGGGACTACTGTTTGGATTGTGGTTAGGGCTGGATAAGTGATTTGAAAACTTCTCCAAAGGACTTGTCTGCCTGATGTTGGGCAAAAATTATCCAACTTTTTAACCAACGTTGGGCGTGTATTCAAAAATCTCAAGAGTTGGGCAAGAATTCATCCACAGGATTGGTCAGTTAGCAAATCAACATTTGGGCAAACAAACTCTCAACTACGTACAGTACTTTTAAATGTGGGTCATGTGGGTCAAGTTTACCTAACTATTTAGGAGACTTTCCAAGTTTGGTTGGTTAAATAGGCATTGCTTTCCCAGGAGCGTTTGGGACACCTTGTACCCATCAGTTGTTAAAATTATGTCAATTTAGTGGCAAAGACATTAACAATGTTGGCGGCAGTTCATCTTTCGATGTTTATTGTGCACTATACTGACCCATGATACCTACCTATTCCTTTCTAGCTGTCTTTTATAGGTATAACGGATCACTCGTAGCTGATACCATGGGAAGTCTGAGGAAAGAATGGCTTACAATGTATTCTACACTATTAAATTTTCTTCATGTAAATTGAAATTTGACACATGCCGTTGTGAAGCGCGTTACTACGTGCACCATAAATTCAAAAGCCTTTGTCTAGTCTGTGTAGTTTGTCCTCTTGATTCGTAATATCCAAATCAATAAGGTAGAAAAGGCACTTTCAAATGATGCTTCGATGTTTTGTACTTCCATCAATATATAACGAATAACACAAGCCATAGGTCTATCCGTTTACTAGAAGTTCCTAGTGTTCAGTCGCATAGCACTATAGGAATATTGCATTAATAACATGCACATAAAATTGGCCGAGTCAAATATTAATGCCCTTCGGGCGTGAACGAAAATGCCCAAGATTCTGGACTCTCATTGAACAGACGTTTCCTGCTCAGTATCACCTGTCAAATCTCACACAAACGTGGGCTTAAAACACAATTTAAAAAAATGTTATGGAAATAGAGCCCGATTCTGTGACCGAACAGAATATAAGGATGTTCTCCTTTTACAAATGTCAAAGATTCCAAAAAGGAATTTTCAGTGCATCGAACCAATGTCTTATATCTCAAGAATTATGAAGCAAAATCAAATCAAGGTGTGTTTTTGCTCCGCCGCGAACGATTTTCTGAACAAGTAGGTAAGGCGCAAAAATGACCAACCGTTTAATGAAACTTGTCGGCAGTTTGACCAATTGGAAAATACAATAAATATATATCGATTAGAACTTTTTACCGTTACATGAGCAAAGTTTGACTAACATATTATCAATGAGTTTTACTCAACCAAAATATAGCCTAGTATTATAGCAGTGTAGGCTTTGTGCGGCAAAATTGTCATTTAATGTCACCTTATGCAGTGCAAATAGAGTAAAAAATATAAAATTTTATATAAATTCAGCCGGGATTTAATTTTAATGTAAGATAACAGTTGCTAAGGGACGTATTTTACATATTAAAGGATTGCTATATAAAACTAAGTTAAAAGGGGGGGGGGCAATTAACACTCCTTTAATCATTGTCCATCAGTGATGGCTGTTTGTGTAAAAGGAGGGAGGATAAGATTAAAAATTACTGAAGGAAAACTTGAAAGTCTATGGAATCATTTCCGCATGTGTAATATCCAGGCTGGTAGCCAGACTAGGTTCTGAAACTGGAGGCGAAATGGCTTCCAGTGGCGAAATATTTGAAAGGGGTGCGAGATATACTAAAACGCATTTAGGCAATGACAGCTTTTTACTAAATAAGGGAGGCGATCCTTTTTCTACATGGGGCATCCCTGACATCTGGCTACGGGCTAGTTAATATCTCCTTATCCCCAACTTCCTGCCAAATTCCCTGCCGAAATCAAGCGGCCCTCAGAATGATTTTCATTACTCAGGACTTGTAATCATCAGAAGAGGCGAACTGGCCTTGTCCTGGCGATGTGGCAATCACCTCACCGGCCGCTTGAGTTTAGGGCCATTTAGGGTCAGTTACTGAAAGAGAAGTCATCCTTGGTCTGTCAATTTACCGTATCATTTTCCGAAGCACTCTCAAACAGCAAGTCTATCCTTGCATCAGAATGACTGTATTGAAGTAGGCTCTATGCCTCTAGTAGCGATCATGGGTCATACCGAAGACTTTAAAAATGGAACCCACTGCCATTGTGCTTGGTGCTCAGCATAAGCAATGGAATAGGGAAAACAAACCAGTGAGCCTCAACTGGAAAGAAGGCCGTGGCCGGCCCGACTTAAACCAATTGGTTAGAAACTGAGCCGTAAAACCTCATTTAACGCTTACTCTGGTAGCGATCATAACTTGCAAACGCATTTATCGTGGTTTTAAAATAGCGCTGTAGGAAATTAAACTTCGATTCCATAGATTGATTGTAAACTTTTGCAATCATCTACAATTTAAATATGTTGCAGTCCATTAAAATTTTAAAGTGTTTTACATAGAATCTAATGAACCTTCTATTGCTTTCTTTTCGTACAAAAAAGTTTCACATTTACATACAAAAGAAAAATTTCGGGGTCAAAAGCATTGTTCTCAGATAGTGACAGTTGCTCGGGTAATAAAGTGAATGAAGCAACAACTTGCACACCTAGAAACCTAAGACTGTAGACCTGCTCTGGTAAACAGTGACTTTGTTCTAGATATAAACATTGTATTTGCTGCTTCTTGTGTAATTAATTGTATTATCTCAGATTTTTAAACGTTAACATTGCAAAGACTTGATCACCTTCATTAAAACTGACGCTTTTAATATTCTAAATTTTTTGCAACTATGAAATCAATAAACGTTTATATTCAAAACAAACGACTATAGGAAGTAATTACAGACAGAACCGATTTCTGAGCTGGGCCTCAATCCAGTGCCTTTTCTGTGGAAGAAAACAGGCATAGGATTAGCGATGTTGTTTGAGAAACGATGGAAATGAGGAGGACGTCCATGGCTGTTGAAAACAATTTTGGTAACAACGCAACTTTCCCATTACAATATTTCAGCGGATCTTGTTTCTATCTTAACCTTTAAAACGTCATAGCAGCACTACTAAGCAAATAGTGTATCGTTGTGAAACAAGCAAAAGATAAAAAATGAAGCTGAATGAGGTTTGCAGGCTAAATTTTCTTCCAGTTCTAGCCAGGCATGTTTATCGTTCTTGTGTAAATAAAATTTGTTATCCGAGTTTGGCCTCGTTTCATCCGGGTTAGGCCTCGCTGAATGTCCGCAGGTTCTATGGATTCGACTTGGCATATTGGGCTTTAAAATTCACGAAAATTACTTAAGGCTTTAGAGGTTGTGCATTCTAAGTATGAGATAAAACAAGGTTATCATTTTCGAGATATCCACTTTAGGAAATTTAACAATCTTGGCTTCAAGTGTCCTCAATTGGCCCTCGAAGTCCACGGAAAGTCAAGATGCGTCTGGAGCTCAATGTCGAGCATCCACATGACATTCTGTACAGTGAGTTTTAACTGTTGGGCTTTTAAGCGACCAAAAAAGCTCTATCCCCAAACCACAATATTCCATTCTTGTATGGGGCGCGGTAATTTAACCCATGGCGACCTTCACATGATCTTTAACCTTGAAAAGCAATACCAACCTTTCTTTTGATATAAAAAATTGGGATACTACTTATGAAAAGTATTCAACATCTCTCTTTTACTAAGTCTTAGCTTTTGACCTCTTATGACCTCAAATGACCTTCAATGTCCACCCAAAGAAGTCTCGACTTCTTTCTTTTTATATCAGAAATCTGTATATTAAGTACAGGTATAAGTATCCATACCTGCTATCAAGAGATTTCGGGTTTGCGAGCCAGCTCAGGTCAGAAACACACACAAACACACAGACATGTTAACACCAAGATTAAACAACAGCATGATTGTGTGAATTTTATTACTCCTTTAGGTGGTAAAAATTGGTAAAATTGTGATATTTGCAATTTATTTAGTACAAATTCAATGCCACTTAAAGAAAGCTACATTTTGATTCTAATAGTCTTAAATTTGTAATTACTCCAGAACATCCTCAAAATAATTGCAGTTTCATTGCCCATGGACCCCACCGGGGACCTTACACTGGGACGGTGGTCCCAACGACTTCAAAGGAGCACCGTCGGCGCCGTTGAAAACTTGTCTCAGGTTTGAAGCGTCATGCCATGCCTTTCGGTACAGATATTAATCCAGAAATTAAGATATGGTGAAATGCCCCCACATTTGTTACCTTACTTTAGTCGCACAAATGAAAGCCCACTGTGAGGTATTGCAGCCCATCCAAACATTCAATAAGTATTCAACTACAAAGATTTGTGTATATTGTCCCCAACATTCAGGCTACGGTTTACAAGGAATCCGTCTGATTGAAACAAAGAGACATTCCAGTCGGGTAGACATCTTCTATGACAACCAGTGGGGACTCGTGTGTGCTGATGACGAATGGGACTTGAACGATGCCAGGGTAGTATGTCGGCAGCTAGGATATGACAATGCTACGCACATCTCCTGGGACTCATCCTGGAAGGAATCTGCGACTGTTTGGATGAGTAACGTTCAGTGCCGAGGTAACGAGACGTCTATCTCGTTATGCAGACACGAAAGATTCAAACAGGGAAATTGTTCCATTGGGAAATATGCCGGTGTAATATGTGAAGGTAAGATTATACAGAATTTAAACACACGCATGTAAACACTTGACTCATTTTGTACCAACAGTTTTTATGCCGGTTGATGCCAGTCCTTACATACCTTTTGTAGGGCTATAAATATTGTCAGCTTAGAAAAGTTCTGACGTGTTCATAATTGCAAGTAAGGATTAACAGCATTGCAAAAACGTTTTAACCCCAACACTCTTTTTCTAGGTTCTAAAAGTTTCATACAAAGTTTTCTAAAGAATCCGAATTACGGTAATGTAAAACTTGCGAAAATCCTAATGATCTCCATATTCCAATTCTTAGTCATATCTTGGTTTAAAAAATGACAGTTATGTGTGGCTCAAAATCAAAGAAAGGGTTCGAATTCATGGTGTCAAAAATATTGTGGATGCTTTAAAATTTATTCAGGCGATCATTTCACTTGCGTAGCCTACTTGGTAGTTAAAGTTTAATATTTTGAGCTATTGTTGCTAATAAATGACTGTTATGGGTGCTTTTAAGTTCTGAAAGATTATCCTAGTGTCAATACCTGTTCGATTTAATTTATATCTAGTTTAAAGGTAGACCTTATTTGCTTTAGTCCAAATTTTCCCTAACTTCCACGATAATGTCATATGCTGGTTTGCAAAGTATCTACTTATTCTGAAAATCGTTTTGAGTGAATAGTGGACCAAAATTGTTTGAAAACGGTTAATGTAATAATTCAAAAGGATATGATCATACGCTGGCCTTAATTGGTGGTATTTTGCTATTGTGTTGAATTGGAGGGAAAAAATTTGAATAGAGCAAACACCCTTTTTCGGGGACTTTGCCCCCCCCCTTTCACGTACCGGAAGCATCCCTTTTTGCCTTAAAGGCCATACGGTAGGTCTCTTAACCTACATATATATATATATATATATTTATATATATATACCTACATATATATATATATATATATATATATATATATATATATATATATATATATATATATATATATATATATATATATATATATATATATATATATATATATATAAATGGTGTAGAAAATACCAAACTCAACTACGTTCCAAGAAAAGAATGCACAAACACAGTGATGTTGGTCGGAAGCTTTTGGCTATCTTATCAGCCTTCTTCAGCCAACTGCATGACCAATAAAATTCTCTACACTTATAAAATGGGCTAAATGCATAAAGAAAGAAAAGGTAAGACGAGTTAAGTCCCTAAACAGAAGATTAAAACACGCCAGGCAAACAACCATAAGGGGATAAGACAGTAAAATAGTTAAAGAAAGGATAAGCTTAAGAAAACTTCAATTACGACAATTGACAACAAAAAAAAAAGAAAGTAAAAGGTCAAAGAAAGGATTAGCTAAAGAAAACAAATTCTGTTACGAGAATTAAATTCTTTTCTTTTATTGAGGCCTAAAGGATGAATTGTTCTTAACTGGGCCATCCAATAACCTTCCCGTTTGCAAAAAAATTGCTTCCGAATTGGAAGAAGAATGAATTTTTTCTATGATGATGAACTTAATGTCTTTTAAAGAATGCGGCGTACTGGAGAAATGGATAGCTAGTTCACAACGTCTTCTACCGTTAACCATATCAGACTTGTGGTTTCTAAACCAAACTTTAAATTCTGTGGATGAAGAACCAACATATTGCACATTGCATTTGACACAGGTGGCATGGTATACAACATTACGACTATCGCAAGATACAGAGTCAACAATAGGATAAAACTTATTAGTACTAGAACTATGAAACTTAGTGGAAGGCAAAAGAAAATTAGCACAAACGTCACAACGCCTTATCGTGCATTTGTAGCAGCCTTGTGTAGGACTGGTAATTTGACCAGCGATAGGTCGGTGATGATCTTTAATATTAGGATTGCGTAAATGGTCCTTCAGCGATTTAAAAAAAGCTCCAAAAATGGCGCGTTCAGGAAAAAGATTCTTAAGTGACGGTGAGGTATGGAGTAAAGGGAGGTGTTTCGCAATAATTTTACCTATATTAGGTAGGGCGGGGCCAAAATTTTTCCACTAAATCCAGTAACTTTCAAAGTTCGACCACATGCTTTACTTACTAAATCAAAGAGAAAATAGATTGTACTTCCAAAAATGTTATTTATCTGGTAACATGCATTAAGAGCAACATACAATATACTGGTGCCACCTCCTTTAAAGTGCGCTTTCGGAACCACAAATCATCAATGCTCACAACAAAAAAAAAAAAAAAAACTTGTGAATTAGCCGTCCACTACAATAAAACTCCCTATAATCTTAAAGATTTCACTTTCCTTCCCATTGAGCAAGTCTACCAGACAAATGACAACAACAAAGCTCTACTCTTGCGTGAAGCTTACTGGATGGCTCAATTGCAAACACTTTACCCGTATGGTCTGAACAAAAGAAACGAACTTCGTTCCAAAAACAGAATTAGCTTTTCTTTGTAGACGTTGGTCCTATGCTCTTCTTTATTATTTACACGTTGGTTCTTAACCGAGGAAGGTCGAACTGCCGAAGCGTATTATATTATATTTACTTGTGGGAATGATTATAGCATTCGGAGTAACAGAAGTTGAAGTTGTGTCTCTTCGTTATTTTTGGAATTTATACTGCCTTGTACTATATATATATATATATATATATATATATATATTATATATATATATATATATATATATATATATATATATATATATATATATATATATAGAGAGAGAGAGAGAGAGAGAGAGAGAGAGAGAGAGAGAGAGAGAGAGAGAGAGAGAGAGAGAGAGAGAGAGAGAGAGAGAGAGAGAGAGAGAGAGAGAGAGAGAGAGAGAGAGAGAGAGAGAGAGAGAGAGAGAGAGAGAGAGAGAGAGAGAGAGAGAGAGAGAGAGAGAGAGAGAGAGAGAGAGAGAGAGTACATTTGATCTTGTATTTTTATACTTTCCGGGCAGAGTCTGCGACCACTACACCAGTTCGGCTTGTGATTCACAGAAGTGAAAAACAGGCTACAAGTACCTCGTGTGATTCAATTTTCTCTCCTTGAATTGAATCACACGAGGTATTATATATTTCTGATTTACCAATTGAAAATATCTCATGCCTTTTACTGCGAATAATTGAAATGGCAGTGACCAAACGTTTGAAGATAAGTCATTAAAGGATAACATTATCTTTGAAGATTAGAGCATCGTGCACAAAAACTTTGTGGGTTTTGATCCCTAGTGACTTTAAGTGACCTTTGAAGTCTATAAAAAGCAACAACGCTTTGTTCTTACTCTGAAAATCCTATGTTCTAGTTATGAGATGCATCAATCTTCCGAATCTTGAGATAAACAAGATAATGGTCTGAAACACACCACACACAATCACACATACACAGGCAATCATACCTTAAGCCTTTGCCAAAGAATAAAGATGGATGATCTGTGATTTGCTTTAATATTGTATATCCAATGTCATTTTAAGAACGAAAACCGTTTCACTTTTAAAAACTTAACTTTGCCTGTACCCTAAAGCTTCCAAGAAACCGCCCATTGGTCTCCCACTGGGGCTGCCGAAGCGCTCCAGTAGGGGTTTACCGCGGGACTCAGGTGACAGCGTGTTCAAGGGAGGCTTTTCCAGCCTTACAGCTCTTTCGTGGCCTTTGGATTTTTGCTTGGTTTTGACAAATTCCAACCGAAAAATGAAGATGTTGCATTGGTTTCCTATACGTCGCCATTAATTGTACAAATTATAACATACAGTGTAGTATTGCAGCGGATAATAAGTATGTGCGATAATTACATTCAAAGATTGTGTTTATGTTTAAAAAAAAATCAGGGTATGGTATTCGAGGAATCCTTCTGCGAGACGTAATAAAAAACTCCTCCGGCTGGGTGACAGTCTTGAAGTACGGCCATTGGGGTTTCGTGTGCCCAGATGATGAATGGGACTTGGAAGATGCCAGGGTGGTATGTCGGCAGCTAGGATATGACAATGCCATGAACACCAAAGAGGCTTACACTACATTTATAGGACATGTTTGGATGAGTAACGTTCAGTGCCGAGGTAACGAGACGTCTCTCTCGCTATGCAGACATGATAGAATCTTCGAAGGCACCTGTGCCCCCAGATGGCATGCCGGTGTGACCTGTGAAGGTAAGATTATAAGTTAATTCGACACTAAGCCATATAAACACTAGTTTTTACAGGTTGGCGAAATAGTCTAGTGAGGGAGAGACTAAATAATAACATAATTGCAATAATTAAAACGTTTTTAAAGTTTGAAATATATGCTAACAAAAAGAAAAAACAAAAAACAAAAAAACAAAAAAAAAAACATGTTCCTCACTATCACAAAGCAAATGGATTGAATTCAAACTTAAAATGACATACACTAAATAGGACATTTCCAGAACCTAATTTACGGTTGTTTGAAATTTTGCTTGACTACATTTGCCTTTGCTTTGATAAAAGAGTTTCTCATTATTTTAAGTAAAGTCTATTTTGCTTCTCTAACAAGTCCTTCATCGTTTTCAAACAAACAAAGCATATATATATATATATATATATATATATATATATATATATATAATATATATATATATATATATATATATATATATATATATATATATATATATATATATATATATATAATATATATATATATATATATATATATTTATATATATATATATATATATATATATATATATATATATATATATTTCACTAATTCCCACCTTAAGGGGAAAAAAATTGTTGAAAAGTCGACCATAGGGCGAAGAAAAAAATGGGGCGAAAAAACGGATTCGACTTAACGTTTTCACACACTTTTTATATAGGAATGCGTAAACGTATGAAAGCGCCCTCTTTAACATGCAGTGTATAAGTAATTACTCCAATGTTGACGAATTTAGGGACACCTATCTGTTACCATGTACGTATGGCAGGCCATTGGAATAATGTTGATTATATCTTGAGGACGGTTGGGCGAAATATACGCATATGTATTTTAGTATTTTTTTTCGCCTTAACGTCGGATGATATAAAGAATTTCCCCTTAAGGCGGGAATTAGCGTTATATATATATATATATATATATATATATATATATATATATATATATATATATATATATAATATATATATATATATATATATATATATATATGAGCATAACAATTTCACTTTCAATGACCGCCATTACCTCCAAATTAAAGGCACCGCAATGGGTACCAGAATGGCCCCTTCCTATGCAAATATTTTTATGCACTACCTGGAACAGGAGTTGCTTACTTTGACCCCTTGTAAACCTTATTTCTATGTACGTTATATAGATGATATATTCATGTTATGGGATAAGAGTGAGGGAGAACTTAACAACTTTTTCTCATTTGCCAATGCCTTTCTTGAGTCTATAAAGTTTACCACTGAAAGCTCTACCAACCAAATTCCCTTTCTCGACGTGCTGGTAATGAGTAAAGGTCATAAAATAGAGACCTCTGTGTATACCAAACCTACGGACAGTCACTCTTATCTCCATTTCAACAGCTTCCACCCTCGACATATAAAAACCTCCATAGTCTACAGTCAGCTCCTAAGATATCGACGCATCTGTTCCAGTGACCAAATTTTTCATAATAAGGCTGTAGAACGTCTGGGCTTTTTTTTCAAAAGGGGATATCCGTATCGCCTTTTGTGTGATCAGTTCGAACGGGTTGTGACCTTACAACGATCTAACGTGCTCTCGTACCGCAACAAAAGAACTCCAGATAGATTACCCCTTGTCGTAACCTACCATCCCTCTCTCCTCCCCCTTTTCCAAGATATCAAAAAATCCTGGGGCATTTTAGGTTCTGATCCCACCATAGAAGAACTTTTCAAAGAGCCCCCAGTGATTGCTTATAGACAACCACGCAACATCAGGTCTGTGCTTGTCCGGACTTCCCTCCCCCCTTCTAATCATGAGCCAAGCAGTGGTAATCACCTGTAACAAACCCAGGTGCATGGTGTGCACTCATCTCGATCCCTCTCCTAACATTTTACACCAGGCCTCAGGTAGCACTTTGAGACCTGAGAGGTTTAACTGCGACTCAGACAATGTAGTCTATTTGCTCTATTGTATGAAATGCCCCCAGGTCACCTACATCGGCGAAACGAGCACAAAGTTTAGGCTTCGGTTCAACAACCATAAACTAAGCAGTCAACAAAACAAGACAGGTTTCCCGGTTGCTGAACATTGTAATCTCCTAAATCATAGCCTTTCTGACCTTAAATTTTCAATTCTCTATGGCAACTTCAAAACAGCCCAGGATAGAAGCAACCAGGAGCTCAATACTATCTTACGCTTGGACACTCATAACACTGGACTTCACAAAGATCTCGCTTTTATGAGCTTCTATGCTCGGATGCATCCCGATTAGGTCTAGCCTCTTACGTATGTATGTTTCAGTACAACTGATGAAGAGCTGTGTAGACGACGCTCGAAATATTTTGTTAAGTGTTTTACGTGTGGAGTTATAAAGTTGGAAATGAAGGTATCGTTTTTTCTCGTTTTTTGCTTCCTATATATATATATATATATGTATATATATATGTATATATATATATATATATATATATATATATATATATATATATATATATATATATATATATATATATATGTATATATATATATATATATATATATATATATATATATATATATATATATATATATAGTAGGTAGAGTGACGTAGCGGCTTTATATGAATGAGTCTATCCACGCTATATTAAATAGTCGCACACAAGAGCGGCGATTTGTTCTCAACATTGGGGGGGGGGGGGGATATGACCAGAATTTCCAATAATTTACTGTGTGAAAAATCAAAGTCAATGGGCGATTTCCTCAAATACTGGGGGGGGGGACATATCCCCCATCCCCCCGGGATCGCCGCCCATGGTCGCACAGAGACCTTATGCCATTTTTCCTCTAACATATAGGCACTTGCCTTATACTGAAAGAGGATACTTATTTGCGGATGGAAAACTTAGCCTCAAGCAGGATTTGAACCAGCGACCTCCCGCATACAAGGTGGATGCTTCTGACCACTGAGCCATTAAGGACTATGTGGTAGAACGCGGTTAACTGAGCTTAAATGCTGTTGGGTTAAAGGCAGTAGGCAGTCACCCCAAACAGAGTGAGTGTATCCTGTCACTCTAGTTCATGAATGGCCTATTTTGATCATGTGACAATATTTTCGTCAGTGAATTATTGAATTCAAGGAGAATTTCGCCTTGCTTTACCTATTGTTTGTAGTTATGTTCAAAACGTCTTCAAAGGTGCTTGTAATGCAATAAGTGGAAATTTGCAAGAGGTTGCTGATTTTTAAAAGACAATTTCGGGGTGACTGCCTATTGCCTTTAAGTTTTCCATTGTTACGTCATAGGAACGCGTCCCATGTAGTATTGGGTAGGTAGAGTTTTCCATTCACAAATAAATATCCTCTTTAAGTATAAGGCAAGTGCCTAAGTACAGCCGGGTGTTCATCTAGTATTTCTTTTTTATCTGTAATCCTACCCTGCGATAATTTTGGATTCATCTGCACGTCTTGAGGAAACTCCTTTTGAATTAATGGAGGAGTATGCAATAATTCAGTCTGTGAAAAGTTTTTTGTTTAACTTGGATTCACACCCTCTATCCTTTCCGATAACAGCTGTACAGATTGTTTGGTAGACCTCCCCACTACTCGTATGGGAGTCAACTACGGAGTCTTTGTTGAGGCGGTAGGACCTTTTAAAGAGATTAATGTGAAAAGGTTTTACCGTGTGCCCTGTGTTAATAGTATAATTCCGTCCATTGACCTTTTTTGCTATCCTAAAATAGGCCTTTCTACTGCATAAATAATTTGCCTTAACCTGTTGATAACAGGAGATCTACTTCGTCTTCAACTTCCAATTGACGACATTTTGCCTTTCTGTTGTAGTATGAGGTGAAGGAATATTTTTGATAAAACTACGGTTAAACAAATAAATCGTAACACCTATTTCATGTAAGAAATAGAGTAGTTGCTGAACTTACAGTCTATGAAGAAGAAATGATACCTACTGACTTTTAAGAATCACATTTTTTATGCTATTTTTAGGGGGAAAGTGAGAATGTAGGATTCACTACAGCTTGTTATTGTTAGAGGGCGTAGTCAAAGTTCAAAACATGTCGATGAGAGCAGTTTTGGTTACCTGTACTCAGAACTAGAGCGAGAAATCACAGAAAAATATGAAACGAATTTTTTAATCACCTCCATTTCTTGTACTTATCTATCGCACCAGGGGACGGCTTACAATGGATTCGATTAGTTGGTGGATTTTGGAACAAATCTGGACGTGTAGAGGTATCCATTGACGAGGAATGGGGAACAGTATGTGATGATGATTGGGACATGGAGGATGCTATGGTAGTGTGCAGAGAGCTTGGCTATCAACGGGCATTAGGTAGTAGAGAAAGATCCTTTTTCGGCAGAGGATCTGGAACCATCTGGATGGATAATGTAGTGTGCACTGGAGATGAGACGTCTCTTGCAGACTGTACGAAAAATCCAACTGGTGTACATAACTGTGATCATTCAGAGGATGCTGGGGTTATCTGTGCAGGTAACACCAACAATCATTTCCGGTTTTGAAAACGAGCGTGATTATACGTATGTAAGGATTTATGTTGGTGATGTTAAACATTTAAGAAACATGTAAACTTGCATGCATTTGATTATATCACGAGTGACAAGAATATAACGGTCGGAACTTTGGGTCTTTAGATAGACGACGGATTTTGTTTGATGGTGTATATCGTTTAAGGATTAATCCTGTACTACCGTTTTTGAATGATTCGGTTTCAACTTTACCCTCGTGTATGCTGTTTATCTAAATGCACACTCCTTTGTGACATCTCCGACCTCCCTTGGGTATTATCCTTGCAGGGTTTCTACGTCCAGATCTCTTGACTTTCTTGGAACTGTATTTCTTGAGTGCCCGGTTATTGGCTCTGCACTCCCTGCCCTGAATCTGATGATGCCTCACTGCTTCTATCAGGGGGTCTTTCCTTTTTTCGTGTGTACGTATTCTGTAAATTTTGCGCATTCGAGGTCTACTGTGGAGTAGACGTCGATTAAGCCCCTTCCACTGCAATTTCTGCATAGCTGTTGATCGTTTGCATCTCTAACGGGCCGCACCTGACGTAGCAGCTTTTTGTATGTGATCGTTTCTTTAGTTGTAACTATTTTTTGCATGTCCTGAAGATGGTTGGTCTTTTGCTCACTCTTCAGCCTTTAACCCTGTCGGGTGTTTCCGAGTGTTTTGCTGAGTGGGTTGAGTGCCACACAGAAGAGTAGCAGTGACAAAACTTTTCCCTGGAATACCCTGCTTTCTATGTAAACGACGACGAGATAGTTCCCTCTGAATGTGAGTGCAGTCGACTGGTTCTTCAATGATACTTCGACAAAGTTGCATATCATTGGGTCAACTGTGAATCTTCATCTTCAGTATTCATGAATAGGAAATTGAGTCGTACGCCTTTCCAAAATCATTGCAGGATACGGCTAGGTTTGTTCTCCCCTGCCTAGTCTTTGCAGACAATCCTGCCAATTATCAAGTGATACTTAGTCCCTTGGCATCCAAGCCGAGCGCCCTTTTGTCCCTGTACTGGGAGCCCGTTTTCTTGAAGATGATTTGATACTGCATTTTCCAGGGTACTGAAAACATCTTGAACATGGTAAGCCAGCATGTGATTGGCCTATAGTTGCTTGGTTCCTTTCCTTTATGGCATCCCACTGGATGTACACTCTTCGTAAGGTGTTGGGGCTGATATTTGAAAGGGCTTTGCATTAAGTCTTCTACGGATATTTGTTAAGTATAGTTTACCAACACCACCACTGCTACCATTATCATGATCACTATCATCATCGTCATCGTCACCATCTTTGTCTTCATTATTATTATGATGACTATGACGATGACGATGACTATGTTGTTGTTGTTTTCTTCCATGTCTTTATTTGGTTTTTAGGTCCGGTGCGTTTGCATCAAATTTACATACAACAGGTCCCTCTCTGAAAATATAAACTTGAAATACTACCTATTAACATTTGGTTAAATGACTTGTAATTTACATAAAAAATATTACTTTAAATGCAAAATCAAAAATTGTAAAAATGGTAAAGACTACTGGTACCCAAAGAAAATATCTTGCTTAGAAAACACAAATTGCTTTCAGAGGAACCTCTCTTCAACGTCAAGAATAAAAGTAGAAGTAAACGTGCTATCCCAAAACAGGTGCCCAATAGTTCAACCTCTCTTTGACAAGAAGTACAGGGCTCACAATCAGTTTTTTCCCATTAAATAAAGATGTCTGTTTGTAGGTAAGATGCTATGTAAATGTTTAAACTGAAAAAACGAAATCTTGGTTTCTCTGGTAGTAACCTAGGGGCACTGATAGATATGATCCTAAACATTAATAGAAATATCTGGCAACTGGTTTACCAATTTTACCGTAGCCGTAGAAGATCTTACCGTTTCTGCAATAAGACGGCAGTAGACCGATTGAGACACTGAGGAATAATGGATTACATTATAATAGAACAGCTGACTTGAGTTGTTTGTATAAGTATGCCCCCTTAGGAGAATGTCTACTCGCCAAGCAGTTGCAATACTGGCCAACAATCTCTAGTAAAAGATGAAGGAAAATAACTTTATATAAGAAACCAAAGCTGGCAAATAAACCATAAACGGTTATGCAAGTGTTGCCATTTTTTCAGCTCGCCAAGCAGTTGGAATTCTGGCCAACAACCCCAAGCAAAAGATGAAGGAAATACCTTTATATAAAAAGTTGATGACAATTGCATAACAGTTTATTGGTAATTTGCCAGCTTATCTAAGGAACACACAAAACAAATTTCATCGCTCATTTTCTATAAGATTATCTACTCGTATATCTCGAGAAAGAAAAATGATCTGAATGAAAATTTCACCGGGGGTTCTTAGGTTAAGTTCCTCTTAAATGTGTAAGAAACAAACTTTTGTTTATTGGGCCTTCGGGAAAACATGTTATGTTTGTTCTCAAACTTTACCCCAATTTTATTTAACAATGTTAGTAAATTATAACTCTGATTTTGTGACTCCTCCCGGTTTGCGCCTATTTTAATGACTTCAAATCCCATCAGACACATTGTTCTCTTTTTACATTTAC
Source organism: Holothuria leucospilota (assembly GCA_029531755.1). Classification (NCBI taxonomy): domain Eukaryota; kingdom Metazoa; phylum Echinodermata; class Holothuroidea; order Aspidochirotida; family Holothuriidae; genus Holothuria; species Holothuria leucospilota. The sequence continues at coordinate 4,452,567 of CM055979.1, read as the reverse complement.
AGATGATGGCGATGATGATTGGAGTAGGTATTACGTCTTGTTTACATTTCTTTGGATTTATTTTATTTATTTATTTGTTTATTTTGTTTTGAGTTTTGAGTTGGATGATAAACAGTCAGGTTCATTAGAAGCACACTTGAATTATCCAATGTGATATACAGTGTTATTTGAAAATCTTCTGAAAGGCTCACAATCTTCAAATAACTATCGGATTATTTTGTCTCGTGAGCCTTTCTGAAATAGACGAAAAGACTGAGTTTGATACTCCTTCTGACTGTGCTAGTGTTTTAATTACTCAAAGTAATGAAGCGACTCGAGTCTGCCTCAGTCTTGATTTTAAAGATTCATGTCTGACCCGAGCACTAGATTCCAGTGACTCGACTCGATTCAAGCAATCACTTGCAAAAGGCTTGACTTGGCTCGGGTCACATCTTAAAATAAGTTCAAAAGACTCTCCGTGACTCGAGTCTTGAAACTGAAAGATTAGATTCTACTGGAGTCTTTACTCACAATGACTAAAATTAACTTGAGTAAAGACCTGGTCTAAACATAGAAACTACACTTCCTTTGAACTCCGTCAAACGCCGTTCCGGGCCGATACTTACGGCCTCCTTTGCATTGAAAAGGGCCGTTGTACCTCACAGGTGTATACAAACTGCAGAAAAGAATTTTATAAATAGAAGGCAGACATTCCACAATGCCTGTGCCCACCTGCAGACTTACGTTACCAACTCACAAACCTAAATTTCATCTCTTACGCTCGTCTTTGTTTTTCAACATGAATTGGAACACCACAAGTTACACCAGTCTATCGTAAACATTTATGAACCGAGCTTACCTCGCAATACTTTAACATCTACCGCGGACTTAAAGGAGTAATAAACCCTTCCCATTGTCACAATCATGGCATCAATCTTGTCTTTGCTCGAACTTGCTGTAATAGCCTTCACACTTTACCCACTGCTCAGCTCAGAAGAAATCAATATGCATGAACATCTACTTGCAAAGTTCTCCCCTCCTATTTTGTTACCAAACATGTTCTGCTTGCACTTGCAGGCAGAATAAGCCTGCATATGAAACATGTTCATACATTTTGTTGTTATCAATAGTGCTTTTTATCGAAGCGAATAATCTATCTTATGACAAGCAAGGTAATAAATGATGCCCACCTGGGTAGGGCCTATGCACGGCTTTAAGAAATTTTGTTTGGGTGTGGGTGGAATCAAGTTCGTATGCAGGGCGGTTCAGACGACCCACCTATTCCCCTCAGCAATATCAATGGTCCACACCGGCTAGTTCAGTAGAAGTATGGTTATTATTATATATTACAGTGATGCTCTATACTGTAGTTTTCAAAATCTCTTAAAAAGTATCTCAGGCAGTCAGTCGGCATGAGCTGACTAACTTTACCGATAAATACAAACATGTCAGCCAAACGCTACCCTGTAAGGACGCTTTAAGAGGCATTAAGGGGCAACAAATAGGCACTTGTCTTAAGTCTCACTACAGTTTTGATTGTCTATTTAGTGCGTTCGTTTTTTAAATGAACTGTAATTGTATACTTTAAAACAAAGGTGGAGACAGTTTTGCTTAACCGGCCATTTGACAGTCAGTGCACCGCTTATGTGCCAGCGGCACCGTCAATTTGGACAATGGAAGGAGAACCTTTCCTAAGTGAAACACAATACGTTTGGGCTACATGCCCGTTACAGATTTTTACAGACAGACACCTTTGCTACTCTGGCTAAGTGATACGAGAATAAAACTTGCTTTTATTCGTGGATGATAATCAACACGCCTAATGAGTTGTGTACCTAATGATCCCTCGGAAGAGCTAAAATGTCCGAAAAATTTTGGGGATTTAATTCCAGAATTATTAGTACCGTTACACAGTCCGTAAACGACATTATGATCGGCAAAGGTAATCAGATTACAAATATCACAATATGAACATTTGCTTTAAATATCTAAGCTTGCACTCATGGCAGGTCCATTAGTGATGTATGTGGTACAATAGCAAACAAGCTACGAAAATGTGCTCAAAGCACTCTGAAAATTAATCGGTTTGAATGCATCCTACTAAATAAATGTTTAATCTCCGCACTACATTGAAAGGTTATTCAGTTCTTTAATTCCAAATCCACTAAAAGCGGGGGAGGGGGTCTCGCCCATGTAATCCACTGGGACTGATACGGTGCGAACGAAAAAAAAAAATTCGGATAGTTTCCCATGAGAATGGTTTATGAGTAAATACGTGCTTTACAATGCATGCTACATTGTGCAACCTGTGAGGTGTAGTATAGGCCAGAAGTGGCATTGAATAGGGTATTAAGCCTATGCCCGATAAATGGTAGATATATTTATTATAAACTGAATTTCAAATGTTACTGAAATTTTGTTGGATAGCATCGTGGGCCGGAGGTTCCCCACGCCTAGCTTAAAACATTGTCGTAACTCGGTAAAAAAAAAAATCTTGCAGAACACGACTTTTGCGCCTTTGCGTTCTCCTGTGCACTGTTTCTATTGGATAAATAAAAAAACTAAGCGTGCCTTCACATCTTTCAGCCAAGTCAAGTTTGATCCGTCAGACTCCGATAAAGATTCGAAATAAAAAAGATTCTTGCATTTTACATTTATCCTCACACGCGCCGGGCCGGTATTGCTTTAGATGACTAACAAGAGACTTTCGCGATCATCGGGGGTAAAGGTTTCAGTAATGTTACCCAATATATTTTTCCTTATTCACCTTTTTTGGGAAGTCAAACCTTTTGCATGACAATACAATAAAACAAATGTCATGGAGCAACTTACAACTTAATGACTTTAGGAGACATTTTAATTTCTTAGTAATCTACATACAAACTGATAATTACTACCCTATTAGAGAGTGTAACTTTTTATCATTTTTCTTTAATCACAAATTCGAATCCCCTCCATTGAAGAAGCTGTTTATGAGCCTAAAAATAATTTAAAATCATAGCGACTCGTATAACATTACTTCACAAAAGCAGTGGTAGAAGGACCCAGGACACATCATTTAAATCTTGAAATTATCACGAAAGACCTACTTGACAAATTGAATATAGTATACATAATTTCATAAATAAGGTATGACATTTGTGACATAGAAGGGATGATTTCGTCCAAATCTAGATTTTTTTTTTATTTTGAACATCTCGAATTACATGTTATTTTTTATCGAGCACGGCAATGGGGAATTGAAATGTGTGGCTACCAGATAACCTTGAAGGTTTTGTTTGATGGAACTGAAGTGTTCAGTAACTCGGTCCCGCTAGGAGACGTTTGGTCTTTCCCACAATTAAAATGTTAACCACATTTGTGAAAGTACAGGTAAAGTGTGTTGGTTAACAAAGAATCATTTCCTTTGTTATCCTTTTGAGGGATGAGGGGATTTTGCTACATACTATATGTTTCGGGGGTTGCTTGGTAGGCCTATGCCAGTGTTCCAGTAGCTCCCCAACCTTGAAATAACAAGGCAATCGTTTAGACTCTGGCCTTTTTTGTAGGCATTGAGAGGTTTTCGGGAAACTAGTCTAAATAATTGCAGACCAGTCTTGACAGAACAATGAAATGCTTCGGGTTACTCAGTTAAGAGGGTTCGTTGCTTTAGCGTATTCCACGTAGTTCGTGGCGCTGTTTTTCCCCACGCGAGTGATTCCATATAAGCAGTCCGTTGAGAAATTGCATTTGATTTTGCATATCGTATCGACTTCTCTTTTTAACTCTTTTTGAAGATATGAGAGTATCGATACACAAGTATTTTCACGAGATTGTATTGTGTGTCATGACCTTTTCTATCACCGTGACGCAGTTATGTCATTTGATAGTTGTCTATCATAGAGGTTTTCGATGTACTTTGGGGGGTCTTTCGCCGTTCCATTGGGTTATTGGCGTTAAAGCGACTACGTATAGTTTTTACTTTCCTTTGGAGGTAATGAGATCTTTACGTGTTCTTTAAATGATCTTTATCAATCAAGGGAACACTGCGTCTTTTATTAGATAGGTCTGTAGGTTTTTTCTCGGTAGCTTTGGACACTCTTTGTCCGGGTCAAACAGTTACTTGTCAATTATTGAATAGTGTTTTGTAGACTAAGAGGCAACTGAATAAACGTCCCAACATCAAGGCTTTGTATTATGCCGTGTTATGGACGTGAAAGAGAAAACCTTTGATTCTACAATATGATCGGTCCGTTCAGGAGGCGCCAAACCTCCATAGGGACTCATGTAAGATCTCCAGTCAATTTGTGCTTGTTTTAGAGGTTCTTCTTGATTTATTTCGTCTAGGGTTTTCCCCCTTTCGGTAGGAACAGGATATATTAGGGCGTCTTTTCGTATACGCCAGAAATTCTGCGAAGGAATCCTCAGTGTATCAAACCCACGTCCCATTTTCCGAAGAAAAGGGAATCATAAATCAAGTGAAAGAAGGGTAGGCGGTGCACTATCTGACGTTACACTCTGTCGGTGAACCTCGTACATGTTTTAGGAAAGGCCCGAAATCATCATTCGTGATTTCACGCGAAAGATTTATTGGCTTTTAATTTGCCGTGTGTGAATACTTTTGAAAGTTGGCTCTTATGACCAAGCTAGACCGGTTTCTGTTGTCTCGCTCATATTTGGTATGGCAGCAACTTCATCGGTCGCGAGCCGTCATTCGCGGCATGGGTTTAAATATTCTTGCTTTCAGATGAGCAATACAAATATATCTAATAGTACCTCTCTATTTTTCCGATATTCTCAGAACTTGGTTTGCAAGGCAATCTTTTAGAATTTCGCCTAATGGTAGGAAGGGTGACATTTCGGAGAAAAGATGTAGAAAAAGGTAGGCCGTTGCTTATTAGCAAACTGCTTTGAGTCACTCTGGTGAGAAGGGCTTGTTATTTAGCATATGCCACGCATTGGTGGCTAAAAGGCCAAAATCTAAAAGACTGCCTTGTTATCTCCAGGTTGGAGAGCTACGGGAACACTGGCAGGGGCCTGCCAGGCAACCACCGAGATACGTAGTACGTAGCAAAATCCTCTTATCTCATCTCCCAAAAGCGTGACAAAGGAAAAGGAAATTCGCTACTTAATAATGCAAAATCGAAAGCATCAATTCTCATCACACTCCTTGTTCAAAAAAGAGTTCAACTCACAAGGAGGAAAACAACAGCGCTACCAATAGTGGCTTATGCTAAATAATGAAACCCTCCTCACCCGAGTGACTCAAATCAGTTTGCTAATAAACAATGGCCTATCTTTGTCTACATTTTCTCCGAAAATGTGGTGCCGGGCGATTTCAGGCGGTAGTAGAATGAAAAATCTTGACATATACTGTATACATAACATTACATATGTTATGCTTGCAAGATTTAGATAGTTTCATATCTTTTGACCTGAAATAACCTTTGGTCCCTGCAAAACTCCAATAGGTTTCTTAAAGTGGCCATGACACGTAAATTGGAGTAACGGGAGACTAATTAAGCCTAAAGTACACAAAAAGATGTTTCCAAAACTGTTTTCATCACCCTTACAGCCTTGAGCATTAAAAAGAAATTAATGTTTCAAAAAATTGCACCAAAAAATAGACTGTTGAAAATGAGATTTCAAGCCAACACAATGATGACGTCATTTTAGGAACACCATGCAGCCTCCGTATACCGAACCTAGCGTACAACATAGCCTATATGTAAGGGATAGTAATGATTGTATTTCGCGGCATGTCCTGAATTTGAACTTTATTCTGTCTGTTTGGAGAGTGGTGTCGGTCTGTTATATTTTGGGGCTGCAGTAGGCTATTACTAATAATTACAAATACTCTTGATTCATAACCGAATAACGAAAGAACTCGGCAGTGTACTGTTCGGTTCGGTCTGCAGTAATACGTACAGTGAGTGGACTGGCAGTAGCCAGCGAAACACTGTGCACACTCGATAATAGGCTAGTTCCACGATTTCCACTGACACTTGCACGAAAGCAATCTAAAGTTCATATTTTGACTGCCTACATAAAACTTTCCAAGCTAAAGCTTCTCATGCTCGAATTGTTATTGTGTTGTTTTTTTACCTCACCTAACAGCCTCAAATTGATACGGTCCTATGCGCCGTAACGAATTACTCACCCCATCTGCACCACTGACGTCTTGTTTAGTATCGCCTTCGCCTTTTTGATTTCATATCCAAGAAAACTCACTTTACCGACAGTCCAACATTCCTATCCGATCAGGGAGTTGCCATTAGAGGGCAACTCCCTGGCTCAGATCCACCATTCCAAAGAAAGTATTAAATTTGATTTCACATGGTACCTACTACGAAACAGTGCTGGTGATACATTGTGTAGTATCAGGTATGTCGTGTACTGTACCCATGGAAGTAGTACTTCCATGCTGTACCTATGCTGTTGCGTTGTGAATGTTTGTACATGCAGCTACTTATCATGACACCAAGACGAAAAACCTGCGTGAAATGCATTTAATTGACTAAAAAAACTGGTAAGCACGAGAAAAGGGATAACAATTCCAAAATTTACAACTTTTCACGCAGGTTTTACATTGTATCGACCTTGGTAATCGGTACAATGGAATGCAAACACTGTATCAAATGTCCGAAGGATACCACGGCAAACAACGATCAGTTCCTAAAGTGACGTCACATGACGTAACAAGATTTTGAAAATTTTCAGGAAGACTAACTTTTCAAGGCTGGAAGAGGGTGTATTTTTTCTCAATTTTCGAGGGGAAAAACAAGTTGTAAACAAACTGAATGGTTGATTTTCGTTGTAGGAAACGTATTCCTAAAGATACCAAAGGGTTTAAACCGTTAATTTACACGTGACATAGCCACTTTAACTTAATGTTAAGTATCAAAAAGAGAAAGATACGATTCCTTCAAAGAAAATTGCTTTTGAGGTAATGTGCTAACGAAATTTTCTGACCCGTCATTCTAGTCCAGGAATGGCTTTTTTCATCTTGTGACAATATAACTGAATTGTTAAATTCATTAAGAATAATTCCGTGCTCTACCTTAGTAATGTACAAAATCATCTACAGAGGTACTTGTTAGGTAAATAAGAGTAGGTATGCAAGAGTTTGCTTATATTTCAAAGGAATTTGGAGGAACTGCCTATTGCCTCTAAATAGTTCTAAACGTAAGGAAAACTACCTAAGCCTAAAAATATAGAGCTTCAACATGTTAAGTACGATTTTACACAAGGGCACCCTTCTTCAGATTATCATTCTGACGAAAGTGTGCAATCTGGCTATTATATACCCCGAAAGACCTTACAAGTCCTAGGTAAGTAACATGCTTCCTTATCGTAGGTCGAGAATTCACATTCTTTCATGTGTGTGTGCGTGTGTGTGTAAGTGAATAAGGGGAGCTACTGTTGGGCTTCTGCTACGCCAGAGTAAAGTCTCACCTAGAACAAAGCATTAGGATTCTTGTATTTAAAGTGTATCTTAAGTCGAAAATTTCAAAAATATATGTTACAAAGCTTGAAAAATGCATCCAAATGGTCCAACTCCCATCTTCCCATCTTCATAGGACATTTCTTAGCTGAGATATAAAATGTGGAATCTTATTCAATCAATATCAAGTGGTAGATTGCCCAAGAATTTGTGATGTCATTGTTGTACTACTCAAATTTCTGTTTTTCTTTTTCTTCGGTTTTTTCGAAAGCCACCCCACCTTGTGCCGAAATGTGATCACTGATTCACTGTTATAGGGTGACTTGGCTATATGAACCCCTTCCACACAACATACTTTGCAAGGGAACAGTAACTGTTCCAAGGTCTTAATATAAACATCTTAATTTAGGAAACAAAAGCAGGTAACAAGAGTTGTACAAGAAGGGCATCACAAGTTATTGTGCAATCGACTATTTCAAATTAAGTGAATAAATTTCAACATTTTATATCTCAACAACGGAGTAAGCTATGAAAATGGGAGTTGGGTGAATGAACTTCATTTTCCAACCTCTAAAATATACCTTCTTGTAGTTTTAGACTTTAGGTCGACGATATCTATCACTTTTAATCTTCTTGAGATATCCTGCGTAAAGAAAAAATGAAATAAAAAATAAAAAAAAAAATAAAACAATGCGAGTGTTTCGTAATTTCTCCCGGTGAAATATGGTGCTTTTCTCATGTTCACAAAGGTTAGGTTTTTGACCGTTAGAGACTTCAAATGTCCTTTGGAGTCTACCCAAAACACTGACAGACTTCTTTTTTCTTGATATCGAAAACTGTATACCAAGAATGAAAAGTATCGATGCCTTTTACCCTACAATAACGTCTTTACAGGGTAATCGTGAAAAATACACAGCCCCACTCATAAGCACGTTAACGAATACACAACAGCTTGATTACGTGAATTTCCTTCTCCTTTCAGTGGAATAAAAATGGTTAATGAAAATTTTTGTAATCGTTTTGGCTTGTATCGAATGTCATTTGAAGAAAGCAAAATGGTGTGTTTTAATGATCTTTAATCTGAGTGTAAATACCACAGAAATTCCAACGGAAAATACTTGCTATTGCTCTTGGACCCCACCAGGGGCATGAGACGTGACCCCGGACATAACACTTTGAAAGTAGCGCTTTAGGCGCCGTTGTAGACTTTTCTCGGATCTGATACGAGTCTTGACTTTGGGTACAGATATCAATCCAGAGGAGAAATCTGGAGGACAATTTCAAATGATAGTCCACTATCAGGAATTTAGAGATATGAAAATAAGTATATTACGTTAAAAGATGTGTGTTTACTTCTTACAAACTTCAGATGGATTACAAGGAATACGTCTGACTGATGCAACAAACAGTCTATCCGGTCGGGTAAAAATCCTGTATGACAAACAGTGGGGATTCGTGTGTGGGGATGACCAATGGGACTTGAACGATGCCTGGGTGGTATGTCGTCAGTTAGGATATGACAAAGCCACCCAAGTCTACACGTTCTCACCGAGACGAGTCCCTAAAATTGTTTGGATGAGTAACGTTCAGTGCCGAGGTAACGAGACGTCCATCTCTTCATGCAGACATGAAAGATTCAGACAAGGCAGTTGTTCCGTAGGGAAGTATGCCGGTGTGACTTGTCAGGGTAAGTGTATACAGCCTTTAAATACGCACACATGCAAACAAAAAGCAATTTGTACCAACAGTTACTTTGCCTAACAAAAGCACTGAGTTGTGTGCTTGGTAATGATAGCTGTTGCAAGTACTGTTACTTGTTCAGGAACTGTAAGGGTTTACTTCAAACAGATTGCCAAGTTTTCTTTTCATCATCACAACCCCCTTTAGGCTCTAGAAATGTCGAGCTCCTAAAGAACCTTCGTAACATCAATGTGCCTAATTTGCATAAATTCAACCAATTTCAACTTCTGGTGGTATCTTGGCCTAGCAATAATAGATGCCAGGCCGTAGCCTGCTGTGGCAGGGAGCAGTTGCCCCTGAGACTTCCAAATCGTAAATGTAAGCTGGCCTACTTGAGAAAGAAATACTTAAATATTTAAAATATTGCTGTCCAAATTATGATTTCAAGGTCCTTAGATCTGGTAAATTGCATATAAGGGTTCCCTTTTTCCACGTTTTGACATCGGGACCCCCGGCGTGGGTTAGTTTTAATGCGATGTTCTCTGCCAACGAATAAACCATCTTCCTCCTATAAGTTATACGTCTTGAATACACCAGCATATACGCGGGCTAAAGATAAAACAGCCTATGATTGTCTTGAATAATTAAACTCTAGGAGCTGGTTAAGGAACACTTCAATTTCATGGCAAAGGCAGTCAACTCAAAAATGTTTTAAAATAACAGCTTAATCACTTAAATATACTCTAATTTCACTTCAGGTATGTTTCATAACATGTTAGAACATAAATATTACATATTCGAGATATACCATGAAGTTACTCTATACGTGAATTTCATAATTGAGTAAGAAACATATTGTCACATGTTTCCCAAAAGCCTTTCACGACGTAGGATACCAAGATACACTAATTCAAATAACGTTGACTTCACTAGTTTTCCTTTAAATCAAACCTAACTTTCCTTTTTGAAACTGTTATTTGTTTCCAAGCATGAAATCTTAGAGCAAAGAATGTGTAATGCAACTTTGAAGTCTAAATTGTGGCATTTCTCCCTTATCCGGGATACATATCGGCCAAACTTTTTCTTGCAAGGCCCATGGTACGGCTACGCGTCCACAGATGGTGGTTCTCTCAGCGGCGTACTTAAAGCCCTTGGGAGAAGCCCGCACTGGGTAATAGCCTTGTAGGGGTGTCTTTTCACAGCGTTGATGTTCAGTAAATAATTAGAATTTCAGATCATGCTACCAGTCCAAAGCCTTACCAAACGGTACACCACTTTAGATCTAAAAAAAACTTAGAACAATGAAACTTCTCAAAGGGTAAAGTTGCCATCCGTCCCTGACCAACATCCCCTTCAATTATGTCATGCCAAAATAGGAAAAAGAACACTGACTTATGAGGGCTCATGAATATATAATTTATTTAAAGCTTACAAGCATTACCATTGATGACCATGACACCATTTTGCATCTAAGTCACCCCACAAAGACAAAAATTCTCAAAGAGTATAGAAAGTCATCCCTTACTCTTAGACAGCACCTCTTGACAGGAACTTCAAGAATATCACTACATAAAAATTTGTAGTCATAAAAACTTTGCCAACAAAAGCACAATTTTGCACCTAAGCCAAGCTGAGTATGCACCCTTCCCTCAGAACCCTCCTCCAGGACAGCACTCATATACAGGTGAAAAAGAAAGGGTTCGGCCGTTCGTGAATACGCCACATGATGCTCCACTAAGATAGTGTCATAAACTGCCCCCACCCCTCCCCCAAGGGATTTCGCCCAAGTTAAAGCCGGGGTTATGAACGATTCCAAGGCAAGGAAGAAGACCCATAGGGTCGAAGAGTATTTTTGATGTTTCAGAATTATTCAGGCGGTGAATTTTAGCTCACATCCAAACTGGTGGCTAAGTTGCAATACTTTACCCCACCTATATGCTTTAAGCTGACTTATATGGCGTATTGTAAAGCTCTGAAAGATTGCTTGTGTCAACAAATAGTTTGGTTTTGTTTCAATTTTGCTGGAAAGTACACCTTATCTGCGTAAGTCCATTTTTTATCAAATTCCAATTCTGTGTCATACATCCGTGTCCAAATGATCTTCTCATTTGAAGTTCTAGGAATGTTTTAAAAGTAAATAACGAATCAGATGATTTCGAAAAGTTTTATGTACATATGATCGTAAGGCCAATTTGTTGATATTTTGCTACTATCTTGATCTGGAGGGGAACGTTTTCTAGATAACCAATAATTCCATACAGCAGCCGGAACAATCATTGTCAGAAATTAGTTATGAACCTGTTTCGAAAAATTGTGCATTTCGAGGCAGGTGAATAAATTCATTCAAGACCTTACCTACAGCACAGAGACAAAGATTCGGGCAATTTAGACCTGTAGTAAAATAAAAGAGGAAATAGTAGTATAAGTGATAAATAACTAGTTTCGTCTGTACCTTTGACGCGCTCTGCTTAACATTGTCTCTTCGTTACCTCATGTAAAATACCTTCAGTGTTTTATAATCCATTTAATTCCTTCTTCTAGCTTATCTCTGTAACCACCAATGAGGCCACTCCGTGCATCATGAAATTGATTTTCTTTTCCAAGCAGGTTATTTAAATAAAAAGAAATGTGATTTTGGAACTTCTTTAGTACATAACCAGAGTCATTTGATCATTTAACAATGCACAGGTGTTTCATTTTAATGATCATAAATCTGTACATCTCTAAGGTAGAACTTCCTGGGACCCCGCCATGGAAAAGATACCGAGAGTAGCCATTGACCCCCAAGAGGGACCACACGATCTGCCTCATAACCCCACGCCTATAATTTAATGGAATCTCACCCTCCCGCTTCAAATGCCAATAGAAAGTCTGACCGGTTTAGAGCTTCCTCGTCCATTTTTAGACATCATATTTGGAGGCAAGATTGGGTGTTATCAAAAGCCTCCCAACGTATTAAGACTAATTAATAAGAATAATACGCTGTAGAAGTAAAGTACACTGGGTAATTTTGTGTATTAATTTACCTCTCTCTCTAATAAGTTTTATGGTCACAGCACACAATAACCCATCATCCATTTATTGATTCACTAATCCCCCCCCCCCCCCGTCCCTTTGGATATTCGTTGTTAGACAAGATTTATATTCTTTCTGAATTTATTGATAGGTAAACTGTGACAAACTATGATGTTTATATTTTGAAATAATCCATTCAGAATTTTTCTTGTCATGTTTTACAAATGACACATATGGCTATGACCAAACGTGTGAACTGAAATCATTGAAAATTTGCATTTATCTCTGAAAGCTAGACCCTCGTATCCACAAGATTGGTTGATTCTTGATCTGTAGCGACGTGAAATAATCTTTAACGTCTATTAAAGGCAAAGAAGTTTCCCTCTAGATGTAACATAACTGTGAACAAGTTATGAACAACATTAAGTACTGATACCTTGAGATATATTGTTTACAAGATGGGCATCAGAAAACTACACATATTCACAGACAAACATGTTTGAAAAATGGGAATAAGAAATGGTCAAATTTTGTTATTTGTACAAAAAGTGAGCATTCACTGTTTCACTTTAATAATCTTAATTGCAAACATCCCAGAGATTTAGAAAGCTTTCCTCTTAGCACCCTGCCGGATGATGCCTGCAACCCAGCCGTAGCGAGTGGGGTGTGGGGTGTCACACCCCCCAATATTTGGTCGCCCGTCGGCAAATTTTCGGTCTGTCGGCAAAAAGGGGAGAGGGGAAGGAAAAGAAGAGGAAAAGAGGAAAGGAGGAAAAAGAAGAGAGAAGGGAAAGGAAAGGAAGTGAGTACAAAGGAAGACAGAGAATGAAAGGAAAAGGGAGAAAGAGAGAACGGGAGCTCGTGGCCAGTCTGTTATCGGCTATTTCGATTTTCAGTCCTTATCTAATTGGCCCATTCAAGTTGAAGGCCTGTCGGCAAACTGATTATGCATGTGACAGCCGTATACGGCCGTATCAAAGGCCGTCGGTGTAGTTGGACGAGTGACTGAGTCCGTTGGCAACTCGGAGAAAGAAAGGAAATTAGTGGTGGCGCCAGGTGGGGGCCATCTTCCGTGGGAGAAGACTGCCCCCGTCGGGGAAATTTTCCGATTTCGTCGGGGAGCTGTTATGTATATGAAAAAATATGTAGTCCCCCGACAACGGCCAGTCCCCCCGACAAGTTACTAAATTCCGGTCTTAATTAGGGCAAATTCTTCAATAAAACTCTCAAATTTTCTTCTCTAAAAAGCCAATTTTTCCAAATTTTCCATGGTAAAAGCCCATTTTTTAAAAATTTTCTCGAAATAGAGGCCAAAATTTCCGGCGCGCTTCGCGCGCAAAATTTTTCTTTCAGACATGGTTTGGGCACTCTATCGGCCTTGTTGAGGCTTTGGGTTGTTGGTCCCCTGTCGGGCAAATCCTGGGCCACCCTTGAAGGGAATTAAAGGCTTCCTTATAGGCGCACTATTTCGGGTCATATGACATTCTTGAAAAAACATTTCTGCACATTATTCTTCAGATTTATCATCATTATGGGGGAGCAGCACCCTATTACCCATGAAGTGGGCATCCTTAGCCCGTTTTCTCAACCCTAACCTTGACTTCAAACACATTTTGCAAACTCCCTAGGATCCGGTTTACCCACAAACATCCTGGGAAAAAAAAATATGCATCCTGGCAAAAAATATTGCGTGCGGCGCGTAACTTCCCTTCACTGCAGTCTCAGGCTTTTAACTTTTGAACACCAAAATGAAACTGACACAGAACCCGTCCTGGCTTTCAAAGCATATTTTGAACGCTTGTGTTAAGATTCTGAACACTTTTTCTCCCTATTTGAACGCCTGACGCGTCTAGTGTTGTTCAAATGCTAAACGCATAGTGTTACAATTCCAAGCGACAGGTCCACCTCCTCAAGTATAGTGGCATGACGGGACGAATAGCCTAACACATTACAGTAAAATTATCCGGAATCTTTGCATTGGATAATGTATTATGAACCAAAATATATCTATCCTGCATGAGGCTTAATTTTTTACCCAGAGATTAAGCTGAAACCTCAGAGCTTCCGGGGGTTTCGCCTCCTAGACCCCCAACAGTTGTCTTAAGGCGGGCCCAGTGTTTTAGTCATCCCCTATTTGTGCGATAACGTGGGCATAAACGGTGAGTTTTGGAGTTTCGGGGGCTTCGCCCCCTGCCCCCCTCCCGCGGGGATATGCCCCTAAATCCCACCATGTGCCCTAAGGCGGGTCCCTGGACCTCACCCGCCAAAGCTCATTTCCGCACTACACATTACCAGATCTGTCGGCAAAACATAGCCTCTACACCCCCCCCCCCAAGAAAACACCTTCGCTACGCCCCTGATACCAGTCCTGAAGTGAGGACCTTACATTGGCGTCCTACCGAATAATTACATGTATTTTAATTACACCAGTAATACCACACTGTATGATATTGCAGTCACTTCAAAACAAGATATTAAGTATTGTGGTGATAACCTACAAAAATTGTGTTCATTTATTACAACATTCAGGGTCCGGTATACAGGGAATCCGTCTTACTGATGGACCTAACAACCTGTCCGGTTGGGTCAAAATCCTTCATTACAACCAGTGGGGAGCCGTGTCTAGAGATAAACAATGGGACTTGAACGATGCCAGGGTGGTATGCCGTCAGCTAGGATATGACAATGCTACGAACATCTCCTGGGACTATTCCAGGAAAGAGTCTGCAGTTGTTTGGATGAGTAACGTTCAGTGCCGAGGTAACGAGACGTCCATCTTGTCATGCAGACACGAAATATATCAATACAATTATTTTCGCACCGATAGCGCCGGTGTGGTCTGTGAAGGTAAGATCATACAGCATTGAAATGAGCACCCATGCAAACACTTATGACATATTGTTACGGCTTGGTCGCAAGTCAAACCAATAACAGCGAAAGATCACAGCAGAACGAGATTAAAATTCAACAACTTAACTATTATTTACGATCTCCTTATCTTACTTAAATTTACAATAATTAATTAGATTTACTCACAATCCTTTACTTTTCTGGTCTGGTCCAATGGTTGGTAGTGCATGCACGTCGACGATGGTACAGAAGTAGACCTGCAGCGTGCTGTAGCGTAGGAAATGGTTCCACGAGCGAATAATGACAAGGCTAGGCGATGATGGATGATAACGATCTCAATACACAGTGTAGAAACAGCGTAGGGCCATTTATCACAAGTGTGCAGTGCCAGTGGCTGGCTTCAGGTGATTCGGTCAGAGAATAACTTCTCAACAGACGGACAATGATAACACAGCAGTATGACAGCGTCTGGTCTCGATGAAGTATTATGATATATCTCCTACAACAGTTGTTGAACTGCCTTTTATACGATAGGCTTTCAATCGAGAAATCTCCGGAATTTAATAGAAACTTCCAGTGCACAAAGTCGAGCAATTACAACAATGTTCCTTGTGTGCACAGTAGAAGTAAACAATAGCAATGTTTCTTAGAAGTGTCACCAGGCCGCTGCTATAATTAGCACATTACGTAAACAGTTCTTCTAGAGAATTCTGGAAAGGTTGCGTTGAAGGTGACATTGTTGTTGTAGCGGTTTTAATTCTCTGGAGCTTTCCATTCGCTCGTCGACGGATTCAATCTGGTGTTCCTGACGAGTCGTCTGGTAACAATATTGATATACACAGCTCGTTTTTCGTGGATACCAGACAAACATACGCATACGTTACCAAAAGAGTTGCAATTATGCCCAATAGAATGTATTTTTGCAAGTATTGAGGTGGTTAAGCCGACAACTAAGGTTTCACTTGAACAAAAATTCACCTTTTTTTTTCTCTTTTTATCAACGCCTTTCTTTGAGGTCATAAAATACAACATAGGTGTTGTAAGTTGCTTTCCTCTGTGGGCTGTTTATTTACCCTGCCGTGGTGAGGAGGTTTTGGTGAAGAAATAATCAAGTACGCTAATATTTACTTTTAGGTTACTAGCTCGTTAAACTTTTTGTTTGTTCTAGTATCCTTTCTATATTTATCCTTTACTTCCGAATTGATTTGTGTAGACGAAAAAAATAAATGACAATAAATTAAATTTACAAAATCTAAAAAAGACATTTTTACCTAAAAATACTATGTAATACATAAAATTTCCGCAACTGAATAAATGTTATACAAGATAATCCCAAACCTTATATGCACAATGCTTGTATCAATAAAATGCTTTTATGTACCATTTTCTTCTCAAATACCTGCCATAACGGGACAAAAATAATTTTTGACCAGACCCTCTACTTGATGGGAGTAAGTGTCCTTCTGTTCTTTAAAGAAATTCCTTTATAATTAATGGCCCGTCAATGTAATTTGATGCTACATTTAAGCCAGTTTGGGAGTTCGTATATGGAAGAGGTAAATTGATATTTCAGCAGTCTCATAAATAAGAGTTTTTGGTTTTTCAAAAGTGGGTGACGGAAGCATATTTTAATCTGACACAATTAACAGTGGTGACGGAAGCATATTTTAATCCGGCACAATTGACAGTAGTGACGGAAGCATATTTTAATCCGGCACAATTGACAGTGGTGACGGAAGCATATTTTAATCCGACACAATTAACAGTGGTGACGGAAGCATATTTTAATCCGGCACATTTGACAGTGGACCTTCCCTTTAGCACCCGGCTTCCTATGTCAATGACATACCCTACGAAAATTTCTACATAATCCCCAAAAGCAGTATGCCGTAGCTGCATAAATCCAAAAAACAATTTTTAGCAATAATTTGACAAAAAGTACCACATATGTACGGAACGCCATGTGTTTCATAATGTTAGAATAAATATCAATATGCCGGGACGTATAACAACATGTTACAAATTAACATCACTATGTCAATATAGGTATCACCATGTTATAATTTATTATCAACATGTCAGAGATAAATATCAACATATTACATTCAGACATTAGCCTGTCAAGAGGAAGTAAGCACGATTAAGAAGCTCGTAAATTTTTGATAACTCTGTCAAAATATTGGCACTGACTGACAGTGCGCCATCCGTTTCAAAACATCAGAGGTTAAATAACATTATGACAGAGACACATATCAAGATGTTACAAATGGAAATCAATATGTCAATATTAATATCAATCTTACAGTTATATATCAATATGTCAGAGGTGCATAAAAGCATGTTACAAAGAAATATTAGCATGTCAAGTAGAACTAGGTGAACATATTGGCACTGACTGACGGTGAGCCATCCGTTTCGTATATCAGCAGGTGAAATAAGAACATGTTACGTTCAAATATTAGCGTGCCAAGCGCTTTGAATCAAGTCGTTCCCAAACCAACTCGGCCTCAAGCCAAGTCGTCTCCAAGTCAAGTCCGCCGGAGCCAAGTCTCCCTAAGCCAAGTAGTCTCCAAGTCAAGTCGCCCCCGAGCCAAGTCTCCCCAAGCCAAGTTCGCCCCAGTACTTAAAATCATGAAATTAGACAGTCTGGTAGACGCTCCAAACCTCAGTTTCGTGCACTCAAAACACTGTAACACACTGAAACACACACAAAAAAAAGTTTGGAATGTAAAATATTTAAAATATTCTTCAACTTTTGGAGAAATCATCTTTGCACTATAGTGCCCGGAGCATTTAGCAAACTGTAATTGCCCAACAAGCACGGTACATGCAGACTGCACGGTATTATGCAGACACTAGAGTAGTGTTGCCACTCCTACGTTTTTCTACAAGATCTGTGGGTTTTTTAAGTTCATCTAGGTTTCTGGGTTTACTTTTTTCCAGAAAGTACGAAAATTTATAGTTTGAAGGTGAAACTCGAACATTCATTGCATTTCAATAGTTTCATGTGAGTAAAAGTGCATGAAACGTTTTGTGTATGCTTAAAAGGCCTAATTCCGTATCCCGTATTAGCCCTCGAAAAGGGCTACCTGTGTGTTGCTTTACATGGCCAAGGCATATAACGTAACGCACAGTCGTGTTCGAGGGCTAAATAGAGATTTTAAACATTGCTAAATGCACCCAAGGGATCATGGGAACTGGGAGTATCTTTAGGTGCATTTAGCAAATAATGATTAAATTCTGCTACTGGGTATCTGTTCTGCATTGCGTACATGTATGCGCACTTCCATTACAACACAATACACGGTATTTTTCCTAAACAACGGTGCATAATAAGTACTATATTTGATGTAACTGAAACTAACATATCTATACGATCTGTTGCACTTTCACCTGTATACAGGCTTAGGCTTCGCTGAAACAGTACAAGTCGAGTTCATGTGATTCTGACTCTGAGGGATAGGTAGGGAGTAGATGGTGGATGAAACATGACTACCATTACACTTGAGTTATGAGCGTGTTTTCATTAACTCCAGGCGCACAACTAAGTAACTATTCAAAATCAACCTTATTGGGAAGTCGCCTGAGCCTGCAATGCATCATTGTAATATATTATTTGGTGGGACTATGTTTCTGGTTAGTACGATGGTCCATTTAATTGTTGATGATGTGAAAGTATGCACCCACGTACCCCAAACATGACCGTGACATACCCTCTAGGCAGTTGACCACACACTATCGTAAGGGACTTAGCTCATTGCCGAAAAACATATTTTATGACAGAAATTGTAGATTTTTAGCCCGAATAAAAAGTCGTCCTCGTTCATGTTTGGTTTTATCCAAGCTGTAAGTATGTCTTCTGTCGAAATTCGAAGAAATTAGCAGAATTATAGCTGATGTAGGTTTTCATTCGTCAATCTGGAATTTTTTAGTACTCACATCTGGGTTTTTTTTTTTTTTTGTTTGTTTGCTCTCACTGGTTGGCAACACTACACTCTAGTACTCGACCACTTGATGCTGTCAAAATTTTGTCTCGGTCCTTACCAAAAAGTGTAAAACGCCCAACAAATATTTGGCCAATGAAAAAGTGAGTTATTTAGTCCTTAAGACTTAAAGATCTGGTTGGAACATTTCGCGGTAAATATGAAAATGCTTAGCCACGTATTATATGCTTTTGGAATCACAAAGCTGGACATGAGCGGCAGTCCGTCGCTCAACGTTAAAAATAGGTACTGCAGCTTAGGCTAGGCTAACTTGCATTATTGCACATGTCTGTAGGCCTGCCTAGCCTATGTAGTAACTTACTATACACTGTCGTGGATGTTGCGTACATCGGCCATAATCTATATTCCTAATCTCAATTGCAAGACATGCTGGGATACGAAAGGGAACAGCATCGCCGAACCTTCAACGTCACTAGTTGCCCCCAGTTCTATCCCATCATGTCGTAGTAAAGTGCATCGCGTATTGAATTAGACGATTAGCAATATAGCCTACCTTATGGACTTGCGTCTTGTTCTTTGTTAGCCCAGTGTGGTCTACTATTTTCTTGTTTTCCATTTACGTGAAATTTTCCGAATAGTTAAACTGTCCGTTTTTTTATGTAATGCTGCTTTCTTGGTTAAAAATTGCTCAGGCCAAAGCTTTTTTCTACGAAGCTCTAGATAGGATATGGTAAAAAGTAATTTTATTATCTACGTACGTAATAGTCAATTCGTACGTATGTGTTAATATTAAGTACGTACGTGATAATTATTACGTGCGTACGTAATGATTAACATGCTCGTACGTACGTGACACTTACTATGTAACAACGCAGATACAGTACTATGGTAATCACCTCATTTATTATGAAGGGTTAAGGGACAAACTTGGTCACTTAAATTGTGTACCAAAGGCCTTTATACAACAACAAGGCTGTGAACAGCAGGAAATGACTAGGGTGTCAAATACTGTCCATGCAGGTTGTCTAACTCACAGGCGCTCGGTAGTAGTGTAGGCTGGCCAGGAGGGTACGCAGTTATTGCAAGCGCGGAATCAGAGGGCAACTGGGGCACTTGCCCCCTATGACCAATCTGGCGCCCCCAATCAAGAAAAATGCACCCCTCCAGCGTCCTAAGATATTAAGTAAAACTACAATTTGCTTCTGTCGAATATTGTTTTATTGATCTCACATTTTTTGTCATATTTACATCAAGCAACAACATTGCTATTTGTGTTACTCTGTGTGCAAGTACTTGCGCTCAGATGGGATACGTATACTACACTGTGTTTATGCTAGGTTTCTTGTAGCGTGACACAAGATAACTGCACATGCACACTGTGTAGTAGCGTGCCTCTAGCATTGTTAATATTCCCACTCAGTCACTCACGGGGTTATTCAATGTTGGTGAGTACAAAATTTCCCACAATTTCTGACTTGACAAATTCCTTATAAGTTGGCGAGACTGTTCCAACTTTCTGTTACAGTGCAAATTGTAAATGTAGGAAACATTTTATCGGCACAGGGACTTCGATTGCAGTACCTAGTTGGCATGTTCTTCTTCGGGTTTTAACTTTTTGCCAGCGCAAGGCTGTAGTGTAACCACCGAAAGTGGATAGGTTTGACAACTTTAACAATATGCACTATGCCTATACGTTAGGCTAGCGTAGGACTTAATACAAATAGCCTGAATAGAAAAGATCGTATATATTCTTATGTAAACGGAATTCTACTTTTATAATGTGTAGTTGTGTACAAAATCAATAGAGAAACGGAATTTCCATTTCTGAACCTTTCATGAACGGAATTTCACATTTTGTGAAACGAAATTTGGCAAATTTTGAAACGGAAAATCAGTGTTCCTAGTTATGAACAGTACGTACAACTTGTATTCACTCCGGGTAGAAACCGCGACAATATAATGCGCATGGTATCTCCATAGCATTAGTGTGTAAACACAGTAAAGTATACCATCGCAGCTTTTATTTTGTAACGTACGTTAGTCCTTACTTTGAGTAATAACTGGGGTATTCTGAAACTTTCTTAATAGAAAAGGGAGGGAAATCAAGTACAAGTAAAAAGTCTGGATCAAAGTTCCAAAAGGTTGGAAATAGACGTTTATTGGCAGAGAGTGCACAAGGCTGTAAGAATTTGCGGTAATTTTTCAGTAACAAAAGGTCAGGTACTGTTACTGTTGATATGGATATACACTTACAAATCAATGAAGAACACGACGTTCATAAGTTGCCAGGAGCAAACTAAACTGAAAACACCGATCACATCCTAGAAGGGCTGGAGAATGATAATTCGGCAAACGAAATGAACGACATCGTCTTTGATTCAAATACAGCAAGCATCCCGTTAGTCTAAATATTACTACCACGTCTCAAACATGCCCGGAAAAAGTCAGTTTATACCTCCATGTGAGGACCTTTTCTACTTCCTTAAAAAAGGAACGCAAACCTGGAAGAAGTACGAACAGCCCTAACAAGTCATTGGAGACCACAAAGACAAGAGGAATGTCCTGTGTCGTACGATGCCAGTGTGAAATGCCATGTGCGTGTACTGCTTTCACTTTATTGAGATTAGGATGATTGGTTAGCAGTAAGGAGAGTTGAAGGGTTCGAAGGGCTTTGGTGTAAGGTGTGTGCCATTATGAAAACTACCGATCACATAAAGGGAAACATGGCAAAGATGGTTACATTACTGTGCATAAGGCTTTCCGATTTCATTAATTAAACATGACAAGGAAGGATGAAATTTTTAAAAGGACAAGCCAAGAAGAGAAGGGTAAAGGTATTCTTTTACCTATGCATTTAAAAGTAAAATGTGAAATACCAAGAAATCGACAGGCGTTGCAAAGTATTATCAAAATAGGTCTCATATACACCAAACAGTACATTCCACCAAGAGGTCATCGAAATGAAGGGGACGTATTGCTATCTTCGCCAGATCATAACGACGGAAATTTTCGAGCTTTAGTTCGTCTTGAGGTGGAATCAGGTGATACAGCACTGGAAAATAACCTCAGGTCGTGGTCAAAAAATGCCACATATTTATCTAAAACCATCCAGAATGAGCTGCTTTGTCTTTTGAAAAATCTTGTGAAAGAAAAAATCATTCACATGGCATTAAAATTACCCTTTTATAGTATTATTGCGTAAGAAACCACCGACAGTGCAAACAGAAAACTGATCACAGTTGCTCTTAGGTATGCATATATCAACGGTTCTAAACTTGAAATGCATAAGATGCCATTTGCAGTTTTGAATTTACTGGAAGCCACGGCGGAGTTAAAGATGTCTGGAGAAAATGTTAGCAACGTCATCCTTAATGAGATAAACAAGGTTAGTCTGACATAAATAATTGTGTGCGACAAGGGTATGACGGTGCAGTAGCCATGTCGAGTTAAACAGGTTGCAATCGTAACTGATTACTTACGTTGCCCCAGTCGCACTCTCAACCTTGCCGCCTCTCAGACAGTCAAAGTACATTGCCAAGCTGTGGTGTTACGGTGAAGGAGACGTTTAGTTTTCTTCACAACAGTGCAAAGAAAAATCAAGTTTTAATGGATACTATCCGACTAGAGCAAAATCAGCAATGCAAACAAAAACTCATAAAGTTGTATATTACCCGTTTTATTGAACGTTACAAAGCTCTTCTGTGCTTTTCTGAACTTTTGTCACACATTGTATCTGCCTTTGACGTCCTAAAAGAATGGAATGATAAAGAATCCGCAATTAGCGCTAGAAATATCCAAAAAATGCGTAACAGATTTTGAATTCCTGGTTGCTTTGGAAGTTATGGCAAGTGTCAGGTCACCTAATAATCCTGAGTGAAAGTTTGCAGGCAATTGGCCAATACATTGCAAGATCCCTCGAGGACTTCGAAACCAGCATCGACATTATTTCTCAAGACAGAGAAAACGTAGATGAAACTTTTGAAGGGCTCTACAATAAGGTACGGGAAAGAGCAGCGTAAATGGATATTACTGAAACAAGGCCCTGTGTTCCGCGGCGTTCACAATACAGAGCAAATGGAAACAATGATAGCTCACTGAAAGAATACTTTAATCCTCTTCATCCCTATGTTTGACCACGGTTTAATTGACATGGGTACCCGGTTCGATATACATCAGCAAAAGTCTATGACGCTTAATTCACTCCTACCAGTCTTTGTAACCAATGTAACGTTCGGAGAACTGCAACCTGCCAATGACAAGTACGGCATGTTTCTGTCTGATGAAACCACCGTAAGAGCAGAATTCAGGCTTCGGGAAACACGATAAGCATGTATTCAACTCATTTTTTGGTTTCTGGCCACCAAAGGCTCGAGGATCCTATGCGATCATATTTGTATGTGTGTGGTGTGTATGGGTGTGATACCACCAAGTCGGACAAACTCAACTTCGATGAATCTCAAACTTGGTATGTAGGTTCTTGCTAATTAGGTGTTTTTGCGGCCTTCTTGATAGTACAGTAATATTTACCTCGCAATCCCTGCTTTGTAAAACTGCTTTATAAAACTGCTGAGCTGGTTCGACAACTCAGTTCAATTTAATTTAATATTTTGGTTGTGGTGAACACAAAGAGATAATCATGGATTTCCGTAAAAACAAAGCAAATGGACATACGCCAGTTGTCATCCATGGAAGCCTTGTTGAAGAGGTTCCCAAATATAAATACTTGAGTACTAGAATAACCAGCAAACTTGACTGGTCAAGCAACACGATTGCTGCACAAAAAAGGCTAATCAACGCATGTTTTTTATTCGACAACTGAAAAAAATTCACTTGGGAAACACCCTTCTGGTTCTTTTTTATAAATCAATTATTCAGTCAATACTCACATTTAATTTGAATTGTTGTTATTTTAATCTCAAGAAAGCAAATAAAACAAAAATTGATCGCCCTCGTAAGACTGCTCAGAAAATAATTGGTCTAGAACTGCCCACTATCGAAAGTTTGTACAACGAAAGAATATGTTTTGAAGCCAAAACATCATGAAAGATACAATGCATCCATTAAACAGCCACTATAACTTCAACAGATCAGGGTTGCGCCTATGTGTTCCCCGTAGCAACAGAGCTCGTTATAGGCAGTCATTTGTTCCGGACTTCATTCACCTCTTTAATAGTAAAGTCTCAAGATAATCATGTGCATTTACCGTAGTGGGTGGATGACATGTTGCTGATGTGTACAGGGCATTCTTTTATTTGATTTTGGTGTACGTTCATTTTTGTCCAATTACCGTATATTTGAATTATTTGTTCTTGTTACCTTGTAATTTTTGCTTCTACCGTTTTTGTACTTTTCCAGTGTGAAAGGAATTTCCGTTTTACGGACAATAAACTTATCATATCATATCAACTGTTGCCATGTGATATAAAAATATTCAGTGATCGAGGGCGTCGCCAGAGCATTTATCATGGGGGTCGGGTGCCTTATTTGCCGACTGAAAAGAAACAAATGTTGACTGAAAGTGTTGATAAGGGGTGCATATAGAGCTGAGAACCGTTAGTCCAACCGGTAGTGGTCCAGCAGGGGTGGCCCCTGGATTTGCCTAACGGGGGGGGGGGGCAACGAACCGAAGCCTCGACAGCCCAGACGCCGTCGACGGGTTGGTGAGGGGAGATCTGAAGAAAACATGTGTACTATACCATGCCATTGCGGGGCATATATTGCAAAAATTTTGTTAATAGATGAAATAGTTCCGCCCGATTTAAGGTTTTCCCCGAAATCTAAACTGTGAAATTGCGAAGCGAGCGAAAGTTTTGGGTAAGCTTACCCTAAAAAGAATCTGTACTTAGTTAAAGCTTGTATAGGTCAACTATTGGCGTTCCCAGGATTTCTTTCAAGGGGGATTGCAATATTTTGTGTGATCGCCGCCATGGAGAGGGGTGTAAGGGAGAAAGTGTCCCCCTCCCTTTTGAAAGTTTTTAAAAGTTAGGTGTCCTTACATGCAATTTGGTGCCACATATGCCACCTTTGGAAGTCAAATTTGTGTTAAAACAGTTACGTTTTTTTACGACCTGAAAAAAAATGGCATCCGTGAGGGGCCTATGGTCCAATAGCCTCCCCCTGTGTACGCCACTGAGGTCAACTGTTTAGGCAGTTGGGCCGTATCGGGCACAGCTTACATTGTACTTCCGTCTTCGAGTCACTAGCCGTACCGAAGCCAGACTCAAGAAAACATTAACTTAGTTTACCGAGATGAGATTCCCGGCATTTACATAAAACGATAGAAAGATAAAATCTACCTAAGTTACTTGAAAAGATGGAAAGGATTTGTTCTATATTTAGCTATTAGTAACGGAACTGAGGAATTGTGGGCAAAGCATACCAAAAATTTGGGGTTTTATCGCAGAAATGACACTTTTGAAAGCTAAAATAAGTAAACCGACTATGGGTGGCGACCAGGCTGGTGGCGACAGAATTTTCCCGACATGGGGCCGGGCCATGCCAGCGACCCCAAGTCCCGACAGCATGTAGAGGGGGTGAGAAAGGGATATGAAGGAGCCTAACTATCCCATGCCATTGTAGAGTACCGTATAGTTAGCATTACATCACTTAATATGTCAAGAGCCGAGTTACGCACTGATTATGTTCTTTTTAGTCTGAATCGCGAAATTGCAAAGGGCGCAAAAGATTTTTGTAGGTTGACACAAAAAACATGGTATCATTAAGAACAAAAAGAAAAAACATAAAAACTGTAAGGGTTGTAGACTGTATCGGGGACGATATACATCGTGTCGAAACCACCTGGACTACCCGATGAAATAGCCAAACTTTGCTCCGTGGGTCGCTCACCAACTGACCATACCGCATGACACACACTAGAGAACGGCAAGTAGGCTTTGCGATATGGGATGAAATTTACGACCTCTACATAACCTGTGTACCCTGCCTACATGTTACTTGGTAAATGTCACAAGTATGCTTGGCACAAGTCTAAAGTGCAGCTGTAGGGCTATGCCTGCAAGGTAGTTGTTCCAACATTAATTCCAACTGAGCAGCATGAGTGGATTTATGAAACGCAAGCGATAACATAATATTACGTCGGACACACTGATACCCCCACCCCGAATCTCTCTATCGTCATTCCACGTTAGGTCAAATTTAATTGTTGGTCCGCTTAATGTCCATGTATGGCCACTTGCAGATAATATGATGACCCAGAGCCTTGGAGGACACCCCCCCCCCCCTGCACTCCCACCAGGGATTTGTCCTTGGACCCACCAGGTCGAGCCCTACGAAGGGCCCTGGCCTCAACGCTTTTAGGGGAGCACTTTGTGTCACCAAAACTCCTTCAAGACGGCTAAGCCTGAGACTTAACCTAGTTCCGTAATTACTGTTTCGATAAGTTTCATGTTATTTACAAACCTTACACTTAGCTTTAGTAAGATGTGGGGTCAGGAGACACTCCATAGGCGGTAAATTTGGCGCCTTAACTCAGAATGTGTAAATAAAAAAGCAACGTTAAAATATTTGTGAAGAGAAAGTCAAGGGGTTAATGTATTTACATGTATAATAATAGTTAAGAGCAATGCATGCGTACATACTGCGCCACAGAGAGACGAGGCAGAGAAATGTCAGTCAGTTTCATTCTTTTGTGTTTATATTATGTAGGCTATCTTAAGCCAATTACCAAATTACGGTGTTTTCTGTTAAATACTTGTACATACATTCTGTATAATTTTACATTTATTCCAGGGCGTTTAGTTTGGTGCAAACTTATGAGACTGAGGTGAGTGTACTGTGTTTTCTAGTAGTCCGGCCGTGTCTGCTTTACCCTACCCGTGACAGTCAAGTCTGTTTAGTGAGCCCCAAATTTGTTCCCGTCCCGAATGTGACTCGATTTGGTCCTCGTCGTGACCAAATCGGGCATATCAAACATGTCTGGTATTTGGCGTGGAATCGGGGGGGGGGGGGGGTTCGTCGTAGATGAGTCGAGTAGTGACAGTGTGCGGCTGTTGCCGACCCGACTGAGAAGCAATTTTAATGTATAGCCAATGAGAAAGCGTTGTGAAATCAGATGGCAGTGCAGAAAAACAAAATGGCAGCCCCAAGTAGACAGAAGAACAAGAGATGAAATTATTGGACCTGTCGCAGTCGGTACCCCGTCTTTACGACGCTTCTTTATGCACTGCCTCAAAAATCTTTTCGGCTTAATTACACTGTCAGTCTTCATCTAAAAGCACGAATAAAGCAACAATAAACGCCGAAGTATACTTAACACTTTGCTGGTGATACCTGCCATTTTGTCTCGAACACGCGGAAACAATCATGAGTTTGCAGGTCGCATTTGCAGTCCGATCGGTGTAAAGTACTTGCGGCTACCGCACGTTCCGACTGAAATCCGATGCAACTGGTCACAACTGCATGCAATTCATCCCCGACGAAAAAGGTTCAGTTGCGTTGGGTCGCAGTAGGGTCGGTGCAGTATGCGTCCGACTTACGCCTTAAGCAACCTAGCAACATTCAGGAGAACAAACGTGGAAATGAGTCAAGTGATGACATCAAAATAAATTATTTAAAATACATGCCAGCCTGGATTATTGCCCCTTACTTCAACTTTGCTGGGCTCTTTCCAGTTGTCGAGTATGATTTTTTTCCAAAACGTAAAGTCCATTCAGGGGCTTCACCGACGGGGTCCCTGTGCTGCATTGAAAATCACTGCATTAGCACATCGATAGTACATGTACAGCAGCGGATCCAAAGCATCGCCTGGAAAATTTAGAAAAAGAAGCCTTGCATGCGATATAGTTTGCTTTTGCTTTGGGGTGCCTGAAAATTGTAATTAGAATAAGTATATTTCCTGCATTTTAATCAGTAGTAAACTGAGAAAAAATGGTGACTAATGCCCGCTGAGACTAACCTGGTGTACTAGTGAAGCGCGCACAAAGTAAGTGTCATAACTGGAAGGTAGTTGTCTCAACATTAAGTCCTGCTGGGGAGCATGAGTGGATTTATGTAGTCCAATGCAAACCATAACATAATCCGTCGGACACACTGACCCCCTCCCTCGAATCAGTATATTGTCATTCCTAGTTAGGTCAAATTGTAATTTTTATTTTTGTGGTCTACGGCATTTAGTGTTCATGTGAAGCCATTTGCGAAGAATAAGTTAACCTATGGCCTTTGGGGTTATTCCCCTGGACCCCACTGGGGGTGTCCTTGGTCCCCACCAGCGACCTTCGAAGGGAACCTCGGCCCCAACGTCTTCAGGGGATCACCCAGTCTTTCATGCTGAGTGTGCCCCTTTGGTGGAACATTTTGCTATCCAGCAACGCCCTATTTCGAAAAATCTCACAACCTCACTGCGCAGGAGATACCTGACTGTTAAATTTGTTAAGGACTGTTGTGTCTGATGGCCTTTTTCGGTAGCCACTGGACTTGATTGGAACTTCAAGATAGTTTGACCACAGGCACTCGGTAAGGATATAGGCTGGTCAAGTTTGTATACAGTAACTGCATAACCTACACTCTTGGCCAGCCTATACTAGTATTTAGCGCCTGAGATTTAGACAACCTAAATGTACAGTTTCTGACGCCCTAGTACTTTCCTGCGGTCAACCAGTTTGTGGTTGTGTGGAGGTCAATTAGTGCGCAATTGAAATGTCCAGAATAATCTACCCTCCTTACATGATGAAGCACTCCATACAAATAGGCTTATTACGAAAGTACTGAATATACGTTCGTATAATAATAGTCGCGTATGAACTTGATAATTATGACGTAGGTACGTAATAATATCACGTACGTAGGTAATAAAAATATTTTTACCATGTCCTATCTAGAGCTTCGTTTAAGACGCCATAGGCTCAACTGGTTAGGTGCTCTTGCGACTCATGAAGCAGAAACCACTAGATCGTTAACTCTATTGACTCTCAATATGCAACACAAAACACCCTTTGGGATGTTCAATACGCTCTGGTCATTATATAGGGTGTAAGGAGGAAGATAAGATAAACCAAGCATACATGAAATACAAATATCCGCAGACTTGTGAGCCAAATAATCCTGTTATTCAGAACACTGAATAGAACACGCATGATTAGGATAGCAGGCAGGTGATTCGGAGCTTTTTACATAATACCCGTTCCTACTTTCGTGTAGTATGCTTACGCATACGTATTGGGCCTACATCTTGCAGTGGTTATGGTGTTTTCTACCCAGGACTAGCTGCCAGTCAAAATGTACTTGATGTGTAAATGAAGATAATATTAGCATCTATGTATTTTATCTTCTCAGTAAGTTCTTGCTTACATAATAAAAATGTCAATGAAAATTTGACTCTCTGACTGGGTTTGCTTTTTGAAATTGGCTCGATCTGGAATATAGGTACTGGCCCCAGGCCCCTGGGCCAAATGGCTTCATCATATTCTGCTACACATTAAATTTACGTATTTGCCCTTTATCAATATATCTACAACCTAACACTGGCTGCGTTGTGTTCTTCTGTAAAGTTTCTATGTGGATGTCAAGGCATACAAGAAACTACAGTAATATGGAAAACTGTACAGATAGGGAAATAGATTTGTATTAAAGTACACAGACCATTTATAGAAAACCAAGGTGAGCTGCTAAGTTCTCTTAAGTAAAAATTTGATGGGAACAGTTGTATTTTGTAGAATAAACTAAAACAATGTTGCTAGGTTTTAGGGGAGCTATTTACTACTCTCCTGGGGCTATTTTTGCAAAGCACAGGAGAGCAATCACAACTGCAGCTCTCCTTATAAAAGGCCTATAATCTTTATCAGGCGCGTGTGCAGGAATTTTTGTGCCCGGGGGCACGACTTGGGCCGACCAACTAAGTGGAGCGCCACCATAATTGGCGCGCAGCGTACCGAGAAAATTTTGTTTTTCATACCTCCCAGATGGCCGGAAAGGGCCCTTCCCATGCAGGACCGTAGCTAGAGTCATATGTTTGGGGGTGTGAAGGTCCCAAATTTCGACTGGCTGGATGTTTTTTCCAACTGAGTGGTGGCTCGAGAATCGCACTTTTTAGGTGCCCTGCGTTTGTTTACAGCAACTGAGATCCTTCCTCGTCACTACATAAAGGTGCCGTCCTGAGGGAGAGGTGTAAGGGGAAGGGGTGTCCCTTTCTCCTTTGGAAAGTTTTTGTTAATTGAAGGTTGCTTGGAGGCAAAATGGTGCTATCTCTAGGATAAGTCTGGAGCTGATCAAATATGGCTGGAAAATGTCCATAATTTCGTGAATTCTAATTTTTGGTAAGGTGAAAGAAGAGAGTATGTTGTTGAAGAGAAGAACACGTTGTCAACAAACTCTCCTGCCTCATGTCCTGCCCTTCTTTTGTATACACCAATAGGGATCCTTCCTTTGTCACTACATAAAAGTGCCGTCCTGGGGAAGGGGTTTAAGGGGACCGGGTGTCCCCCTCCCCTTTGCGAAATGTTTGTTAATTTAGGGTTGCTTGGATGCAAAATGGTGCTATCTTTGGGATATTTTGGAGCTGATCATATATGTCTGGAAAATGTCCATAATTTAGTGAATTGTAATTAATGGTTAGGTGAAAAAAGAGAATATGTTGCTTGAGAGAAGAACACGTTGTCAACAAACTCTCCTGCGCCATGCCCTGCCCTGCGTTTTAGATACACCAGTGGGGATCTGTTCTTCCTTTGTCACTACATAAAGGTGCCGTCCTGGGGGAGGAGTTTAAGGGGAGGGGGACTCACCCTTCCCCTTTGAGAAATTTTTGTTAATTTAAGGTCGCTTAGATGTAAAATGGTTATATCTTTGGGATATTTTTGGAGCTGATCATATATGGCTGGAAAATGTCCATAATTAAGTGAATTTTAATTTCTGGTTAGGCAAAACAAGAATGAATGTTGTCTAAGAGAAAATAACGTTGTCAACAAACCTCCTGAAGTCCCCCTTTTGGCTTCTTTACTGCCTTTTAATTCGGGGAAAGTTTTTACCCAAAAATAAGTACGTGGAGTCAACAGAAACATTCTTGGACTATTTCAAAAATTTTCTGTTCCTTCATTTTGCATTATAAAAGGGCATCTAAGGCTGGCAAATACCTGTAGAAGGCCTCCTGTTAGCTCTTGATCAGTTATGTAAAATGGAGCAATTGCATCATCCAAATGATAATACAGAAACTGTGTTCTTAAATGGCGGCCAGCGGGCCACATCCGGCCCGCGAAGATATTGACGTTTAAAACAAAAAATGAGGTTCGAAAAACAAATGCGCCTACAATAATCACGTATCTTTTCGAGATATATATTTTTTTGTGGAAAACTCGCTTTTGCTACTTATAATCGAGTAAAGCATTAATAAAATGTGCCGAAACACCATTTTTCGGCGCGCTTCGGACGCGCCTGTATTTATCATTTATTTCACTGTATACTTCATAAGGACAGCTTCAGTGCAGTTACTGTTCCAAAGATATATGCAATCAGGAAAGTGGCTAGGGGTTCCTCACCCATCTTGGTAAAATAAGCAAAGATTGGAAAATTAGGGTGTGAGTTTTGGGAATTTCGGCTGCTGCACTCTAAATTTTCTGGTGTAGGCCAGTTCGCAGATTACTGTAAAACAACAATCCGATTTTCAGGTCAGTGAAATGAAAATTGCTACCACCGAAATTATAAAAAGCACATACAGCGCGACCGTGCTTCCCTTTTTAGTCATGTTGGGTCATTTTCGCCAAACACGATCCTTATTGGATGTTACGAGTGGTCAGGTCATAGCTGATGGAGGCCTGTAATTAATCACGGGAGCACTAGGGGTAAGGTGGCCAGCATATCTTTTCGAATGATTGATCTCTTTATTTCTTGTACCAAAAATCGTCCCAAACTACTATTTTTTTTTTGCGCGCTTGGCGCGCTTTCCATGTTTAAGTTCAATTTAGAAAATTGACAATAAACAACTTACTTATCCACTCGCCAAGTTTGTAATCGAAACGATGGGCAGTTTGTCCGACATAGGGTGGCCAGATCAGCAAGGGTTGGGTAGGGGAATGTCTGTCAGACCAAGTTTCATGTGCAAATTATGAAGTACATGCTTCTTGTTAGAAGGAAAATAGGCCTAAAAGTTGCCTCTAACTTGCTTTTCTCATTTAAAGTGTTTGTTTTTTAAATTATGAGATTTCGAATTGAACGATTGCTCAGATACAAGTCTTGATGGAAGTCTCTTCCAAAAATCTGAAATATATTTTTAACAACTACATTCTTGGCACGCCACACGTACCAACCGATGATGACCCTTCGGTCAGCAAGTGTCATAATAAAGTTCCCCGTCCCCACCCAAACACATTCTTTTCAAGGTGGATATTCACGCTCTATTCACGCTTTATTATACGCTCTGCATGGCCCAAGATTTTCGTTATTGCCCAAAGTAATGGTCAAATTGTGGTACTCATCTGTTCAGTGCGCCTCAAATGGAATTAAGGGATAATTATAGGTTTCAGCCGTACAATGTTTCACTAATACCTGAGGGCTTCTGGGGCCTTTCCTGGCGGCAGCTCCCCCTTCTTTTGCGTTGCAGAGACGTGGAATGTGTGAAAAGTCTCACAAGTGAATGGCCAATGGCTATGGCTATGATGGTGCTTCTTCAGCTCCGCAAGCGTACGTGAAGAGTTGCGTGCATTTCGGACGATGAGGGAACCATGTTGCTATGGGCTACCATAAGGCCCCGGGTATAATTCAGTATAAGATTACACCTTCTTTATGCTAGAAAGGTTCATTGGTACTTTTGTGCTAATAATGTTCATAACTGATAAGGAAAAATTGTCCATCTCCCACCGGGACCTTTCAAAAAGGGAAACTGAGGCTCACATCACACAGGTTGCTGACGATTGTATCCTCCACGAATCAGTTGACGGGCTGAATAAGCTAGTCGGGAACATCCAGAGGCAGTTCAGTAACGTACCTAGCTATGCCGCTGCTACCATTTCATCAAACGCGCCATTCCTGTTCCCTTATCCTTTTAATTTTCCCTCTCTTTCTTCCTTCTCTTCTTCCTTTTTCTCTTTTCCTCCTCTCCTTTCCTTGTTTCTCTTCTTCCCTCTTCCTTTTCCTTTCTTCTCCTTTTCTCTCTCTCATATTTTCTTCTCCCCTACAACGGGGGGGGGGGTGGCACGTGCCTCCAGTGCCCCCGCCGGATAGCGCCTGTTTATCATCATTGCTTTGACTAGTACAAACTGATACATACAACTGCTTCAATCTCCTTTCTTTGGTTTGAAGATTGAACAAGACTTTCAGGCAAGTCCTATTTCCCAGCAAAGTAGACAAACTCAGTGGCCAACACTACACCTGGTATTCCTGAAATAGTACTGTAGAAAAGACATCCTTGGGTGGAAAAATCAAATACCATTTGACTTTTTTGTTGTAAGTGTAAATTTATGTAGCTTCTGCATGTTGAATCTGTAGGCATAATGTGGGTATGACTGGGTTTGTAGAGTAGCATGACAGGTGGAAAATAACTAACCTACCTGATGAAAAAAGTGGATTTGTCACTATGTGAGATGCAGGAAGGGGGGGGGGGGTTAAACTACTTGGTGTAATGGTGAACTGAAAATGAATCACAACTTATCATTGCATTAATGCAATAACAGAGTCACTGTGTTATTAGATGTAATAATCTTATATGCCTAAATTATTTTAGGAAGTTATGAAGGCATATTAGAGATATCCTGGGTAACCCCCATATTTTTGTACTTACTTAGAAGTAATCATAGTAGGGGTGCCTAGTTTTGCGACTCAAAGAAGAGAATCATAACGTGTACATACCTACTGCTACTACCTTGCAGTTCAATTAACTTACATATTGTGTTCATTTGACTGTTTCCATTTTACATGACAATTATTTGTGATGACATATAGTGCTCACATATTTCTCTTTATTGTCCTGTTTTACATTCTGCTTAATTTTGTTATTCTATCCATCAATTCTCAGTGGATGCAAAGGATCGTGCATTGTTATCGCTACCATTCATCTTTATAAGCAGGCATATAGGACGAAAAGGAGGTTGGTCATTGACAAGGCAAAAAAAAAAAAAAAACTATTCAGAAAGTGATGTCAAGTCTGTAAATATGTGAAAGTTTAAGTGATCATTCAGGATGTCGACTCGTCATGTACCAGAGAGCATAAGGAGCAACATTTTCTTATCAGTAGCCCTGCCCATGCTTTAATAATTACAGATTTTAATACGAATCCAAATTTACTTGAAAAAGTCATTAAATGTTTGACACAAGTAATGGTATAAGTGGGTATATCCAATTAAAACACCGATTAAAGCTGTTCGTAGTCATAACCACTAAATAAATTAAGTTAGGGAAATCCTCAAATTTGCCATTGACCACAACGATGCTATGGTTGGCATGGAGCAGGTAGATTCAAACTGTATCTTGCAAGGCATTTAAGCCACTTTAATGAATGACACATGCATAACAGTGAGAAATGCTTGTACAGCAGTACTGTTGCCAAATTGCATGACTCAGTCCAGGGGATGATTTGCTGTGGGGGAAATAAAGTCATGCACTTTAACTTGACACTTTTTTGCTGGAGACATTCGATCAGTAAATTGGAGGAGGGGCGTAGAGTTTAATTTGGTGGGATAATTGAACTGTTCGGGGAGATGAGTATCAGATGGCTTTTCATAATTAAATTTGTTTGCTAAGGATTTTTATTGAAAGCTGCTTATTGTAGGTTTAAATCAAAGTCAGGGACCCATAGATTTGGAGTGGTATACTGTTCTGGAACCAGAATTATTTTAAATTAATTTTGGTGCTAGTCTGATGCAATTATTATTAACTGCAAGCTTTAAAATAAGTTTTATAATTTTGAAAATTGATAACCTTACTTGTCTCAACAAATCAGTGAAAATGCTTTACATTATGTCTCTTTTATTCCAGTGAATAATTAGACAAAATATTTTCCATGTCTTGTTTTCAAATAGTGTTAAAAAGGGAAATTGCATATTATTGTAGATAGCTGCCACGCTCGTTGTGATAGTTGTTTAGCGGACGGAACACAGTTGCTTTTGCTACAAGTATCTGTAAAATTATGAATGCGTGCACTCAGAAATGTTGCCACCTTTAGTTCCAGAGTTGGAAAGAGGAAACAACTTGGGGATCATGTTGATTCTTTTACCTCTGTTTATTTGTCATGTAACGAAAATGCATGTGCTAATACTTTTAATGTAGCATGATTAAATTACTACATGTTAATAAGAGGCACTAACTAGTTAGTTATGTTCTAGGCAGCTGTGTAGGTGGGTGCACCTAATTTTTTATGGCTTTAATTGTAGGCGTTTCGTTGCACAATGTAAAGGAAAGTTTTATTTATTTACAAAATTTTTGTCTTCTTTATTGACCAATAGTCTGTAACTCATGTAGAAGACTTTTGTGAAAACAGAGATGCCTGTCGCTGACTTCTGCCCATAACAGTGATTTTATGTGACAGTCACAGCAAAATAAAGCAGTTTTTTTTTGCATTTGAGAGACGTCCATTGCCCTGAACCTCTCTCGTCAAAGCAGTTAATACTCTGTACAAACTTTACTACATTTTTTACATCAACTACCAAACACTCACAATGTAATGGATCATGGCAATTTTGTGAGAAAATCGTCTTTATAGTAGAAGGCAAAAACAATAGAGAGCATATAAAGTCTTTAATGCAAACATCCAACAGACATATGAACCGAACACATGAGTTTCAAAAACAGTGGTTCAGTTGCGTTTTGGAGTCTTACATTTCAGTTTGAAATTAACACACTACTTGTCAAGGCTAATTACTTCTGAGCCACTTTTATCCATTTAATATAAAACACTGTGCTTCATAAGGAGCTGATGTCTTTGTGCAAACGTTGTTTGATACTAAACGTTTGTTTATAGCCTGGTTAACACACACTTTAGTAACCTTATATGTACATTATTTGCACCCGTCCTTTTGAGATCATGCAGAACCTGGTTGAACTAGATCAACTTCAAGTGGTTATTGTGAAATGTATACGCAAAATGATGCAATCAATACGCTGTAGAAAGTATTGGGTAGTGACTGAACTGTTGCGACTATATTTATTGTGAATACTACTATGATTATTTCTATGGGCTTTTGCAAGACAAATTTATCTTTGTAGAAGGCAGTGGCTTTAGATGAACTTAATCACTATTTTGTTAGAAGTCAGGGGATTTTACACCCCCATGCACTCCAAGTAATAGTGGGACATTAACCTGAAGACAGATCATTGTTTTTTGACGGGCATTCATATTAACCTACACGTCTTTTGCAAACGTCATTGACACTGTGCAAACTTATTACTTCATTTTCTACATCAGCTACCAAACAGATGTAGAAATTAAGTTAGTCAGTTTTCTTTCAAATGTCAAAGGGAGACACCGAAGAGGGTAATGGTATTGAAACCAATTGCGTTTCTATAGTGTGTGAATTTTCCGGTACATAAGCTTATGTTAGCCCTGCTATCAAAAGCCCTGTAAGACTACTGGGGTGACTTAGATCAAGTGCCTTGCTACGTGAAATGACACAATTTTTAACTGCATTTTGCAGTTTGAATCACAGGGTAGACTTACTTCACTAACGTACTTCGTGTAACTGACTATTTTTGTAGGAGGCTAGTTTAGTCAGACAAATATTCACTTGGTCTGTTTACTTAATCACTCTTTATAAGGGGTTGGAGAGGTCAATCTTTGGTGCATTTCAAATACTTTCCATTTACACCATTTTATACACAACTTGTTTCTTTGTTTCAACTAGTCTTGTTTTTCTTTGCTACAGTTTTAACAAAACATATTACATTCATATTTTTACAATACTGGTAATTTTGTGTTAAGAATTGAGGACTCAAGTCAGTTTGCATTATTAAGTTTGTTTTTAATGTATGCTAGTTTTGGTAACTTACACTAATGATATGTTACCTGTTTCAAGCGGTCATAGACAGACAGCAATAAATACAGTATTTGTTGCAGTAAATAAGAGGATATTTATCAGTGGATAAATGGAAAGAAGATGTAGTCTGAGATAAACCTAAAATAAGAAAAGGGAGTACCTTGGATAGTGGACATCGTGATAAAATTAAGAAGAGGGGAAGAGGTTATTGACCAGGTAACTGACTAACTATTTTCCCCTTGTACAGATATAGGTTGCCACCTTATGGCCTTTAAAAATAAACTTTCATTAACTTCGTTCAACTGATCAACCGATTTAGATTTATTATGTAAAATTCATGTGACTTTTTTATGAAATCAGTGCATTTTTTCTCTGCTTCGTCCTAATATATGAACACTGAGGATATCTGTAAAGTTTTATTTAACATCCAGTGCTCCGTGGATGCTACAAACACGGTTTTCTTTGACTGAATAAAATGTATTCATAAAAGATTGGTTTATTTTCTGTTTATTTTTTGGTCTTTTGTATGTCTGATGGTCTCCCTTGACATCCGTAGAAGGATCTCGGCCAGTTCTGACCTTTATTAAGCAAACACTGTATACAAATTGTGGAAATAGGACATTGCCTATCTCTGAGCCCATAAGAATTTTCACAACAATTTAGCAAAGTGATTATCGAATAGTTTAAAAGAAAAGCTGTTAATAAACCCACTTAAGCGAAGACTTCAAAAATGTTTCATGTGCTGTTTCCCAAACTTTTGGCAATATTCAATATCATGTAATATTTCGTAATCATTTCTTAGAGTGTGACAAGAGTAGTGATACATTGGGATACAATAGTTTGATGTAAGAGTAGTCAGTCTATACCATAATGTATACGAGTAACTTTTCAGGAACCCAGGGGTGGGTCTGGTTTATGTAGTTGTTTGACTGTACGTAGTAGCTATCACTCAAGTGTTAGGAAAATTGGACAACCCTCAGAACCTCAGTAATGTGTTCGCAGGCCAATATACTCGGGATAAATGGTCCAATAAATTGGAATTAGGTGGCGATAGGTTATCTTGAGTTAGCTTCACAATTCTTGCGAGATGTGGGACGGGGGGGGGGGGGTATGGGCTCAGAACAATTTAGTAATTTTCAGTGATACTTTTAAACCGGATATCCTAGGGTTTGAATGCGTTTGATTTTTGTGACCTTAAGTCGTAGGCCATGGCTTCAGGCTGGCCCTTGAGCTATCGGTAGGACGGTTTCGCCCGGAAAGAATATTTTCGGGGCTCACCAGTAGCAGGATGTATAGTAAGTCGGCAATTATGCGGGGTATCTAGAATAAACGGGGAGGAATATTTTCCAAAAACAATTGAAATTCACAGTGGAATTTTTTTAGCTACTGACAAATTGAGAGAGTTAAGATACCGTAGCCCTTTCTGACACATTACCCTACCCACCTGGTGATATTCACGGGACCGACAGGTTTGTCGAAAGATCCTATTAATTGAATATGATTTTACCATGGTGATACGGTAAAGAGACCTCGTGTAGGATAAACTCGTGTAGGATAAACTCGTGGTTTAAAGTTAGCAGTCAGACATATAGCTCTCAAAACGTCATAAAAGTATCTCAGTACGTTTAAGTTAGGAGGGAATTCTTATCTGAGGCCGACTTGGCTTGGGGATGACTTGGCTCGGGGACGATTTCGCGTTGGGACGACTTGGCCTGGGGCCGGTTTGGCTTGGGGACGACTTGGTCTGGGGCCGAGTTGGTTGGAAGCGAGTTGGTTTGGGGACGACGTGGCTCGAAAGGGCTTGACATGCTTTTATCTGAACATAACGTGTGGTTATGTATCTCTGGCAGACTGATGTTTCACTCCTGATATATGAAACGGATGGCGCACCGACAGTCAGAGCCAATATGTTGACAAAGTTATCAAAATTTTACGAGGTTTATAGTTGTGCGTAGTTCGACTTGACGTGCTTATATTTCTTTGTAACATGCTGATATGTACCTCTGACATGTTGATATTTAACTGTAAGACTGATATTAAAATTAAAGCATTGATGTTTGTTGTGGCACGTTAAGTTACCCGTACTGGCGCGAGGTCGTGAACTCTGCTCATAGTACGAGAGCAGAGTTTGACTTATAATAATTTAATATTAAAACTTAATATTTATGTAAACGCAGTCAAGTGTGACTGCCGACGTGTGCTTAACTATATAGGTGCGGCTATCCTGATCGTTGTATCTGACATTTGTAGATCTTCACTCAGTGAAGTAAAGGCGGGCTATCTAGAGTCTTAATTCGTAGCCAGGAGGCGCAACAACAGGTAATTATCTTGTTTTCTATCCAGGCGCGGTTTAACCGGGGGGGGGGGGCTTTGGGGGCTCAAGCCCCCCCAAAAGTTCGCTCAAGCCCCCCCCCCTAATTTTTAGAGGTTGTGTTATGCTATATTTGCGTAGTGTACTTACAAAAGCATAATTGCCCAATACACTTGTGCACATCTTGGTCCAGTGGATTTAGTTTGTCAAGGGAAACTGTCGTCTGTGTCTCGAAATCACATATTAGGTTCACGATTTCATACAATGGAAGTTGGGTCAGATAAGTAACATAAGTAACATCTATGATAGTATGTACGTACATGTAAATCAAGTTAACGGATTAATCATCTGTTGGAAGTTCAAAACGAGTCATTTCGTCGCTGAACTCGTCAAGCTATACTAGCAGTCCTTTTAAGTCAAATCTACAGGCCAAATCGCTATTCCGATTTATGTGAACAGGTCCAGTTGCTCGTATCTCTCAGTAACGTTTGCTACATTCGTCCAAATAAAAAAATATATGCCTGTATATACGTTACATCTATGTCATGGTCAGGGGCGGTGCCACTCAGGGGGATGGGAGGCCTATCTCCCCTATAACTTGCAGGAAAAGAGAAAAATAGTAGAAAAAGAAGACGTAAAGGATAAGAAAAGAGGAGGGCGGGGTAGGCCTATATCTGATCCATATAGTTAATCCAGAGCTTCCAGGAGGCCATATTCCGGTTTCTACCAGCCTTTAGACACGATTTTATAATGCACAAATGAAGCAAGGCAAATTTTCTTAATAGTTCGAGAATAATTCTCCACGCACGTTTTGCGTAAAACTTTCCCCGACTAGAAGGCAGTAATGTGTCCAAAAGGGGACTTTAGGAGGCTTGTTGATACATACCCTTAGACAAAAAAGGCTCCTCTTTCACCTAACCAAAAATATTAAGAATGTTTTGAACCCATATGATCGGGTCCAAAAATATCCCAAAGACAACACCATTTTTGCATCTAAGCAACCTTCAAGTAACCAAAATTTCTCAAAAGGGGAGGGGACCCCTCCCCTTAGACCTCTCCCCTACTAAGGCCCTCTTTTGCCCTAACCAAAAATTAGAATTCACAAAGTTATGAACATTTTCCAGTCACATAGTCAAAAAATTACCCAAAGAACGCACCATTTTGCATCTTAGCAACCTTAAATTAGCAAAAATATCTGAGAGGAAGGGGCACCCCCTCCCCTTAGACCCCTCCCCCACGACGGCGATCACTCAACCCATGTCCCCTATCAAAATAACCTTTCGCCGTCCCTGGTTATGGTACTGTTTTTATTATCATTGGTTTCAGCGTGCGCGTGGCCGATTTACATATCTGAGGGAAAATTTTATGATTCTTTCGTTACAGGCCCCCCTAAGCCCCCCCCCCCCCCAAGTCTCGATCTAGAACGGCGCCTGTCTATCTTAGTCAATCTTCCATAGTTTCGCGTGTTTTAATAATTGTTTTTGATGTGCGTATGAGCTGAAGATAGTTTTGTGTGATGCTATTCATACCTGTTTATGCACCGTGAAGTCAGGCAAGCTCTCGTGCCACACCCATTTGTAAATGTAGAATGTAGGTAAAATAACTTTTAGATTGCCAATACTACAGAATCATGTACCCACATTGAATTATTTTGATTGAAAATTGAATGTTTATTTTTGTATACCTTGTTACAGACTTCATATATTTTCGTATTGATTGAAGTTCTATTTTTCCACGTTTCGTATTTTGTTAGTTTGATATGTATGTTTTGTATTCTTCACAGTAAATCTTTACAGTGCAGGATATCGTTACAGTGCAAAATATCGTTATAGTACGAGATATTGTTTAACGACGTAAGAAAATTCGTGTTAGTTTAGAGAAACTTATCGTGACGTTGAGGTCGTAAAGAGAAACCGAAAGAGAACACTTATTGAAGTTAAATGAGGTCGTTTGTCATTATTTTGCTCGTTGTGACGTGTTCGTCATATAGCGACCTTGCTCGTGTAGAGATGAGTCTACGGTTGATTTGTAATATGTTATCCGTCCTGGTATATTGATATTTATTTATGCATTAAGAGACACATGTCGTTCCCTTCATAGGAGTGCTTCGAATTTCAGGAGTGTTCATAAAGTCTTGGATGGCAGTATATTGTTCTTATTTTTGCTCACCGGTCATCTGTATTGATACCAAAAAGTTCTGGAAACTTATTTCAAATGTCACGCAGCAGTCCACATTTTTAATCTTAATTTCATTCGAAGTACGCTCTACCTGCATCAAATCCAAAATACCCTCTTTAACATATTCAGATTGGGGATTTCCCAGTTGGTTTGGCCAGTAATAGCCATTTGGAGTGTTTTATTTGGGTATGCCAACTCAAATACAGGGAGAAACCGGGTGGGAATTTGCCAATAGTTCCTGTCCATTAGAGCTACATTAGATGCACGTCCTTCGTGTTGATAAAAGCCAAATATTTACATCCTTGGCTCTTGTTAATTTAGACAAAGTGTCAGGTTGTGCGTAACATCATAGCTGTTGCAGGCGACAGCATGTATGAATGCTGGTGGTACGGCGGAATTATACACATCGCCAACCAGAATATTGTGCAAAACTGAAAGCTGGGCTCAGTGGAATCATAGCTGTGGGGTAGCGATAATGGAATACAAATAAGACACTGTAGCTGGCAGGGCCTTATTGATCGGTTGATAACTAGGATCCGAAGCGCTTATTGTTTAATATTGTTAACGAGCTATGCCATCGCGTAGGTACGAGGGAGCATGATCCTCTTTGCACACTGTTTACCCATGAGGACTTAAAACTTAACACAAAATATTGGGTGTGTAGGACAATATGGGACAGCCGACCAAACAGTACAGTGGGATTAAAATGAAACTTCTAGTATCCAACTACTTTTCTATGTATATCCCCCTAATAGGCAATAGTTTGGGGGCATCTATCTACCGTAGCTCACGTGAAAATCCTGACCCAATCATTTTCATCCCCGTCCAAAAGTCTTTCCTGCGTGCCCTTCCATATTATTTTCAAAAAAAAAAAAACTGTTACGAGTTTAACACCTTTCTGCATGTAAATATATAAAGAAGGATTTCACAACGAATAATAGAAAGGAATAAGACTTCAGCGGACATTTACCGCAAAATGTTAACCTACTACTACGTAAAAGTATTCAATTTAGGGCGGGAAAAATTCCACTGATGATCCCTGCGGAGCCGAAGGCTGCGGGAGGCAGGGGGAAACTGCCCCCCTGAGATTTCCAAATCGTTAATAAAAGCTGGCTTTCTTGAGGAAAAATACTGAAATGCTAAAAATTTCACTGTCCAAATTATGATTCCAAGGACCCCTTAACCTGGGAAATTGCATATAAGGGTTCCCTTTTCCCGAAATTTCCGAGGAGGTCCGCCCCGCCATGGATGCGTTCTTAAACGGGTTTCTCCTTCTGACGAACAAACCGTATTCCTTCTACAAGATACACAGCTTGAGTACACTCACCAGCACAAACGTTGGCTAAAGATAAAATAGTATAAGATTACCTTTAATCATTAGCTAAGCTCAATGAGCTGGTAAAGAGACTTTGAATAAAGAGCATAAGCAGTCGTCATAAACTTATTTTGAAACAACACCTAAATCTCACAAATGTCCTCTTATATCACTTCAAGTATCTTTCATGATATGTTAGAACATAAATATTGCATATTCAAGGTAAACCGTGGAGTTACTCTATACGTAAATTTCACAACTCAGAAACACATTGTAATATGATCCTCATAAGCCGTTCATGTAACAGGATACCCGGTTAAACTCATTCAATTTGGGGTGATTGCATTTTTCATTTAAATCAAATCTAACTTTTCTTATTGCAATCTA
This sequence comes from Holothuria leucospilota, assembly GCA_029531755.1. Classification (NCBI taxonomy): domain Eukaryota; kingdom Metazoa; phylum Echinodermata; class Holothuroidea; order Aspidochirotida; family Holothuriidae; genus Holothuria; species Holothuria leucospilota. The sequence continues at coordinate 4,409,576 of CM055979.1, read as the reverse complement.
TATTTGTTTCTAACTTAGCATGAAATCTAAAAGTTAAAAATGCTTAGATGCAACTTTAAAAGGTCTAAAATGTGTCATTTGCCCCATCTGGGAGACATTTCGGCCTACAATTTTTTTAACAGACCTACGTTATAGCTACGGGCCAACCGTTAGTGGTTCCCCCAGTGGCTTACTAAGAGCGCTAGGGAGAAGCCTGCACCGGGTACCAGCCTTGTAGGGGTGCCATGCCACAGACGAAAAATTCAGTAAATAATTGAAATTTCAGATCATATTATCTGTACAAGATTTTAGTAAAGATAACACTATTTTAGATCTAGGAAAACGTAGGACAAGAAAAGTTTCTCAAAGATTAGACGTGACACCCCTGAGGCAACATCTCTTCTAACAACACCCTGCCAAAATAGAAAAATCACTAAAAATGAGGATTCGTAAACACATACTCAATTCAACGCTTTACGAAGCTTTACCAAAAATAGCACCATTTTGCATCCAAGTCACCTCACAAAAAGTGGGAATTGCGCAAAGCCCAATCTGTAGCCATTTTTTCATTGCCACTTTCCTCTTTTAAAGGTTTGCATGTTTGCCTTTTCGTATCATTCCGTCATCGACGAAATCATGTCGGCCGCTGCGCGTTACATTTTCCTTCATTAGTAATTAAATTTTGTGCTATCAAAGTCACTATCGGTGCCTTGGTCACTGTTAGTGAGTTGATGTAACATCACCACTAGTGATAGTTTCCGTGTGGCCTTTTACTTATAGCCTATCAGCACTGCGATGGCTAATACCTCTATCAGTAAGCTTCTGTGCGCTCAAAATTTGCTATCAGCGCTGTTAGTGGTGCTGATAGTGCTATCAACGCTTCTGTGCGGTCGACCCAGGAGTAATAGAACAGATAAATTCGAAGGAGATTTGAAAATATTAGAATAAAACATGTGTATTTTGAAATTGATATTGTATAAAAATTGAAAAGATATAAAGTACCCACTTTCACCATTTTACTCCTTGCACAAACCGTAAGAATGTGGTGCAATCACCTGACAGTGAAAGTTTTTGCATTTCAGTATTTTTCCTTAAGAAGGCCAACTTTCATTAACGATTTGGAATTCCAGGGGGCAGTTGCCCCCTGTCCCCCGCAGACTGCGACCCCGCAGGGATCATCAGTGGGATCTTTTCCCGCCCTAAATTCGAAATACCTTTACATAGAAGTAGGTTAGCCTTTTGCTGTAAAAGTCCACCGAAGTCTTATTCCTTTCTATTATTCGTTGTGAAAACCTTCTTAATTATATTTACATGCAGAAGGGTGGTAACCTATGGTACAGTTTTGTGAAATATAGATGGGCAAGCAGGAAAGACGTTTGGATGGGGATTAAAAGGAATGGGTCAGGATTTCACGTAGGCTAAGGTGGGTGGATGCACCTAAAATTTCGCCTATTAGGGGGTATACATAGAAATGTAGTTGGATACCACAATTTTCATTTTAAGCCACTGTACTGTTTGGTCGGGTCTTCCATTTTGTCACATTCCTACACCGTACACCCAATATTTTGTGTTAATTTTTAGTCTTCATGAGTACAAAGTGTGTAAAGAGAATCATGCTCCTTCGTACCTACGCCAAGGCGTAGCTCGTTACGAATATTAAAAACAAAGCGTTCCGGACCCTAGTCATCAATAAGGCCCTGTCGTCTACAGTGTCTTATTTGTATTACATTATCGCTACCTCGCACCCTTGATTCCACTGAGACCAGATTTCAGTTTTGCACTGTATTCCGGATCGTGACTAGCCTGCGGAGCAGACTCTTGAAGCGGGCCTCCAAAAGATCGCGCTCTCTCAGAAATCATAATACACCTCCTGTATATATTCTATACAGAGTCTGCAAACCTTCGTCCAGTTTTCATTTACACGAATCCCCAAAATGCGGGATAAATTATTATTCATAAGAAGGTCACATGGTGTTCACGGTACTGACTATTCGTGTCTATCAACGGCCTGCGACGGTGCACATATAGGAATACTTCTGAAGGTACGACGACATCTTAAAAAGGTACATTAATATCATGTATGGCTAAAAATCGAGCTAATCCTTGTAGTGAAAAGTCAAGCCTAACGTTAGGCGTAGGATGTTGTCCCAGACCTTGCCGGTTTGTACAAACTGGCCTGTATATAGGCCCTCGCATGGACAAGACGATAACGTTTCCTAGGCCTTACTAGCTGTATATATATATATATATATATATATATATATATATATATATATATATATATATATAGATATATATACATGTAGTGTACACGGTAGCAGGTAAGCCAGTAACTATACAGTAATAGCCGTACTGTACTGCATAACGTGTATACAGGTGAAAGAGTTGTCTGCTGTAGCTGGTCGCTCAACCGGTCGCTCATGTTGACTCCACCCCTTACCAATTCTGATGACGTGTGCATTAATTATCATGAAGTTATTTTTGTCTCGGAAATGAGATTGGCTAGAAAGTTGGCAGGCTATTGTATTGTATTAAACGTCGTCTGTGTACTGTACATTAACATTCGGGGTAAGCAAATATTAAGAATTGTACATGTAGCTGATAAAAATCAACAATAGCCTGCTTACAGCAGGCTAGATCGTGACGTGTATAATCCCGTGCCATCAGCATTCATACATGCTGTGCCAGCGACACTTGATATTACGCACAGCCTCACACGTTGTCTAAATAAACAAGAGCCAAGGATGTAAATATTTGGCTTTTATCAACACGAAGGATGTGCATCTAATGTAGGTCTAATTGACAGGAACTACGGACAAATCGCCACCGCGTTTCTCCCTGTATTTGAGGTAGCGTACCTGAATAAAACACTCCAAAATGGCTATCACTGGGCCAAACCAACTGGGAAATCCCCAATCTGAATATGTTAATGAGTCTATCAGCGCCTTATCAGAGAGCAGCTCTATCAGCGTCTTCTGTGCGGTCAATTTGCACCTACTGATAGTAGCAGGTTTGATAGAGAGTTGATATCGCTATCAAAGCTGTTACTATGAACGCTTCTGTACGGCCACCCCTGGACTCGACGCTTTCATAGCACCACCTTCAGGGCTATTTGAAACATCTTTCGGCGTTGAAGCATCAAACTTTAACCGTGGGTACAGATATCATTCGGGATTGAAGTTAATGCATCGATATCCTTGTAAATCCGTCCATCATAATGATACAAATGACAGCACATTGGAAGGTACTGCAGCTATTCCAAAGATTTATTATAAGCATGTACGACAATAGCCTTCAAAGATATTTGTCATTTCTCACAAACTTCAGGGTATGGCTTACAAGGAATCCGTCTGGCTAATGTTACAAACAACCGGACCGGTGTGGTAAAACTCCTTTATGAAAACCAGTGGGGATTCGTGTGTGGAGATAAACAATGGGGCTTTCAAGATGCCAGGGTGGTATGTCGGCAGCTAGGATATAGCAGTGCTATGCACGTCTCCTGGAATTCACCCAGTGACGTATATGACATTGTTTGGATGAGTAACGTTCAGTGTCGAGGTAACGAGACGTCCATCTCGGCATGCAGACATGAAAGATTCAAAGAAGGGAATTGTTCCATTAGGAAATATGCCGGTGTGACTTGTGGAGGTAAGATTATGAAGCGTTTAGGCTCATACATACACACAAAATACGTAAGCAAAAAGAAAAAACCAATACCCCCCCCCCCCACACGCACACAAACACACATATGTATGTAGAAATCGAAATCTCTCTCCACCTCTCACTCCTTCTTAATCTTAATCCACATACCGAATGGCAAAAAAAAAAAAAAAAAAAAATGCCAAAAAAAAAAATGCCATTCGGTGCATAAAGTGTCAAAACTTACTTTACTTTGTCCGTCTATATTGCCCGTATGTATAATATGCTTATTAATTCATTAAACATATGACATAAATTAGTGAGGTCTTATACCATGCCTTGCTAAACAGGACAGGATGATGAGAGTTCTGGAAAGAATTAAACAGTCACTTTATCAGGGTCACTACTTTACATTATAAAGTACAGAATAATTTATCTGTGAACATCAGTATATTTGCTCATCCACAAGGAATATTTTCTTACAATTTCTTATTATAACAGTATAAAATCCTAACCTCCTGGAAGGAAAACTTCTGCCTAGCTGCACTGCATCTTCTGAAATTATTCCCATTGGAGATGAAATTCCCAACCCGTCCTAAAACTGTGTAGGCTGTGTTTGTCTTGTTCTTTGACTTTGTCACCGTTTCCTGTATAGCTGTAAGAAAGTACACTGCAACAGAAACACAAAGCTCTCCGAAAATTTTTGGCCATACCGTGGAATCTGTCCTCCCTGAAAGTTCAAGCAATTACCTCGTGGACCCAATGACCATTGTCGTCGATTAGTGTGAACGGTGCCACCTCGTGCTTTCCTACGAATTAAGGAGAAAAGTATGTGCAATTAGGAGTTAACGGTTTCCTTAAATGAAGGAAGGCTTAAGATCCGGTCACAACTGCAACAGGGACGATTACGATATGGTTCCAACACCTTTAACGATTTCAGCAGTAACAGCAGATAACGTGGTCACAGTTAAAAGACAAACCATTTTCTTTAAAGTAGTTTGATGAGAGGGAAATACCCGGCAAAACCTTGCAATAAACTTGTAACATAGTATCTTTCTTGGCCACCATTAAGTAGAGAATTGCAGGAGTGGTATCTTAAAACTAACATCCAAAGGGGTCGGGGAGCTTCTAAGCGTTTTTTGTGATATCACTGGTTCGGGGAAGGTTGAGTATGTTTAGGAATGTTTACTTTTACGATATTTAAAATGGAGTTTGCTTTTTAAGACTGACTCAGAATGTGTTTTCTCAAGACGGCCAACCTGGCACTGAGTGCCGACAATTAAAATAGGTTCAGACAAAACCTTTGGGATATGCTGGGGAGATTCCAAGTGTTACCCAGTGGGAGGAAAGTTTACATCTTGGTTTGAAGAGTTTAAGCACGCAGTTAAGAGGGCAAGGGACGGCTCCCCTATCAAAAATTTGGCCCTTTAGACATTTCACAACCTTGCTGTTTTTCAATACATCTTAGCATATACCTTCTTTAAAAGTAATTTGCCTTCAATTTACCCCTTCCACTCTCCTTCCTCACATTATGTTGATACGGTCCTGGATGACACTGACTCTCATTTTGGAGATTTATACTGACTCTGATTCTCATAAATATGCTATAACCAATAAGAAAGAATGTAGGTGTATCTACATGAGAACGCTTGGTAGGAACAGAATAGTTAGAATGGCACTTGTCATGAAAGGCAAATAATTTTGTTCCCTTTTCTATTCGTGGTTGAAGATCTAATAGCATGACTGTATTGGGAAATTATTAGGATGGAACAGTGCATTGGAAAGCCCTAAAATCTTGATAAATTTCACTGTTTCATAACAAAAGCGACCATGCGAGTAGAAAGCTGTACTCAATTTTTGAAAAGGGGGCTGAATATATTATAATGGCTTCCTAGAAGAGAAGGTGCTCCTCTACGCTTTGGGAAATATTTGACTATTTATAAAATTTCTTAAACGTATGGACAAAAGCTTCAACAATGGGAACTGCTCATTGTGTTTACAATTTATCAACCATGGCCTGAAGAAGCTCAAGCAAAATATCACAGTCAACGTCTTACTAAACATACCCAGTTCATGTTGTTTTTCTTCTGAGTTGACTAGCCTGGGGATCTAACGAAACTTGTTATTCAGTCCGTTGTTCCAGCTAACAATATCCCATCGGACAAGAGAAGTAGCCCCTGTGGTGGAAGCTACAGGGAGCTGCAACGTAGGCTAAAATCAGACGAGCACTTTTTTAAGATCTTTATGTCATTATGTAGAGTTAAACATTGTTCCATCTGCTTCATTGATGATTACTATATTCACAAGTGTTAAAACATGCATACGATACATTTAATTTGAAAAGATGTAGATTTTTTTAAATGCACACGTTACATTAAATGTATATAGGACTTAGTGTTGATTGATCGTTATGCTTCTATGCATTTTTTAAAGTTTATGGAATTGCAAGCACCACATTTGCCTGACAGGAAGCAGGAGGCGGAAAACAACCTATAGCCCAGGCATTTATAACCGGTTGCTTTGGCTTTTATTGAAGTAAAATGAATTTTTCAATTTTTTTCATTTTGACGAAAATACTCAGAGTCTAGTTTTATTTCGGAAAATCTGCCCTCTTCAGAGCAATGTAAATAAAATTTCCGGGTGACTGGTCGCCTTTGGGATTGCATACATTATAACTCCTGATAGGGCCTCAAAATAAGACTGGTGCATCGTCCCGATCAAACTAAACAAAATTCCCGACAAGAGAGAAGAAAATTCCCTGACCGGGTGGCTTGGCCTTTAACTCAAGCCTGACACCGAGTAAGTTCGGAAGTGTTGATTATACAGATCTTATACACTGTAAACACACTCATGATGAAACTGAAAATAAACGTAATTCGTGTTTTTTACCTTCTGGATAGGCGTATTTGGGTAAATCTAAGCGTGACAACCACATCTAAACTAAGAAACAGTTGCCTGGTAGTAGTAAGGTTTTAAGTAATTGTACTGGTGTCGAAGCTTTCACTATATCGGGACTAACCCAATTGCTGTGAATCTATAATGTGCAGACATGCGCCATATACATACAACGAGAAATGGAAACGTTACATGCTGACTGAATATGCTCCTCTGAGAAATTATTATACATGTCCTTAATTTTGATTGATTGCTAATGCTTTCGCCCATTTCCTTACGTTCTGGGCATCGGAGGCACTAGAAAATCTTCTTCGGGAAAACTTTTGATTAAAAGGTATTAATGGTAATTTTCTGACAATAACAAGAAAAGAAACACATAAACTTTTTAAGTGCATCTCAACGAGCGCATTAAGGAGAAACTAGTTGTGAAAAAAGCGGTTGTAGCAGGGAAATTGGAATTGAAATCTGTCCATCACAGGTCAAATCCAACGTACGTGTTAGTTAAACTGACTGCATATTCACAATTTGGTCCTTTTTAAACTGGCGTTTTTATGTGTGTAATATCGTAATCATAAATTACTGCTAATCTATTGACGATACATTGTTATGTGTGTGGAAATGGTAGGCGTAGGCAGTGGTAAAAGGTTGCTTGGAGCTTCAAGCAATATCTACGGTCAGGCTGTCCTGATGTGGTTTTACCAAGACAAGTATCTGATATTGCCTTGCGACATGTCTTTCGAACAATGACTTCCTAGGGTATTTTAAGACATTGTAAAATTAACTTCATCACACCATTCTCATTGCAACAGTTATCCAGCTGTTCTAAATAATACTTTACTTTTTACAGATATGACTTGATTCCTGGTCAGTTTAAAAACTTAGAAAAGACTGAATCTGAATACTTTAATTTCCATTTGAGGTCTCATAGTGGTCTGCACATTTCTTGGAAAAAGTAAAGTTGAGAACAATTCAGTTCTATTATTATCATGCTAACATCTGAGGCATTAGCGGGAAGGAGTTTCACAGTCTGGTATGGTCGCTACGGGAAAGAGAGAACTTGGCAGCGTTTGCTACAGGGATAAGGCTATTGCCTAAACTATTATAAAAAAAATATGTTTTGACCTGAGCCTATAACCATGCACGATCACGCGTTTCAGACAATAGAAACCACTTTCTTTCCAAGGTGAAACATGTGGTAAACCTGCTTATTTGAAACCCCTGGACACACAGGTTCGACGCAGGTTGAAAATCATTTTCCTGCTTAAATTTCGTGCCCCAGGTTTCTTGTTAGACTTTCATGTTAATATTGGCTAAAAGTGCTACAGTTTTTGTTTGGAAAACCAGTGACAAACCAACCTCTGTTGATGACTACGGAAATGAAAAGTTTTCACGAAGAACCATGTAACACTTAATGTCAGACACATTTAAAAAACTTGTAGATTTGGAACTAATCGACAGAGGTCCTGTTTTGTATAAGGAAAGCTTTCCTTAGTATGTTACTGTCGACTTGAAAGTGCTGGCTTTCAGAGCCATATCTTAAAATGGTTTTTATTTTAAATGTTCGGTTATTGCATTTAAGTTATATGTATTAAAGAGCTTGAGAAATCTTCAAATTCACAATTGTTGGATCAAACCTATGTAAATCACATTTTTAGTTATCAATCATTAAGACAATTGGAACATAAACCTTGCCCATTTTGGAAATCGGAATATTTGGGTGGTTATGAAACACAGACGATGTTCTATAAAAAAAAAAAAATCAAAAGGCTTCTTTTTATACGGATTAGTGTAGATAGCCCTGATTAACAGTCTGAGAAGTACGTAAGGTGTCTTATTGTACCGGTTTTTTTATTTTCTAATCAAATCAGGTCAAGATTGCCTGACGTTTCGTCCCTGTGCCATCGGTGTTTTCTTTCGTGAAGTTCATCAAATCTTATAACAGTTTTATTCAGAATGCACTGTTTTCTTCAACACCAGACAATTATAGCAACATATAGCCAAAATTAGCGACCGTCCTTACAATATGCTTAAGGGCCTCTATATGAACCATTTTGAAACCATTCCTGAATGTTTTTTTTAAAAACTGTTTCCACAACTTAAAATCAGCAGTTACAAGAATGTGGGTCTATTGTAAAAATAAGCAGGAAAGATATGTTTTATAACGAAATTTTAATCACACCGATCCCTAGTTGAAAACAGAAACAGTCTTTCAAAAATCTTAAGTAGCCTTATAAGTCACTTTCGGGCAAAACTTAAGGTATACCAACATTTTCAAATTTGGCTTTCATTTAGAATGTGTGTAAATCAAGTGTTCATTTGAATAAATTTTGCAATGTCCTGAATGATTTTGACCCCATGCGTCCTTCCTGGACTGCAAATCACTCACGCATGCTAGTTGTTAGCCAACATGTTGCCATGACTTGAAATATGGAAGCCGTTTTGTATTTTGGTAAATTAGGTATATTGCCTCCAAGACTTTTTAAGGTCTTTAAGAAGAAACTTTTCTAGACCTCACATGGGCGTTGCTGTTGACTAACGATTGTTTGCAACAGCAATCTGTACCAGACTGACAACGTTGCTCGGACTGTAGTAGTAAGGTCAATCTGGATCCAAGGAACGTGCTTATTTATGGTCTTTTCTCTAACCCCTCGACGTGAGGGAGCATATTACACTAGTTTACCACTCACTGTGAAGGTGGACCTTTATCAATCAAAGTAATACATGTATATCAGTACAACATAAGTACACATGACCAATAATATCTACAAAGAGGGATACATGTAGTAATGCAAAGTGAAGTCAAACTTTGGCCTCAGCATACTGACCCGGATTATTGTCTGCGTTTACCATCGTTAACGTCAGCTTTAATTAAGCATAGTATAGAGCTAATGATGTCTTTCAAGTACTCAAAATCTTGGTAAGAAGAAGACTTAATAAGGAATAGTGTGCGTTCTGAGTTCATGGGAAGCTTTTTCCAGTCACGTTCTCACAAGTTCATCATGTTATTGACATGAATTAAATTGAGTGTTTTGATTGACCCCCCAGGTTTCTTTAGTTTGGTTAGTGAGTTTCTGTTTGATACGTTCCTTGACGTCAAGGGGTAAATTGCAGACCGAAGAGCACGTCCCCTCACAGGGTTAACCTGACTGGACGCGAAGTAACACATGTTAGACTGACACTACTAAACAACCCCTATTATTACATCGTCATATCAGAGAGTGTGCATGTACGTGAATACGTGTGCGTGTGTTTGTGGTCAATATCTTTACTTGTGGAATATATAGATAACAATATTTCATCAATTTACAATAAAAACAGATTTGTAGTGTGTTTAACATTACGTCCTTTTGATCTTGTATAAAGGCAAAGTGCCAATGAATGTTAATAAAGGTGCGAATGAATGGAATACTAATTATTTGAAAACTACAATTCGATGACAGACCACTTGAGATAAAATCTGATATAAAACAAAAGCTGTTGTCAATTTTAGTATTGTAATGGAACTGAGGAGTAAAATGTACTCTGTAATGAACTACCAGGAGAACGATCCAAAACTTTCATGTTGTTCCTTTTCGGATGTCCACTTACAAGTTATCGTTCAAACTACACACTAATTCGAAATTATTTGTATACACAGGGGACGGATTTCAAGGGATTCGATTAGGTGGTGGAATTTATACCCCATCCGGACGTGTGGAGTTACTGATTAATGAAATCTGGGGAACAGCGAGGGCAGACGGTTTTTGGGACTTGGTTGATGCCAGGGTAGTGTGTCGCCAGCTTGGATATCAGACTGCAATAAGTATCACGGAAAACGCACTTTTTGGCAAAGGCTTTGGACCAGTCTGGATGGGTGACGTACAATGCACTGGAGATGAGAAGTCCATATCCAGGTGTAAACATAGTTCCCCCAAGTACTACAATCCTCAATACGTAGATGCCGGAATTATTTGTGGCGGTAACACATTTTACTTGTTTTAAGAATGGAAAAGGAATTTGAAGACTTCTTCAATTGCATAGGAAAAAAAAAAACAATCCACCATAAACGCATTTTCACAATGAGTTTAGAATTGGGAATGTTCTCAACTATCCACAATGCCAATTATGCTGTATAAATGGGGTATGGTACTAATAAAATAGAATTAAACCTTGTCGTGCAGCATGTTTAATTTTTTTTATTGAGTTAGTTCTGCTCTCGTGCTTTAAGTAGCGAACGAAATGTTGTTTTTATTGTTACATTATAGGAAGCACATCGCCTTAACCGTCGGGAATGCATATAATATATGCAACCTTCGGCATTAAAACCTTTTATCATGCTCCATGCTTTCGCTTAAAACTTTTTAAAAGCCACTCTTCTTTTGTTAGACCATGGAGCTACTACCTGGACCAAGAATTAGATCCATGGTTAGACTGGGCTTTTATCTGGACAAATAAGCCATGATTATGCATGCCTCGCACTCACACTTATTCATCGCCAAGTTTCAACGGGTGCCTAATAGTGCGTGTATCAGCATAGTTGCCCGTAAAGTTAATACGTACTTGAGGTAAATATTCCACAATGGGCACTCATAACTATCCAACTCCAGCCTAAAGGGGATTATATAAAACTCAGTATTCTCATCCAGTATTCCTCTACAATGATGAACTCTTACATTTTGTAGTGTCGGTAAACTTGAGGCTAACAAAGGGAGAAAACGACAATAAAAAATTTACTTATCTATGGAGATCCCCGTCTTTCCATGACTGAAGTACCATAACTAGTCACCTTCGATTGACTGTTCATATGGTAACTGAACTCACGGATATATCATTCAGTCAACAACATACGTTTGAGCTCACGAGTTCTCAGTCTATACAGAACATGTTCAATAGCTGGTACTACGTTTTTTTGCAATGGGTAGAACGTTCTTCGTGAACTTAACGGACAACAGTTGAACAAAACCAGATCTCAAATTTTTAAATGTATAATTCAAAAGCAGTCACAGACTTACGGACATCTCATCGAACTGTAATGGATATAACAAATCCACCAAACAATTTCAGGACGGATTGAAAGATAGCAAAACGTGCAAACAAAAAATCCGACAAATAAACATCACAAGGATTAACTAGCCGTTTCATCTCCGTGAACGATCAATGTCGAACGACAGTTCTCATAAATAGTAACTGAAAGTTTCTCCAAGGGAAATACCTCACAGAAAACATTTAATAGGAATTAAACTCTGCTACATTTAAACTGTGTTACAGCTTTATGCGAAATATAATCGATCGTTGATGCCTTCAATAAGACAATTATAAAGGCTTAAAATGTCGCAAACTGAATCCAACCCGTGCAGCAGGAATGTTAACGATTAGCCGATAAACAGAAATTGCAGAGCAGCACACGTTGTGAATCAAGCCAACTTGAAAACCAATGGCAGCTTGAAGACGTATCTAGGTCTGACCAAAACAAATTTAAACTGAGAATCACAAATCACCAGCAACCATTTAATAACGCGAGGTTCATGAAACAAACATAGCTATGCAGAAAATTTGGACCATTAAGCACATAAACAAAGATTTCAGACATGTTGGGATATTTGACGTCATGCTTCATTATACTCAAATGCTAGAAAACGTGCTATCTCTATAATAAAAGTCCTTTATCATCTGTTATCGAGAGTTGGCCTCTTTGATTAAGAGATGTGAGATAACCAGCAAATGTCGCCTTGCGTTCAAGTTAAAGCTAATGAACTTCAAAGGCGTAACTTAGACAAAGGTGCAGTCATATACTCTGCCCTTAAATATTTAAAAGAAATAAACATGTGAGGCGTTCTGAAACGGTTTGAGAAAGCCATAATTCCCTGATGAGAGGAGACGGTAAAGCTCACCTCTTCAAAACAAGTCAATTCGAAACAAAATGCCAAAAACCAACTTTACTTAATGCTTACATGCTGTAAGATGGTAAAACTGGTTAAATCGTCAAAAGACGAATAAGCATAGTAGTATCACTATGTTTCAAGAAGGTTAAATTTTCACGTTCACGTGTAAAGTGCTATCAGCCCCACTGACAATACTGGCAACCGTTTAGAACACAGAAGCTCGCAGTTAGAAGGATAAGCAATCAGTGCTGATAGCCTATCATTAAAAGGCTGCACAGAAACGATCACTACTGGTAAAGTCATATCAACTCACTGACGGTGACCAAGGTACCCAGGACCGTGGCGACCGGGGGTGCTGGGTTGTCTTACTCCCCTCCAAGTTCGTCAGAGCGACTATAGTCGGAAAATCTAAAATACCAGTTGAAATTTCTGATATCTCAGTCCAGCACATTTTTCCAACTGAGCCTATGTCAACTTTCTTTATATATTCCAACTAGATCAAACGAGAATACTAGCCTGCCAAACGTTACTTTCCTCGCGTAAAATCGAATCAAAACCTTCCTTTGAAATGGAATATTTATGTATGTATGTGATGGTTCTATTCAAATTATTTCCTATCACAATTGTTTCTCAAACTATCAGAATTTTTGCAAACCCTTCGCGCTTCAAGCCTTACCACAACGTTGTTCTTATTACCAAGATTTTCCAATAGCAGCTCCCGGAGAAGCACAGCAGCAGAAGTTGAAAGCTGTTTATGAATTACCAGGGCTGTAACCGTGTCCACCTAACCCAATTCCGGGCCAATTCCGATTCCATTGGCCACCATTTCGGGCCAATCCGAGTCCAGTACCCCCGATTCCGAGCCAACTACGAATCCAGGTTTTCCAATTCCGGGCCTATTCCGAGTCGGGCCATTTGACAGTGTAGCGCCTCATACAATTACCTTCATAGCAGGTGTCTAATATATACTCCTCTATTGACGTACATACTCTAACACCTGCGAACAATGCAGAGATCATCCAATAACACTATATTCATGAGCCCAATTTAATTTTACCTCTCGACTGTTGATTGGTTTCAATATTCTTATTGCACGACGAAGCTTCAGATCTAACGTTCACGATTTCACAGTAAGTCAATGGGACTTCATTGTGTGAGCTTCAAGCGGGAGAAATTACACATTGAAGCCACATTGACGTTGGTCGTCTGAAACAGAATGGTAATCAGACTTGCTTTAGTCGACTTTTAGTCGAGTTAATAGCGTACAGGTTTTTCGCAGTTTCACGAAGAAATCTCGCAAAAGTTCGCGTTGGTATTACGAGAGCAGCCAATATAGATGCAGGAGTACTACACGTCCGCCAAGCTGGCAACTCATACAGATGCTTTTTGAACGTTTACAATTACGGGTGTGATAAAAAAGAGCACTACTTTTCAGGAGTCAATTTCATACTCTTCCTGACCCTGCAATCTAGTTGACTGCATGTGACCATTTACCTGCTAAATTGTGCACCAATACTAATGTTGCATCGTCACATTAATGATACGTTCATTTTTGTGGACTCGACTGTAATCGGCTCTGCGGCCGAGTCCAGATGAGCCCATTCCGGGCCAATTCCGATTCCGACGAAAAGTGGACTCGAGTCCGGAATCGAGTTCGAGTCCGTACTCAGCTGCTGCAAATTGCCAGGTAAACGACTGGCTTTTTGAGTGGTATGTAGGTATGATGGGCAACTGAAAGTGTCTCAATACAGATTTTGAATGCAGGTTATTTCATGGAAATCTTATTCACTTCTTCGCGCGTATGCTTCATGGTTTGCGATCCATCTTATGATCATTATTAAAGTAATTATATGCTACATGAAACTATTCTGATCACAACACTTTTCCCAAAACAGAGATACAGCTCCAAACATTTGTAGTGACGTTGCATCAATATTGGGTCTTTCAATCTAATTTGCAGCATGATGTGGAAGGTTGAAAGTACGTATGTGCCGTCATACACGTTTTTACCGAGCTCTTCGTGCGCAGCCATTATCGGTATAGATGGTGATTCTTGATACGCGTACGATGAAAAAGTATTCTGAAACGCGCTTGTTAGTCCTTCGTCCATTTTGCTATACCTCTTAGGAAGATCTGATATCACCTTCTTGCACCTATACTCTCCCTTCTATCCCATCCCCCATTGCTAGAAGCTGTTCGTCTGGATTTTCCTTAAGTAAAAATAAAACAAATGCAAAGTGCTTGTCGTCATACTCTATATTATCATTTGGATGTCAGGTAACAAGCATTATGTCATTGCCATATTTTATATAATTGATCCAGAGCTGATCTAGGAGGCCCTATACACGTATGTGCCAGCCTTAGATGTCATTTTGATTGGTACAATGAAGAAAAGGATAATTTTCGTAATAGTCCAGAAAAGTTTCTGTTGAACCTATGCACGTATTTTTACGTAAAATCTTAGCCCGAATAGAAAGCATTTGTAGTGGCCTTCCATCAATATTGGGTCTTTCGATCTATTTTGGGATTACATCGGGATTGATATCGTGGTCAGTTGTCCACGAGAAAAACTTCTCTAACCTGGAATCATAAGTTCTAACTGTTGATTTCCGTAAAGTAGCCAAAAGAGGGGCTTCAGGAGGTTTGTTGGCAACGAATTCTTCTCTTAGACAACATGGTGGATCTCTTCTCACCTAACCAAAAATTGGAATTCACTAAATTATGGGGAATTTTCAGCCATATATGATCAGCTCGAAAAAAATATCTCTAAAATAGCATCATTTTGCATCCAAACAACTTTCAAATGACAAGAATTTCTCAAAGGGGAAGGGACGAGGGGTACACCCCTTCCCCTTAGACCCATCCCCCAGGACGGCACCTTTATGCAGTGGCAAAGGTAGGATCCACATTGCTGCATACAGACGCAGAACACATAAAAATGCAATTTAACCTCCGCCACTCAATTGGAAAAAACATCCAGCCAATCGGAATTTGGGACCTTCACACCCCCCAAACATAGGCTATGACCCTAGCTACAGCCCGAATGTGACTTTGGTAGTACACTATTTTTTCGTAATAAAGGGAAATGTGACGGACGCGAAGAGGCCGCCATCGATTCCGCACATTAAGGAAGAAAAGGCAAAAATACGGTCCTTTTATAGACATGTACGAGGACCTCGGACTTCTTATATATACGGACAGGGCATATTGCACTTACGTCCTATGCGTAAATCGTCGCCACCGTACGCACACGAGTAGGCTTACCAATATGGCTGCTTACTAAAGCCTTGTGTGTAAGAGTTTGGACTTACTCAGGTGGCTCAATATCGACAGATTGTGTGATAAATTTGTAATATTTTCGAAAAAATGCAAGCTCGGGTCTCATTCAACAAATACAGTGAATGACGGTGATATTGTTCTTCCTTTCATGTTTATATTTTGCCTGAAATGTTGCAGATTCATCGTCAAATTGGGCAAATGATAGTATCCCGGCGGCCATCTAGGTGAGCCTTGATTTGTTCGAATGGTGGCGATTGTATTGGTCACGTGATCCTCTGTCCATTTATATAAGAAGCTTGTGGAGAGGACATATTCCAAAAGACGATCAGATATCAGATGATTGAAAAAAGGCCGCACCTGACAAAGGACCTTCCCCGTTTTCCTCAGTAATGGTTCAAAAGTTGATATTAAATATATTTAAAAATAAAATAAATTTTAAAGTATGAAAAAGATTCTTGCTGATTTCTTTTAGCCCCAAAGTTACAAACATTAAATAGATCTTGCACATTCCCTCCAAGATATTTACAAGAGGATATTATCAAGATTAATTTGCTTCCATTTTCCCGGACACCGGTATTACGCTGAAGGGCTGTGTTGTTTGGATAGTTCATCGAAAAGATTTCTACGTGGATGATGATTATCTGTTTTGCTCTTGGTTAAAGCATGGGTACATGAAAAAATTCAGCTCTCCGGAAGTAGTCATGAAAACTTTAGGAAAATCGAAACTGTTGCTGGAAATTTTTGTTTAGCCTGTGGAAGCACTAGATATCCTTGTAGGATCTGTTGTAACTGTGCTATACGTTGATGCCTGGCATTCGTTCAAACAATAGCCTTGTTATACTTTCGCATTTAGTCACAAAATGAAGACTTTACGTAGACAATGTGAAGTATGATAATCGTTTATTGCGTATTTGGTGGAGTAATGGCCACATTTTTACTTCCACACCTTGAAATGTCAGTCAACATTTGTATTTGAGTCTAGCGGAAGCAAGCCTCATCATTCTCCGCAATGTATTTTTATCATGGCTGCCTCGAGCTATCGGTAACAGGCACATCATTTCTTTATTGATGAGTGAGCTTCGATCAGACGCATTTGGTCTGGTAAGAGACTTCTATGTATTGATTGAAGTTTTATGCAAGAAATCAAAGCAACTTGACAACTTTTCACACCCTACCACAGTTGTCTACAACTTGACACATTTGTTACGAGAAAATTAACCATAGAGTATTTTTAAGGGTTATCAAGAAGTGCTAATTTTTATAATCACTAAAAGTGGAATTTTCTCCTGGGGAACTTGTCACTCATAACTTTCTAATTTGAATGTTAGGGACAGATTTTTCCTTACAACCCACATGGCATAGAAACACTTAGTTCAGCAGCGAGGTCTGTTTTTTTTTTCAGGCTGTTGTGCAGCGTCCTTCTGTAATCTCTTTTTACGAGCAGCTCTTAATTTAACTAACTTTACCTTCTGACATTCATTGAATCTTAATAGTGCAAGACACGGTGCTAAGGTAGATATGGCAACTTGGATAAAAGATATGATAACTTTTTGGAGCCAAACAGCAGGATATTAAAATACCGTTTCTTGTTCTGCTTAAATTGAACTTAAACAAAAAACTTGCAGGCAGCTCTGAAATAGGTGGACATGACGTTTATAACTTTTACATAACAGAAAAAGGTTTTATACTATTTGGCAAATCTAAATAAAGAGCAGATTTCGTTTTCGTTTTTGAAAATATTATAAACTTTAGACCTGTTCGTTTAAATGTTTTTAAGTATAAGTCTCTTTACCATTTTGGTCTTTTTTGTCTTTATATTTACTCCTTTTGCTGCTTTGCCTATCTTGGGTGTCAGTATAGATAGGGACGATTGTAGTTGCAAACAATGTATACAAAGGCCGCGTTCCTTGTTCAAGGTACTTGTTAATAAGTACAAACCTGAAAGGAAAATGCTCTACATACCTAATTTCTATACTGAGAACTGACCACGCAGTGTATTACAAATTAAGTAATAATCATTAACAAGACAAGTGTTCCAATAAAAGCAATTTTTTATCATTCTTTTACCGCAGGTATACAAACAAAATTTGTATGGAGGATTGTTTCCCCAATAATGTGCTTGGTGTTCTTCCTTTTAGAATTAATTACACGCGATACTGAAAATGTGGGAGTGGCTTGAATGATAATATTTCATCATATCAGCACAGCAACAATGCGAATCATACAACCCTTAACCTCATTTCAAATTGTTTTGATCCTTTGAACTTCCCTCTCATGTTTTCAATCATGTGCACATATTTTGAGACCCACTAACAAGAACTTAATAAATAGTTACTTCCTAAGAAACACTTACAATGATTGTGGCATTTTTAAATATATGATTTTAACACACTAGTGAAGAAAAT
The DNA here is from genome assembly GCA_029531755.1 of Holothuria leucospilota. Lineage (NCBI taxonomy): Eukaryota > Metazoa > Echinodermata > Holothuroidea > Aspidochirotida > Holothuriidae > Holothuria > Holothuria leucospilota. The sequence goes on along the minus strand of CM055979.1, from coordinate 4,391,518 downwards.
ATCTCAAACTGATGGCCAAAAATCTGAAAGAGTACCTCTCCGCGGAAACTTTTTTTCAGTTCCAAAATATGAATAGACATTTTTTTTTGTTTCCTTGCCAGATACGAATGACGATGATTGGAGTAAGTATAATATATTTTTCATATTTATTCGATATCGTATTGTTTGTCTTGGCCAGAAGATTCCGTGCATGATTTCTGTTTTACACTGAAAAGATTGGTAGTCAGTTTAGCAAATGTCGTCTGAAAAGGCATACGGATGTTCTTAATACAACTTTTGTCTAGTAAGTCGAAAAGAAATGAAATTGTGATATCACTCCTAATAAATGCACTAAACCAATCATGTAACGAACCCCCCCCCCCCCCCCCTTGTAAGGTGTTCCGTCTACACATTAGCTTGTTCCACTGACGTCAACGCAAAGAACCCGTTAAAGATTCTCTTAAGATCTCAATTAACGTTACTACGGACATCCCGTCATTTCTACATTTAGAGAGACGACGGCGACGACAGTGAAGGCAACCACAGGGCAAGAATATAAAAATAACTATATCAATTACAAAACAAAAGGCAATACATTGCCAATATCGATGACAACGTCAATGTCAGTCGCAACGACAAATGTTTATTGCAATGACAATAAAACATTACAGTATTGTGAAGACAATGTAACAGAGAAAGAAGCTTTAACATCTCCCAGTTTGAAGGCAGATGTATTAACAAAGGAATTACTCGTGCATACAAAGAGTAACACACTCACAAGCATTTTATGCCGTCAATGGCCTCTGGGATCTTGTCTTCTGCCATTGGCTTTTCAAGTCCTGCCATTCATCCTTTCTCTGTTACACTGTCTTCACAATACTGTATGTAGCAGACTGTGGTGTTTTTGAACACTGAACAGTGTTCAGTGAAGGCTCTACTTAACATCAGGTGTCTCAGCCGTGAAGTAACAAATGGACCTAAATTTTCTTAGCTACAAGGTGAATAACATTTGAGAAATCAGTCAAGTACATCTGTAATTAAATGTGCTCACAACTTTTGAAATAGTTACCTTCCATTTTAGGATCTCGTTAATGATTGCCAATTTACTCTGAAACGGGAAAGGAAATAGTCTGAAACCGAAATGAAGCCTCTGAAGGTTTTGCCGCATTCTGATCAAACTAGTCAAAAAGCAAAGCTTCTTAAAGATGATCATGATGGGAGACATCCTTGTGCTAATATTTTAGAAGTAGTTGTCAATTTCTAACATTATTTTATTAGAATTCAAAGGTCATTTGAGGCCTCAGAATACTTAAATTTTAAACGCCTCTTGTACAGAATAGTTCACACTGTTTAAACAGCCTATAAAGAAGCTGCACTAAATCTTGTAGAAGAATCCTTTAGCTTTTGATAGAGCTAAAATGTTATCTGACGTCAGCATAGGTCAAGTTCTGAAAATGTTTTAAACGCTTTATATTTAGATTATGGTTTTAAGAGGTATATAGTTTTCATACTTAGCATATAAAAGCATTATATTTAGAGTCAATCTGCAATGATTTTTCGGGGTCAAAGATCATGTAGGGCTAGCAGATGTCAAGTTTTGACACCATGTTACCACAATATCCCAAGAAAGGAAAAATATTTTCCAAAAGAATTATAAAAACATTTAGAAGAGCACACAGACCCCTTTTAATTTGGTTTGAGGTGAAAGGTAACACGATGTAATCGGAGTCAAACTTTTAAAGTTTTGTAACATAGCATCTTTTGATAGGAAACACTCATATTTTCATCCTTAGCATGCATATGGATGGTTCCATTTATTTGGGTGCCAACCTGTAACATGACATTTTTTGCCCTAAATCCATGAATTATGCTTTTATTGGTGACACAACATTTTGATATGTTTTATCCTATTATTTCTTTGAAACTGATGAGGAGTAAGTTCCAATCACGGGTGCAAGAATTATTTGCATCCTCAAAATCGTCTTTTTTGTGGGGGAAATGTGTGTATTGTTACAAGACGACCCGTCAGGAACACCGGATTGAATCCATCGACGAGCGAATGGAAAGTTCCAGAGAATTCAACTTCAACGCAGCCTTTCTAGAACTGTCTAGAAGTGAGAACTGTTTACGTTATGTCCCAATTATCGTTATTCAACTACTGTGTGTTGTAGAAGTTTCTATTAAGGAACGTTCTCGTAATTGCTGGACTGTGTACACTAGAAGTTTCTGTTAAATTCTGAAGAGTTCTCGAATAAAAGCCTAGCATATAAAAGGCAGTTCAACAACTCTTAAAGAGGAGAGACACCCTAATACTTCATCGAGAGATTTCAACGAGACCAGACTGTCACACTACTGAGATATCATAAGCCAGCCACTGACACTGAACACTTCTGATAAATTGCCTTACGCCGTTTCTACGCTGTGTATTGAGATTGTTATCGTCCATCATCGCTAGCCTTGACGTTATTCGCTCGTGGAACCAGTTCCTACGCTACAGCACGCTGCAGGTCTACTACTGTACCATCGTCAACGTGCATGCACTACCAGCCCTTGGACCAGACCAGGCAAATATTAATTAAAGGATTGTGAGTAAGTCTAATTAATTATTGTAAATTTAAGTGAGATAAGGAGATTGTAAATAATCATTAAGTTGTTGAATTTTAATCTCGTTCTTCTGTGATCTTTCGCTGTTATTGGTTTGACTCGCGACCACAAGCCGTAACAGAATTGGTGGCCTAACATCCGGGAACGAAAAGTACTAGAAAATTCGAGAAATTCTGTTGTAAATTGTAAACAACTTCAAAATGCCATTCAACTTAGATAAATTCGTGGCTAGTCCCTCAGTCGAGGAACTAGATTCATTAAAGAAGTCTGAGATTGTAAAGGTCGCAAAACATTATGGCATTGAATTTCAGCCTTTAATGCGGAAAGACGAGATTAAAAGATATGTTCTAGAATATTTTGTGGATGAAAGTATCCTACCTAGTACAGTATTGGAAACAGCTATCACTGTGCCAACTGACAACACATTTGAACTGAAAAGGCTTGAAATGGAAATGAATAAGGAGATTAGATTAAAAGAAATGGAAAGAGAAAGGGAAAGAGAGGAAAAGGAAAGAGAGGAAAGAGAAAGGGAAAGAGAGGAAAGAGAAAGGGAAAGAAAGGAAAGAGAAATGCAAATGCAAAAGGAAAAAGAGGAAAGAGAAATGCAAATGCAAAAGGAAAAAGAGGAAAGAGAAATGCAAATGCAAAAGGAAAAAGAGGAAAGAGAAATGCAAATGCAGAGGGAAAAGGAGGCAAGAGAACATGAATTTAGGATGAAGCAACTAGAGTTAGGGGTCATAAGAGGCTCAGACCCTAAAGTTGGCTTAGATACTGGGGTATTTGACATTTCTAAGCACGTTAAATTTGTCCCCAAATTTCAGGAGGATAATGTGGAGAAATTCTTTAACCATTTCGAAAAGCTGGGTGAGCAGCTAAAGTGGCCCAGAGATAAATGGTCCATACTCATCCAGAGTAATTTCACAGGCAAGGCTCAAGAAGTGTATTCCGCACTGTCAATAGAGGACAGCATGGATTATGATAAGGTTAAAAAGGCCATATTACAAGCCTATGAATTGGTGCCTGAAGCTTATCGCCAAAAATTTAGAAAGTATCGTAAGGCGGATACACAAACATACGTAGAGTTTGCTTATCAAAAAGAAAGGCATTTCGACAGGTGGTGTGCTTCCAAAAAGGTCTCCACATTTGACACTTTAAGACAACTGATGCTGGTCGAGGAATTCAAACGGTGTGTGAATGATGACATTAAGACTCACCTTGAGGAAAATAAGGCTGACAACTTGAAGGAAGTTGCAAATTTGGCTGATCAGTATGCACTTACCCATAAGTTCAATAAAGTGGGTCAGACTCAAAACAAGGGTCAGTTTAGTAGGCCAAATAAAAAATATGGCAATAGGAGTGGCACAACAGGTAACAGTGGATCTCAGTCTGGTTCTATCTCTCCAAGAAATTCTGGTAAAAAACAACCAGATTCAAGTCGTCAAAAGAACGACCAGGTTAGCTCAAACAAAGCTGCCTTTAAAGACATAAGTTGTGGTTTCTGTCACAAAAAAGGCCACACAATGGCAAATTGCTTCACATTGGCAAAATTAAAGGAGACTGAAACAGCCTCCAATGCCTTAGCCAATGTAGAGAACTCTTCTGAGGTAGTTGTGACTTTACGGCCTAATTCTAACGACAAAATTAAGGAAGAATACCCTCCATTCGTGTCTGAGGGGTTTATTTTCCTAGATGGGAATTCAGCTCATCCACCCGTCAAAATTAAAATTTTGCGTGACACAGGCGCAACTCAGTCATTGCTTCTTGATGGAGTTTTGCCATTATCGGACTCTACTTCCACAGGGGCAAATGTACTAATTCAGGGGGTTGAGTGTGGATTTATTTCTGTCCCTCTCCACAAAATTAATTTGAAGTCAGATTTAGTTTCTGGGTCGGTCATAGTAGGGGTCAGACCTACTCTACCTGTAAAGGGGGTATCTCTGTTGCTAGGCAATGACCTAGCTGGTGGAAAGGTAGTAGCCAATGCAATTTTGACAGATAAGCCATGTGATTATAACAACACAGAGCAATTAGAAAAGGAATTTCCAAATTTATTCCCTGCCTGTGCTGTCACTAGAGCTATGTCACAAAAGCTCGCCATGGATGATAATCTTAAACATCCACCCTCCAAAAGTGAGGATACAGTTCCCAAAAGTGGAACAAGTAGGGAATCATGTAAGGATGATAATGTTAAACATCCACTCTCTAAAAATGAGGGTATGATTTCCAAAAATAAGGATGATAAACTTAATCATCCGCCCTCTAAAATTGAGGAATTAGTTCCTAAAAATGGAACAACACTCCCAAAGGAGGAGTCAGAGTCTGAAAAAGATTCTAGTAAAAATATTCACGAAAGTGAAGATTCTTGGTATGATCTCAGCCAATCTTTTATGACTAATCTTAATGATAGTCAGGATTGTGAGTCTCCTGGCCCCACACATAGTGAGGGGGTAGAACAGGAAAAATCAAAAATGTCTGACACACTCCACAGAGACCAGTTGTCAGTGCAACAACAACATGATGAAGAGCTTCAGCCATTAATAGCTGGTGCACTCACTGAGGATGAATCGAAAGACGTCCCAGTCTGCTTTTATTTGAAAAACAATATTTTGATGCGTAAATGGCGACCACCTGATGCACTATTAGATGAAGAGTGGAGAATTTACCATCAAATTGTGGTACCTAGGACCTATAGAAGGGAAATACTGAGTATTGCTCATGAAATGCCATTTGCAGGGCACCTAGGAGTCAATAAGACTTACCACAGAATTCTAAATCACTTTTATTGGCCAAAACTTAAAAGTGATGTGGCCAAATTTTGTAAGACCTGTCACTCATGTCAAATGGTTGGGAAGCCGAATCAGAATATTCCGGCTGCACCCTTAAAGCCAATTCCTGCTTTTGAAGAGCCGTTTAGTAGAGTCATCATTGATTGTGTAGGTCCCCTACCTAAGAGTAGGGCAGGGCATCAGTATATATTAACCATTATGTGTGCTTCTACGAGGTTTCCAGAGGCAATACCTCTGAGAAATATTAAGGCTCGGACAGTCTTACAAGTTTTACTTAAATTTTTTACATTGTTTGGGTTGCCGAAAGAGATCCAATCAGATCAAGGGTCTAATTTCATGTCAACTGTATTCCAACAGATGTTATATGAGTTAGGCATAGACCAAATTAAGTCTTCGGCTTATCATCCTGAAAGCCAAGGGGCTTTAGAAAGGTTTCACCAAACATTGAAGAATATGTTAAAGACATATTGTCATGATAATGAGAGAGATTGGGATGAAGGCATTCCATTTGTAATGTTTGCTGCCAGGGAATCTATACAAGAGTCACTTGGGTTCAGTCCATTTGAACTTGTCTTTGGACACACAGTTCGTGGACCATTGAAATTGTTAAAGGAGAAGTGGTTATCAGATCCAGGTGAAGACATACATCTACTTGATTACGTATCCCGCTTTAAAGATCGTCTTCATGGAGCATGTGAACTTGCTCAGGAAAATCTGAGGCACTCTCAGAAGAAAATGAAAGCGTGGTATGACAAGACCACTGTGAAAAGAGAGTTTAAACCTGGTGATAAGGTGCTAGTGTTTTTACCTGTTTCTGGTCAGCCACTTCAAGCTCGCTTTCAAGGACCTTATGTCATTGAGAGAAAGGTCAGTGACACAGATTACGTCATTTTGACACGTGACAAGCGTAAATCTAAAAGAGTATGTCATATTAATATGATGAAGAGATATTATGAAAGAGAAGATTGTGACATTTCTAAGGATGAAAGTATACATGATGTAAATAGCAACACTAATGATACAGGTGATCAAGTGTGTATTATCAATACTGATCATGAACTCAGTAATGATGAAATCAAGGCTAATAATGTTCCTGACATGTGTATTAAGTTACAAAATTCTGATGTGTTGAAAAATCTTGACCAGAAATTAAGTCATCTGGATCACAAAGAAAAGTCAGAAATGAAATCATTAATCTATGAATATGCATGCTTGTTCTCAGATGATCCTACTAGGACAAATTTGATTGAACATGATGTTGATGTGGGAGATGCTACACCAATCAAGCAGCATCCTTACCGAGTTAACCCTCGAAAACGACAACATCTCAGGGATGAGGTTCGGTACATGTTGGACCATGACATTATAGAACCTAGTAATAGTGAATGGTCTTCCCCTTGTATATTGGTCCCCAAGCCAGACGGTGGGTACAGATTTTGTACTGATTACCGAAAGGTGAATACAGTCACAAGAACGGATTCCTATCCGATACCCCGTATCGATGATTGCATTGATAGGATTGGGAAAGCTACGTATGTATCAAAGTTTGACTTACTAAAGGGGTACTGGGAGATACCACTCACTGAGAGGGCTCGGAAAATCTCGGCATTCGTAACGCCGGATGGGTTATTTCAGTATAAGGTTATGCCCTTTGGTATGAAAAACTCACAGATGACCTTTAAATGCTTAGTAAATAACCTTACGTCAGACTTAGAAAATTGTGAAGTATATGTTGATGACCTTATTGTGTACAGCAACTCATGGGATGAACATGTACAACATGTTAAGGCATTATTTGACAAGCTTGCCAAAGCTAATTTGACTGTCAATTTGGTCAAAAGTGAGATTGCTTGTGCCCAGGTGATATACTTAGGGCATGTGGTTGGTCAGGGTAAAGTTAGACCAATTAAGGCTAAAGTTGAGGGCATTGACAAATTCCCTGCCCCAACTGATAAAAGGCAGCTCATGCGCTTCCTAGGTATGGCTGGTTACTACAGACGTTTTTGTCCGAATTTCTCTGACATTGCTGCACCACTGACAAAATTGTTAAAGAAAAATGAAAAGTTTGATTGGACAGATAATTGCCAAGCAGCATTTGAATTACTGAAAAAGGCATTAATGAGTTCACCAGTGTTGATTGCTCCAGATTTTGAGAAGCAATTTAAGTTGGCAGTAGATGCCAGTGACAATGGCATAGGAGCAGTTTTGCTTCAAGCTGATGAGCATGGTGTTGATCACCCTGTTTGTTATTATTCTAAGAAATTTGACAAACACCAGAAAAATTATTCAACAATTGAAAAAGAGACATTAGCTTTGATACTTGGTCTTCAACACTTTGATGTTTATTTGGGAACTACTAGTTTCCCTATCACTGTATACACTGATCATAACCCTTTGACATTTTTATCTAAGATGAAGAATAAGAAGCAAAGATTGATGAGGTGGAGTTTATTTCTGCAATCGTATAATGTAGATATTAAGCACATTAAAGGGAAAGACAATGTTATACCAGACTCTTTGTCAAGAATTTGATCTGATGCAGTATGTCGAAAATCTCACTGTAAGTTTTGAAATTTTGTGTTAACTATGGCACAATGTGTATTGATGATGTTACTACATTCATGTATCATCACCTAGCAAGACAAGTTGTATGTTATGATTATACCTTCCATTGAATATTGGACTACATAATATACATACTGTAGTTATTACTGTAAAGTTATACATTGTAAATATTGTAACTTAAGTTTTGTCCGAGACGTCCAAAACTTTTTCAAGGGGGGGAGTGTTACAAGACGACCCGTCAGGAACACCGGATTGAATCCATCGACGAGCGAATGGAAAGTTCCAGAGAATTCAACTTCAACGCAGCCTTTCTAGAACTGTCTAGAAGTGAGAACTGTTTACGTTATGTCCCAATTATCGTTATTCAACTACTGTGTGTTCTAGAAGTTTCTATTAAGGAACGTTCTCGTAATTGCTGGACTGTGTACACTAGAAGTTTCTGTTAAATTCTGGAGAGTTCTCGAATAAAAGCCTAGCATATAAAAGGCAGTTCAACAACTCTTAAAGAGGAGAGACACCCTAATACTTCATCGAGAGATTTCAACGAGACCAGACTGTCACACTACTGAGATATCATAAGCCAGCCACTGACACTGAACACTTCTGATAAATTGCCTTACGCCGTTTCTACGCTGTGTATTGAGATTGATATCGTCCATCATCGCTAGCCTTGACGTTATTCGCTCGTGGAACCAGTTCCTACGCTACAGCACGCTGCAGGTCTACTACTGTACCATCGTCAACGTGCATGCACTACCAGCCCTTGGACCAGACCAGGCAAATATTAATTAAAGGATTGTGAGTAAGTCTAATTAATTATTGTAAATTTAAGTGAGATAAGGAGATTGTAAATAATCATTAAGTTGTTGAATTTTAATCTCGTTCTTCTGTGATCTTTCGCTGTTATTGGTTTGACTCGCGACCACAAGCCGTAACAGTATCGCATGTAAATGGGGACACCAAAATACTTTTATCAATTAAAACCATAAGTGGGTATGTTGCATAGCATGTAAGTGTTTTACTTAGATAATTTGAATAATTTGAAGCTAAAAATTCATTCATTTCTCAATTCATGGTTTTATCTCAATTTCGTGGTTGAGAAACACGTGTTTTACGTGTAAACAAGATAGAAGGGACACCAAAATATATTTTCTGATATTTCAATTTTTTTAAAGCAGTCAGTACAATTTTACAAACTGCATGTCAAATACCGTATTAAATATTTTAATTTCACAAGATATATTAAAATGGGAACTATGGCAAATAATTTTGTTTCAACTGCCAAGTTTTACAACGTAACTTTTCCAGGAGACACCAGACTAGTCTTCAAAATTGAAAATGGCCTTTTTTAGTTTCTTTCGAAATTTCACTCTACATTGTTTACTGCATGAAGCAGTGCCCATGCCTCAACAATCTACAAACTACTCAGGAGGATTACATCACTTAATAAGAACAATATTATTGGAAAATGGGTAAGAATGTTTCACGTGTAAAGGGGGACACCAAAGTTTACACGTGAAACCTCTTTGGTCAAACTCCTCCAATTGACAAAATGTCAATATTTTTTTAAAGTATGTGCTTTGTTGTCACAATTCATATGTTATCAATAATTTTATGTTAAAAATTATAAAAATTAGGCCTAAAAACAAGAGGAAATCCATATTTAGAAAAAGTAACTTCAAATGTCACGATTTTTGGCCTAAAAATGGCTATTTTTAGCTCATTTGTCATCAACATTGGAGAGATTTATTCACAAATTTAATTTTATGATAATTATATAATTACCCTAAATGGTAGTGACAAAGTGAAAACACAAGTACAACCGTGTGAATGAAGCTTCCAAGGCAGTATCCTTTAAAAGTGTCTTTTTACCATTGGCACCCAAATTTATGGAATTACCCTTATGCATTACTTTGACTTAAAGTAAACCTAAAGTCTAGAATGAAAAGAATATACATTTCAGAGGTTGTAAAATGAATGACATTCATCCAAATCTAATTTTCATAGCTTATCTTGTTGCTGAGGTATCAAATGTCGAATTTATTCAACTAATTTGAAAAATTCGATCGCTCAGTAATTTGTGGTGCCCTTCTTGTACAAGTCACAGTACCTGGCTTTTGTTCCCTTTTGAAATTAAAATGTTTATATGACCTTGAAACATTCACTGTTCTCTTGCATAGCATGATGTTGGTGAGAGGTTATATAGCTAAGTCACCCTATAACAGGAAGATAGTGAACATATTTTGGCACAAGGTGAGGTGGCCTTTGAAAATTAAAGAAAAACGTGGGCAGTAATTTGAGAAGTGTAAGAATGACATCAGAAATAATGCAATACCTACCATTTTAAATTTAGTAAATAAGCTTCAACATTTTACATCTCATCTCAGGAAGTCATGTGGAGATGGAAATTAGCCTAGTAACATGTACTCTTGAAATTTTTGACTTAAGTTAAACTTTTATGATTACTTTTTATTGTAATAACAAAACTGACATAATTATTGCATTGGCAGCCATTTTACTTTTTTGCCATCTTGGTTGACCTGAATTCTAAAAGAAAATCTTGAACAAAGGTTTCATTTATCATAAATATGGCCAGATATTAAGGACAACCGTAAAATGTATTCTCAGTGATTATTATTCATATCACTTTTATACATTATGGCTGTTATGTTGGCGGCCATTTTGTTGTTTCTGCCACTTTCTTTAGGTTTAGTTCCTGCATGAAAATATCAGAATTAATGCTTAGAACTTAACGTACAATCTTCTCTAAAGATATTTAGGGTTTTGAATTGAAATATATTTTTAATGATTATTTTTTTGTGAATTTTTGGATTATTTTTAATTATTTTCTTATTTTTGCGGGGAATATTTACTCTGTCTCCTTTACTTCTTTCGTGTTTTTCCACAATATTGGCTGGAAAGTACTCTTTTGTCAAGGATTGTAAAATCCAGTTTTAATTTAAAACATTAACCTACATTATTGTAAGTGGGGATTTTGGAATTTTGCAATGTTTTTACACAATTTTTCTAAATATGTCATTCATTTTGGAGACTAGTTTATTTCTCCTCAATCTTGGTTAACCTAGATGTTGCCAAAACAGACCCGTAAATAAAGTTTGGAATTTTCTCTTGTTAAAGGGACCATAAGGTTTCCAAAAGATATTGAATAAGAGAATTAGAGGTGGGTGTTGTCCGTGAGGTGTTCCTGTTCCAAGGCCTATACCCACTATATACACAGATTTATAAAATTCTGAACTGTCCTATTCTCTCATATAGATAAAAACACCTGTCAAAGACGATCGTGCACTGAAATAAACAATAAATTAAACAAAAGTGTTTGTGTGCACTGTCATGGTTACACTCCATGGACGTTCGAGAAAGTATCAAACATGAGACCCAGGGAAGGCTTTTTTGATGGAATGTAAGTTTTACGAAACTTTTTAGCCTGCCTTTTTAATCATTAAAGTGAATATAATCCCTTATTGCCATCTTCAACGACGTATTCGTATTTGAAATTACTGCACTAACAAATGTAAAGATAAAAAAGATTTTACTGAGTAAACGAAGGAAATGGAAATGTTTTCAGCATGTTTGCTAAATTATTTCTGTTCGCAAAATATGTAAGCCTTACTTAATTTTTGTGTTGCATCGCTTTGCAAGACATCATTTTAGTATTTGGCAGCAAATTATTCAAATTAATTTCATTAACAATATCAGATGAATTTTGTTGATATTAAGATTATTCAAAATAGGTACTTTGAGCAAAGAACTGGTAATAATGTCAAACGCTTAGAATTTGTCTTTCTGGGTGACATTTGAATCACAACCTGAATAAAGTGAAAGAGAAAGCAAGTCAGAGTAAGAAGAGTTTAGACTAGACAAACAAACTTTTTTGATCGTGCTAACCTCCTGAAAATACTAATTTTGTCACAGTTCTTTGGATGGGAAGTCGGAATCAAGTGCCTCAAACCGTACGTTAAAGGCTGCTGTAGGCAAGTGGATGTGGAAGTATTTGCGTGCAACGCCATTTTTTAAAGTATGGGTAAGTACATACTTTAATAGCGTTTAATCTCGTAAGTAAATCTTTTACCTGTTTAAGGTTGTTTAATACTATGCTGAAACAGCTTTAAGTACAGGCATTTCAAACTCAAAATGATTAAAAGTAGATTAACTCTCAGGTGAGCTTAACCCATCCTCTCAAAAGAAACCAAGCTACTCCACTTTTGCAAACGTACAACTTAAAAATACTTACAGAGGTTCAAAACGGCATTTATTATGTACAAGATACAATAAAATGCCGACCACAGTGGCTATTTCGTTCATTGCATGTGCCCTACCTATTTGAACAAATAAAATCAGCATCCGTTAACTACTTTGTTAGGAATCCATTAAGAAAAAAGAATAATAATTTGCCTTTCATATTGACATGTGTGTTGACACTGTCACGGGTTCTGTGAGAAATAAGCGCACAACATTCACCAATACATCAACAAATGCGACTCAGTTCAGCTTGGTTGCACTTAAGAATACATTGTACTATATAACCAACTCAGGAAAACGAAATATGACGCGTTATTTACAATAATTACTTTGGGACATAACTTAGAATGTAATTTAACAACAGACTACAACACCCTACTACTTCACCACCATTCACTTCGTGCTCGAATAGTTTTCATTAATATTCTGGTAATGTTCAATTTTCTTCCCTCACTCTTCACTCTTCTACTATTTCTTCTACTTGCATTCAGACTAATCCACCACATAACAATTCTGACCTCAGTAAGTTCTCTCATTCTCTTTTAGTTAATTGTTCGTTTCAGTTCGTTCAACTTAATTTTCACCACCACTGTCTCTTCCCGTTAGGCCATAGTTACCCAACGTCTCGTCCTGGTTGTAACTAGCGTCACTCCAGTATTACTTAATTTTAACACACCCCGTACGACGACGACATCCTCGCCTACATCACGGCACAGCCGATGCTCCACCCTTCAATACACAGTAAACTATCTAACACCAGATATTTAGCGACACGCCAACGATATAATGACCCAGTTACCAGACAAATACAGCAACACAATAGTGTATTCACAACGTCTATAATAGGAAAACTATGGCCTTATACATTCCTTACTTCACATAAAGCACATGACTTCGAGCAGTTAACTATAGAAGGGGGAAACGCAACTTACTGTGACAAACACATTCGAAGATAGACCATACCATTCATTTTTTTCTCTCTGCAAATTGGAAAAAAGAGATATGACTAACTACATAATTTACGGTGAACGTAATAATAAACGAAAGAAAAAGGAAGTAGTCTAAAACACCTCAAAAGGCTTAACAAGTAGATCCACTCCTCAAAAAAAGTAAAACAAATAAAAGGGAAACTAATAAATAAAGAACAGTAATACATGAAATACGCGATTGTGAGTGGCATAATGCAAACTTAAACCATTGGGACAATAGTTAAGGACATCAACAATAGCTCTTTAAATAATGGCTGGTAAGATTCTTTTTTTTTTTTTAATGAATGCGGCGAAAGATGAGTTTTGAGAGTATTTGACAGTGAATTCTAATTGCGTTATAGCCCAGGTAATTCTGCTGTAATTTTTTAGCTAAACTTCTAACCAATTGCTACAGAATTTTTTCACTACAAAGCTTCTTTGTTTGGTCACAAAATAATGTACTAAAAGTCACACAGAATCCTAATAGGGGAAGTATGCATAATTTGCATAAATCCAAAATGGCCACCAAATTTCAATATTTTGCCATTATGCCATGAATGATGGATGATTTTCATGCTTGGTGTATGAATTTATCATATAAAGAGGAAATATTGTATTTTTGGAGGTCAAAGGTCATTTGAGGTCACAAGCGGTCAAAACTCGAAAACCTTGTAAAGGAAATATCTAAATGAACAAAACACGAATATATTTCATACTTGCAATGTGATTGCGTTGTGATCAATTAAGTAACCTTATTGTTTTTGGTACAGGTCAAAGGTCATCCGAGGTCAGCAGAGGTGAAACTATCAAAACCTTGTAAAATGCCTGTAAACACGTTATCTCAGGATAGGAATGATCGGTACTACTCTTCACACATACGATATATTTGTTATATTACGTAAAAGAAGTATGTAATTTTTAGTCTAGGTCAAAGGTCATATGAGGTCATAAAAGGTCAAAAATCCAAGACCCCAAAATGCGATATTTCAAGATAGCAAAGATATACACTTGAAATACTTGTCATATAGATTTGTTGTACTACGAAAAAGAAGCGTAGTATATTTGGTGAAGATCCACAGTCATCTGAAGTTACTAGAGGTTAAAGTACTCGAAACATGTAAGCCGCTTAAAACACGTTATCCGAGGATAACAGTGATGGATACCTTTTATACTGGACATATAGACTCGTCACATTGCTGACAAGGATCTTGTTGTTTTTGTGGAGGTAAGGATTCATTTTAGGTCACCAGAGGTCAAAAATTGAAAACTTGGAGTGTGCTTTGATCTATGGACTTCAAACCGAAAGATTCTCAGTCTTGCTATGACACATACTGGTCAAGTGTCAATTTATGGACTGACTTGAATGCACAAAGTTCACAAAATTTAAAAGGAATGTACTTCCTGTCTTACAATTGCCCTGTCAACAAGCGCCCATCTGCGGAAGAGGGTGCCCATCTGCTCAACTGAACGGCATACCCCAGAGCAAACCCATTATTGCAGGTGCTCAACATGTTACCTGTCAGAGTTTGAACCAATTTCCCTTGCGATTAACCCATTTGAACAGCTATGGTAACTCACCAGAGGGTACTGAAATGGTTGTACAAGGGAGCCTAACCACACATGGCTGCTACTATTGAAAACAAGCAGGTATAGGAACTCACACTTTTATGTCTATGAAAAATCATGGCTCGGAAGCTGCTTCAATAATCTGGCTACCACAAATATTTTGAAAGAAGTGGTACAATGATCAGAATGTGTTAGTAAGAAGTTTCGGGAGCTGCTTTACAGATCGAATCTTTTTGACACTATATATTTTACGTAAGTCCTTGTCAGACCTTGGCAACAATCAACCAGGAGCGGTCGCACAGAAGCGTTGTTAGTAACAGTTTTGATAGCGTTATCAACTCTCTATCAAACCTATTACATTTTTGATGAGGTCGACTTTGGTCAGTATGTCTACAATGAAGAAGGTCTGACCTTGGAGTGCTACAACTCTTCTTTTTCTCATGATGAAGGTAGTCGCCTTGTAAGATAGACATCTTACGAAAATATGAGGTGATTTACGATCAAACCCTCATCCATCTCTGCAATATCTCTCGATAGGAAGATTGTGGCGTCTGCAAACAGCGAGGACACCTTCACCTAAACTAGACGTTTGCAGTCTTCCAAATCAGTCACGGGAATGCCAATAATTCGGAAGTTTCTTCCTCTTGAGAAGCTCTCTCTGTTGTTTATTTCCTAATCTGTTCTCCAGGAAAATCCCTGTCTATGATATTCTGCATTAGTTTCTCACACTCTATGTTCTTCTCTTTCACTTTACTCTTTAGATCATCAATTCTTATGCTTTGGTATTCTACAGCTCTTCCCAGATGTTTTTCCTATTTCGAAATTATTGAGATCTTTAAATGAGCATGTTATGTAGTTTCCCCCTCCCCTCCTTTCAATTTTCTTCTACAAATCCTTCATTCATGAATAACAAATAGCTTCCTGCCTAAAACCACAACAGGTTTACCAAAAAAAAAAAAAAATACTGGGGTCTCTCTCTCTCTGTTTGCAACTTCTTCTCTTTATCGAGTGAAGTCTGTTGACTCAGGCTTTACATTTATTTAACTTTATTTAACATTGAGTTACGTAATCTTAGAGTTAAGTGACCAGCCTGTACTAGGGATTTGTCACTTAGCTTTCAGATCGAGCCACTTCTTTAGACATTATGAGTGTGACTTACATTTACCTCGATCCTCTGTAATTAGTCATGCCATGTGAAGTCACAGCTGGCTAATTGAGGTGACCAATCATAGATGCTTTTCCAAAGAAGTTTAAGATAGGAAGTTAGTCAGAGAAGTTTATGAGAGGAGATCAGAGATAGACGCCAGAGAGATCTGACTTATCCTAGAGGTGAAATCTTACGTTAATTTTATGTATCTTATTGACTAGAAGCCTGCTCTAATGATTCAGAGGAATACAGCAAGGTGACAATGTGAACTACAAGAAAACTTGTGTCTTTACTTATTTTCTGGAGAACTTCTGCCCATAATTTGACATGGCGCCCAACGTGGTTTTTGCGATAATGTCGCAAAGGAAACTGATTCGAACTGAATATGTTTCATCGTAGAAGTACTAGAATGTGCACAAGTTGCACTTTGCGAAGAAACAGTGACCTTTGGAATAATCGATTCACTTCTCTTAAGTAACTGAGCTTTGTAACCTACTTCTTGGAGTTTACTCCATCCAATTAGTTAAGCAACATTTATAACATGCCAGTTTACACGAACCACAAATTATCTCAAAAAGTATACTCTCCGCTCATGATTATTGTACATTTTACCCTGTTGCAAACTGTTTATGAAAAACTTCGTCCAACTTAAGATACGATAACTGTGGACTAGATTGTAAACTGTAAGGAGATTGGCGTATTCTTATTGTCATTCGGAGGTCAGCTCAAAGTTCTGTGCTGTTGTTCCAATCGTTTTAATGTCTTAGACATTTCGGGAACTTTCGCTCAGTCTTGATCCAACCAAAATTATGCTGAATCACACCAGGGGCTTATGGTAGCCCATGGCAGCATGTTCTCCTCACCCTCCGGAAAGCACTCGACTCTTCATCTAAGCTTGCTGAGCTTGAAGCATCATCATGACCATAGCCTTATTTCGTTCACTTGTGAGACGTTCCAAAAATTCCACGTCTGTGACAAGCAAGAGGAGGGGAATTGCTGCCACACGTAGGTCCGATCTCGTTTAGGCATCCGAGAAGGGCTTGAACTACCATTCCCTGTGTTCCCGCAAATGTACCTCAGTCTATGGTTTGTCAATCTTTTGTGGATAACTTGAATGAATTTTACTGCAGATTTGACAGGGGCAATTTTGCTCAAGAAAATGAAGCAATGATTGAGAACATTAGAGGGAAAATAAGACTAGTGAACTCACAACGAAGGTGGAACTGACCGAACACGATGTTAGATGTGTGCTAGGTCGTGTCAAGTTTACAAAGCCCCTGGTCCAGGAAATCTGTGTAACAAGGTCCTAAAAATGTGTAAAGACCAACTAGCCGGAGTTTTACACTTGTTTCAATGGTCACTTGATCGTGGTCGAGTTCCAAAATTGTGGAAAACTTCATTTATTGTGCCTCTTCCAAAAGTAAAATCCCCTGTTGAATTGAATGGCTTTAGACCAGTGGCGCTCACCTGTAATGTGATGAAGTGCTTTGAGGAAGTTCTGTTTAGTCACTTGGTGAAACAAACCAATATACTTTTAGACCCCATGCAATTTGGTTACCGTGAAAACAGGGGGGTTGAGGACGCAGTATTGCTGTATTCGCAAAAGGCTCTCTCTCTCTCTCTCTCTCTCTCTCTCTCTCTCTCTCTCTCTCTCTCTCTCTCTCTCTCTCTCACTTGGACACAGCCAAAACGCATATTAGATCAACCTTTATGGATTTTTCTAGTGCCCTTAATACACTTGTGCCGCATTTTTTGATCCACAAATTGGAGCACATGAATGTTAACCAACATATATTATTGGTGATTCATGACTTCCTATTAGGTAGGCCACAAAGGGTCAAGATGGGTCAAACTATTTCAGATATTCGTACAAATTAGCACCGGTGTACCACAGGGGTGCGTCTTGTCACCATTTTTTCGCTGCATACCAGTGAATTTGTAAGTAGGGATGCTGAATGTTCTGTTATTAAATACGCCGACGATACGGTAATGATGATGATGATGATGAAGATGATGATGATGATGATGATGACGACGACGACGACGATCGACGACGACGATCGATGACGATCGACGACGATCGATGACGATGACGATGACGATGATGATCATAATGATGATGATGACGAAGACGAAGACGATGACGATGATGTGAAAGTGTGAAAAAGCAAATGTCTACAAGTAATGAACGTTGAAATAATCGAAGTTGTCCACCTTAACAACCTCATTTTTCTCATAGGACATTCACCAATTTGAATATACAAGACTTCTCCGGAGAGGATTTTAAAGGATTTGTCAGTTCCCTGGAGTTCCTGTAAGTATATTGAAGTAGCCTATATTTAACACTCACATAAATTGATGAATTAATATCATTTACCTCATACTATGGCAAGGTATGTAGTGAAAACTAAGCTGGCTTAGTCATTCATATATCTGCAAAGACGTTGCGAGTTAATCAATTCTTCACTGCTTAGCCCAGGGTAAGCTTGTAAGTCAATGTAACATGAACATGAAAAGAATACCCGCACTGTTCTTAGTATAACTGGTTACTGTACTCTGATTGAGGTTTATTGGCTTCTTCAGTTCTGCTCACACATGGTCTGTGTAAGATTGCCAATGGGCTACTTAAATTTACTTAAGATTTTCGTTGCTTTGTCTGGGAGATGGAATAGAAACTAGAGATAATGCCATTATATGTCCGATGAGCAGGGAAGGCACTTAGCCAGCAATGCAAAACCCTGATGAAGGTGGAGGGTGATCGGGCGGGTGGTTGTCATAGTATTTTACATTTGATAATAAGTATGCAAATTTGAAGGTCCAATCTGGAGGACGCTTCTAACAACAATCTTTCGTGTTGTACAAGACTTACTTCGCCGTCGGTGAAAGTCATGTCACTGTGTTATACTCAACTTCGTATGCAAATGTTACGCGTCATCAACTTTGTTTCGTTCGTTCTGTCCAATTTGCCGCGTCAGACATAATTATGGTGTGTCGAAATATTCGGTCGTGTTTTGCATTTAGAAATGCCACTGTAATTATTTGGTAGTCATATATTTAGCCTCCTGTTAAAAGTCGAGAGACAAAAAATATTTCTATGTGTCAAGGAAAAGAATTTTTTATTGGGTGTCCTCCTCCGGTATCTGGGGACCATAGTTAATGGGTTTCACTTTAGTGCCTGGACAGGCTTATGTTTAGAGATTAGTAGACGCTTTATAAGAGTCAATAAGCAAGTGGAAGATGGGGAGGATTTAATAATCTCCCACTGAGCTGATTTTGTATTTACGTTAGCAGCCAGTATCCTGCAGTCCTTTTACTCTAGCTAAGAGGGCTTGTAGGGTCAGCCGGGGAGTGAGTGACCGGTCCCGGACCTACATTAAATTTGGAGACATCGACCTGCAATTTTTGTATTCTAGGCAAGTTTAGGCAAGTTTTAAAAAAAAAACCTTCACTGTCCTAATAACTTAATAGCCTTTTGGGATGTATCCCCAACCCCCTCCAGGAATTTCCGCCATTGATTGTACGAACCTGTTTAATGTTTAATCAATCGGAGCCTTACTGTGAAACAAAATTCGATGCCAGACATCTACCACTTCCATTTCCTAACTTTCCACAATATTCCAACTTTTTCCACGATGTAGACCCTAAAAAAAGCAGAGCTATCCATGTATTTGCCATTGCTGTGGTCTCGAGTCACGATTTTCAGGATCCGTCATCAAATAACTTTACCTTGTCCTCGGCAGTCTCTATGCAAGTCTACACGGTTTATACGTGTTTGCAATATTGGCTGTGTAGTGTAGATCATATTCGTAAAAGTCCTACGGTAAAAATGTACGTGCGCGGGAGGTCCTTTTTTTTTTTTTTTTTTTTTTTTTTTTTTTTTTTTGCTGGTAGCCCACATGTTTAAATGGTAAGATCTCACCGACCACAGCTATAGATGTATCCATGATTTTGCCTTTAGACCTCATTTTGAAATGATTCTTTCCACCTGTATGTGTGGTGTCTTGAGGTCCGTCGAAAGGTCCTGGGTTCACAGCAGCACCAAATGGAATAAAAAGGGCGTAGCCCCGGACGCCCTGAGCCTATTTACAAAATATTGGACATAAACCTGAACAGTTATCTTCGCTATCTGTAAATGACATTGAATGCGCACCCAATTGATGAAAACGAGTAGGCCATCCCATTTTGACCATTAGGCCCAGTCCAGGCCTGGTAGAGGGGGTAACAAATAAAATCATGTCGGATTCAGTAGGGCAAGTTTTTTTTTTTCTTTTGGAAAAGTGTATGGCTAGGGAGAAGGTGGTTTGGCGGGACTTTTTCTGAGTGAAGCGTCACTACCTGTTGGCTCGTACAGCGTAACGAAAATTTTTTGGGGGGCCTAAATAGCTTCCTAAATTGTCATGAGTGACAAGTTACCAGGCTGTTAAAGTTGTATCTCGATACCGTATTCATTATTCCGAAATATTGTCAATTAAGAAAGCACAGTTTGAATAAGAAATCTCAATAAGAGGGAAGAAAATAATATTCGGCATGTATTATATATATATATATATATATATATATATATATATATATATATATATATATATATATATATATATATACATATATATATATTATATATATACATATATATATATATATATATATATATATATATATATATATATATATATATATATATATATATATATATATATTCCTATCGAAGGGCATTTAGTCTCTTACGATACCACCACTGGATTACATATCTCAACTATATGGCCCATCGATTTGGCTGCAGTGAGCATGTCAGTTAGTGGGTGAATGGGTGGGGGATTACTGGATTATGGGATGTAGCAGAGGGATTGGTGATCGTATGCAGGAGGAGGAATTCAAGGTGGGTTTGAAGACAGGGAATTCTGACTGCCGTAGTTCAAAGAGGTCAATCTATAAACTTCAATTTAACCAAGATGCCTTACTTCTAGCCAATCGCTTTTGCTTCCAAAACTAATATCTTGTCAGGCTGTCGGTAAAATTGTTTTGCTGGCAAATTTGTATCCCAAATGCGCCCTCTTCACAAGCACTCGGTACTTGAGAGCGGAAAAGGTTGCAGAAATGAGGCACATTCGAAAGCGATAGACGCCCTCGAGATAGAGCATCAAATGTACATCTTCGGTGGCAGGACCAGTTGGGTCCGGAACGTTTACCTGGTTTCAGTATATTCCGATTCAGATTAAATGAACAGAGCAATAACCGCAAGACAATTTTGAGTTTGGAAAAAATTTTGGATTCCTGGCGTCAGCCGAGGAATCTATGCGACCATGCGGTGTATGAGTGTGTAAGTGACAGAGCTTGTAATCAGGTTTTCTCAGTGGGGAAAGTAGGGTGAATCTGACACTTAGTATGAAAGTAGGCCATAGTGTGGAGATAAACTCTATGTTCCAAGAGGTCAAAGGTCATCTGAGGTCACCGGGGCTCAAAGAAGGCAAATCTTGTACACGAGATAACTTGATGATGCAAACTCCGATCAAACTTATACTTTGTATATAGGTTTTAAATATAAGGGAGATTATCCCCTTTGTTTTAGGTGAGGTAAAAGGTCATCTGAGATAAACAGAGGTCAGACCTGTCACAAAACAGCAAAATCAACATAAATTGCCAATGCAATCTTCAAATCAGGTCACCCTTGGAATGTAGAAATTTTATCAAGGCTAGATGATCCCTATTATTTTTGGTGGAGGTTAAAGGTCATCTGAGGTCATCTGAGGTCAACTGAGGTCAAACCTCTCAAAACCTTGTAATCAACATAACTTGTTAATGCAGTCTTTCAAAGAAGCTCATACTTGGTATGTTGGAACTTCATAATAGGTAGATGATCTCTATTGTTTTTGGTGGAGGCCAAAGGTCAACTGAGTCAAACTTCTGAAAAACCTCGTAATCAGCTTAACATATAATCTTCAATTCATCTCAAAGTTGGTATGGAGAACCATCACAGAGGGTAGATGTTCTTCGTAATTTAGTTTAAAGTCAACGGTTATCTGAGGTCAGTGGGTGGGGGGGGGGGTCCATTACTAAAAATATTGTAAACATCATTAGGCTACTTGACAATTGAATCTTCACGTGAGCTCATACTTGGTTTGTGAGACTTTTATAGGGATCTATAATCGTTATTGTTTTTGTGTGAGGTTATCTGAGGTCAACAGATGTCAAATCTCATAAAGTCTTGTATTCAACTTAGCTTGATCATGCAATCTTCAGTTAAAATCACTGGTACATAAGTTCCTTATAAGGAGTACATGATCTCTATATTTTAAGACACTTTAACAGAGAGATAACCACAACTTAGCACAGAGTGTACATCATAAATGCATTCAGGCTCTAAGTCTTTATGTTAGTTTTAGTCCCAGTCGTCTGTTGTGGTGTCTCAAATTGGGTTCTTTATGGGGAATAGTTGATCCCTACCATTTTAAGACCCTTTAACAGAGAAATCACCACAACTTAGCACAGACTGTACGTCATGAATGCATTCAGGCTCTATGTCCTAGTGCTACTTTGAGTCCCAAATTTGTGGGTAATAGTTTCAGTTACAATTAATCAATAAAGCAATTCATATTTATGCACTATAAAAATGTCAGGAATCACACTGCAACCGGTTTCATTGTTTATAGGAAATGTGAAAAGAGAGATCGTTTAAACATGACAGCCACCCTAGCTCCGGCCCAATTTTGCCACTAACACAGATGTTGTCAACAGACCTATTCGTCAATTTCTACCTTTCAGCCAATACGAAGTAAGAAAGGAAAAAAAAGCAGTACCATGTTCAGCATACAAACAGTAACACCACGTGACCAATAAAAGAAGAACAATCGAGCTGGTGTTTATATTTTAACAC
The DNA here is from genome assembly GCA_029531755.1 of Holothuria leucospilota. Classification (NCBI taxonomy): domain Eukaryota; kingdom Metazoa; phylum Echinodermata; class Holothuroidea; order Aspidochirotida; family Holothuriidae; genus Holothuria; species Holothuria leucospilota. Next base: position 4,368,772 of record CM055979.1, on the reverse strand, counting down.
ACAACAACACTGTATAAAAGGCAATGTAAAAGTTGATCATTTGTAAATTCCTGTTCTTAGTGTACACTTTCCCCAACTTGGACTCGAAACTTGTACTAGGTCTTGGACTCGTATGCCAGTGACGCGGTCTCGGACTCGGACTGGAGAGGTGACGACTCTGACTTGGAATGTGGGGACTCGACTACAGCACTGGTATTTGAGCATAAGTTTGCAGGAATGAGGGTTTATCTGCATGGCAAGCTACGTATTTCAGGTATTTATTACCACCTAAGTCTAAATTTTTCGTATCATGAGTGGCCCTTGAATAACTATATACCGTTCATATATCGTCCTCGAGGCTCTGATAAGTAACAATATCCAGGCCCTAACTTAACTTTGAATTTTTAACCTCACAGATACCTGACCCCCTTGCCGGGGAAGTCCTGGGAAATTTCATCCCGGGTCCATATGTGACATTATGTTATATCAAATCATATCTGCTCAATGGTTCTTAAAGCCAGATACAAACCTCATATCTGGACAAGATACGGGCCGGACATAAACTTCCATATACAATCCATGTATAGCTTTTGAGTTAGGTAGGCTAATTGTTTAAAAAACCTTTAGTAACGACAAACACCTATTCTCACGAAGTGAAAAGCAACACTTAGTGGGTGGCTGGCTACCAGCCAAGATAACATGCATTTTATTACATTAACCGTCTATTCCACAAAGTGGTTCATCTCCTCTGGGAGTTGGCCGAATACTGTGTATTAAAAATTCATTTCAAAAACTATGGAATGATTATGCTTTGGCCTACCATTTTAGAATATTGCTTAAATATACTTTGATACAGGTTCCTGAGTGTGACCTAGCAGACTCCATGGCTGTACTGCCTCCAGAGCACCCCTGAAAATTTTGCTTGAAGACTACAAATTGTCCAACGGAAAGCCGATCAGGGGGCGCTCACCGGTTAGAATACTGGTTCCTTCGGAATGTAGGGATGATGCAAAAGGTTTGAAATCGAAATAATGATAAAAAAGACATGAGGTACGCCACATGCCCGTATGGCATGATCTGACCTACTTCTACCCACATTTAGCTGCTTTTTGAATACTTGCCAAAACGGGGTTAAGGCTCTTTCTTTCCCTTGAATTTTATGTGATAAGGGTAGAAATCATAAATTGCGGTGGCACGTAGATATATACCGGCAACAATTTAGCAGCAAGCGCATGTTTCGTTAGAGTTAAGACTGGAATTACCGAACAGTAAAGAAAAGACTCTGAAGTTACAATGACACCCCAAATTTGGGCCCAAGAAGACCACCACATTGGTGTCCGTTTTTAGGCCCATGAGGAAGTACAGCGAAAGCCGTGTAAGCTCTGGTTGTTTGCAGTATTGTGGGCGTCCAGATGAAGAACTAGCTTTCGTTATAAATGGTAAGTTGCACAGCACGCGAAGCGCGGCATACAATTCACCGACGTGTGGAAGAATGGTTTCTATTAGGAGCAGAGTTAACGAGTTCAACCATGCAAGTGCACATGCTCGTACTCCCCCCTCCCTCATAACTTACCCGTACCTTCTACACGGGTTCCAAAATTGGAGTTTACTTGGCAAGAAATTTATCGAATCATTCTTTTTAAAATCAATCCAAATATAAAGAGGTTTCTTAAGTGTGGTCCTGTGTCTTAGACTACATATAAACTGTCTCTTTTGGTATAAAAACTCATGTTATAATCTGTTACTGCAGTGCCTTTCGTCGTTTTATTTTACTTGTACAGGTCCTTGAGAAGTAACATGATCTCAGACATATCATCGGATAAGTTCTCATCACTGACTTCGTTATGGGTGCTGTAAGTAGTAACCGTATCGAGTAAAGTGTATTTCCGACCTCAAGTCATTTTCTTTATGATTTTTTTTTATGAGAAAGTGCAAATCCATAAAATATTTTGAAGTTAGGTAACCATCGTTGGTTAATGTATCAGTTCAGTGTAAGATGTGCTTGAGAGTTTGTTTAAATTATTTGCTTAACGTTTAAAGATATTTTAGAATGGACAGGGTAATGCTAATTCAAAATGGATAAGTTTATACTTGCAAGCAAGTACTGATTAAAACTCCTGAAAATGGTATTAGCGCTCAGACATATGTGCCACTGTATTTCTAGTCCCAAATAGGAATTGCTTTGGAGAGCACTAGCCAGAAATAACAAAAAGTTTTCCTTCATAGTTTCATAAGGGTCTCTTATTTTCTTCTTGTCTCCTGGTTCATCATATTGCATTATCAAACTAGATCAACTGATGTTCACTAAAAACTACCCGCCTTGACTTTTACAGAAATCCTCTTGACGAGAATAGAATGAACCAGACAAATCGTGATCAAATATTTTTTGACAAAAGTTTCCTGACCGTTATAACCGAAAATACAACTACATACTTTACAAAATGTAATCTAAATCTGCTACCAAATTTAGCCTCATCATCAGAATGAATTATTCACCTTATGGAAAATAATACCTGACATAACCTTGGATGATATGGACAAACAATAGGCCTTCATCTTGTAAGTGATGTAATACGCATGGTAATAGACTCTCAATAGCTCACTTAAACCAATACATGAACACATTTCAACTACAGTTTGCAGATCACATAGGCTACGCACGCACAGTGTCACATTTATTACGTTATGACAATATCCTTACTACATATCGACGTGTTTATTCTTATACGCGTTGGGCGAGTCGACGTACTGTGGGCTACTGATCCAAAAACCCTCATCCAGCGTTACCCAAACATCTAATATCTAGTGGATTTAGGCCCTTACTATGGCTGGATATTCTGAGTAATACTCATTCTCACTTTGACTTACCTTATGGTCCCTTCGGGGACTGCACCAACTGAATTTTGTACTTTTACGAGAACATTTTCTTCCCGACATAAACTGTCTTTGCAACGTCAAAGTTAGCTTCCCCACAACTTCAGTACAGCTGAAGATTCGAAACAACGCATTCAGAATAAAGAAATTCAAAGTCTTTAAGCCAGTGGAAGGGGTGTGATCATTACACTCCTACCAACCTACTCGAAACTAATTCTTAAGAGCAGCGAGCAACATAAACAAGAGCAAGTAATTTTAAACGGGGCTGCTCTAACCCCACTCAGAAACACAGTCAATATTGATCACTAGTGATATCCAACTACCCAAAGCTCTTATTTAAAATGCTAATATTTACCATACTTGTGTCTCTAGGAAGCAGAGATAGAGTTTCCATCGTTTCCAACCAAGGGAACATGTTTTGGATAGGACGATCCAACTCTAGCTTCTGATTGAGTCGACAACCTAGAGTCTTAGAGCCCATTCTTACCCAAAGGATTTACACCAAGTATTCGTCATCAGCAGCTGTCGTCTTAATTTCTGCCGGAAGCTATTCTATTCGTAAAGTCGCATGGTCCTTAAACAGAATGGCCTTTAAGTTTCTTCTTGCACACTACATTCTTCTCTTCTTTGCAAATTCTGATGATATTCGCTAGCCCTACGAGACGAAAACTACACGTCTGAGAGAATCTGTATCATTTATCTCCTTCTCGAATACCAAGTCATCCTTCACTTAACTTGTATGAAGCAAATAAGAGCCTTTTACTATAGGTACTATGTGTTTTGATGTGTAATGCTCTTTGGTAAGTGTATATGACACGTATACATTATCCAAAGGACTACTACTGAAAATGAAGTAGCCTCGTTCATGGGTCATCTTAAGTATGTGTCGTCCAAACGATCAGGTCAAAAGGCTTGGTTTGTAGGACATTCCCTGCAGATCTGATTTGCTACTCCCAAACGACTTCCACTATCTTCTTTGGACAGCTTTGGAGCCTAAAATGTGAAAAACAACTCATACAGTTTGCACTCTTTACGCCCCTGCTTTGTACTGAAAAGACCAAAGCAGTCTCTCCCGTAATATATATATATATATATTATATATATATATATATATATATATATATATATATATATATATATATATATATGGTCTGTTGTACGTATCCGTTCTGCTTTAAGTTTAATGTTTTCTTTTGTGCTAAGAGGTAAAGCTGTTTTGCAACAGATGTGCAGACGTGGTATTGATTGGGATGAAGTTTATCTGTGGTGACCTAAAAACCAGGTGGGGCTAGTGGAAAGAAAATACCACCAAACTGAAGAACATTCACTCCCGTAGATGTTACTAAACACCAAAATTTGGTCCTGTATATATATATATATATATATATATATATATATATATATATATATATATATATATATATATATATATATAATATCTCCAAATAATAAGTAAACTCTATGACATTTTCAAGATACAAATTTGTTTCGTATGGGCTTGTAGCCCACACTCTTCAGTCTTAAAATCTAAAGACTGAAGATTTTAAGACTGAAGAGTGTGGGCTACAAGCCCATACGAAACAAATTTGTATCTTGAAAATGTCATAGAATTTACTTATTATTTGGATTTATACTCGCTCCCATCGGTTGAGCACTATTTCCAGCCAGTGTTGTCTCACAACTATGTGTTCTTTTTCTATAGGAATGCGTAAACTTACAAGGGCGCCCTCTTAGATTTACAAACTAGATGCCATTACTTCAAAGTTGTCAAATTTACGGACACCTAGCTGTTAACACGAACGGATGGCTGGCCATTGAAATAACGTTAATTTATATGTTTAGACGTTAGGGCGAATTTATTTTTTATGTATTTTATTATCTTTTTTTCGCCCTATGTACAAGCAGATATAAGAATTTCCCCTTAAGGTGGGAATTAGCGTTATATATATGTATATTATATACATAATATCTATATATATATATATTATATACATAATATATATATATATATATATATTATATACATAATATATACATACATATATATACTATATACATACTATATATATATATATATACATACATATATATATAAATACATATATATATATATTTATATATATATATCTATATATATATATATATATATAAGTGCGAGAAATAATCCCATTTGTCCTGGACGTAATCGGTTCTTCGCCATTATATATGCGTAAGAAATACGGTATAAACGAGGACGTCGCTTTACGTGTAAATTGTTTATTCAAGCTTTCTGCCATCTGGCCTTCATCAGGTTCTGGATAAATCAAACAAATGAAACTAGAGTTAGAGATAAGTTTACTTAAACTAAGGTATTCACAACATAAATTTCTTAAAGCATTATTAGAAAAGAAAAGAAAATAAATAACAAATATCTTACATGTTAAAGTTGATGAGATGTTGGTGCTGGACGTTGTAGTCGCTAAATGGGATGTGTGTTTTTAGTGGGGTGTGTCATGATCACGTGGGGAGGTTATTTGTCAACATTGATTCCGTTTGGATTTAATGTATGAAGCTTATTGATCCAGAATGATTACCTGTGGAGGATAACAGTACGTGAATGTTTTGTTATTGACTCTAAAGTTATTAATTAATAACTTTCATGATAATACTCAAGCAAAGAGCCTCCCATACACAACACATTTCAATTCAATACATCACACAATAGACAATATTAGAATTATCTGTATAGAGTCAATAGAAAATGTGTCAATAAAAAGGTAGTCATACATTTGGAGCTTAAATTGTAACTAATCCAAAACACATGTTAGAGGTCAGAAGGGGTGTTTGCTTTAACTCAAGATAATTTGTCTTTTTATCACACCAGTATGCCAGTCTTAAGGCAAGGATCACATGGAGATAATACTTACACCGTGTTGTCTTTATAGGCTTATGGTCGTATTACAGGATTTTCTACCCCTTACCTTAAAGTCTCATTGATTAGGTAGTATTATCTTCCAAATATGATACGAATGACCAACCAACAGTCAAGCAGTATCCATCATGCTGTTGTCGTAACTAGGTGTATAGAATCCTTGTGTTAATACATCTCGTCGTTGTGTCATGCTTACGCGGAACAGTGCACATGTTCGGGATCTTTTGTATCTTTTATTCCACTTATCACTAATTAGCAGAAACATGTTATTTTGGAATGGGTGTAGAAGGATAACCAAGGTAACAGACACGTATCCATTACGACGCAGCTACATTTGGTCAATGATGTAACAGCTTTTTATTACGATGGCATCAAAATCAAAGGATAATGAAGAAATGACTAAAATATGTATATACGATCCACCTGTGACTCGTTTATCTTGAACTGCAAATAAAAAAAAAACAAACAAACAGAAAACCCATTAGCATTCTGTCGTCAGTTCTATAACATAACCGAAAACACTATGTTTAGTCCTTAATGGTAACTGATTAATTGTATTAAACTCGCATATTAAGAAAAAATTAAAACACAGACCATCGATATCTCTTACAGGGATTTGAGCAACAACATGATCTCAGTTATACCGCCGTACACCTTCACACCTCTGACTTCTGTAACCTTTTTGTAAGTAAAAGTATGATCGCTTTATATTTTTCCTAAATTGGTTTCTGTATCATGACCAGCTTTTGTTTTTAACAGTGGATAGCAAAAATACTAACGTTGTATTTTGTTTACGCAAAGTTACATGTCATAGCCTTCAAACTACCGAAAGAAATGTAACTATCAGAAAGACAGTAACTCACACTTCAATTATGTTTTTAAGACTACCGTCTTCCTTTGCAAGAGAAGCGCCTCGCCAATATCTTGACAGAACAAAGGTTGCAACCCCGTTTTGTGAAATAAGTTAAACAGAACAATGAAAAGGGAGGACACGTTTCTAAGCCATAGGTGATGACAAAAATGCCAAAACGTGCCTTTCTCCTGATTTTTTTTTCTTGGTCGTTTTTTCTTTGACAATTTTTTTGTTTCAGGTGTTTCCAAAGTTTGATTCAAGAATTTATGCTTTAGATCCTCTCTTGTTCATTGCGTAGTTTGTGTAGAAAAATATTTCACCTCTCTTGGCCATTCCCTGCCGGGCACCAAAATAAGTGTTTGTAAGAAGAAAGCGCAGTCAGATTGCGCAACCCTAGACTGCTGACAAAATACGTTGATGCATTGTCGGTTGGTGTCTTTGATAACCTAGTGGCATAGCCAGGATTTCTCTCACGAGTATAAAACCTAAAACCATCAAAGCGTCTTTCAGAATTTCGTGTATAATTTTGACAGAGCAGAGGGGACAAACAACGAAATTAAAGACCGCCCCCTTCATCAACACCCGACCTCTTCGAAAGAAATAAAGTGAAACTTTCATTTTGTGGTAATGCTCAAACCAGATGGTAAAGTTTATCCTGTTGTGCATATTGTGAAATTATCTACGTTGATAAATGCTGGATGACAAGGCATGATATACTGGAATTGCTGTTGGCGTGTTCAATTCAATGCAAGATATTTATGCAAGCGTCTACGATTCAGCATTCGACTTTGGTTTTGTTTGATGTAAACTAGCCATTCCATTTTGCACCTAAACAAACCTATGTGCAATTAGACGTACACTGTGAAAGCTGGACATGTCACATGTGGTGTTGGATATATGTACAAGAAATGTTACACCGTGTATAAGATTTTCTACTAATATTTTCTGGTAACATTTGCAAATGCATTTTGGCACAAAGCAGGAAGATATGTTTTGCTATTAGCACATGAAGCCGTTACTTTGCCCTTTAGCCCACTGGTCGCAATTGGTCGAATTGCTTATTTTTCAAAACGTCTTGTTTATAATAAGTGTGAATTCATGAGTTAGCAAGGTATTTCTATCTCACTGTGGGATTATAACTTTTGGAAGAACATTTATCATGTGTTTGTACAAAGGTCCTATATGCTACATAGTTTCTAAGTTACCTTTTCCTTCCATGCCCCTCCTTTCAAAATTCGTTGAGCAAATAACCCTTCACAGTCCTTTGGCACGAAAGACCAATGATTATGTCGCAAAACCATCTGAAATCCCTAGACAAGGAAATGTATGCGGGCAAAGGTCAAGCGGGTTTAAGTATTCGACCTTTCATGTAAGAGAATTAAAGCAAAACGTACTCTAATGGTGTTCTCTATGGTGAAATAAGAGACAGAAAAAGTTTCATTACTATTTTACCTTCTGTTTAGGCCTTTTTTAAATGTTATGATCAATATTAGGCGTAACATTCAAAAATGGTTTCGACGACTGATTGTATGAAACCATCTTTGATTAATAAAAAAAAAATTGACAAAGCCAGAAACAGAATTGCTAAGCTAGAAGGAGAAAGGGTTTCCCTGAAATACACTTTCTTGAATGTAGCCACGCTAGTCAAATCGGCTACTTTCATTATATATATTTCACTGCCATACCTGCTCTTAAAGCAGTAGAAGTTGCTGTATCTTTGGTAGAATGGGCTGAGAAGATAGAAGTATCAACCCCGGTTAAACACCACATTGTCTTTGATCTACATAGCAATAGTTGTCAAGCAAACTTTGCGGTAAGGTTTTATGGATGAAATGAAGACATAGTCTTCATCAGTCGAGTATTTCGGCAGTGTTTAGTCCTCTCTAAGTAATAGCAAAACACTGAAGCCGGGCTGATATTTTTTACCTTCTAAAATGGCAGATTACAAATCTTCACTTGCCCTGGTGGGGGCGTTTAATGTTTGTCCCTTTTAACAACCTGCAAAGCAAGGGGTGCTGTCTCCAAAATACGTTCATTATCAACGGGAGGAAGGGTTGAAGAAAGCGCAGACCGATAAATGTTCAAGGTACTGAACGATATTTCTACCTCAAATTACCCTGCCAAAAGAAAAGGTTACAAACCTCTTCTAAATTTGCCCAAAAGGGAATGATTTCTCTTTTACTGCACTGACCTGAAAAGAGCTTCCAAACACAGTCGAATTGGTTACTTGTCCTGTTCCTCCAAGATAAGGTAATAAGGGTCTAAGCCCCTTCCGATAGGCCTCTTGCTGAAGAGAATATCCCTGAAACCTTCAAAGCGATTAGGAAGAGGGTCTAGTTTCCAATTAAGTGTTGTTGTCCCAGTTGACTCGACAGCAGGCCGCTGTGGGTTGGGGGAATCAGTATTGGAGTCTGCACTTTCATCTCTAGTGTCTGGGCATACCAAGGCTGGAATGTCCACTTGGGTCTCTCAAGGCAAACCGTTGTCTTTCCTTCCTAAATTTCCTCAGGTATCTTGCAATCGGGATGAACGGGGTACACGCATATGCTGCAAGATCTGTCCATGCCAGAGTGAATGCATTTGCCCATTTTGACCTTGGATTGGGTTTCCAACTGCAATTAACCGTGCATTGAATAAGTGCGACTCAAAATATCTACTGTTACCACTTTCTTCGTGTAAAGGGAAGTAAGGTTTCCAAAAATATTGGGTCAGAGATATGTGGGTTGAGGTGCATTTGAAGTGCTATGGTCCATGGCCTATAGGTCATTTCTGATCTTCATGACTATATACGTGATGAGGTATTTTTAACAATTATTTGTTAATTCGGTAGGATGTTGCTATCCACATCAGCAATATGAGCGATAACACCAACCCCTAAGGAGATACAGGCTCTCAAAGTTGAGAATTGCGGCCATTTGGGATTTATGCAAATTACTCAAAACCCCCAACATGTGTGACTGGAGGCATTTTATTACGATAATATACACGTAATTCCGATTCCATTGACGCCAAATTTTCTTTGATTAGAATTTTTCCGACAAAGAAGGGCCGACAGTATCGATATGCACATGAAGACACACTATTAACTTGCGGTTAGATGGAACCTATTTATAAAGATGAAATAAACTCGAGATGTTACACTGCGTGTAACGATTACTAACCATAAATATACATATTGCAATATCCGGGATGTGAATAGAAATTTTCTTACACAGTTTTCATCAGATAATTTTTAGTTTGACTTTAATAATTCATAAGTAAAAAACCCTTGAAATATAAGTACCCTGAAATTGTCTGGAGACATGTAATAAAACATTTCAGGTCAAAATGGAACGAATGAATAGGCCTAATGCACCCAATTTACATCCTAAAACGGAATAGTCAAGATTTAGGTAAAAGGTCAATTTCGTACATTGTTGACCTCATCAGTCACGTGATTCACAAAACTTGTGTATACTAAACCAAAAGACAAATTCTTGGTTAACAATTTGAGGGGTCGTTTGTTACATTCGGATGTCCGGATGTAAAATAGTAGCCATATTACTTTCCCCGTTTTTTTTTTTTTTTCATTTTTCAGAAACTTGGCTCTTAGAATATACCCTGCCATGGTTCCTTAACCCATCCGAAGATACGCATATGCCTGCGTTTATCTGTTCCATGTTAGAAAATCGAAAAATAAATACGGTGGCACTAACTTCAATCTGAAGCCGAATTACTTGTAGAAATATCTATCAATCGTTCTTAGTTAACACACCACTGGCTAACTAAAGAAAATTAGGAAACGGTGAAGACACAAGACAGTTTTTGAGACAAAAATTGCACAGATGCCTATTTCATCCTTAAAGAAATATTAAATAAAGATTAATTGACATGCATTATCATTATCAGACTAAATAAATTTGGCTAAATTGTTACTCACTAAAACTTTTCTTATGAACCGTTTAGCTGGGCTTTTAACAGCTTCACTTATGTTGTTGTGAATGAATCGTTTTGTCAAATAACTGGTGTTTAGCTTATTGTCATCAAATTTGCAACTTTGCTGATGACATAAACAACACGTTCGGGCAACATATTAAAGTGTACCTAAAGCCTGAAAATTCAAAAATATATATTACAGAGCATGAAAACTGAATTCCAATGGTCCAATTCCTTTCTTCATAGGACTTTCTTAAGCTGAGATATAAAATGTTGAAGTATTTACTCGATTTAAAAAGGCAGATTGCGCAATAATTTGTGATGTCATTGTTGTACTACTCAAATTACAATCTTTGTATTTCTTTGTTTTTCTGAAAGCCACCGCACCTTGTGCCAAAATGTGATCGCGTTCTTACTGCTTTGGGGTGACTTGACTATATAAGCCCTCTCTGTACAGCATGTCATGCAAGAAAACAGGAAGCGGTCAAGGTCATATAAACATTTTTAATTTGAAAAGAAAACAAAGCATTTAATGTGAGTTGTACAACAAGAATGTCAATAATTATTGCGCAATGAACTGTTTGGATTTAAGTAAATAAATTTTAAAACTTAATTTCTCAGCAATGGAATAAGCTATGACAATGGGAGTTGAACCAATAAGATTAATTTTGTAACCTCTAAAATATATATTTTTGAATTTTAGGTCCACTTTAAGATAAAGTTGTCCCTACATCCTGCTATTAACCACACAGATTGTGTAAGATCTAGGAAATTGGAAACTGATCATCTGAACCTTTAGATTGTATTAGTTCGAGATGAGAAAAACACTTATGCCACTAGACTTGTAAAACAATTGTACCATAATGCAGAACATTTCAACAGTCAATACTTAAACTCTACTATTGGGAGAAAAATCAGTTGTTCGTCTCCAGGAGGTACTCTGAAAGGGAATAAAGCTTAAGCAAAGTGATAGAAGCATAAGTTGTTTCTGAATGATGAGGGTTCTGTTAACTTTGATTTTAGCGATTGTACCGTTAATCGCCTTTATTACAAAATTTGTATTTTACTAAATATAACAGCAAATGGTGAGAATGAAATAAAGAAATAAAACAAAAAACAATTTCGACGTATTCAAACGGGTTTGTGACGAGTAGCCCAGACAAATCGGGCACTTCCTAAAACCTCACCTGGTGTTTTGACGGTGTTACCTACTTGTCTGACGTATTCTTAAAATTTTCGGAGGATTAAAAATAACTCTGTTTAATGAATATATTATGCGATGTCGTCAAGTTATCTGCGTTATAATTTAAAGTGAGTACCGGTATTGTTCTCATCACAAAGTATCAATTTCTTGATGTATTTATTTTCTAATTCGTCGGAGGTTGCTGGCATCGTAGTACAATCTTTATAAGCAGTATGAAAAACCAAAAAGAGATTTGTTGGAGTAAAACTTATCTCATGGTGGACTTTTACTTCAACATACAAACCTCCAATGCAATGTCATCATAAGTATCGGTACCAGCGCAGTAGAAGGCCAAAAGAGAGCTAACTAGAATAATGTATGTTAGTGACCGTCTGCAGGTCACTGGTTCCATGTGTCAATAACGATATGAAACAGAATATAGAAGCACAGTTAATCTGAAATATAAAATATTTGTATCTTATGCAATAAATGCTATTCTCAAATGTTACCCCTTATCTTCTCTCCTCCAGAAACTTGAGTAACAACCTGATATCAAAGATATCACATAATGCATTCGCGTCAATGATTCCCTCCCTCACAACGTAAGTATGACATCACTCCACGACGTCATTGTTGATTTGGCATTCTTAAACAGTTGTAGAAGTAACAGACGTTCTAGCAGTAGGGTGGCGCATAGTATACACAGCTTCTATGGACACGACGTAAAGAAACAGACGCAGTATTTATGAAAAACATCCTCCATTCCAGTGAATTACTGACTTTAATTAAGAGTTCTGAAGCTCTCGCAGTAGATGACTTTAAAATAACGGGAGAGATAAACAGGCCATATGTCTCATACCAACTTGGATCAAAGAGTAAGAGTGAATTACTCATAGTCAGATATGGTTGTCGGATTGCGGACAATATAGTGCACTTGTTTGCAATTACAAATGTATGCATCTCGTTATAAAAACATTATATAAAATTGCATATTTTGCCTGTCTTTGATGTACCGGTTCCCACTTCATAATTTGGTACTTTTGTTTTAAAATATTTTGCAGTATTCCACCCCCATTCCTTGTTATGTTATGTCCTTCTAATTCGTCTGTTCTTTGTTTTAATTGTATTTTCCCTTTTGTATTTTTCTGGTTGATTTGCCTTGTGTACTAGGCCTTTAAGCTTTGCTTCCGTCAGATTGTCCACGCTTTTCTGTAGCAGTTATTGTTAATTTAAGAATTTTTGTATACGTCTCATATAAAGTGGAAAATAAACCATACAATGCAAGCATTCCAGCCCACAATTGCTTTGGTCTGCATACTTGAAAATTTAGTTCGTGTAGCCTGTACAATAGCGTCTGGCGCCGTGGGCCTAGGCTAGGCGTACGCACACTGCCTGTAGGCTGCAGTCTACTACAGTTTATGGCCTACCCTCAGATTTATTTTCTAATTAAAGTAGACTAGATTCTGACGTTAGGTCCTCCTTAATTGTTCAGTTGACAAACATTTAATAAAATGCACTGTGTTGCGCCAACACTATAATGTATGGTCTCATCGGTGGGCCTAAATTAGGCTACAACTTAACTTCAAGTAAACTTCCTTTAGTTCCATCTTTCAGCATAGAAGGTATAAGTAACATTGCCACAATGGTATCATGGTATGGGAGCCTGGTGAACCATGAATGTACTTACTTGGTGCACTGGCGCTCGGTACTATTATAGGCTGGTCAACAGTTTCTACAATACATAACACGTGTTAAGTACTGTATACACTCTTGACTAGCCTCTACTAAGTAGCGAGCATCTGTGTGTGGTGCAGGTTAAACTCACGGTGATACGGGTCCAATCACTGCCAGCATGAAGGCGATCGCTTTGTACATGTTAACTACAGTTATACACGATCATTTGTGAAAGAAATAATTTGATAATAGCATGCGATGTGATCAATGTGACAATGTTCGAGACTTCTGCATGCGTGTTAACTTCCCAACATGCGCCCTTTTGTTGTGCAAAAAGAACGCTTTCACTGCGCTATAGAGTTTCACAACGTCAAGTGATAGCGCGTAGGCTCTTTGGTTTTAAAGAGCAGGATCGCACTTCTCTTTGGTTTTGAAGGGCACGAGTTCATTGTGTCCAGTATTATGAATGGTTATGCGTTGGGCGTGTGCTTTTAGTTCTTTACTTACAAGATAAAGTACAAAATAAAGTGCAATTTGTCACTAGCCTTACATAGATCGTTGATGTAAATAATGAACAGAGGAGGTCCAAGAATTGAGCCCTGAGGGACACCACAATTAATAGTTAGGTAAGCTGAATGTACATTAATAACTATGTAATAACTACGAATTGTTTCTTATCACATAAACAGCTTCTAAACCAGTTGAGTAGAACACCCCTGACACCGTAGTAAGCTAATTTACTTAGTAATGTTTTGTGGTGTAGACAATCAAATGCCTTGGAAAGATCAAGAAATGTCCCAGAGACAAAGAGTTTCTTCTCAAATGCATCGGTCAACATATCAGTAAAATGTAAAAGAGCATGTGAAGTAGAGCGACCTGGTAGGAGGCCAAATTGAAAATCATACAACATGTCAGACGTAACTAGAAAATTATAAAAACGATCAAACATTAACTTCTCAAGAACTTTGGAAAAACATTGTAATACAGATTTGGGCCTATAGTTGGTTACAACATTCCTATTTCCATTCTATTTCAACATTCCTGTTGAAGTGAAAGGTTAAAAACATGAACTAAGGGACCACATATCAGAGGAGCAACAGCTTTTACCACTTTTGGCGGTATTTCACCAGGACCTGATGCTGAGTTTTTAAGATTTAAAATAATACGGAGAACTTCGTCGTGTTATAACATGTTATAAGATATCATGTTATAACATAACATAACATTACATTACATAACATAACATATCATAACGATATCCATTTTTATTTAGCATAGGAAGACGAGCCTGACGATAAGCTGGTCTAAGAAGGCTCCCTTGAGAACGCATGATTGTAGCTAGTTTTGCTGTAAATGGGATTCAACATGCAACTAATACCTATACGAAGGATCTTTTTGTGACCCTGCAATACCCCCCCCCCCCCGCGCAAAGATAACTCCCCTATAATCCAAACCTTGCGTATTTGTAATGCTTAAAAAAAAACAAACACACACACACAAAAAAAAAAAAAAAACACTACGAGACCCTGGAGCTTTTCACACTCATGATATAGGCATTAGTATATCCGTTAGCCTGAAGGGGCAATCAACTACTAGAAAAGTCAGTGCAAAGGCTTTTGTAACTTATCTAAACATAACAAAGACCTCGGTGACCAGTCCGGGAGATTCTCCCATTCGGGATAAAACTGCTGAAGTTCTCTCAAACGGGGTAATTCTGATGCAAGTCCTGGTAGGAGTCCTGATGACTCGGGGCAGTTCTCTTCTATTCGCGGGGCCACGAGAGTTCCGAAATGTCCAAAACATTCGTGGTCAAGTCACGATTAACTATGCTCGTACTGCATTCTTGCTGTGTTCGTACTGGTGGTATTTACATTCTTCCCCTGTCGTAGCGATCCGTGGTGGTGGCTGCCAATCATTTCCAACGCTTCAAACAGAATGTAGTACGCTTTACTACGAAGTACTGAGTATCCAGTATGGACCCAGTACGGACCCAGTTATAACCATGAAGAACACAGTACGAATCACGAAGAAGCAGTACGCATATGACACGAACGCATCAGTACGAATCACTACCCCAGTACGGTTGGACCATGAATGTTCCACGAGAGCATCACGTACCAGGGCGAACCAAAAACAAACTTCTTCAGGCTATATAAACCCCGACATTTCAAGCACCACACAATTCCCTTTTCGCTTCCACAAAAAGAGAGCAACAGATATTTTTGCCATCTTGTTTCCAAAACTTGATTTGTATCAAGTTAAAACTGAATGCAGAATGCACAAACATGCCCCCAAGGCAGAAGAGCAAGGCAATGGGCAAGAAAGCAGCAAGAAGAATACCATCCCCAATTTTTGAGAGGGAGGCATCAGAGGAAAAGCTCCAGCCCCACGCCCAGCAGTCAAACCCAGAAGTTTTAGATGAAAATGATACAGTATTTATACTGATTATTTAAATGATCCAGTATTTATACTTCCAGACAAACAAAATGGACGGACATTGTTCATTTCGGAAGCGTCTGTATGGGAATCTTGGGAATTTGAAAGTGGTCGTGTTACTTTTGTGGTGGTTCGCAGTGGTTTGTATTGATTCGTGGACATTTATATGGCGTTCTTACTGCGATCGTAGTGAGTTGGTATGGGTTCGTACTGCTTCTTCTAAATTCTTGTTGGAAGCAAACCGCGTTCTTACTGCTGTCTCACTGCATTCTTTTGACATTCGTACAGATGAGTAGAACATGCGTACTGCATGCGTGGGGAGCTCTCTCAAGAGACAGCACATGGCAAACCACCACGACATTTCCATTCTTCCCTATTCGCTGACATTCGTGCCCAAAGTCGTTATGGTGGGAATGGGAATGGTGGAAACATACGTACAGGTAGTAACATGTGTAGCAGCCTACTTACGGACGTCGTACTAGCTAGTTGTATTTACACGATGTACGATTCGAAAACGCAGTCTTTTCATCAAAGTGAGATAAGGAGTACAGTAACGTTTGTTTGAAAACAGTAAATACTCAACAGAATCGAGCAGGGTGGAGAGAAAAATAATGCATACGGGAGAGTGTGGTGCATGCATCGTCCGGTTACCGCTTAAAGTTATTTTTTCCCCGCGGTCACGAACCAAAAATGTGAGTTTGTAAGCATACTGCTACTGTAAACAACAGGCGTTCTCAGCATCATATTTACACACAAACACGATACATATAGGCCTCTCCTGATCTTAGTAAGAGGTTCAAACGAGGTCAGACGCTTTTGGAAGGTTCAAAAAAGAAGGAAGTAAACTTTGACTTTACTAGACCAAGACCAACATCAGTTTGGCACCTGTAAGCATGTGGCCAAGATCAGCAGAGGATGAGGCATTGCCAAGTGCTGAGATTACTGACACATTCATTGAAGAGTACAGCGGCATGGAAGGATACATTGTCCTTTGTGATACAGAAGAAACCTCCATAAATAAGGATATGGAAGAAAGCGCATACAACGACGAAGAAAGCATTCAAGACAAAACAGAAGTCCAAGCAAAAGGTAACATGGGTGAGGAGGAAAAGGTGTCTGAAAAAGAAGGCACTGTAGAGAGTGATTGCACCGAGAAAAAAGAGAATGTATAAGAAGACGATGAGCAGTTAAGAATTCTGAAAATGGTTGTGGACGGGGAGGTAGAGGAGGAAATTATGCAGGATGACACAGTGTACACAGTGGCACACGTCCAGCAAAAGCGAGAAGTAGAAGGAAAAGTGGATTATTTTGTAAAAATGGAGAGGGTGTGCTATGAAACATGACACTTGGGAGCCAGAGGATCACATTTTAGATAAACAGCTTATAGCACACTTTAATTCAAGGACAAAAACGCAACAGAAGTAAAATGTAATAGCTACAGAGAGGACGTGTGCTTATTGTGCATTTTAACAGGTTTTCCTCTTTTACATGAGTTCAGACAAAGAAAAAACTTCCTCAATAGTGCCTTAAAGTATGCAATTCTTAGTACTCAGTGGTCCTCAACCTTGTTATAGGTAGTTAACCCCTTATTTGAGGTGCTTCACCATGTGCACATTAACCGCCAATCCAGAGGGTGACAAACCGCCTCCAAAACTGTGTTTTAACCCCCCCCCCCTCTCCACTCCTATGCTGTTGTAAACTAACTAAATAGCTTGCCTCTAAGTTTTTTACCCCATCTAACTTTGGTGTTCTTGTTCACATGGTTGGGAACAACTGATATACCTCTAGATATTTGTATACAACCCATGGTGCCTATCTTCTATTCATATTAGTACAATTCTTTCTTTGTGCATATAAGAGTTATGGTATTTACGTTCTTCTGCTTTCTTTGTGGCATTCCATTGCTGCATCGCGTCTGAAAATGTGAGGGAGGTTTTGCAAGACGGTCAAGACCAAGGGAGATCTATAACTCATTTCAAGTTATTACTCTCTAGCGGGTGGGGTGGTAGTCTACAAGTAAGGGTTCAAACATGCATAACTGATATTACTCTTTAAACTGTGACTTAAAGAGTGAAAAGGGGCACGCACAGGCAATATCTTAAACTTTACCCTAAGGTTGGGTTACAAATGTAGTGTGTGACAACAGAGGACCTTGAGGGTGAACAGGTTGATAAAGGTTTCTTTTGACCTTCATTGCTGAACAGTGCATCTATGATCTTGCTCTACACCTGATTTTAATACCTATTTTCTTATGACTGTAATGCTTAGTATCTTATTTTCCATCTTTTAAACAATAAATGCTTTGTGTGCATTTCAGTTTTGTTTCTAATGTAACATTACAAATTGTAATTCAACTTCTCTAAATTTTATTCAGCATTTTATGTAATAAATGCTAGGTAGACCGTTAAGTATGGCACCCGAATACATCACATTTCTGTTGAATTCTTTGTAGAGTTGCAGTCATAGAAGCAAAAGAAATAATGACTATAATGAATCAGTTGGTATCTTCAAAGTTATATTAGTGAAAGATCTGTATGATGTCAGTCATTAAACGGTCCAGGCAGGGCTACCCAGGACCAAGTATTTTTACAGTTTAAACAATGCTTTTGGGGGACTTGTAATGATGCATCCCTTCTCCTACCTACCCGTCTACCTGGAGACTAAATTTCTTTCTTTCTTTCTTGAGTTGCATTAGCAAACTACAACTGCCAAAAAGTTTTCTAACTAGCCTACTTGCCTACAGGGTCCTTTCATTGTAAAGTAACATTAGCCCTGGTGTGGTTTTAATGAGTCCAGGACTAGCTAGCGTCAGTACTAATTTTTCAAGCCTCAGCCGTAAAATCCATGACCTCAGAAATATGCTGATGGTGCCTATTGAATATTTAATCATTTTCAACGATTCCTTGCAAATTCTTTCTTCAGAATCAGTTGCGTACTTATGTTTTTAAGAGTGTGTTTGGACACTAAAGTTCCCACACTTTATCACCCATCGTTTATACAGTTAGCTAGCTGAGGCCATAGATTTAGCCGTAGTGTCTTGGTCCCGGCATCAGATGATGTTCTTATGTTCTGTCGTAGTCATCGTAAACAACTCAAAGAGTAACTCTTTGCTCAACTAGAAGCAATTTTGCATATGCACATGTTTGGCCCTGCTTTAAACTGTAACTTAAGTTCAGAACTTCAAAAATATATAATTAAAGCAGTTGGAAAATTAATCTCATTTATCAAATTCTCATTTTTGATAGCTTTCTTTGCCTATGATGTAAACTTTGGAAATTTATTCACTTAATATAAAAATTAGGGGCACAATTATTTGTTAGGCTCTTCTTGTAAAACCCATATTACCTGCTTATGATCCTTTTGAAACTAAAATGGGGGGGGGGTTCATCGTCAAGTCACACCATAACAGTAAGACAGTGATCCCATTTTGGCACAAGGTGTAGTGACGTACAGAAAAAAAAAACATAGATCGTAATTTGAGTAGTACAAGAATGACATCACAAATTATTGCACAATCTACCATTTTACATTGAATGAATAATCTTCAACATTTTATCACCTTCCTCAGGAATCTCCTGTACATATGGAATTTGGACCACTTTGGTCCATGTGTTAAGTTTCGTTACACAGATGTTTTATATTTCAGGCATGTACAGTATCAGAAGACTATGCTAAACCTTTTCCATTTTAAACAACCTTTTCTTTCATCATAATAAAGAAAATTATACCTCAACTAATGCTTTTATTGTGGTAAGTACTATTGAGAACAGGAGAAAAGGAAAGACATTTATGTACAATCAAGTTTAAAAATACAAAGAAGCAGAATTATCCAACGTGCCTGCAATGATTTGGGTATTTATATTTTTTAATTTCCTCTTTGCCCATTCAAGATATGACAGCCTCATAAAAACACAACACTCTAAAAAGATAAAGTCAGAGGACATTGGGTATGACCTAGCAGAGAAAACTTCAGTAGAGTACAGTATATTACTGTTAGAGCTAAGAAAACCTATAACTTTAATTCCATATTACTTCGGTAGCATTTATGATGAGTGTCTTTCCATGTCAAATCACACTTACAAGGAGGGAGATGCTGCATGCTCTGTGACCAGAAAACTCATACTCATCCGCAAAAAATTCACATCAGGGGACCCCCCTTCCCTTTGCCCCAACCCCTCCAGACAATTTTTCCTGGACAAACCTAACAAAACCAGGCCAGGTCCCATCTATGAAAAATACGCCTTTGACACTTTTCCCATCACAAAAGCTTGGTGAATTTTCCTTATTGGGAAAATTATTTGGAACATCTCACAAAATTTTAAAACTATTCTGTTAACTAAAACAATAAATTTGCATGCTAGCATACATTGAACTATCATCCTTCAAAATAAATTTAGAGAAAACTAACTAACTAAAAGAGACTTACTGACCAACAGTGTAGGATAACTTTGATGAGCTTCATACAGGCTCACTGCACAATAACAGCTAACTTTAAACCAAGGACTACATCTCTATGTTCGGACTGTTCTATTAATATTCCAAGGAGTCTACATGAAGGTAAGTGTTTAGGATAAGAATAAGGTTCTATTCAATCCAACCCTTATCCTAACACTGACCTCATGTGGATTAGTCGGAATATATAGAGACGTTCCAACTGTAAGTAGTCCCAAACCAAGCCCTGTTTTGCGACTAGTGTTTACAGGAATACACATTCTAGATCCATGGTTCTGTACCTATACACTCCGACAGTACCTCTGTATCTTTAGCCTTCAATTAACACCAGGGACCTTCTTTCCAAATAAAAATCCACTTAGCTGCAATGGTACTGCAACCCGCAGCCCATGTGTTGTACAGTGAAGCATTTCTGTGTATGTAGGGGTTTCACTACACTGCCATAACTGACTTAACTTGAAACCATGTTATTTTCCGCAACTAGCGTTTACAGAGAGCAGCTCCCTGAATGGGGTTCTAGGGCCAGGGCAAGCATTCTTAAGAAATTTCAGGGACAATCCACCCCTTCAAAGACACAAAAGCTCAGTCCAAACAATGAAGATTCTCCCAACTAAGTAAGCTTCCTAGCTTAAAGCCCACCCTCCACTTACTGAAACAATACCTGTTTAGTGTACCTTCCAGACAACAGCCCAAAAGGCCATATCTACTGTGTGAACTGCCTGGGCCGAAGACTGCTCCCTGTTTCGAAGACTTTTTGTGCAACGTCTCTTCAGTTCAGATGTCTACATGAAGATCAGTGTTATGATAAGGGTTGCATTAGGGTGAGAGTAGTTTGGGGTTTAGAACACAGAGGTGTCTGTACATAGAGCTGTAAACCCTGGGCCAATGAGAGTGATACTATTGTTTGAATTTATGTCAAACTTATAATAATAGCACTTTGAATCAACATATAACTTCAGTATATACCTGATGTGAACATCACATTTCTATAAAGCACTCTGTATCATGTCCATCAATAGTAAAATTGCTTTCCTCACATCACACCAGCAAGCATATGTATCCCACATAAGCAAATTTAAAGTCCAGAGATGGGTCCTATATATGCCAAATGGGCTTACTTTTCATTTTTACTAAACCTCTCTCAAGACGGGTCCTTTGAACTCCTCCGGCCCTCCTTCATACTTCCGAATTTTCAAAATTTTGCAAAATACCACTACTCTTTCTGAAAGAAAGTTGAGAAACCACTATTAAAACATTCCTTTATAACAATGGGAAGTTGTTTCCTTCCCCATACACCCCAAAACATCAGTGTATCTAAGGGAAGCTGAAAATCCTAGAAAAATATTTATTGCACAGTAGCTCTGTTCCTTGAAAAAAATTCACTTGTCGTCCCACCTCCCAAGTCAAGAACTGACAACGATGGATACTATAAATTGTTAGCAAAAGCCATCCAACACTTAAATGACACACACAGAGGTTGCTGTTTGAAATTGTACTGTACATGGTAAACCCACTGTAGACATCCGTACAGTATGCTCAAATAATCAATCATTGTGCCAGCTGTAACATGCAGAATTATATTACACCATTTACAAATTTATACATATTTATACATACATTTCGGAATATTTACACTGCATATAGAAAGAATCATCACATAACTGGAAAGAATGCATGCCTTGATGCACTAATTTTTCTTTAAAATACCTGGCACCATGCCTTGGAAGTACTGCACAGTAGGTCTGAGTAATACAGAATATTTACTGAAAGCCATGGGAAGTGAGCTATGTCCTTCTCACAGTTCAACAATATGGCTGACTCAAGCTGACATGAGAAATACTGTATCTCTACATTTTATTGAACTAATTAAAACATAGCGGTGCCCCAATGATTTTAGTACTTCTGTATAGTTTATGCATGGTGACAAATTTTACTGAATTTTACAAAGATAGAGTTCAATTTATAAACAGTATATATTCAAGATTTAATCAATGTAATTTCAGTGGACTGCCATGTTTACGTTGTAACACATACGTGTCCGTAAATTTGTCGACATTGCAGTAATTGCATGTAGATTGTGTGTTTAAAAGGAAGTTTTCATACGTTTACGTATTCTTATATAAAAAGTGTGTGAAAACGATAAGGCGAATCCGTTTTTTCGCCCCATTTTTTTCGTCCTATGGTCGACTTTTCAACATCTTCTTTCGCCCTAAGTAGGGAATTATTGATATATATATATATATTTTATATAATATATATATATATATATATATATATATATATATATATATATATATATATATATATATATATATATTATATATATATATATATATATATATATATATATATATATATATATATACAAAATGAGAAACGAATGCAATAAAGAGCATAACTGGTTGATTATTAGAGTACAAAACTTAAATTTACTTCGAAATTTTGGTTCCCCTGGAACCTTCCTCGGCGAAATCTTACAACAAAGTGAGTAACTTAATCAAGAAAATTACAAGCAACAAACAATGTGCTGGAAGTTAGATAAACAAACATAATAGGATTAAAGCGTTTGGTGAAAGGTATACTGATTAAGAAGACCGAGGTCTTTGTTAAGTCCAGTGAGGTGTGATTGAAGCCTCATTATCCAAATTAGTTCCGTACGTTTACGGTTTTCTGTGCAAACAAAGTCGCTAGCTATGAGAGTTACTTTTAGATTACAAAGGGCATGACCGGGAAGATTGAAGTGTTCAGCTACTGGGAATCCAATAGCGTTGTCTCTAATAGAATTTTTGTGGTTATTAAACCTAAGGCGGAAGGAAGTCCCGGTTTCTCCAACATAGAGTCCGTGTTTGCACAGATTACAATGAAATATGTAGACAACATTACAAGAATCGCAATTAAGGTTGGGGGGTTTTAACGGAAATTTTATGTTAGGGATGGTGACCCGATCTCCAGTGTTGATATGTCTGCAGATTTGGCAGCGTTGTTTGTTGCAACAAGTATTACCCCTAGTGGCCTCATCAGAGGTCGGTAATTGGGATGGAGCGATAAGTCTCCTAAGATTAGGGGGCTGGCGTAGCGCAAGGAGAGGGGGATCAGCGAATAGGTCAGAGAGGGTAGGGTCGTCTTTGAGGGATGCAAAGGATTGTTTTAAGGTACTTGCAAGACTGGGGATAAGGGGGTGGAATTTAAACACAAGGGGTATACGTTTGTTGGGAGTCTTGATTTTATAAGTCAGAAGGTCATGGCGATTGATTAGAGCGGCTTTGCGTATACCCTGTTTAATGATACGGGTAGGGTAGCCGCACGAAAGAAAGTATCCGGTAAGGGAGGAGATGGAACGGTCATAGTCAACCGGGTCTGAGCAAATACGTTTGGTACGAAGGCATTGGCTGTAAACAATCGACTTTTTGAGATTGGCAGGGTGGGCACTGTCGAAATGTAGTAAAAGATGCTTGTCAGTGGGTTTGCAATAGAGGGAAGTTGCAATGGCGCCAGCCTTCATTGTCATCAGTATGTCAAGGAACGCAATTCGAGTACTGGAAACCTCGAAAAGGAATTTAATGCTCTCATGGAAAGAATTGACATGAGTTTTGAAGCTTTCGAGGGAATCTTAGCCGTGGGTTCAAATGAAAAAAATGTCGTCAATGTAGCGATAATAGTGTAATGGTTTCAAAGGAAAACTAGATAACATTAGAACTTCAAGTTTATGCATGAAAATATTTGCATAACAGGGTGCCATCTTTGTGCCCATGGCGGTCCCTTTAATTTGGTGGAAAAAGTTACCATTAAAAGTAAAGAAGTTGTTCTTAAGGATAAATACAATCAGTTTAGATATATCACAAGAAAGCGTTTGATCTGAGGTGTGATCATAAATCGCTTGGGAACCGAAAATTTCGAAGTAAATTTAAGTTATGTACTCCAATAATCAACCAGTTATGCTCTTTATTGCATTCGTTCTCATTTTGTATTTTAATCTTGGAGTATACGTGGAACTTAATTTTTTTATTATGTATATATATATATATATATATATATATATATATATATATATATATATATATATATATATATATATATATATTTCTCTAATTCGGCACTTAGGGGGAAAGTTGTTGTTGAAAAGTCGACCTTTTATATACTGACCTTATATATCGACCTTATATCGACCTTATATATATATATATATATATATATATATATATATATATATATATATATATATATATATATATATATATATATATATATATATATATAAAAGGGCGAAGAGAAGGTAACTGTATTTCAAATTTTCTGCCACATACGTAGATAAAATGGAATAAAATTTACAGAGAAGATTACCAACAAGATTTAAAAGCAACTCGCTCTAGTTTTTTTTTTTAATTTTTTGTTCCAGTTAAGAGCAAATCCCCCCAACACAGAACTGTCAAGTTTTAATTCAAAATTACCCTGTTGAAACATCGTGTCTCATAATATCAATTATTCCTGAAGAAGCTATGAGAGCATTGTCAACCCATGAACTGGTGTGCAAATATCACAAATATCAAAATCCCTAGAGTAAGATAGGTTTTATGGGCAAACATTGGAAAATAATCTCCAGCGACTTCATATAACCATCGATCATAACAAAATTTAGTGGTATAATTTGCGAGACAAGTTACACATCCTCTCCATATTTCAGATCCGTAGCTTTCAAAATATCCGTGAAAACGCAGTTCAAAGACAAAATCTCTGAACGGCTCGCCAAAAACAGTTGTTTCGATCGCATTACTTGGACTAGAAGTTTTCTAATTTGGTTTAGAACTTAACACATCGTTAGGCGGTCTAACTTTAGTTGTAACGTTAGGCCTATGCCTATGAAAGCGTTGCATTCAATGTCGTGGTAGAGAGCACTTCCAGTGAAGACACACTTCAAATCGCAAATCGAGCATATCGCTTTCTTTTGCTCGTTCAAGCTGCCATTATTTTACAGGTACTTACAGTTTAAACGACCATGACTCACTCATCATGAATCACTACAGTGAAAAATTGTGCGAGCGATGTATGCTACCTGACTACGTACGTACGTTGGTACACGAGTATCACCGTATACCAGTACGCATGTCCATGGAAGTTAACGTTTCCACGAAAATGTCTCAAACAAATAGCGCGAAATATAAAAACTGCTGAAAATATTCTAGCAAGTACGATTTCCGAGAAAATCATTCAAAACACTGCCATTTGAGCCCAAACGGTTCGATAAACCACCAATCAGGGCGTGGCTTTTCTTTAGTTATGACAATAAAGGTATTGAATATAAATAAAATATCTTCACATTCGACCGAGAAACTTTGCAAGGGGGTGATAAAAATGTTCCGTCTTGTAACTTTAAAAAGAGAACGTGTATCATTCTCGGTAAAATGAGCATAACGGCGGCGCCCATAACCTATTTTTCCCCTATCGGGAGAAAAAGGCAATCTCCCGAACGGGGAAATATCCGGGACTGGTGACTCATTGAGTTGCGATACAATTGTATAGATGAGCTATAAATGTATTTGTATCACTGAAACAGACAAATAGTGCCACGAAATTGTAGCAGAAGTCTCAGAACTGACAGCCGTCATGGGATCTGAAACAACCTAGATCAATAAAAATGAGGGATTCCTCCAAGAAGTAACATACGGGTTGTGGAAATTCCTGTAAATAAGGGATTAGACTGTGGAGATATTGTCTGGAATTCTTAATCATGTATGGTTCTTGGCCAAGAAAACTGAAATATCGAGATGTGTCATTTACAAAGGGAGGAGCCATTAATATACCATATTTTAGGAATAGAACTCACACTTCTAAATGGGTAACATCTAGAATCCCGTGACAAATTGGTTTGGTGGGACGAAAAACGGTAGTACGCTATGTCCGAACAAAACATGAAAAAACACTAAACAAACAAACAAAACATAGTCGTCATGATATTATTCAAGTAAAGAAAATAATGAGTGAACTTCGTTAATGAAAAAACTCTTTTTAAACGTACGAATGCTAACAGCTGTTACCACATTTAAAATCAAACCACGTACCCCTCGTGAGCTACTATTACTTGTGCATAACAAATTCTGTTCTTTAGGCTTTCAGCAACACATTGTGACTGACTTTGAAATTTCTCAGATAAATGACCCCTGCGGTTCATTTGAAAATACCATAGAAGTTCTCAATACATTACAAATAAAGTAACGCGTAAAGAATGCATTTGTCTCCGAAATGAAAGTCACGATTACTGTTTCAATTTGAAAGTTACTTCAGCCTTACATATAAGTAAATTTATATTTGTGATCTTCATGACGTCAATATGCTTCCTCTGTATCTTTTCTAGACCCCCGTCTATACCCGCTCCCCCTGGGTAAGTATTATAATAAGTTGTTAAAGTATTGTACAAAAAGCCAAAGTCTGATGCGGTTATTTAATGCAGTTGGTGGAATGGTGTTATCAGGGCTTACTATTATACCTCTGTATTAACTGCGAAACAGTTTGTCCTATTTAGTGACTCTTATTTCGAAGATCGAAATCATATTAAATGTCTTTCCAGTTTGAAACAGGACAAGTGAATTGTACAACAACACGAGAAATTGAAGTTGTATCCAGAAAATTTACTTAAGCGAGTGACAACACTGCAAACCTAAGGAAAAACAGATTGCTGATAAGTAAAGAAAATAATGAATGAATTTCTTTCATGGAGTTACTCTTTTTAGAACGTTCAAATTCCAACTAGAGTTACAACTTTAAAAGCAAACCACGTACCCCTCTTGAGCTGCTGTTACTTGTATATAAAATAATAGAATAATATAGTAATATAAAATAATTCTTTTCCTTTGGCTTTCACAGTATTTCTTTCCCAACATATTCAGTTTGCTGATTTCTTGAGCTCACCTTTTGAATACTTTAAAAGCCATCAACTCATTGTGACTTTGAAATCTCTCAATTCAATAAACCCTGTCATTTATTTGAAAATAACAATAAAAGTTCTCAAAACATTACAAATAGTTACACTTGGTGAATGCCTTTGTCCCCGAAATGAAGGTCACGATTACTGTTTCAATTTGAAAGTTACTTCAGCCTTACATATGAGTAAATTTATATTTGTGATCTTCATGACGTCAATATGCTTCCTCTGTATCTTTTCTAGACCCCCGTCTATACCCGCTCCCCCTGGGTAAGTATTATAATAAGTTGTTAAGGCATTGTACAAAAAGCCAAAGTATGATGCGGTTATTTAATGCAGTTGGTGGAATGGTGTTATCAAGGCTTACTATTATACCTCTGTATTAACTGCGAAACAGTTTGTCCTATTTAGTGACTCTTATTTCGAAGATCGAAATCAAATTAAATGTCCATCCAGTTTGAAACAGGACAAGTGAATTGTACAACAACACGAGAAATTGAAGTTGTATCCAGAAAATTTACTTAAGCGAGTGACAACACTGCAAACCTAAGGAAAAACAGATTATTGATAAGTTAAGAAAATAATGAATGAATTTCTTTCATGGAGTTACTCTTTTTAGAACGTTCAAATTCCAACTAGTGTTACAACTTTGAAAATCAAACCTAGTACCCCTCTTGAGCTACTGTTACTTGTGTATAAAATAAATTCTGTGCCTTTGGCTTTCAGAGTATTTCTGTCCCAACATATTTAGTTTGCTGATTTCTCAGTTTACTTTTTGAATATTTGAAGAGGAATCAACACATTGTGACTTTGAAATCTCTCAGTTCAATAAATTCTGTCATTTATTTGAAAGTAACAATAAAGGTTCTCAGTGCATTGCCAATAAAGTTACACTGGTGAATGCTTTTGTCCCCGAAATGAAAGTCACGATTACTGTTTTAATTTGAGAGTTACTTCAGCCTTACATATGAGTAAATTTATATTTGTGATCTTCATGACGTCAATATGCTTCCTCTGTATCTTTTCTAGACCCCCGTCTATACCCGCTCCCCCTGGGTAAGTATCGTAATAAGTTGTTAAGGCATTGTACAAAAAGTCAAAGTCTGATGCGGTTATTTAATGCAGTTGGTGGAATGGTGTTATCAAGGCTTACTATTATACCTCTGTATTAACTGCGAAACAGTTTGTCCTAATTAGTGACTCTTATTTCGAAGATCGAAATCATATTAAATGTCCATCCAGTCTGAAACAGGACAAGTGAATTGTAAAACAACACGAGAAATTGAAATTGTATCCAGAAAATTTACTTAAGCGAGTGACAACACTGCAAACCTAAGGAAAAACAGATTATTGATACGTAAAGAAAATAATGAATGAATTTCTTTCATGGAGTTACTCTTTTTAGAACGTTCAAATTCCAACTAGTGTTATAACTTTAAAATCAAACCAAGTACCCCTCTTGGGCTACTGTTACTTGTGTTTAAAATAAATTCTGTGCCTTCGGCTTTCAGAGTATTTCTGTCCCAACATATTTAGTTTGCTGATTTCTTCAGTTTACTTTTTGAATATTTGAAGAAGAATCAACACATTGTGACTTTGAAATCTCTCAGTTCAATAAACCCTGCGATTTATTTGAAAATTACCATGAATGTTCTCAGTGAATTACAAATAAAGTTACGCTTGATGAATGCTTTGTCCCCGAAATGAAACTCACAATTGCTGTTTCAATTTGTAAGTTACTTCAGCCTTGCTTATAAGTTAATTTATATTTGTGATCTTCATGACGTCAATATGCCTCTTCTATATCTTTTCTAGACCCCCGTCTATACCCGGCCCCCCTGGGTAAGTATTATGAGAAGTTGTTAAAATATTGTATAAAAAAGAAAAAGTTTGATGCCCTGTTTTAATGCAGTTGGCCTAATGGTGTTATTAAGGCAAAAAATTAAAATTTACACCTCTGTTTTAACAGCGATAATGTTTCCCCTTTTGAGAGAGTGTGTGTTCCGAAGATCGAGAACAAACTTCAATGTCAAACCAGTTTGGAAAAGAGACAAATGTATTACAAAAAGGCACATTAAGTTGTGGTTATATCCAGTAGATTTACCTAATCGAGTGACAATACTGAGAATCTGTAGAAACGTAAGACAGATAATTGATAAGTTAAGAAAATAATGAATAAATTTCTTTTATGGAGTTACTCTTTTTTAAACCACGTATCCCTCTTGAGCTACTATTACTTGTGAATAAAATAAATTTTGTTCTTTTGGTTTACACAGTATTACAGCCCGAATATATTCAGTTAGCTGCTTTCTTCACTTCACTTTTGGAATATTTGAAAATTCAGCAACACATTGCGACTTTGAAATCTCACATTTCAATGAATCCTGCAGTTTATTTGAAAATAACTAGAAAAGTTCTCATTACATTACAAATAACATTTGATGACTGCCTTTGTCTTCGGGATGAAAGTGACAAATATTAGGCTTTTATTTGAAAGTTACTTCAGCCTCAGTTCTTCAGTTTGACCCCTGAAATCAATGAATCCTGCAGTTTATTTGAAAATAACCATAAAATTTCTTATTACATTACAAGTAACATTTGATGACTGCCTTTGTCTCCGGAATGAAAGTGACAAATATTATGTTTTAATTTGAAAGTTACTTCAGCCTTGATAATATGTAAGTTTATATTTGTGATCTTCATGACGACACAATCTCTCTTCTTTATCTTCTCTAGATCCCGGTCTATACCTGGTCCCCCTGGGTAAGTATTATAATAACTTGTTAGGGTTTTGTTTTAAAAAAATGCCAAATTTTGATGGGTTGCCCACATGCAGTTGGCGTAGTGGTGTTATCACTGCTAAATCTTAAAATTTATACCTCAGTCTCTTTTGACTGCTTTAGTTTTCCTATTCAGTGACTCTAATTTCGAAGATGGAAATCAAAATTAAATGTCAATCCAATTTGGAGAAAAAGACTAGTAAATTACAAATCTGCAAGATAAATTGAGGTTATATTCAGGAAATGTACTTAATTGAGTGACAATCCTGCAAATATGCAGGGAGACAGATTATTGATAAGTAAAGAAAATCATGAACAGATTTCTTTAATGAAGTCTGTTACTCTTTTTAACACGTTCAAATGCTAACAGATGGTACCACATTAAAAATCAAACCACGTACCCCTCTTGAGCTACTTTTTTGTGCATAAAATAAATTCTGTTGTTTTGCTTTTACAGTATTACTGTAACAATATATTCAGTTTACTGATTTCTTTAGTTCACTTTTAGAATATTTGAGCTGTCAGAAACACATTGTGACTTTGAAATCTCTCAGTGCAATGAACCCTGCGGTTTATTTGAAAATACATAAAAATAAAGGTTCTCAGTACCTTACAAATAACATTTGATCTTCATGACGTCGATATCTCTCTTCTTTATCATCTATAGACCCCGGTCTATACCCGGCCCACCTGGGTAAGTATTATATTAAGTTGTTACAGTTTTGTTTAAATAATGCCAAATTTTGATGCGGTGCTTAAATGCAGTTGACCTACTGGTGTTATCAAGGCTAAATCTTTAAATGTATACCTCTGTTTCAACTGCGATACAGTTTGCCCTATTCAGGAACTCTTAATTCAAAGATGGAGAGCAAAATTAAATATCAATCCAGTTTGGAAAATGATAAGTGTATTACAACACCACACCGATAAATTAAGGTTATATCTAGGAAATTTACTTAATCGAGTGCCATTACTGCGAATCTGAAGAAACTTAACAGCTATTATTAATAAGTAAAAAAATGAATGTATTTCTTAATGGAGTAAATCTTTTAAAAATGGCAAATGCTTACTGCTGTTACCACATTAAAATCAAACGACGTACCCCTTTTGAGCTACTTTACTCGTGAATAACAAAAATTCTGTTTCTTTTTTTTTGGGGGGGGGGGGGCTTCAACAGTATTACAGCTCCAACATATTCAGTTAGCTGCTTTCTTCACTTAAAATCTAAAGATATCTGAAAATTCAGCAACACATTCTGACTTTGAAATCTCTCAAATCAATGAATCCTGCAGTTTATTTGAAAATGACCATAAGGTTCTTATTCCATTACAAATAATATTTGATGACTGCCTTTGTCCCCGGAATGAAAGTGACAAATATTATGTTTTTATTTGAAAGTTACTTCAGCCTTGATAATATGTAAATTTATATTTGTGATCCTCATGACGACACAACCTCTCTTCTTTTTCTTCTCTAGATCCCGGTCTATACCCGGTCCCCCTGGGTAAGTATTATAATAACTTGTTAGGGTTTTGCTTAAAAAAATGCCAAATTTTGGGTGCTCACATGAAGTTGGCGTAGTGGTGATATCAAGGCTAAATCTTAAAATTTATACCACAGTCTCTTTTAACTGCGTTAGTTTTCCTATTTAGTGACTCTTATTTCGAAGATCGAAATCAAAATTAAATGTCAATCCAATTTGGAGAAAAAGACTAGTGTATTACAAATCGACAAGATAAATTGAGGTTGTATCCAGGAAATGTACTTAATCGAGTGACAATCCTGCGAATCTGTAGAAAGAGAGATTATTGATACGTAAAGAAAATAATAAATAGATTTTTTTTAATGAAGTTACTCTTATTAAAACGTTCAACTGCTAACAGTTGTTACCACATTTAAAATGAACCCACGCACCCTTCTTGAGATTCTATTACTTGGGGATAAAGTAAATTCTGTTCTTTTGGCTTTAACAGTAATACAGTCCCAACATATTCACTTTGCTGATTTCTTCAGTTCACGTTAAGAATATTTGAAAAATCAGCAACACATTATGACTTTGAAATTTCTCAGTTCAATGAACCCTACGGTGTATTTGAAAATAGCCATAAAAGTTTTCAGTATATTACAAATAAAGTTACGCTTGATGGATACCTTTGTCCCCGGAATGAAAGTGACAAATGTCGTTTTTTTTTTGCAATTTTTTCAGCCTTTTTAATAAAATAAATCTATATTTGTGATTTTGATGACGTCAGTATTCCACTTTTTTATCTATTCTAGATCCCAGGCTATACCGGACCCATCTGGGTAAGTATTATAACAATTTTTTAGGGTTTGTTTAAAACAATGTCAAGTTCTTATTCCGTGCTTTCATTTAGTTAGCCTCCTGGTGTTATCAAGGCTTAATCTTCCAATGTTTACCGCAGCTTTAGCTGCGATACAGTTTCCCCTTTTCAGTACCTCTTATTGCGAAGATCGAAATCAAAATTAAATGTCAATCCAATTTGGAGAAAAAGAGTCTAGTGTATTATAAATCGACAAGATAAATTGAGGTTATATACAGGAAATGTACTTAATCGAGTGACAATCCTGTGAATCTGTAGAAAGAGAGATTATTGATAAGTAAAGAAAATAATTAATAGAGTTCTTTAATGAAGTTTCCCTTATTAAAACGATGAAATGATAACAATTGTTACCACATTTAAAATGAAACTACGTAACCCTCTTGTTACCACATTTAAAATAAACCCACACAACCCCTTTGAGATACTATTACTTGTGCATAAAATAAATTCTGTTCTTATGGATTTCACAGTAATACATTCCCAACTTATTCACTTTGCTGATTTCTTCAGTTCACGTTTAGACTATTTGAAAAGTCAGCAACACATTATGACTTTGAAATCTCTCAGTTCAATCAACCCCACGGTTTCTTTGAAAATAGCCATAAAAGTTCTCAGTACATTACAAATAACGTTACGCTTGACGAATGCGTTTGTCCCCGGAATTAAAGTGACAAATATGTTTTAATTTGTAAATCCCTTTAGCCTTTCTAATAAAATAAATTTATATTTGTGATCTTCATGACGTCAATATCCCTCTTTTTTCATTTTCTCTAGACCCCAGTCTATACCGGACCCATCTGGGTAAGTATTATAACAATTTTTTAGGGTTTGTTTAAAAAAAAGTCAAGTTTTTATTCCCTGCTTTCATTTAGTTAGCCTACTTGTGTTATAAAGGCTAAATCTTCAAATTTTACCTCAGCTTTAGCTGCGAAACAGTTTTCCCTTTTCAGTACCTCTTATTGCAAAAATCGAGAACGAAATTCAATGTCAATGCAGTTTGGAAAAAAGACAAGAGTATTACAAAACGACCCAATATGTTGAGATGGTTTGTCTTTATATCCATTTAATTTACTTAATTGAGTAACAATACTGTGATACGTTAGCGTTTATGATGATTTTTCTCCAACGTTTTTTTTTTTTAATTTTTAACATTAGTAACACGGATTGACATGCTGATTAGATCGTCAAATAAATTTGTATTTTTGATCTTTATGACGTCAATATCAAATGCCAACAGTTGTTACTGCATTAAAAGTCAAACCACGTACTTCTCTTGAGCTACTACTACAAGTGCATTAAATAAAATCTGTTCTTTTGGCTTTCACAGTATTACTGTAACATTATATTCAGTTTACTGATTTCTTCAGTTCACTTTAAGAATACTTCGGAAGTCAGCAACACATTTTGACTTTGCAATTTCTCAGTTCAATAAACTCTGCCATTGATTTGAAAATATAAAACCATAAAATCCCTCAGTACATTACAAATAACTTTTAATGACTGTCTTTGTCTCCGGAATGAAAGTGACAAATATTATGTTTTAATTTGAAAGTTACTTCAGCCTTGATAATGTGTAAATGTATATTTGTGATCCTCATTACGACACAACCTCTCTTTTTTATCTCCTCTAGACCCCGGTCTATACCCGGTCCCCCTGGGTAAGTATTATAATAACTTGTTAGGGTTTTGCTTTAAAAAAATGCCAAATTTTGGGTGCTCACATGAAGTTGGCGTACTGGTGTTATCAAGGCTAAATATTAAAATTTATACCACAGTCTCTTTTAACTGCGTTAGTTTTCCTATTCAGTGACTCTTATTTCGAAGATCGAAATCAAAATTAAATGTCAATCCAATTTGGAGAAAAAGACTATTGTATTACAAATCGGCAAGATAAATTGAGGTTGTATC
This sequence comes from Holothuria leucospilota, assembly GCA_029531755.1. Lineage (NCBI taxonomy): Eukaryota > Metazoa > Echinodermata > Holothuroidea > Aspidochirotida > Holothuriidae > Holothuria > Holothuria leucospilota. The sequence goes on along the minus strand of CM055979.1, from coordinate 4,334,549 downwards.
CAGGAAATGTACTTAATCGAGTGACAATCCTGCGAATCTGTAGAAAGAGAGATTATTGATACGTAAAGAAAATAATAAATAGATTTCTTTAATGAAGTTACTCTTATTAAAACGTTCAAATGCTAACAGTTGTTACCACATTTAAAATGAACCCACGCACCCTTCTTGAGATTCTATTACTTGGGGATAAAGTAAATTCTGTTCTTTTGGCTTTCACAGTAATACAGTCCCAACATATTCACTTTGCTGATTTCTTCAGTTCACGTTTAGAATATTTGAAAAATCAGCAACACATTATGACTTTGAAATCTCTCAGTTCAATGAACCCTACGGTGTATTTGAAAATAGCCATAAAAGTTTTCAGTATATAACAAATAAAGTTACGCTTGATGGATACCTTTGTCCCCGGAATAAAAGTGACAAATGTCGTTTTTTGCAATTTTTTCAGCCTTTCTAATAAAATAAATCTATATTTGTGATTTTGATGACGTCAGTATACCTCTTTTTTATCTTTTCTAGATCCCAGGCTATACCGGACCCATCTGGGTAAGTATTATAACTATTTTTTAGGGTTTGTTTAAAACAATGTCAAGTTTTTATTCCGTGCTTTCATTTAGTTAGCCTACTGGTGTTAGCAAGGCTTGATCTTCCAATCAGCGGCGTAGCCACGGGGGGGGGGGGGCCTGGGGGGCCTTGCCCCCCCCCCCCAGATATTCGTCAGGACCCCCCCCCCCCAGATTTTTTGTGTCCTAATCAAATGTGTAAGAATTAAGAAAAAATAAATAATTGAACGGAACTAGACTTTGAAGTACTTCCTTCAAAAAATAAATAAAATGTGTAAGAATTAAGAAAAGGTAAATGTGTGAAAAACACATTTTGCGCACGTATGAACTCAACTTATAACTTTAAAATGCCTACTTTCACTAAATTAGGTATATAGTCTGCACTATCGTTTAATTCGCATATGATTCGCTTGGACGATGAAACGAACGTCCCGATGACAAATTCGGATGTGACTTTGTCAGGTTTAGACCCTTTCTGCCTTTCAGATGCTGGTTGATTTACTGAAAACATGGCAAACACACACTAAAGACCTTTCTTACACGACCATTCCTATACAGTATCATACACAAAATATGCCGTACGGTAAGGTACTGCGTTCGAATAATTTTTCTGTCCTTAACAAGTATGTCGTGTCTCTCTCCTTGCCCATGACAAGTGCACCGTAGAACGATTGTTTTCGATAAGTCCTCTTTTTACTAGTTCGCACTGGCGTCTAGGCGGATTTGTGAAATTTGCCAACAAGGTCCGGATTTCATGTGTTTCCCACATGATTACTACTTCTGCCTTGCGGTTAAATAGTTTGAAAGATTTACTGGTGGTATTATAGGTCTGACCAAGTAATATACCGATGACTTCGTGAAAAAAATACAGCACCATTTTGCATCTAGACACCATTGAAAACCGGAAAAATTTCCAAAGGGAAGGGGACACCCTTAGACCCCTACACCAGGACAGTGTTAACCCTGGGTTGGAGACAAACGGTATGATCTAGGGGATATGTAATTGAAAAGTGGACATGTAGCCTATGGATAGGGTGATGGACAAATGTAACAGAGATATACTAGAAGGTAAATATGGAAGAATTGCAGGCAGAAGAAATGAAAAGGGATGCATAAAATTCAGTATGATTCTTGTATTATCTCAGCTCATATGATATCCACGGCCGTACACAGCGGGAGGCAGGGGGCAATTTCCCCCAGAAATTTTCAGTGCACCGTTTCCAACTTTGAGAATGTACAGAGAAAACGCAATAAAAATATAAGAAATAGCTGTGATCGTAATGACAGAACTTAAAAAATTTCAAATAGGTAGATCAATATTTTCATGCCTATATCTGTACACACCACCAATCATTTACAGCTCTATTAGGATATATTCAATCTAGCCTACCTTTCGTAAATTCTCGCGCTACGCGCGATTATGCATACCTACAATGTTGCTGTTGTTGCTGTAGGTAGCATCAATCATCAATGGCCTAAAAACGTTTTTAAACCGTGCCAGTTTAGTCATTAAAACGTTTTATAACCAATAACACTCCTTCCCCTCCCTTAAACCCTCCTCACAACGGAGTTCAATGGCTGAGGTCATGCTTCACATCATATCCACCACGCTCTCCAAAATGACTTTTGTCGCACTTAGTCACAACTACATTTCGTTTTCCTTTTAAAGCTAGAATCCCTCAAATGTTGCACCATTTGCTATCTATACGTCCTCCTGAAATTACAAACTTAATTTTCGCCAAGGGGGAGGGAGATACCCGTTCCCTTTAGTCCCCTCCCCCAGGCCACAGATCAGTAATGCCACTGTTTGTCCTTAGCAAAAAAGTGTATGTGCGGCCTTGTGTATTACCATTTTCATGGATTGAGTTTTTCCCCATTATTTGAGAAATGGCAGACATGAGATTCGAATTTCAAGGCTGGGTACACGCAGCTTAAAACACGTGGGAAGTGCCGTTTCCGGCCATCTGGAGGGTTTGTAAAGCAAAAAATTTTCTTGCACGCTCCGCGCCAACCACTGGTGGCGCTCCGCTTAGATAGTCTTGACAAGCCTGACCCTCGGCGTTGCCGGCCCCCCATTTGTTACCTAGGCCCCCCTAAAAATTTCATCCTAGCTACGCCCCTGCTTCCAATGTTTACCTCAGCTTTAGCTGCGATACAGTTTCCCCTTTTCTGTACCTCTTATTGCGAAGATCGAAATCAAAATTAAATGTCAATCCAATTTGGAGAAAAAGACTAGTGTATTACAAATCGACAAGATAAATTGAGGTTATATACAGGAAACGTACTTAATCGAGTGACAATCCTGTGAATCTGTAGAAAGAGAGATTATTGATAAGTAAAGAAAATAATAAAAAGAGTTCTTTAATGAAGTTTCCCTTATTAAAACGATGAAATGATAACAATTGTTACCACATTTAAAATGAAACCACGCACCCCTCTTGTTACCACATTTAAAATAAACCCACACAACCCCTTTGAAAAACTATTACTTGTGCATAAAATAAATTCTGTTCTTATAGATTTCACAGTAATACATTCCCAACTTATTCGCTTTGCTGATTTCTTCAGTTCACGTTTAGACTATTTGAAAAGTCAGCAACACATTATGACTTTGAAATCTCTCAGTTCAATCAACCCCACGGTTTCTTTGAAAATAGCCATAAAAGTTCTCAGTTCATTACAAATAACGTTACGCTTGACGAATGCGTTTGTCCCCGGAATTAAAGTGACAAATATGTTTTAATTTGTAAATCCCTTTAGCCTTTCTAATAAAATAAATTTATATTTGTGATCTTCATGACGTCAATATCCCTCTTTTTTCATTTTCTCTAGACCCCAGTCTATACTGGACCCATCTGGGTAAGTATTATAACAATTTTTTAGGGTTTGTTTAAGAAAAAAAGTCAAGTTTTTATTCCCTGCTTTCATTTAGTTAGCCTACTTGTGTTATAAAGGCTAAATCTTCAAATTTTTACCTCAGCTTTAGCTGCGAAACAGTTTTCCCTTTTCAGTACCTCTTATTGCGAAAATCGAGAACGAAATTCAATGTCAATGCAGTTTGGAAAAAAGGCAAGAGTATTACAAAACGACCCCATACGTTGAGACGTTTTGTCTTTATATCCGTGGAATTTACTTAATTGAGTGACAATACTGTACACGTTAGTGTTAATAAAAATGTTGTATCGAACGTTTTTTTTTTTAATTTTTAACATTAGTAACACGGATTGACTTGCTGATTAGATTGTGATTTTTGCTGAACAAATTGTGTTATTTGTAATCCTCATGAAGACAAAACCTCTCTTCTTTATCTTCTCTAGACCCCCATCTATAACCGGTCCCCCTGGGTAAGTATTATAATAACTTGTTAGGGTTTTGCTTAAAAAAAATGCCAAAGTTTGATGGGGTGCCTTTACAAAGTTGGCGTACTGGTGTTATCAAGGCTAAATCTTAAAATTTATTACTCCATCTCTTTTAACTGCGTTAGTTTTCCTATTTAGTGACTCTTATTTTGAAGATCGAAATCAAAATTAAATGTCAATTCAATCTGGAGAAAAAGAGTCTAGTGTATTACAAATCGACAAGATAAATTGAGGTTATATACAGGAAATGTACTTAATCGAGTGACAATCCTGCGAATCTGTAGAAAGAGAGATCATTGATAAGTTAAGAAAATAATAAATAGATTTCTTTAATGAACCTACCCTTATTAAAACGTTCAAATGCTAACAGTTGTTACCACATTTAAAATGAATCCACGTAACCCCTCTTGGGATACTATTACTTGTGCATAAAATAAATTCTGTTCTTTTGGCTCTCACAGTAATACAGTCCCAACATATTCAGTTTACTGATTTCTTCATTTCACCTTTAGAATATATGAAAAGCCAGCAACACATTATGACTTTGAAATCTCTCAGTTCAATGAACCCTACGGTTTCTTTGAAAATAGCCATAAAAGTTCTCAGTACATTACAAAAAAAGTTACGCTTGATAAATACCTTTGTCCCCGGAATGAAAGCGACAAATAATATGTTTTAATATTTGAGTCACTTCAGCCTTACTAAAAAAAAATAAATTTATATTTGTGATCTTCATGACGTCAATAGCCCCCTTTTTTATCTTTTTTAGATCCCAGTTAGTACCCAACCCATCTGGGTAAGTATTATAACAATTTTTTAGGGTTTTGTTTAAACAAAAATGTCACGTTTTTATTTCGTGCTTTTATTTAGATGGCCTACTGGTGTTATCAAGGGTAAATCTTCAAATGTTTACCTCACCTTTAACTGTGATAGAGATTTCCCTATTCAGTAACTCATATTGAGAAGATCAAGAACAAAATAAAATGTCAATCCAGTTTAGGAAAAGACAAGAGTATTACAAAACGACCCCATACGTTGAGACGTTTTGTCTTTATATCCGTGGAATTTACTTAATTGAGTGACAATACTGTACACGTTAGTGTTAATAAAAATGTTGTATCGAACGGTTTTTTTTTTTTTTTAATTTTTAACATAAGTAACACGGATTGACTTGCTGATTAGATTGTCAAAATAAATTTGTATTTTTGATCTTGATGACGTCAATATCAAATTCCAACACTTGTTACTGCATTAAAAATCAAACCACGTACTTCTCTTGAGCTACATGTGCATTAAATAAATTCTGTTCTTTTGGCTTTCACAGTATTACTGTAACAATATATTCAGTTTACTGATTTCTTCAGTTCTTTTTAAGAATACTTCGGAAGTCAGCAACACATTTTGACTTTGCAATTTCTCAGTTCAATAAACTCTGCCATTGATTTGAAAATATATGACCATAAAATCTCTCAGTACATTACAAATAACTTTTGATGACCGTCTTTGTCTCCGGAATGAAAGTGACAAATATAATGTTTTAATTTGAAAGTTACTTCAGCCTTGATAATATGTAAATTTATATTTGTGATCCTCATGACGACAAAACCTCTCTTCTTTATCTTCTCTAGACCCCCATCTATAACCGGTCCCCCTGGGTAAGTATTATAATAACTTGTTAGGGTTTTGCTTAAAAAATGCCAAATTTTGATGGGGTGCCCTTACAAAGTTGGCGTACTGGTGTTATCAAGGCTAAATATTAAAATTTATTACTCAGTCTCTTTTAACTGCTTTAGTTTTCCTATTTAGTGACTCTTATTTCGAAGATCGAAATCAAAACTAAATGTCAATTCAATTTGGAGAAAAAGACTATTGTATTACAAATCGGCAAGATAAATTGAGGTTATATCCAGGAAATGTACTTAATCGAGTGACAATCCTGCAAATCTGTAGAAAGAGAGATCATTGATAAGTTAAGAAAATAATAAATAGATTTCTTTAATGAACCTACCCTTATTAAAACGTTCAAATGCTAACAGTTGTTACCACATTTAAAAAGAAAGCACACACCCTTCTTGAGATACTATTACTTCTGCATAAAATAAATTCTGTTCTTTTGGCTCTCACAGTAATGCAGTACTAACATATTTACTCTGCTGATTTCTTCAGTTCACGTTTAGAATATATGAAAAGTCAGCAACACATTATGACTTTGAAATCCCTCTGTTCAATCAACCCCACGGTTTCTTTGAAAATAGCCATAAAAAGTTTTCAGTATATTACAAATAAAGTTACGCTGGATGAATACCTTTTCCCCCGGAATTAAAGTGACAAATATGTTTTAATTTGTAAGTCACTTTAGTCTTTCTAATAAAATAAACTATATTTGTGATCTTCATGAGGTCAATATCCCTCTTTTTTATCTTCTTTAGACCCCTGTCTATACCGGACCCAGTATTACAAAACGACCCAATACGTTGAGGTGTTTTGTCTTTATATCCATGGAATGTACTTAATTGAGTGACAATACTGTGGCTCTTTAGCGTTAATGATGATTTTGTATCGAACGTATTTTTTAAATATTTAACATTAGTGACACGGATTGACTTGCCAACTAGATTGTCATTCAGGAAGCACTGCTCAATAAATGATGACTAGAATCTTATGAAAATGTGATTGTTTTTATATGAAACAAAGTCGACAAGAGATTACTGATCAGTAAAAAAATGAACACGTTTTGTTTTCTCCATTTCCTCTAGAATTTGCAAGCGAATGCATGTCATTGTCAGTTTTTTTTTGTTTTTATTTTATTTTATTTTTTTTTGCCGAGCTGTCAATACTTTCCCTGGTCTTAATTAGAACAATGGCTTCCTTTTTGATCTTAAGGAATTAACTTCCATTCTTCTTTAAAAAGAAACGTCAACGTCAGCGTCAAGCCCAGTTACCCTTTCATCTTCAAATCCCTTTATCATCTCTTCACAATTTTTTTCAGCTAATCCGATTACATAAAGACTACGTTAAAGCCTTTCTTTTTCCTTTTTTACTTTATATACAAAGTTTTTCTTACCATTTTGATGGGGTTTCAAAAATGTAACATGCTTTTGAGTATAGGGGTAGCTGGCCCACTCACATGACTCCATGCATTTGGCATAGAATTCTCCTTCATACAGGTTTAAGTACCCACATCCTAAGTTGCTATCGGAAAGAGGGCTGAGTCCTGATATATATATATATATATATATATATATATATATATATATATATATATATATATATATATATATATATATATATATATATATATATATATGTATATATATATATATATATATATATATATATATATATATATCTATCTATATATATATAGGTCGAAAGTTGTGTTTGGTGTTCGATCATGCAGTTGAAATCAATCCCACGTGCTGGCATAGCCTTCGACCTTCTATATATAATATATATATATATATATATATTATATATATATATATATATATATATATATATATATATATATATATATATATAACCTCAGCCTTCTTTCTTTATATTATATATATATAATGAACAAGACAATGAAAGTAACAGGTGGTCTATTCATGTATTAACTTGCGTCTTACATCTTGTGTGCGTGCGTTTGGAATGTAAGAGAAACTTATTTGAGTGCCTGCATTTGGACATTTGTTCTGAACGCTTATTGAGGGAGGCCTCTAGAGGCTTGTACATTAAATAAAATTTTTCGTATAGGCATAGATTGCATCGTTTGGTTGTAGTATTGTAGGGTTTAGCGCGTTTTAGTATTTTCCATTTTATGTTGAAGTCGATGTCTTGATCTTTTAGTGACCAAACGTGCTTACTGAGTTTTGTTGTGTTTCTTTTGTTTGGGTTGGTGAAAGAACTCTGATGGTCTGTGTTCCTTTTAAAAATTTTCTGTAATTTATTACCTGGTGGGAACTCTTCATCTAAGATTTTGAAGAATTTCTTTCCAATATTGGTCTCAATATTCCTGCTAAAAAGAGGGCTGTACCAAATGATTTTTCTGCTTCAGTTCTTGTTTGCTTTCTTTGTTGTTGTGTGCTTGTAATCAAGTTTGTGCGTATATAGTTTGCTAATGTTTAATACGCGTTTCCCAAGCATAACTCCGAAGTTAACTAATTTCCCCATTTGTCTTTGAATGTTCTCCTTCAAAATAATAGGCTATGAGTAAGTGTTTCACAAACTTATTTTTATGTTCGCTTCTGAGCCAAGACGAGAATGTACTGATTACTCGATCATCAATTGCATGTTTTCAAGTGTTCTTGAAAATTTTAGAAAATAAGCGTCAACTTTTGTAAAAGTTTGGATATCACTTGGAAATTGTTTTTAAGCATGTGGAAACACTGAGTAGCCACTGGATAACAACTGTTGTCAGGCAACGCAAAGCCGATCCATGCAGGCTCTTCAGGCCTAGGGCACTTCTACTTAATTAGCCTACTTTAGTGAAAATTATGTCTCAACTTCAAAACTAAGGATTGAACTCGTCATGCTGTATTTCATTAGTGCCGTAAGAGACACATAAATATCTAATGATTAGATGGGCAAGCAATTCTTACGTAACCTCTTTAACTTAAAGTTAATGCACTATTTTAGGATTATGCCCCGTTCACGTCCCATTTTATATTTACATATACGATATCTGAGAGGAGGATTTGCGTAAACCGCTATTCATTCCCGAATCTGGGTGAAAGCAAATCAATAGGCTAAGGTATTTCACTGACGCCACGTGGTAGCGCGTCTCTATGTTTGTTAGACATTTTACCCGCCAAGCGTTTATTGTGTCACATTAGTACCTATGGTCATGTTTGCTGTAAACAGGGAGGTGATATCACCTCCCTGCTGTAAACAGACCCCATCAGAGAAATCCTTAGCTTTAGCTAAAGCTTAGTAGGAATTTTCTGGACCCCATACCTTCATAGCAGGTGTCGAATATGTACTCCTCTTTGGCGTACATACTCTAACACCTGCGAACAATGACAGAGACCATCGAGTTTCATTATATTCATGAGGCCAATATGATTTTACTCTCTCGACTGTTGATTGGTTTCAATACATTAATATTCATATTGCACGAAAAGGCTACACCTGCAACGTTCACTTTTACACAGTAAGTCAATGGGACTACATTGTGTGAGCTTGAAGCAGGCGAAATCACACACTAAAACCCCATTGACATTTGTCGTTCGAAAAAGCATGATAATTGAGACTTGCTTTAGTCGTTTTTTTGTTGAATATTTATGATTCTGTGTGTTGTGATCGTATATATGAAAAGTTAATAGCGTACAGTTTTTACGCAGTTTGACGAAGAATTCTTGCGAAAGTTCGTTGGTATTACGAGTGCAGCCAATATAGGTGCAGGAGTAATACACGTCCGCCCGTCGGACAACTGGACCCCTTACATATGACGCCACAGAGAAAAGGTATAATAAGCATAGATTCCAAACTTAAAATTAATGGCACGTTGACCACACACTGTCAAACAACAGAACAATAAAATAGACAAGAGGAATAAAAGCAGTCCTTGAATTAACAAAAGGAAGCCTCACCTTAAAAAATGGTTGTTTAAAAAAATTACAAGATAAACTGAAATGGAGGGAAGGCAAGCAATTAGCGTAAATACCTAATCTTCTTTATAGAATTTAGCTCATTTCATTCATTTAGCCCCAAAGGGTTGATGGAACAAAGTTAGGCCATCCAAAAGGCTTCCCGTTTGTTTACCAAATAATCAGCATTCAGGGTGCTCAACATTCAATTTGCTCGATAACAACAAAATGAATTTTCCCGAGAATATGCTCTTCAGAATGGAAATGAACGGCTAAGTAGGACCTTGCTTTATTATTAACCGTGTCTGACTTATGATTACGGAATAAACCTTAAAAGGAGTTGATGTATATCCTACTTATTGCAAATTATAATCTAGGCAAGTGGCAAGATAAATAACATTGACAAGTAACATTGGCCTCATGTATTATATCTAACCCGTATTTGAGCTAGAAAAATTGACGCCTTCATCCGAAAAGTTTGCACAAAGGTCACAACGACTTTTTACACACTTAAAGCAGCCAGATTCAGTATTGATAACATCATTAACATTACTACTACGGGAACTATACAATAAATGCAGATTCTTACGTTTAACGTTACTGATGGTAGGCAACGCGAGGTTTAAATCTAAAATTAGCGGAATATTACGATGGGTGACCTTTTTCTTACCAAGTTTTTGTTCAAACGTTGGGTCCCAGTTACACTATCTATTTTATCAAATTGATATTGAACAAAATCCGGATGGTACCCTCTGTTGTCTAAATCCTTAAACTCGAGGAAATGTTCCTTTAAAAATTCTGGCTTAGAACAAATATGTTTGAGCCGTGAAGCTACAAGAAATGGAATGCTGGATTTACAATAAAATGAGTGGGCGCTGTCAGTGCGGAGATAAAAGTGACCGTCTGTAGGTTTTGAGAACACATCCGTGCAGATTTACCCTTACTCCAAATGTACTAGGACGTCCAGAAACTCTAATTTAGTGTCCGATGGTCTAACAATAAACTAAATAGACGGATGGATTGAATTAATAAAATCGGTAAATGTACCCATTAGTCCAAATTTTAACCAGAATTAATTAATTCTTTGAGAGAATTTTTGGATAACCTTTCACCTGTCTTTTGTGTAGTGTTGTGTACTGTAAGCAAACACCAAGTATAATAGGTTTTTGAAATATTTCCATCACCCTTGACTTTCACCCCTCCCTAAGAGTAGGGTATTTTCTCGACCTGATTACTGTTTACTATTCTAAAGAGCCTCTTCATATCCTATCCACCTACTTTGAGGATACATCACAATTATACATTTGTGTCCAATGTTACGCCTGTAACCGAAACATGGGGACGCACAAAATTTCGCTTCATAGATATCTCATTACAGGCCATATTATGTCACTGTGATAAAAAATTAGAAATCATAATACCGCAGAGTTTTTTGTACTTTCAGCTTCAGAATTCTCTGATATGTACTTCGTAGCCATGCTCTGAGCCATTTGTAACGAAAAAGTAACCGGAGACATCATATTTTGAAAGTTTTCAGTTTGGACCTGTGTTTACCTCAAAATACCTTTGGCCTCATGAAAAAGTATTCTTCCTCTCAAAATGACAAAGCTATGTACCAAAACATTAAAATTATCCTTCATTCATATTTTGAGATATCGTGTTAACAAGCACTTTACAATGTTTTCGCAATCTCTACTGACCTCGGATGACCTTTGACCTTCACCAAAACAGTAGGGTTCTTCTACTCACTATGACCCATCTACACACTAAGGATGATAAGTGTCTGTGCTTTCTCCCTTGCAATGTCATCTTTACAAAGTCTCAGTTTTTGACCAAAAACAATAAGGTTCTTTCTCTCAACATGGCAAATCCATATACATAATATGGAGTGTCCATCATTGCTATCTTGAGAAATCGTATTTACAAAGTTTTCTCTTTAACCTCTGGTAACCTCAAATCACCTTTGACCTCCACTAACAACAATAGAGTTCTATTTCTAAACATGGTGAATCAATATACTAAATATGAAAAGGTGTCGGTCATTGCGATCTTAAGAGATCGTGTTGACAAGCAACTTTTAAGGTTATCCCAGATTAACCTATAGTGACTTCAAATGGCCTTTAACCTCAACCAAAACAACAAAAAAGCAAAACGGACCAAGAAAAAAAGAAACAAAGGTACCACCACTATTTTTCAAATTGACCTACACCCCGCATGTTCGGACAACGCATATAAAAAATGCTCTAACCAAACACTAGCACTTTATTTTCAAACATGAGCAATTAAAAAAGCTTTTTTCCAAATAACACGATAATTGCCTACAAAAGTGCAAAAAATCTTAAAGATCTCCTAGTGAGATCACATTTTGAGAACGGCTGAAATTCTGAGGAAACAGCTTCTGATGATACTTTTCTCGACGCCCTTCTAGAGGCACTCGAGCAAGACAATGATATTTGAAAAATTATGAACATCCCAAACCTACACAATTTAAAATTTGCTACTGATGAAGCTCCGCTGTATTAACGCATGAGAGCAGAAACAAGTCTAGCTTTGATCATAGGAATCAAACTATTTTTCTTAACACCTCTACCCCTACAGGGAAATAAAGCGTTTGAAACTCCACCAATAGTGGAGTTAATTTGTCTTACAACCCAGGCAAAATTCATAAAGCCTATATCTCTTTCGCATGAGTCACATGATAGACTCGGGTATTTCCTAAAAACTGTACCGTTCGACGGCTGTCACGTGACGTCAGATGGTGGTACCACCTACTCTTCCTTTGTTGAGTTCTTTTTGTCAACATAAAAATTTAAAAAAAAAACTTAGTATGAAAAGTGTCCATCATTGCCACCTTGAGATATCGTGTTAACAAGTTATTTAGAAGGTTTTCAAAGCTTAACCTCTGTGACCTCGAAAGACCTTTGACCTCCACCAAAACAATAGGGATCTTCCTCTTAACAAGACAAATTATATATGTAAAATAGGAAAAGTGTCCTTCATTCTTATCTTGAGATATCCTAATTACAAATTTTTCGGTGTTTGACCTCTGGTGACCTCAAATGACCTTTGAACTCCACTAAAGCAATAGGGTTCTTCTTGATGTGACAAATCTGTATACGAAATTTGTCCGTCATTCCTACCTTGAAGTATCGTCATTCCAACAAGCGGTATACATTCGTACATACATACATACATACATACATACACACATACATACGTACATACGTACATACGTACATACGTACATACGTACATACGTACATACGTACATACGTACATACGTACATACGTACATACGTACATACGTACATACGTACATACGTACATACGTACATACGTACATACGTACATACGTACATACGTACATACGTACATACGTACATACGTACATACGTACATACGTACATACGTACATACGTACATACGTACATACGTACATACGTACATACGTACATACGTACATACATACATACATACATACATACATACATACATACATACATACATACATACATACATACATACATACATACATACATACATACATACATACATACATACAAACATACATATTTGAACCATTTATTGCATTTGTATCCTTAGTAATATAACAATAACATCATAGTACAAGCGGTAATTCTTAGAATGCAATTAGCATGCCTACGTGGAAAAGGAAAAAGTAAGCTGAACCTAAACAACAAGTATTCACCAGGGAGGGGGGCCAAAATCCCAGCACATATGACTTAAGTGCATTCAACGTGGCCATATTTATGGGAACGTTTTCCCAATAATAATTGGACCCAATGGAGGCACTAATGCTGAGGAATTTGGCAATAGCTTTGTTCCTGCTATTTGGAAAGCCCAGCATCTTTAGGCCGGAAGTAACTCGCTTGTGTATACTTCTTAGACTACCAATTATAAGCACGAGAGTCTTAAAAGAATAGGGAGTGTCAAGGGTGATCAGTTCATTCAGTGATTGGTAGATGTTAAATTTGGCACTGTAACATGTATTAATAAATGCATCAAATGGGCATGAGATCTCAACAATGAAAGCCTTCTTGAGTAGGCGATCACAGATAAGAAGATCTGGTTTTCTGTGATGAACGCAATTAAAGTTTGTTTGCGTATGAAACATATCACCTGTAATGATCTGATTACTATAAATATCGGCATTAGGGTGTTTCTTCATGATCTGATCTCTAATAAAGGAAACAATTCTATCATATCTGGCATTGTAATAGTTCCATAATTCCATACATCCATTTATAATGTGTGAAACCGTATCAAATGGGTTATTACAAATTTTGCACTTTTTTGGATATAAATTTGGGTAGTGTTTATGAAGAAGGAAATTACATTCAAGTAACTGCATACGTGATTTAAATATAAATCTAATAAGTTCGGCACTCAAAGTACAGTTGGAGAGATATGTAGAAGACAAAACTACGTTACAATCGACTCTTAATATTTTTCTTTGTGAATAAAGGTTACGAAGCCTGTTAATCCCCCTAGTAACATAAGTTTGTTTAAGGTACTTGGACAGTGCAGTGTGAGAGCAAAAAACTAAAGATACACTGTCATATTCAGCGACAATGGCATATACATCATTGTGGACCTCAAGTTGAAGTTTCTCACGAATGCAGAGCTCGTTAAATTCCACCCAAATAGATTTAGGCCAGTTAACCTTTCCCCTTTTGATAACCCTCCCCCAGAATCCACCCGATAACCCCCAAACAGGGAAACACCTTCATTAGCATCATGCAACACAGCTTTCCTCTTTCCTCTTTTTGCCCTCAATGATGGCTAGCGTCTTTGCGGGGAAGGTGATATTACTAAAATTCAAATTTAATTTCGATATTGACATGTTATTAACGGCTTGAATTTTAGCAGGGGCCGGCAAGGGACACTCGTTAATTTTTCTAAGTGTGCTATGAAACACAATTACAATGGAACTGAGTTGAGCTTCAGAAGCCTTGACATTTCAACTAATATCGTGCCCAAAACAGGTGTATTTGCCGCTTTTGCCTAATTTCGGAATTGACTGATTTTGGGTGGTAATCTGAATTCCAGATGTACCGTGATGTTTGCTCCAGTTATTCCCACACCGTTGGCCGTCAAGGACAGCACATTTCCTATGTTTGATATTCATATCAGTAACGACCGTTACAAAACTATCCGTCTTATCACACATCCCAAGAAGATTTTGTTCTTGTGTGGCACAGATCTTGTGTGGCACTCGAACAAGACAATGATATTTGAAACATTATGAACATCCCAAACCTACACAATTAAGGGGGGGGGGGGGGGGCGGCCGAGCAAGACAAATAAATATAAATGTTATTTTCAAAATTGAGTCATTACCGGACAAAAATCTACATTTCAATCCCAAAAATCCTCTCCCAATATTTAATTTTTGATTTGATTTCTTCAACATTTATTTGAGTCGCTTTTCAGAAAAATGATATCTACATATAATTAATAAGCATAATACAGTATGATAGAACTGAAAATGACTCACGAGGAATCCCCCCCCCCCCAAAAAAAGAAAAAGCTCCATGAAGTTTGAAATATGAGCCCTCCTTAAAACAAACACTTACGACAAAAACAATTAATTAACAACAACAAAAAAAAATCAATATTGTTTGTGAATGAAATAGTTTCTCAATAACTTCTTAAATGGGAGCAAAGTATTACAACACTGAAATTGAATTGGGAGAGAGTTCCATAAGTTGGGGCCTGTAAAACGAACGGTTTGTAAGGAAGTGTTAAGCCTAAACAGGGAAATGGAAAGTGATTTCCTGGCACGTGTAAGGTCTGAGTGAGTTTCGTGTCTAATTTTAAAAAGTGAACCGAACATACTTGGAAGGATGTTCTCAAACCAAGAAAACATGAAAATTCCAACCCGATAACAATAAATGTCAAAAATAGACAGAACGTTTACTTTTGCAAAACAACTACGAGTGGTTTCAAAGGGCTTGTAATTTAGTACAAGTCGAAGAGCTCTCTTCTGGAGGATATAAAGGAGATAAATCCTAGATATGTACGTACCACCCCACAAAAGAGCACAATAAGATGAATAAGGATTAATAAGAGTATTATACAGGGTAACAAGTGGCTTACGGGGTAATTCATGGCGAAGTAGGGCAATGATTCCAACATTCTTGAAAATTTTCTTAGAAATACTTTGAATGTGATCGCTCAAGGGGAGATGCCTTGCTTTCGTAAGTTTGCCGTATCTGATGAGGTCATGTTACCATGTATTGGGAGTCACTCAGAATGGAAGTCACCAATAATTTGTTTTTTTTTTTTAAATTACTTCAGCCTGATTATCAAGTATATTTATATTTGTGATCTTCATGCTGTCAATACTCTTCTTCTTTATCTTCTCTAGACCACCGTCTACACCCGAGCCTCCTGTGTAAGTATTATTATAACCTGTCAGGGTTTTTTTAAAAAATTGAAAATTTTGATAAAGTGTAGGGAATAAATTGTATTTATTGAAACCCCCACCCCCCCCAAAAAAAAAACATCGTTTCAACTAATCGCATTCATGACCTCAGTAAAGCCAATCATTTCTTAAAATGATACTTATATCATTCTTAAATGGGCATAATGAGTTGGTTAATGAATGTCATGATTTTCTTTTGTCACACATTTTAAAGTTAGCTCATGTCTTGATAAAAAATGTTCATCTTCAGTGATTTTGCTCATCTAACACACTACTGAGATGGTAGTGTAAGGCTAATTGAAAGTTAAAAGGATGTTTTAAACATTAATGGCCAGAATATTTTTTTAAAATTAAGTATTAATCATATGCAACCCCTGGACAAAGACAGGGCGCAGGCTGGTCTGGGCCTGGGTGGGTGCGACAGTTGAGAAAATGGAACTCAGTTCCAAGAAGCAAGTACAGGCCTATGGTTAGGCAGCAGAACAATGCGGGAGGGTAAGGTGAACGAGTTTTTTGGAAAAGTTTTAATCAGCTGAAATATATATTCCAGAAATTGATAGTAAGCTTGTTTGCGTCCTCAAATTGCCGGTTCCTACACTAAAAAAGTTGCCACACATCCCATCTCTGTCCCCTTGAGTTGTGAAATAGAAAAAAAGCTAGTGGGTAATCACTGATTGATCTTCTGTGCTTCGACCTGATATACCGGCAAGATTATTCCGCGTTCGGTAGGACACAATCTCATGGTCCTAAAAGAAAATAAGACTATAAGTAGCCATAAACCCTCATAACCTATTAAGAGGGGAACCAGTCCTTCGATCAGTTTACTACAAGAATAACAATAATATTTAAGATTTAAAACCAGGCTTATCAAAATAAGCCCCGAAATAAGAACGTTCATAACTTAACGCCTTATGAGAGCCCTTCCGAAAATGTTGCTTCCAGCTCTCATATAAAAGGTTCAAAGGTATGCTTTTGAGGACGACACTTAACCCTTGCTTAAATTGCGAAAGGGAATGTACTTTTTGGAGCGACACTGTAGAACTCCTGCAAATAAGCTAAGGGAATTTAACTTGAAGGATACAAGACATGTACTTATAAGAAAGAGTTTCCCATGTAAACCAACATTAACTTAGGAGGGAATACATGGTACTGCCGCTAAAATCTCTTGAACGCAACCAGGAGTGGCGTCAGGATTTCACTCCCCGACATGGGGAGGGGGCAGCGACCCGAAGCCTCGACAGCCCCGATGCCGTCGAGGGTTGGTAAGGTGGGATTTGAAGAAAAGCTGTGTACTACACCATGCAATTGCGGGGCATATATTTCATAAAATTTACTAAAAGGTACATAGATCCTAGCTAATGTAATGTTTTCCCGTAATATAAACTGTAAAATTGCAAAGCGCGAGAAGCGCGCGAAAATTTTGAGGGTAAGCCTACATATACACAAAAAAGAATTTTCACATATTTAAAGCTTATGCAGGTCAATTGTCCAGGCAGGCGGGTCCTATCGGGACGTAACTTACATTGTATTCCCATCCTCTAGTCACTAGCCGTACCATGCGACAGAAGAAGAGAAAATTAACTAGAATTTGCGACACGAGATGAAATTCCGACATTTACGTAATTCATGTATTCTACTAATTAACTTATTTGAAAAGAAGTGTAAAATGCGCTACCAAAGCGAAACTCAATGGACTTTATTAGAACTTTTTTTTCAGATGTAACTCTTTTTGTTATTCTTCTATCATGAGACAACCTTGATTAATGACGCAGACCTTTTTAAGGATTCACTATTTATGAAGTTTGGTCATCATATGCTTGAGCCAAAGTAACAGAAACCCTGTCTACAATCGCCACCACAACTAAATAAAAAAACCTAGTTTCCCCGTTTTAATGTTGGCAAGTTGTTTTAGCCACAAGCAATCACTTCAAACTAACGAAAATGGACCAACATTGATGGAGGGGATGAGGAGGAAAATGCAACTCGATCATGTCAGCTTGTTTGGCGGCAATTGTAGCCTGGTTACAAGGGCCAAGCCAATAATATTCAACAACTCGACACAAACTATTGTAAAATTCCTATAAAATTTGCCCTTTCCTTCAAATATGCAAGGTTCACCGACTACCCATATGACGTAAGATAGTACCTTTACTTAAAATTTACTATGGTTCTTATGGATATTTACATTCCAAAATTTGCGGCAGCGTCGCAGCTAAAAGATGCATAATCCTTAATTACACACGCCCAATAGGTCGAATTCCTCCTACCGGTATATACATTACTGCCTAGTCATTTCCAATATAAATATAATGCATTCGTGTCGTTACGCATTCGAAAGCTGACAGGTTATCCCCCCACCCGCACCCCTCTGCCCACGCCCCTGAAATACAACCAATGAGCGGAGCTTACAAACTTGATTTACTGGCTTGCACCTCCTCTCATAAACGGTTGTTGTGATCAGAGCTTCAACTGTGCAGCTGTGATGTATATTCATGAGAGGCGGGCCTATCTCGGGCATGGACTAGCAACTCAAACTGAAAACTTGCAACCTCATAAAAAATTACATTGTTCCACGTTTTCGGTAATTATAGGCATGGATTCATGACTAATGAGTCTTATTAGAAATACTGCGATGAAATGTCTTTCTTTGAACCCGTCACAAATTAATCGATATTAACTCTGTCAGTTATCCCTTTTAATTTATGTGAACACCAGTTCTCAGTGTAATGTTCCGACTCTTCCTTCCTCTCTAGCTAAGTGAATTCCGTTTTAGATTAGTATAAAGTTCAAAGGTAGTCGATCTATTTTTCTATTTTTTCTCAAGTGAAATAACATTGTCAAAAATACTGTGACACGTAAAATAAAAAAGTCGAAAATTTATTCTAGCATTAAAATATTACCTTGAGATTTTTACTTGTGGAAGTAACGTTGCTCAGTTAGGGATCCCTTTTTCGAAATGAGATATATTTCGGATATACGCTGCTCTACCCCTTCATTATTCTCAAGAAGCACTTTAATGATTATATATGCCAATGAAATTAAGCAAACCAAACCCGTGATCTAACCAGCGGTTTACCCAAATTAAAATTCACACTGCAAACCAGAAAACCGTATAGACAAAGCAAAAAAAAAAAAAAAAAATATTTCGTATGTAAAGTTTAAAGTCTGCTTTCGAAAACGCTCGTTCTTATGACAGTAACAGTAAGGTCCTAAAATGCTTTCCTCAAGTATTCGTTGGTCAAGTTGCTTATTAACTTCATTTGCGTATAGGAAGGAGAGAACATTGAAAATACCAATGTGATTGATACTTGTTACAAACAAATGACTTAATCCTCCTAGTGTTGTAGTAACTTCAAATGTACTGTTATATATCTATAGAATAGACGTAGAACTCTAGAAATTGCCTTAACACTGGTGTTATTAAAGTGAATTACACTATAAGAAGAAATACGTCTTGTGAGTAACTTGTCTAGTGTTAAAACAGGGTAACTATCATACAATACACCGTAGAAACAGTGTTTAGGAATTAAACACTTTTCTAAACACTTTTTTGCCCCCACTTTGGAAACATGTTTACACTCTAAACACGTTTAGGATTTAAACACATAATGTTAAGAAATTGAACAAGGTGTGTTTAGGAATTAAACATGTTTCCAAAGTGGGGGCAAAAATTGTGTTTAATTCCTAAACTCATTTTTTAGAGTGTACCTGGCAGAATACTGCGACTCTGCACACTGGAACTTGACAGCTTTTGAAAGTAATATTAGTTAATGACTTAGAGGTTTGACAACTATGAAATTAGTTGTTATTTTCCAGCCGATACACTCTGAAGGTAATTACTAATGATAAGAGTGCAGGCATGGAAATAACAATTAGGAAGTTGGTATTTGACACCAATAGTAGTGTCGCCACTATTCGTATTCATGACTGATGTATCATCATCATCATCATCGTCATCATCATCATCATCATCATCATCATCATCATCATCATCATCATCATCATCATCATCATCATCATCATCATCATCATCATCATTATCATCGTCGTCGTCGTCGTCATCATCATCATCATCGTCGTCGTCGTCATCATCATCATCATCGTCGTCGTCGTCGTCATCATCATCATCATCATCGTCATCATCATCATCGTCGTCGTCGTCATCATCATCATCATCATCTGGATCAGCTCTGTCTTCGCGGCAGATTTGTAGCCATCAATATTGAATCTTCTGCATATGGCCGTTTCATTAATCCAGGTTTCTTTCACCATATTATTTCGGTAAAGACAATGAAATGGAAATGGAAATGAAATAATTCTGTAGAACAGGAGCACTGGTGTGTAAAGTTGAATGAATAAAATCCTAACAAAGTCATCTCCTCTACAATGTCTTCTAAATTATCTTCTAATTTGATAAAAATCAAGGACGATTCGTAAAGCTGCATCTTCAGCGTGGCCCGCCATAAACATAACCTAACTATAGACTTAAATAAAATAATTCCTTGATCAATTTGGTAACGATCAAAGAAATAGAAAGAATAAATAACTGTATAATGGACAGTAATTTAATTAGGATCAGAAAGGTTAGACGAATTAAGAAATACGCTAATTCACCAGTGTTGTAACAACCGTGTATGTTCAAGATATTTATATAAGTGATCTTCATGATGTCAATACTATGGCTATACTCTGGCTATACTCTGGCTATACTCTGGCTATTATTTATACTTAGTTTTGTGATCTTCATGATGCCGATATTCTAAATCTGTTTCTTTTCTAGTGACGAAGGATACCCCCTGGATTCCTTGTGAGTAATACAATATTTCATCTGAAACTTTACAGCTCTGCCTTAAAACTGGGAAACATCTTCAAATGTTCAGTAACTCTCAACTCGATGATTGATAATAAAGTTAATTATCAAACCAGTTTGGGAAGAATAAATTCATTTTAAAAGACACGATAAAAAGAAGCGTTTGGCTGTTCCTTCAGGATAACTAGAACAAAACTGAAACGCGGTTGCATTAGAGATAATGTCGTATTATGAAACCTCATCTTAATTATTTGAACTTATTTGACATTAGCTACCCAGACTGAAAAACACCCTGACTTTGTTTTCCACTGTTATCCCTCCATTTTCCTCTAAGAATTTACTGGTCATGAAATATATCTACGAATTTCTTTTACATACGATAACCATCTGCACTTTAATTTAGTGTACGACGACGAGCCTAACTATATGCAAGCTTGATATCGCCTTTCGGGATCGAATTATTCTAGTTGAGTTTGCGTTGAGGAACTTGAGAGAATAAGCTTTTCTTTAATTTCTGTGACTATAAACCGCCTGCCGGACAAAAGGGAAGCACGCAGGCCAGTAGCCAGTCCGGGGCACGGAGGGACCGTGCACCCCCGTGCCAACCACTGTGCCCCCATACGGAAAATCGATCGAAAATAAAATTTTAGTACAAGTAAACGGTGGCCCTGGCATGACGCCAGGCGATTTTTGACCAAAAATGATCCAAAAAGGAGTTTAATAATGAACGTGATTGTTTTCTGTAACATTTTTTTGTTCTAAATTTACAAAACTTTTCGCGCGCTTTCATCTTCAGTTACATATGCTTTAACACCCGTTTCAGATATGGTGGCTTAATTTGTAAAGGTACAGGTTCCGCAGTTAGGCTGTTGTTCTTTCGTGTAGGCGTGATTCTCGGAAAAACACAAAATTGAATCCATGAGAAGTTCCATTCTCTTTCTCTCACGATCTGGAAGATTCTTAATTCAAAATCAACATCATGATAAACATATTTTGTAAGAAACGTAAAGTGTACCAATGTTCAGCGGTGGTGGAAGGGGGTATCCACCCCCCCCCCCCGCGACCAGTCGCCCGGCGTCTTGGTTTTGCTCTTAAAGACAGACACTCATCACTCCAAATACATTTTGGCTGGGAGAAAGCAAAATTCTCAATTGGACATTGGTGAATGCTCTTTGATTGACATTAAAGTCAAAAGATGAAGAGTAGCGCACATTACACAGCATGCGCAGAGAATGTTCTGGTTACATTTTATGGCCTTGTATGCCACGATTTGACCTTAGGCTATAAACTAGGTTTGTGTATGCACACGGAGGGGCTCACGAAAGTTTTAGAAGAAGTAATTTAGTCGGGAGAATTGGAACTGTCTAGGACAAGGAGGGGCAGATTATTCCATAGGAACCCAAATTTTCTAACGTTCCTAAATAAGAACCAAATATTTTCAATTTTTTCAAGAGAACCCCAAATTTTTCGCCGCGCGCCCAAACTTTCGCTTTCGCCATCCTTTCTGTAACCCATTGCTTCTGGCGAGGCCTCGGGTTGCTAGACCCCTTAGAGGGGCTTGGTCCCTTCGTCGGGATTATCTTTCCACCACCCCTTGCTGGGTCTGTATGCAGGTTTTACCATGGTAAATAATTTTCCTGAAAAATTTCGGCGCGCTTCGCGCGCAGATCTCACAGACGAAGTTATATTACCCATCAACATTATTAGCACAAAAATTCCAGTGAACTATTTTAGCCAAAGCTAGGTGAAGGCTCAAAGTTAGATGCCGGATATCAAGGGGCTTTCTTGTAGTAATCTAGTACCTTGAGTAACATTCGTAACTCGACGACTATATGATTTGAGGCTAAATTTACTCGTGCCACAAATTTATTCACAAATTAACTTCTGTTCATGCAAAATTTCGTCCAAAGTAAAAATACGATACTAACCATCTGCATTGTGAACTGTGAAGAGATTTGTGTGCTCTCACTGCCATTCAAAGTCCTGCTCGAAGCCCCGTGCTAGCATTCCCATTTTGTTTATTCACCGGAGATTCGGGGAATTTTCCTAAACAAAACCATAGTTGACCATACCAAGCCTGCCTTATGGCAGCCACTGGTCCCCTCGCCGTTCGCAAATTACTCGACTCTTCATCTGCGCTTGCGGAGCTGAAGAAGCATCATCGTGATCATAGTCTTGTTCTCTTCACTTGTGGAGAATTTCCACGTTTCTGTATTGCAAAAGGAAGGGAAATTTCCATCAGAAGATTGAAATTTTCGCTCGCTTCGCCCGTATGTGCGCACGTAAAACCTATACCTTTAAGCTATCTGTGGTAAGCTTGACATGTCATCCTCTGTACTTCCCGCAAACTGTAACCATATGGTGGCACCACTGACTACAAACATGATCTTCTTCAGTGCCCCTCTATGCGGTATCGGTGTCCTTCTATATAAGAATTCCTGGCTACGGGCCTGGAAGCACGTCCCTGGCCAAATATTTGTACTTTTCTGAAATTCCAAGACCACTACGTTTAAAACATTTCATTTTGTTTGTTTAATGCTATCACTGAAAGTACACCGGAAGATTAAAGCTCAAGAAGTAATTTCATGTAATAATGGCAAGAAGGAATAATCATTGGCTCGCTTAATTCATCATGTTCCTTCGCCCTCGTGCATTTATTACAGACGCTTTATTAGGGATGCTCCGAGCCTCCCTCTTGTCAGGCTAAGTGGAATTCCCTTTTTCATTATTATGAGGCTAAATATTATTCGATCTTTCATTTTTTTTTCACTCCCTTCGAGAGACTAAGCTGCATTTGTTTTCCAATATCGTTTGTTTATAGAATTGTGGGCCCTTATGCTTTATTATTTACAAACAAAAAGCGAGACAGCAAACAATATTGTTTTCAATGAGGATATACATTCAGGCTACATGCTTCCCTACCCCTTTAATGTTATGTTCCACATTCGAAATTAACCAATTAAATGTGTGATCTGACTTACTTTCTTCACAAATGAAAATTCACATTGCCACTTGTATATACTGCAAGGTACTGCCATATCCAATCAAAACGATTTGATGATTTGATATTATTTTAATGAATTAAGATAGCAAAGCAAAAAACAAACAAAGACGTTCATTACGATCATTAATAAAATCTGCCTAAGCCCTTAACTGGATCTCGAAGTCAAGCCATGTAGTCCATGGGCTAGAAGCACTTTACGTGCACCCCCACCCTCCACAATTCTCAGACATAATACATTTTGGAAACTTTATGGTCCCCTGAACACGAAATCAAGGGATGAAAGTATACTTTTTGGGTTATCACTCATTCAAAATTGCTGCCAAAAACAATTGGCGGGAAAAGGATGATTATTATGTATTAAGTAATTATAAAGAAAATATTCTAAAAATTCTTTTTGACGCAATTATTTGTAACCCTTTATGGGGCAAAGTTCTCAGAAGTGCAAACATCAGACCAGAGTGGGTTAGCTGAAGAGTTTACTGGCCACCTAAGTTGAGCTAACGCAGTTGCATCAAAGTTTCGCATTATTTGTCAATGCAGGGAGCTGCTACTTGTAGCAGCTCCTCCTCAATGGTAGATAATAGGGGTGTTAAAATATTTGCCAATGTCTCTTAAGTGGTCCATCTTTGATTTGGTGGGCAGTAGTAAACTTTTTCCACTTTTTGATTGAAGTCTATCACAGAGCTACAAAAGCACAAAACTAAAGCTGATTTAATCTTATTGTTCATTTTCTTTCAGTATACAAACTCATATAACTTCAAACAAAAGAAATCATTCCTAAAATATTCGAATGCTATGCCTGTTCATCTGTAATTTGGCCATGACTAAATGTTGTTTTATGGGAACAAAAAAAAAAAAAAAAAAAATTGAAACCCGTTCTCATGTATATTAGCAGTTCAATAGAAATAGATCTAGAAAATAATCAATTTAGTTCGGTTCGTTCATGTGTAACAATAATTTATATTTTTCCGTTGTCTTTTCATTGCAAAGTTTGTGGGTTGGGGAATGGGAAACAGTTTAATTTGGAAAATTCACGAAATAATATCTTTACTCATCCACTGAACACTGTAATTTGCTGACCATTCGTATGACTCTAGCTGGTCTGAAGTCCCTGACTGAAATGTCTATTTTAGGATACTGGTAGCTTTTACAACATCTCCCAGTTACCAGTCAGTTGATTGTTCCACTAACCTGTCACCAACCTTCAATTCTTATCCAGGTTACTAATTTAAGTTAAAAATCTGTCATGCAGAATCTATGTTGTGTGACTTAGAAAAAATCCATGATAGGCCTAGCATGAATGCATAAAGCCCTGGGTGACTATGAGGTTGTACTAAAATTTACATAGGCCCACACAAATAGTCCTTGGAAAGACCCTTCCATTACGGGTGTGCACGGGTGTTCTATATGGATTTATTTACTTGTTTTGTTTTGTTCCTTGTTTATTGTGTCACTTGAATCCAATACAAGACATTTAGGACACACGATGTAGAGTACTTTTAGGAACGTAGCCTGGGCAAAATCTCTAAGAGGCAGTTCATGATATTAATACCTAAACGGAGCACTAAATGGCGTTTCTACACATAGTTGAAACCTGGCTGACCCTTCTTTTTTCACCAGTGCATGTATGCTATCCTAGATAGGGTGCTGAAGGGGATTACATGTTAGGCCTGGCTTAGGTGCAAAATTTTGATATCATTGACAAAGCTAGGAACTGATTAAAAAGTACTATTTAGTGATGTTCTTCCTATATTGTTGCTGGGTGTAGGCCAAGAGGTCTTGTCTAAGAGAAGAGGGTTACCCTTCATAAAATCTTTGCGAGAAGTGTGTGTTTTGGGGAGGGGGCTGTCATGCCACATGGTGCTATCTTTGGTAAAGGTTTGTAAGTGTTGAATTGATTATATGTTAAGAAATCCACGTTATTTAATGATTTTGTTTTCATTTTGGTAGAGTGAAATTAAAGGAATGTCGCCTCAGGAGATTGATGACACCTCTACTTTTTGAAAAATAATTTTGTTTCAAGTTTTTCGACATGCAAAATAATGTTATCTTTGGTAAAGCTTTGCAGTGATAAAATGATCTGAAATTTAATTAATTGAATTTTTCGGCTGTGGTATGGCACCCCTACAGGGATGGTACCGCTTTAACAAATTTACATTTCAAAAAGAAAAGATAGATTTGATATATAGAGAATCAGTCATGTTACTCACTGGGTTGTGAAATTTACGTATAGAATAACTCCTTGGTTTACCTTGAATGTTCAATGCAGATGTTGCAACATATTATGAAAGATACTTGAAGTGAAATGAGAGGATATTTGTGAGATTTAGATGTTGCTTCAAAGACGAGCGTAGGAGGCGGGGGGCATCGGGAATATGCCCTCCCAGTTCGGGCAAAAATGGTGGATCCATTCGGGCAAATGAGACAGCCAAGAAAATAAATGATGCCCTTTTGCAACCGAAACAGCGGTATCAAAATTCGGGCAACTTGGTCCAAAAATTATCCCTGAACCCACAGAAATATTGACCCCGGTATGCCTATGGTTTCAAAATAAGTTTGCGGCAACCGCTAAATGCTCTTCAAATAAAAAGTTTCTTCACCAGCCCATTGCGCTTAGCTAAAAAATGAAATGTAATCATAAGCTATTTTATCGTTAGCCAGGGTATATGTAGGTGTATTCAAGCGGTGTATCTTGTAGGAGGAAGATGACTCATTCGTCAGGAAGTGAAACCCGAATTAGAACTCGTCCATGACCGGGATCCGGGGACCTCCCCGAGAAAATTTGAGGGAAAGGGGGCCCTCATATGCTATTTTGGGGGTTTTGGGGGCCTTGAGATCATAATTTTGACAGTGAAATTTTAAGCATTTCAGCATCTTTTTTGCCCCATGCCAAGTTTTTGAACCACAAAAAACTGCCCAACCTGATCGGTTTAAACCGATCAGGTCGTTACGTCACAACCACTTTTTATTACCGCTTTGGCACAGATGGGAGTTAGTACAAGTCTCCCCGAAGACAGTTGACAAGCTCAACTCTGACCCTTTAACTCACAACTTATATTGGGTGAAGAGTTTGCCAATCACTTTTAAAATTTTAACATATTTATTTTCATTTTCACATAGCTATTTGTTATGTCTAGTTTCTGTATATAAAAATTTAAATTTCAACCATTAAAATCGGTTAACAAGAAAGAAATGACAAGTTTTTTAATTGAAATTATGTTGTATTGACAAAAAAACCAGTGATCTTAGAAACAGGTGTGGGAGAATACATTGAACGGTGAACTTAGCTGACCTTTTGTGGGTCTAGGCCTAGTGTAGCTTGACTATTCTGACAAACTTTTTCCTCCTTTGGAACTTTCCAAACCAGTTAATGGTTATTTGAACTCAAAATATGTGACCTTGTTATAAAATTCTAGTGCCCTCTTGTTCCATAGTGTAACTATGTACATAGTTTAAAGAAATTTCACCCTTGGCACTATTAACCCGCCAATTTACAGTTTTATTGCCTTGGTATTTTCCAGATCCTCTTTGAAAAGTATTTTTAACGGATTGAGAGAAAAACTGGGTTCTTAATTTTTTCTTTTTTTGTTAAAGGTTTACTTCTTTTTGCATTTAGTTGATATATGTCGCCATAGATTATTTATGCTCTACACAGACCACAGTGGAAATAGGAATGCCTGTCAGATTTGTCATCCCTGTACAGTACATATTTGTATCTTTGTAACTGCTATGGTTTCGGTTATTTTCCAACTGTATCTTGGGATAATTCCTCCTCGATTGGTCAACTATTTGTCTAATCAAATCAAAAATATTGTCAAACCTTCAAAGTAGATAGCAGGGCTTTCAATGTATAATTTACTGAACGCAACATAATGGACATGATGTTGTGTCAGTTAAACTTTCAGAAGTGTGATTAATTAACATTCAGCCAACTTCTCTCTTCTTTAGATTGAGGAATCACAAATATTCACTAATGGCTTGTAGAACTTAAATCACTTTAGACATGATTGGCAGGCACGTAGCCGGGGGGCATGGGGGAACAGGGGGCACGTGCCCCCCAAATTTTTCAATAAAAAATTACTGAAGGAGGTAAAATACTGAAGTAAAATAAATAAAGTGAAATACTGAAATACTGAAGGAGGAAAAATTTATTACGAGACCAGCCTTTTTGCCTTTTTGGAACACAAATATAAGAAGGAAAAATGGAAAATCTTGCACCTTTTTCATCTAGTGTCCTTAATATAGACATAACTTTCACCCCTCCCCCTCACCCCCTCACCCTCTAACTTAGACCCCTCCCCCAGGCCTGCGAAACTCCAACAACGATGTGCTCCCCAAATTGTAAGTCTGGCTCCGGGACTGATGATTAGGGATACCCGGTATTTGCTGACAAAAGGTTGTCTCGCTGTTTTTCAGAATGCTAGTAACTTAATTCAATGTTAAAACACTGGACAATTGTTTGTTAGGTGTGTTCACGTGAAATACGTTAGTCAAACTTTCATAGTGTTATCCAATTACTTTTCAAACTTGCGGTTAATCAACGGTTGGGCACTATGTTGCTTTGCCCCTTTGATGGGCAATGAACCACGTTTAGCAAAATTTTCTCCTCTAGTAGCTTTCTCAGCGATTAACAATAAAAAGAACTCAAACATCCGAATCTCACTAATAATCGTTCTAATGACCTGAAAATTCTATGACGTTCTCTTGTGGAATAGGAGGGTGGAAAATATGAAGTTGCATAAGTTTTGTCTTTTTTCTTTCTTCTTTCTTTTTCTTTAGTTTTCTCTCCTTTTTAAAGTGTCGAAATCAGAACCCCAAACTTTGTCGGTGCTGAAATTTCTTTTGCTTCCTTTCAGCTTTGTTCCATAAATCTAACCAGGACGTATTCCCCACCCCATATCCTTGCCCTTATGACCTCCTTTCACCCTACAAGTAGCCTGCATAAATTTCTACTAGAATTGGAGGATTTCATCTTCAGTCGCATAGGCCTCGATCAGTCTGGTTGTATAGCCTATTTGCCTTACTGTAAACTTTTCGGAGTCTTAGGGCAGAGCAGAAGAATTTTAGTTTGTCATCATAATTTTAACTTGGGGTCAAAATTACACCAGTCTACCCCCTCCCAGCTAGCTATGCCTCTGTTCCACTCCACCTGCCGGGTTAAGGTGTCTTAAAACTAGCGTAGGTAACGTGACAAAACGGACAAAAGAGTTCGAATAGTCTCTGAAAGCAATAGTTATGAAGGCATTATTCCATAAATTATAGGCTTTCAGTTCGTGTCACACACATGGGTATACAAAACAATGGCAGGCTGTCAGGCTGACCTTTAAACATTTAGGTAGAATAGCACAACTAGCAGTTTAGTTACATGAAAGTGGTATAATAAGCTACCAATGGCGTTAAAAACATGATTTTCAAGCCGGCGATGCAGACCGCTTTGTTAAGGATAAGTATTCTTACTACAGGCCTAAAAATAGCTTGATTAATATTTGTTCCCATTTCATGATAAATATCCAAAACTTACTTTTGGGAACTTGTCCAGCAACATTTAGGATGGTCATACTAAGCAAGGTGGCAGAAACAACAAAATGGTTGCCAATTTAGTAATTAAAACATAAAACATTAAAACTTACCATTTAAATTACTTTTGACACAGTTGTTCCCAATACCTGGCTGTATTTCATGAAAAATAATCAGAACTTGTTTTTGATTCCCTGCCGAAGGCCGGAGGAATCTTTGCGATGGTGATGTTGGGTGTGTTTACATGTGTGTGTGTGTGTGTGTGTGTGGGTGTGCATGGGTGTATGTGATGCTTTTGCTTGTAAACACGATATCTCCAGAAGGGTAACTCGGACCTATCTCATACTTTGCATGTAGATTGCCCATATTCAGTAAATGATCAATATTGTTTTTGGTGGAGGTCAAAGGTCATGTGGGGTCACCAGAGGTCAAAAGGTTAAAACCTTGTAAACACTTTACCTCAAGAAGAGTAATGGTGAGGGATCTCATACTTACCATGTGAATTGCCCGTATAAAGTAAATGATCCCTATTGTTTTGGTGGAGGTCAAAGGTCAATTGGGGTCACAAGAGTTCGAATAGAAAAACATGGAAATTGCTTGTAAATACAATATCTCCGGAAGAATAGATGTGAGGGATCTCCTATTGTTTGGGTGAAGGTAAAAGGTTATTTGGGGTCACCAGAGGTCAAAAAGTCAAAACCTTGTAAACACCTTATCTCAAGAAGAGTTACAGTGAGGCATCTCACACTTAGCCTGTAGATTGCCCATATTGATTAGATGATGTTTATTGATTTTGGTGGAGGTCAAAGGTTATTTGGGGTCACAAGCGGTCAAAAGGGTAAATCCTTGTAAACACGGTATCTCAAGAAGGGCAACTGTGAGGGTTGTCTTACAAAGCATGTGGATTGCCCATATTAAGTAGATGATTCCAATGGTTTTTGGTGGAGGTCAAAGGTCATCTGGGGTCACCAGTGATCAAAGGTCAAAACCTTGTAAACACGATATCTCAAGAAGAGTAACTTGGATGGATCTTATACTTACCTTGTATATTGCCCATGTTAAAAGGTAAGCTTGTGTATTGCCCATATTGAGAAGATGATCCCTATTGGTTTTGTTGGAGGTCAAAGGTTATTTAAGGTCACAGAGTTCAAAAGTCAAAACATTTTAAACACGATATCTCAAGAAGGGTAAGTGTGAATGATCTCATTCTAAGCATGTAGATTGCCCATACTAAGTAGATGATCCCTATTGCTTGTGGTGGAGGTCAAAGGTCTCGTGGAGTCACCAGAGGTCAAACGGTCAAAACATTGTAAACAGTATATCTCAAGAAAAGTAACTGTGAAGGACCTCATACTTACCCTGTGTATTGGCCATATTGTGCAGATAGTCCCTATTATTTTTGATGGAATTCAAAGATCATTTGGGGTCAGCAGAGGTCAGAAGATCAAAACTTTGCAAAGGATCTCATAGTTAGCATATAGATTGCCCATATTGAGTAGATGATCCCTATTATTTGTGGTGGAGGTCAAAGGTCATGTGGGTCACCAGAGGTCAAACGGTCAAAACTTTGTAAACAGTATATCTCAAGAAAGGTAACGTGAGGGATCTCATACTTACCTTGTGTATTGCCCATATTGCGTAGACGATCCCTATTATTATACATTTGGGGTCACCAGAGGTCAGAAGATCAAAACCTCGTACAGGATCTCATAGTTAGCATTCAGATTGTCCTAATGAGTAGATGATCCCTATTAGTTTGGAGGAGGTCAAAAGTCATTTGGAATTAGCAGGGGTCAAAAGGGCAAAACGTTGTAAACACTATATCTCAAGAAGGGTAACCGTGAGGGATATCACACTTACCATGTGGATTGATCCTATTCAGCAGACATACCTTATTGTTTTTGCTGGAGGTCAAAGGTAATGTGGGGTCACCAGAGGTGAAAAGGTCAAAACCTTGTAAACACGATATCTCAAGAAGGGTAACTGTGAGGCTCTCATACTTAGCTTGTGTAATGCCCATAATGAGTAAATGATCTTTATTGTTTTGGTGGAGGTCAAAGGTTATTTGGGTCACCAGAGGCCGAAAGGTCAAAACCTTGTAAACACAATATCTCAAGAAGGATAACTGTGAGGATTTCACACTTGACATGTGGATTGGATCGTTCGTATTGAGTAACTGATCCCTATTATTTTTCGTACAGGTCAAAAGTCATTTGAGGTCACAAAAGGTCAAAACCTAGTGAACATGATATTTCAAGAAGAATAACAATGAGGGATATTATACTTTGCCTGTGGACTGTTCAATTTAGCATGTAGGTCATTTTGGGTCACAAGATTTCGAAAGGTTTTGACCTTACTAACATGATATCTCAGGTGGGATAACTGTAGGGGATCTCATGCTTGTCATGTTGGGGATTCATGTATGTTACAATATATGCATATGGCAAGGAATCACTAAGCCTTTTGGCTTTCTGGTTCAAGATATTTGTATGGGAATTCAGGTCAAACAAGATGAAGAAGTTAGAGTTAGATGAGGTTTTACGGCTCAGTTTCCAACCAATTGGTTTAAGTCGGGCCAACCACGTCCTTGTTTCCAGTTAAAACTCTCTGACTTGTTTTCCCTACTCCATTGTTTATGCTGAGCACCAAGCACAGTGGCAGTAGGTTGTATTTTTAAAGTCTTTGGTATTACCTGGCAAGGATTCAAACTACAGACCTTCCGGCTGCAATTCGGATGATCTAACCACTTGACCATGCAGTCGGTGGCGGAAAAAAACAAAATGACCTCCATTGTTATAATTAAAGTGTATTTTAATATTAAGAAATATAATCATTAAAAATACTTTTTGACACAGTTTAAACCTTACGTCCGTCCACATTCTGTTATAAGTATTTAAAAAGGATTTTCCGAACATTTTTCTCGGCATTCAGGTATAACGGAAATAACAAAATGGTCGCCCATATAATAATTTTAATGTATTATATAATAAGAGAAATATTCATGAAACATACGTTTGACACATGTGACCTTGATATCTGTCCACATTTAATTGCCAATATTAAAAATGATTTTTTTATTCTTACCATCCATGTCAACCAACATGGCGGAAAAACAAAATTGCTGCCAAGATAACTAAATTATTATTGACATATTTGTTGTATATATGGGTCCAAATTTTATGGAAAGTGTTGAAAAATTAATTTTATGAGCTACTCTTGTGGAATTTAGGTTAACATTAATGGCCAAAAAAGAAAAAAGCTGCCGAAAAAAAATTTCGTTCATACTGTTGTTCCAAATATATGTCAATATTCTGTGATAAAGATTCAAAAGAAATTTCTTGAGCTATTCTGATTCAATTCATACAACCAAGATGGCTGAAAAGCATATTGGCAGCTATTATAAAGATTTTTAGTATAAATCTATTTTTCATGAATTGTTGCTTTTGTTTTGTGTGTTTTTAAATTATCTTGGTTTATTTTGATCCTGGCAGAAAAAGTCAGAAAACACTGTTTGAATATTTATCAGAAATTGTAAACAGATAGTAAGAGCAACTTTGTGAAAAATATTTCAGATGATATTTTCCTTATCATTTAAATGTTTTACAACTATAGTAATGAAAACCTTTCTGCTTTTTCAGCCATCTTGGTTGCCATGGATCACGCAGAAATGTTCAAAAAATACCTTTGAATAGGCATCACAGAAGGTGAAAAGATGTTGAAAGCAAATGTGCCACAGCTCTTTTTAGAAATTATTTTCTATGTAATTGCGGTATACTTTAGCTATTCTTTGGGCGGAACCTTTGTTATTTTCAACATCTTGGTTGACCAGGATCCCTAAAATATGTTCACAAGTATATGCCTGCGATATTTATAAAGGAATGTCGACAGATTTTAGGTAAAACTGTGTCAATAATTTTTATTTTCCTCATATTATTTTCCTCATTACTTTAATATATAAACAAAATTATGACATTGCCGTCCATTTTGCTTTTTCCGCCATCTTGGTTGACCTGAACTGCAACAGAAAGGTTTCGAAAAAATACGTTGTGCATATTTATTCAAAAATGTGACCAGACATTAAGAACAGTTGTGTTAAAAGTATTTTTAATTATTTGATGACGTATTATTTTATGTTTTGAAATTATTATACCATATACCATATTTGTTTCAAACATCTTCTGTAGCCTAGGTTTCTGCATAAAATATCAGCATTAATGCTTAAGTTATTGACTACATTTTCTGAAAACGAATCAAGGCTTTTTGATTGAAATGATTTTTTAATTATTATTTCTGTGATTTGCTTGATTTCTTTTTAATAATTTTTCTGTTTTTGTGAGAAACATTCCTGTGTTGTTTTTGCTCATTTGGTGCTTTTCCATCATATTTCTAAATTCTAATGAGAAGAGCTCTAAGTTTTCAACGATGATTATGGACGATTCTTGGTTCTCTCTTTCAGGTTAATGATGATCAATGAATCAGTGTTCATCTTAGAACGTTACCTTACGTCTTGAGCGACGCGACGTCTCGCGACGCGAGGACACCCTTCGGTTTCTTTCTGATTCTTTTTCCTCTTCTTCTGATGCGCTTGATATTCGACTTCTGAAGTTTGCTTTCCCTAATCCCGTTGTTGTCACCATATAAGCTCGGTCCGCTACTAGCAGAGTAGCGCCTTTGTAACCCAGATGACGAAACAAATTGGTCCTCCTTCGGCGCCTGGGACTACATACCTCGGTCCAAAACTCTGATCTTCCATTTCACTTTATCATACAATCCCTTATCATCTCCTCCTGTCTAGAAATCAAAATAAATCAATTAATATCTCCAATCATGTCAGACTTGATCTGCTTTCTTTGATTTTTAAAACGATTTTCCCAAAAATTCGATTTTCTTATGAGATAATCCGCCTGCTAAAAAATTGTTGCCGTAGGTCTTTTTGTCGGCAACAAGTTTGCAAACTTTCCAAGAAACCCTTCCAGTGCAGTTTCGCTGCATGTGTCAGCTCCTTTCCGTTATACTTGGTCGTCACTTCCTGACTGGTGGAGCTCTTCCAAATACATTGGCTCGAACGTGACAACCATTTAATTCAGTAAAAATCAAGGCTAATTCGCGAAGCTGTATCTTTAGTGTGGATATATATGACCTAACTATAGACTGGGATAAAAAGTTCCCTGCATCAATTTGGTAATTATCAAAGAAATAGAACGAAAAATAACTGTATGATGGGAATTAACATCATAATCAAGGATAACGTGATGAAAAAGTTAGCTGATTTTCAGTGGTAACAACCGTATTTTCCAAGATATTCTTATTAGTGAAGGCACCTTCAGGCAGATTAAATGTCGAGTATGTGATTTAATTGGTAGCACTCATTTTCTGATCTAGTCTGTAGATTGTAGAAGAGCAACGAATTTTCCTTTCTTTTTTTCCAAGACTATTCTACGAGTTTTTGTTTGGTCTGTCGTTTCTGACGAAGTGCTGTTACAATGTATTAAGAGATTCTCGGACTGACGGCACACTCGGACTAACTCGGACTATAGGTTAAATTGGCTAAATCTCCTTTTAAATTAGAGTAATGTTATCGTATTGATGTCAATACTCTGAATCTGTTTCTACTCTAGTGACAAAGGATATTCTCTGGACTTCATGTAAGTAATATAGTATTTTATCTGAAAGTTTACATCTTTGCTTTAAAAATGGGATACAATTTTAAGTATTCATTAACTTTCAACTCAATCATCGATACCAAGGTTAATTATCAAACCACTTTGAAGCATGGTAAAAAGAAATGCTTTATTTTATCACCAGGAAAAATGATCAAAACGAGAGACACAAATTGAGACAGGTTCGTTTAAGAGCTGTTGCCGTATGAATCGTCATCTTAATCATTTGATTTTATTCCACATTAGGAGTTCGGATTGTCTAGTACACTAACTGATTTTTGTATCGCTATCATCGCTATCGCAATACATTTCAGAATTCCACATATGGTAGCCTTCTACATTTTTGTTTAGTAAAGGTAGACGAGCCAAACATTTACCAGGCTTACGAACTCGCTCTCTCGAGAACGAGTTATTGGAGCTGGAATTGCAATAAAGGACTTCAAGGCAGATTCCAATGGTTTTTCACGAGGCTCTCATGTGAAAACGACAAATATTCCAATCCATGTCCTCAAACCCTGTAGCAAGACCCTGCTCCTAACTCAAGATATCTATTTTTAAAGATTTGTAACTTTTGAAAGGAAGGGCGTGCAGTTTTCTTGAAAGTCACAGAATGTAATGTTAAGTGGATACATTGACTCTGAATGATTTTGTTATTCTTTTTATTAGAATACCATATTTTTCCTTGAAATTTGGAGTGTTCAAATATATTCCCATGTAGATCTACCATAGATGTATACCATATGTAGGATAAAGCAAAGAAACTGACAAAGTTTTCCCCACACATATCATAAAGAAGTGCAATGTTTTGTTTCATCAATGTGCAGCGATCACGTAACAGATTCCCCAAAGTGCACTGCGACTCTAGAAAAAATAACATTTCTTCAACAGTTAGAACCTTTCAAACACTACATGCTACTGAAATATACGATTTTTACTTCCTTATGCAGAAAAGCTTAATGTAGTAGAAGTTTCTGCATTTTTTGAAGCTAATGAAATTAAGCCCTTAAATCAAAATGGTGGCCGGTCACGTGATGGTATCGATGGGCACCAAGCACAATATGATTCAGAGTGCTTCAAAGTACATATAAAGAAATGCTCATGCTTTTTTCAAAAGTACACAATTTCCCCAAAATCTGGCCCTGTGCCGCTGTACTATTTTTACTTCGGCCGATATACTTTCCAGGTAAAATATTAATAATGATATCAGTTTAACTGCACAAGTCTCATTCAGAAGGTTTTTACTGTACACCAAGAGTAGTGCTGCCACTCTTCGCCTTCATAAACCCAATAAAGTCAGTAATAGCTTCTTTTGGTATTAACATCATTTTAACATAAAACACCAACGTCTATCATGCCTTCGATTAACACGTAGTGGCAGATTTGTGGCCATCAATATTAAACCTGCTACATATGGTCGTTTCATTAATCTAGGTTTCGGTAATCAGGGAGTTTTGGTACGAGCATACAGAGTCGGCTTTTCAATCCAAGTTTTTAGAACAGACACATGTGTGTAAAAACGAATGATTGAAATATTATCAATTTCATCCTCTTTTTCATATCCAGGGGGGTAATTATCCGTCCACTACATCACAGTTTAATTCAATAAAAATTAAACACAACTCGGAAAACTGCAGCTTAACCGTGGTCCTCTGCATGAGCTAGCTACAAACAAAATGAAAAGATCCCATTGATCAGTTCGGTAATGGTCAAGGAAATATGAAGAATAAGTAACAATATGATGAATACAAAATAGAGAAAGGTAAACATCGATGATTAACATCCTGATGAAGGAATAAGTAAATTCTGCAGTAGTAACAGCAGTACCTTCCAGGACATGTATATTATTGATGGCACCTTCAGGCATATTAAATGTGCAGAAGGTAACTTGACACGAAATACTCTTTTCCGATTTTTTTTTCTGACGAGTTGCTGTTACAATGTATTATGAGCTAATCAGATTAAAGCACAAGCCAACTCCTCTTATCAATTACACACATTTCTATGATCTTCATTATTCTTAATCTGTTTGTACTCTAGTGACGACGAATATTCCATGCAAAACTAGTAAGTAATATAATATTTCATCTAAAAATTAACCGCTCTGCTTAAAAACTGGGATACGATTTCAAATATTCAACTTAATAATCGATAAAAAGTTAATTATCAGACCGATTTGGAATAGAATACTAAGTGTATAAAGACAAACACGAAAACTAAGGCGGTGGTATCTCCAGAACAGTTGCTAAAACGGGTTACACAAAATTGGTACACATTAATATTAGAGATGATGTCGTATGCAATTTGGTCAATACGTAAGAAATTTGGTTTGTCTAGCACACTAGCTCTTTTTTGCACCGCTTTGCCTCTATTTACCTGGAAAAAGTTACCTGTCACACAATAAGTCTACAAATTTCTTTGCTTACGATCTACATATTGATTTTGTGATTTACTACAAGTAGATGAGCCCTTACGATAGGCGGGCTTAAGATCGCTCTCCAGAAAGACGTTTTGACTGTTTGAAGGACGGTTTGCTTTAATAACTTGACGAAGGAATTTTTTCCTCTTGTTTGGCCCTGAAACAACTACTGGAAAAACTTGTAGACCCCTCTTGTCCAAAAGGTGTGTTCGTTTGGAGCCTAAGAAGAAAACTACGAGACTATGGCGCTTCTCCCGTTCAAGACGTTGGAAGTCGAGAAGTCACCTAGAAGAGAATATTTAAGCACATCTAAACTTGAGAAAGATCTCAGTGAGACCAATAAGTTCCTGTCTAATCGTATCGATAAGCTATACGGGGCGCCATTTCATTGCAAGGAATTATCTGAAAAGTTGCAAACCTGAAGGCATTCTTACCATCCAATACAACCGAGATCAACAAGAATGAGAGGAGTACTATACGATTAAAAAATTCAGTAACTGAGGGAGAGGACTGTGAAAATGTTGTCCTGAGTCAGATGCTACATCTGTCTGGGACCTTCCAGAGCTTACCGACACGGTAGAAGATACGGACACCGACAACCACACATCACAGTTCCTTCTTTGCCTTACAGATCGAATGCTACGCTTATAGAAATGAAGGAAGCGGTCCTAGCTAAACAACCCCTCTTCATTCTGAATGCCCTCACAAGGAATTATCTGGCAGAAAAGAAGAATTGATTTACTCCGATAAACACACACCCACACCCACAATTACACCCACACAAACACAAACACACATATATATGCATGAGTGAGAGTTCAACGTGTTGGAAACATACAGATAAAACAAACAAAGAGCACTCCTAATGTCCTTGGTTCCAACATAGTATATTGTGATACACGAAATACACAAATTTTTGGAACCCTGGTTCTTCTTCAGGTGTAAGAGCAAGGTAACTGATAACCGGAAGAAATACGTGTAATGCGAAGACATTGGCTATATACAATTGACTTTTTAAGTTTGTAGGGGTGGACACTATGAAAATGAAGCAAGAGGTGTTTGTCAGTAGGTTTGCAGTACAGGGAAGTAGAGAGGGTGCCATCCTTCAATTTAACTAGCACATCGAGAAACGGAATTTGGGTACTTGAAACTTCAAAGGTGAACTTAATACTAGAATGAAAAGAATTAACGTGATCCTTAACAAGTTCAAGAGCTTCCTTGTCATGTGTTCAAATAAAAAAGATGTCATCAATATAGCGGTGGTAGTAAAATGGTTTTAAAGGGAATTTACTTAACATATCAACTTCGAGTTTATGCATAAAAATGTTGGCATAACAAGGTGCCATTTTTGTGCCCATGGCGGTACCTTTGACTAGATGAAAAACTTCCCATTGAGACTGAAAAAAATATTCTTAAGAATGAAATGAATAATTTTGGACAGATCACACGCAAGTTCAGTATCAGCGGTGTGATGGAGAAGAAATTCCTTACAAGCAAGAGCAGCCTCCTCATGTGTAATGTTTGTGTAAAGTGAGGTAACATACATAGAAACAAGGAGAACATCCTTTGGGAGGGTGCCTATATCGGAAACAGTGCTAAGGAAGTGCGTGGTATCCTGAAAGTAACTGGGAATTTTATGAAGTAGGGGATTGAGGATACTATCAACATAGCTAGAAAGGCCTTCAGTGAGGGTCCCGATACCCAAAATAATAGGTCTGCCTGGTACTTCAGAGGAGTGAATCCTAGCTAGGCGGCAGATCTCGGGAACTGTTAAATTGTTACAATCAGGGGAGGGAAAACTGGATTCAGATCTACCAGCTAAATAACTGTGGAGAACCTTAGGACGTTTGTGAACTTTGGATTTGGAGGGTAGTAGAATATATATATATATATATATATATATATATATATATATATATATATATATATATATATATATATATATATATATATATATATATAATATATATATATATAACGCTAATTCCCACCTTAAGGGGAAATTGTTATATCTGCTTGTACATGGGGCGAAAAAAAGATAATAAAATACATAAGAAATAAATTCGCCCTAACGTCTAAACATATAATTAACGTTATTTTAACGGGCAGCCATCCGTTCGTGTTAACAGCTAGGTGTCCGTAAATTGACAACTTTGAAGTAATGGCATCTAGTTTGTAAATCTAAGAGGGCGCCCTTGTAAGTTTACGTATTCCTATAGAAAAAGTGTGTGGAAACGTTTAAGGCGAAACTTATATGTCACCCGAAAATTTTTTTCCCCCTTAAGGTCGACTTTTCAACAACAACTTTCCCCCTAAGTGCCGAATTAGTGAAATATATATATATATATATATATATATTATATATATATATATATATATATATATATAATATATATATTGCTAATTTGGGAATTAGGCGAAAAACCGTATGAAAGAAACGCTACAGTTGGGAGAACTCGACAATTAGGCGAAAAAATCGTTTCGCCTTAACGTTTTTATACACTATTTTATATAGGAATGCGTAACTCTATACGCAAGTCTGATTTACCACATAATGTTTATGCAATTACTTAGCTGCACACCGACCGTACGTGCATGTATCCGTTAACACTAAGGAATTACGGGCCATTGAAATAACGTGCATATATATCTCAGAACTAAAAGGGTTTATTGTTTTTTTCTTCGCCGGTTGTATTGGCGGTATACCGATTTCGCCTAACATGGTCGAATTAGCGTTTTAATATATAATATATATATATATATATATATATATATAATATATATATATATAATATATATATATGTTTCTGTTATGTTTCTGTTATGTTGGTTTTCTGTTGCTCGCTTTTTGACCATACCCAGTCCCTTCTTTGCTTGTAAATTTATAGTGTAGTCATTATACGCTGAAGAAGACTCCAGGGGAGTCGAAAAATTTCGTTTAGATATTAAATCATTGTACTCCTCTTGTTAACAATGACATATTTCTTGTCTCTTTTTTGTTCATATTATATATATATATATATATATATATATTATATAAATATATATATACATATATATATATATATATATATATATATATATATATATATATATATATATATATATATATATATAAGTGGAGTGAAAAAAGCTGTATACCAACAATATTTCTCACAACAGCAAGTAGGATCCAAGAGGATTCACAGACATCACCAGAGAATGAATATAATAAGAATAAAGTAAATGGTGAAAGTCAACTACATGCTAAAAAGATGGACAAAAAATCACCGGGCTTGGAAGCTTTCGGTTTTTAATCAACCTTCTTCAGCCAAACTGATAAAAAGCAAGCATACAAACTGTTAAAAGAGGCAAACGTACGACTTGAGCAAGTAAAAGCTTAAAAAATGCCTGAGCGTTACAGTGATAAAAGGTAAGAATCTCAAAGCGAATAAAGGCTGATAACTTTCCAAAGAGCTTAAAAAAACATAAAAAGGTAGAACACTAAATAATACAAAAGTAATAAAAGCCGACTAGCAGAAATAAAAGAGTCAAGACAATCCTAAAATGGGTTTAAAAAGGATTACAAGTTGGGCTGAAAGGAGAAGGCGGGCAAGGGATTAGTTTAAGTAACTGACCCTTTTTAGCATGTAGTTGACTTTCACCATTTACTTTACTCTTATTATATATATATATATATATATATATATATATATATATATATATATATATATATAATATATATATATATATATATTTATATATATATGGCAATAAAGATAGTGAGAAGTGCTTAAAAGTTTGCCGAAAATTCCACGACGTTTCGGGTATAAACCCCTCGTCAGTCGAACAATACTGAAATATAAGTAGAGAAAACACACATTAAAATTGGGTACGAGCATACCTGTTGTAAAAATGGAACACGGCGGAAAACTGCGATATGGAGAATGAGCAAAACAAGTGAAAAGTAATATCAAAAAACAGCAAGTTAAAAAAAGGTTCATCCTAATGTTAAGACCGTGTGGAGAGAGGGTTCCTAGCTTCATTGTTAGCAGGTTTTCGGCATTCAGCCGATCACGGTCAGAACCTCTGCCCGTTATAGCTGCGGTAACGGCCAAGTCCTTTATCGAGCATGCATGGTGATTGGAGATTGGAATGTGTGGCTACTGGATAACCTTGGAGGTTTTGCCTGATGGACCTGAGGTATTCAGAGACTTGGTCACCGAGGCGGCGTTTGGTCTCTCTCACATTCAGGCAGTTGCAACGTCCACAAACTAAAATGTAAACCACATTCGTGGAAGTACAGGTAAAGTGTTGGTTAACAGTAAATCTGTTGCCGTTAGGACCCAAGATGATGAGAGTGTTCTTGTTAACCACTGGGCATGTATTGTATCTACCACGGTTACAGGGGAATGTTCCTGGGGGTGTTTTCCGTGGGCTGTAGTGGATGGGAAGCCCATTATTTTCAGAAGTAAAAACGAGTTCAAGATAGCATTCATTTTACACATCAACCGTCACATCTTTTGTAACCATCGATTGTTAAAGGTCAGTTTTGTTAGTGGAACTGTTGTTTCAACTGTTACAAAGTATACAGTGACAACGGAAGAATCTGGTAACATACAAATACACACGCATTTTTTCAGAAAGCAAGTTGAGGGGGATATTATGGCAACCCGCTCCCAACAAGAATTGCTAGGAGTAGCCCTAGAGTTCTTAATATAGTTGATGACTTAACTTTGATTTTGACATTCATTCAAACAACATGGCTCCACCCTGGTAGTTGAACGATGACAATTGTGTGGCAGACAATTGCTTCAAACTAAAATCAGTGCAGACTACTGTTGTTCAGTCGGGGGGGGGGGGGCACTAGACGGGTGATTTTTCTTTCAATTGCAAAAGGGGCTCAAAGTAAACGTAGTAGGGAAAAATATACAGTCTGGGGTGAAATTAGGGAAACATTAAAATATATTAATCTGATAATACCACAATCATGCTACAGGGGAGAAGACCACCAGCTGTTGACCTACACAAAGAACACCCACGACGCATTATCAAAATTATGGAGAGAACAGCAAAACCTTAGCCAGATAGCAGACCAAAGATCTTCAAATACGAAGATTTCGTTTGAACGATGAACTAATGAAATCCTACATGCAAAAAGTTTATCAAATTCAGACATTTAAGTCCCTTTTTGTTTTACATTTTCTTCCACATAAATGTATCAGATACTACTGAAATAACCCGGAACTACAACAAATGTACTCCAACTACAATTACAAAGTGGTTACATTTCCCCGAAAATAGTACGAAAATGGAGATTCAAATCACGATGGGATGCATAAAATGAAGTAACTATATCAAATCGTAAAATGCACGCATTTGTTACATGCAAAATGGCTGCAGTTTCTTGTTTTGACAAACAGGGTGGAGCATGACAGCCTAATAAGATGAAAGTATGTTTCAGGGCAGCCACGATATGAAATATAAAAGAAATAGCAGGGATACCTGATACCTGACATAACATACCGTTTGATACGATTTGGGGGCTTGTT
The DNA here is from genome assembly GCA_029531755.1 of Holothuria leucospilota. Lineage (NCBI taxonomy): Eukaryota > Metazoa > Echinodermata > Holothuroidea > Aspidochirotida > Holothuriidae > Holothuria > Holothuria leucospilota. The sequence goes on along the minus strand of CM055979.1, from coordinate 4,291,668 downwards.
GCTCCTGGATAAGTCCAAACAAAATATCTAAATGGAACATTTTGGGCAATGTGGCTATTTTAATATCCGAATAGGCTGGCCTATAGTAGTTACCATATATCCCCGAATTCAACATAGTCAAACACTTCCGGTTTGTGGTCTTGCAACAGGAACGTTTTGAAATTGCACTATGTAAGATGTGATTCCCTGTTATCTGGCAATCACTGTAAGTACGCATATTTTTAGTGAAGCATAACTTAGGAATCTTTTCAATGACCTGAGTTGAAAAAAGGGGCTTAAACCCGGAAACCTTGTTTTTTAGTCACTCTGAACTTTTTCATTACACGTGGCTACAAGTTGAAATATCTAGAAAATTTAGAGTTATACCAACCGAAGGTTTTTAAAGTCTGCAGTATGTATTGGCAGAGTTATTCGATAAAATAGACGATTTCCTCACATCGTTTCAATATCGGTTTCAATTTTAATATGGCAGCATTTACAAACTATGTTAGGCGCTTTATTGCATGCAACAGACCTTACGTACACTAGATGATGACACACTGAAAAAAAAAATACGTGGGTGAATCTACAAACTGACAGTTCAATCAATTCTTTCATCAGTCGGCGATGATATACAACTCAACGAACATGTTACGACGCCAGCTGAATTTCACAGGAACTTTTCTGGGGAGGCGGCCCTGCAACGCCCATGCAGCTTTATTTATAGATCCAAAGCTGTTTACGTTTCACTGTGCACTGAGCCATAACGTTCTGTGTAGAGGTCATATAGGTCAGTGGGTGTTGAGTTCAGTGTGTGCTGTATAGCAAAAGTGTAGCAAAAGTAAAATGGGCATATCTTCCTCATTTTTAGTCCAATTTCCTCAAATTTGGTATCAAATGAAAGAGAAAAGATAGCCAAACAATCTTGTGTACCACAAATTACAAAAAATAGTGGTCTGCATTTTTTTATCGGTTTTCTACGATTTTTTATGAAAAACCGTATGAGGTCATCTAATTTGCATATTTGCATACATAATAAGATAAGTTTACAAAAAAATGTTCATTCAAATTCCCCACCTTTACACTTTACAATGATATATAAGTTTTTACAGAGAATATTCTTCTAAATCAACCAAAAAATTCCTGAAAATATTCCTCCTTTGATCACCTGGGACACCTTATGCTACAGAGTTAAATAGGACGCCGTACGTAACAACAATAACCCTCATGTGCATCAAAAATATAATTGTCCAGAAAAATCAACACCCCCGGTGTGTTTAAAGGTTTGTTGTGTCCAAAGCAAATAAAATTGTCATTTGTATGTGTTCACAAAAAGGCCAGTGCAGGAACTTATCTCTAGACCCACTTGGTTCTTAATGAACCCAGGCTCTGATTCCATCTATACGACCAGAGTTTGTGTTAGATATTTCTTACAAAGAAAACGCTTTATATGTCAGCAGTTGTTACTGGAATTCTCAAAACAAGAAGTACAGATTTGAGGATATTGCAAAATCTGTGATCTGACTTATCACTATACATAAACTAATTGTTTAGTCATATTTGTTCCAAAAGTTTACATAGCAGGGCTTTTACAGGGCATTTATATCAGCAGCTAAATTTTTTTCATGTAATACCAGTTTTTTTTTTTTTTTTTGTTATCCTGAAAGTGACAACTTGACCTTGAGTTAGAGATCAATCTCGAGTACTGCGGAACTGTTAAAAATATCCTGGCATGAAAAGGTCACAAATCTTCTATCTGTGTATTTTGAAGAAAAAAAAAACTCAGCTAATTCAGGCAATAACTTACCTGTATTGTACTATGAAATACATCAGATAGTGCAACTATTGTTTATTTAGTCAAAAGCCCGGCGTCCACTCAACAGCTTGCAAAGAAGACCAACTCCACCAGCGGCGTAGCTAGAGGAGGTGGGGGGGGGGCGGTCGCCTCATCTGCTATGAAAATATACAAATAGATATTCACAAGCTACAACTGTACGTTTAAGACACAGGCGTACAGAACATTTTTTGTAGAAGTGCTGGACAAACTTTAAGTGAGAAACACTGTCATTGCTCCAGAAAATTGTTCAATTTTTCTCAAAAACCTGCCGCAGAAATAGGATTTTCTCAAACTTCGGGCTCAAGGCTTCTAGAACTATTACATAGAGTAATAGAAAACTTCGGTGAAGATTTCTTGGCGTTGTACGATTGATTGCCAAATCATTAAAACTTTCCCCCTTTTCCCGGCTTTCAAGGTTTCTTTAGTGTTATCATTACATATTCCCACAATATTGAGCATTACAACCTATGTCTTCTTACCCAAACTTATCTAGATCAGGCGCAGATCCAAGGAGGGCTTTCCCTGCCTCATCCCCCTCCTTCCGGCTTCAGCCCCCCTATTCGCCACATCAACAATAACAGATACGCGAAAATTAGCAAAGTGTTAGTCTTAGAAAATATTCAAGGGGACTTTTAGCCCCCCCCCCCCGCCCTTTCGAAATTTCTGGATCCGCGCCTTTAGATCAAATAGCTACTGTAAATCACGCTCATGATTTCACCGTCCAAAAATAGATTCCAAACTGTGATTTTTATCTTTTACAGGCAGAACATTATTACACTTATACACGAGTCATTTTAAATTAATGCCGATGTGGCTCAGCTGCGATACCATAATAAAGCCATAGAACAATAAAAATGAAATTAATTGTTTACTGTTCAAATGAAAGTGGCTGTTTAGGTACATTGTTCTTTGTGTGAGAAATTTGAAGTACTGGAATATTTGGATGTGTCGAATTAACAGAAAAATTCCATCAGATGTAGAAGCTTTAATTCCTTACTGAGTTCCTACAACGGTCGGTGCATTCTTTTCTCCATTTTTACCTGTAAAACAGATTAAAGAACAAGTTTTTGTAATTGTTTTACCGCCATGAAGGACCGCAAAGTAAACATACTCTAATGTTGTGCTCTTAGATTCCAATTTTGTATTAACTACTGTTCCAATTTTAAGTTAATCACCGTTGGCTCTCTCTTATAGAATGATAAAACCAACTCTGTCAAAAGGCTGGGCCATGCGCATATTAGTGTAAAGGTATCAAAAACCACATGTGGTCAATATTTGCTTCATTTGAGGGTGCAGCAAGTTTCTCGTGGCAGGTGAACATTGTTTACATTTCCAAAATACAATGAGATAGAATACGATTATGATACAGGCCTAGTTCGTATGACATGCTTGCCCATTTGACTTAACCTCATAGGCGTAGGAAGCAGGGAGGTGGGGGAGGAATCCTCTAAACCAGGGGTCTCCAAACTTTTTTTGCTTGGTGGCCCCAACTTTCTGCTCCGGAATCTAAGTGGCCCTGAAATTGACGGGTCGGTAAGAAGAGTTTGATTTGACTTGGTTATGCAGTGTTAATAAAGCAGATCACTGGTACTTAGATAAGAATCAGTCCCATTGCTTATTTTTAATGACAAAGCTGGCAATTATTTTTCGCTCCGAAATCCTTTTCGCGACCCTCCGAAATATTTTTGCAACCCTAAAAAAGGTCGCGACCCCTAGTTTGCCGACCCCTGCTCTAAACCTCTCCTTCAAACATATGGAGCGAACAGTATGTTTTCGCACCCCTCTTCTTGAATATGAAAAACCCTTATTTTTCAACTCTGTAAAATTTATAATACTTTCTAAATAATTACCAACTTTTTTCAATAATATGCTTAAAACTGCCACTTACAGACCCTCAGTTTAGACTCTTGTCCAACGTGCGCCTTCGATATAGCTGCGGGTGACACTATAGCAATAGGCATCATTGCTATCTTGAGATATAATAGTGTTTGCAAGCCAACCGTCACAAACGCACATACATACACACATACACCTACAAATAAATAACTCGACAGCAAGATTACATAGGTCGGTAATGATTCGAACAAGTGCCACATTGTGATTTTTTGGTCATTTTAGTGCCCATCCAATGTCATTTTAAGAAAAGTAAACGCATTATTTTAATACCTTAAATTTCGTAAGTACCCAAATGATTCCGGGGCTTTGCCCCCTGGATCTAACCTGCATCGCCCTGGACCCCACCTTTTGGCTACCACGGCGTTTTTACATTTCATCCCTAGTTCGCCGGCCCCTTGACAAAATCCTTGTTACACCTGCTGAGTGGATTTTAGGACTTGTGCGCTCCCTTCCTATTAGTACCTAGGAAAGTCACTTCCGGGAGAATGTTACCGAATTTTTACTTTAACCGATGTGTAATAAACAGATTTGTATCCTCAAATATCGTTCCACTGCTTTGTTCTTTAAACCCGTGAATCTCATGCAAAAGCACATGTTGAGCTGCCCTTGCCGACCGACCCTCCCCTCCCCCATCCCTGGCCCATTTAATGAAAACGCAGATAGATACGCGACTAATTAGAAGAGATTTTGCTCATTACGTTACACATTAAACTTTTAATTGTATGTCAACGCATATTTAAATCATGCTACTGATTAGGATGGCGTGGTCAGGAGTTGGCCACAGAAGGAAAATACTACCTTTTGAGTATAACCAGGAAACATTTACTTTGATGCTTTTGATATAAAGTAAATAAAAAATAGAGGAAAATTCTTTAGAATTTGCTAATCCTTCTGGTGTTGAACGTATATTAATCTCATCTCTGGGTTACAGTGTAAAGAGGAAGTCAACAGGTAAAAATTACAAATATGTAAGTAATTGTGACCCATTTTTGGATCAGACTGAGGAACCCATGAAATCTGACTCAAACGTTTACTCATCTGAGAGTCCTTTCAATAACTTTGAGCCATATATAATGTTGAACCAAATGTTACAATCTCTCACTAAAAATAAAGTGGTCAGGAGAGAAGAGTGTTTACCTTTAAAGTACCTGATGTATTCAAAGATTGCTTATCTGTGCATGTTGCCCTTCTATAGAAGTGCAGGCAAAGAATGTTTTTGAAAATTTATTGAAGCGTTGCCATGCTATTAGTATTTACAGATAATTAGATATTCCAGACGAAATATACTGAGCATGGAGCAATATTTACTTATGTGGTGTTGTTAGAACACTAACCTCGAACGAGTGGCAAAGGAAATGATGAAAAAAGTTGTATTGAGATTTGTTATGAAGTTAACATAACGGTTTTACAAAAGGGAGTGGGGAACCCATTTCTCAATCAGCGCTATTTGAGCAAAAGTAATTTGGTATTTTTTAGCAAAACATATGCACTTTCTGGAAAATACGTAGAATATCTAACAAAGTTGCCTTAGCTTCCACTTGGAGGTGCTCCGATACGCACATAAGGCAAACTTTGCCTTTGCTAAAATCAGTCATAGCTACCGTGGCTGGAGGAACTGCTGTTCCCAATTAAAGAACCCGACCACTGGTTCATTACTTCATTTACCTGCTCCAATGTGCAGCAACTTTGTTAACAGCTTTGATTACTATTCTGGTACAGTTAGTTAGTTAGTTAGTTAGTTAGTTAGTTAGTTAGTTAGTTAGTTAGTTAGTTAGTTAGTTAGTTAGTTAGTTAGTTAGTTAGTTAGTTAGTTAGTTAGTTAGTTAGTTAGTTAGTTAGTTAGTTAGTTAGTTAGTTAGTTAGTTAGTTAGTTAGTTAGTTAGTTAGTTAGTTAGTTAGTTAGTTAGTTAGTTAGTTAGTTAGTTAGTTAGTTAGTTAGTTAGTTAGATAATGTTTAACGACACACCAACACGAATGCGCCATATAGTGTCAACTAGATTATTTCTTTTCAAGTCCTCCCCTTTAGTCGCCTCTTACGACAGGCGGGGAATACCGTGGGCATATTCTACAACCCCCAGCCCACAGGGCGCCAACCATGGGGGGGGGGGCTTGATCGGTTTTGTGGCGCCGATAACCCGCCAGTCATGGGATGAGTAATAACGGTATCATGTACGCATTTTATAGGCGAGAGTTGGGGACAAACTACTCGCCACGCGCTACTTCCTCACCCCATCTGGATACAGTTTAACGTCATACCCAGGACAGTTCTGGTACAACAGTAGCCCAGCACGGGGGGGGGGTTACATTACAACTAACAACAAATTCTGCCCTGTAATTAGTACTGGCAAAAAGGGATCAAATTCCCCATGCTCATTGAAGATTAGATCACCTTTCAGTTTAGTCTGAGATAAACTGCATAAAATAGGACTACCAACCTTAAAGGCTATTGGCAAATGATTTAATGAGTATCTAATTGGTACACTGATAACAACTCTTGACACAAGTTTTGGCGTAGGAAGATTTTGCAAAATGATGAACGTTGGAACAATAGAATCATCTCTAGTGAACACACTACCTGTGCAACACGTATATACGTTATAAAACGGCTTCATTAGGAGTACTTGTGATTCACTACGTGATTTTTTTTTTCCGTTTTGTTTTCCTGACGGAACTCATCAACTATTGCACACGTGATCTTTCCTGGTTGTTTTCTTCTAAACTGAAAATGTGGGAATAGCACGAAATGCAAACTTCCAGTAGAAACCCGTTCAATGTTGGATTTTACAATTTAATGATTCTCTTCATGACCCACGTCCGGCAGTTTGAAAAGGTGTATCTAAAACGAATCGGCACATCGTCAAGCGATAATGCATGTAAATAATTCAACGCAGTATTTCTGACAGTGATTGCTACAGAGGTAAACGACCAAGAAATGTTCTGCAAATTGGAGTAAAACTTTTAGTGTTGCTTTATTTGAGGATTCGCTTTGAATTATATTTATATTAGCTTATAGTTGTGCTTTTACATTTGAGCAGGCTACTCTCATACCTTTATTTATGTGCTTACTTGAGTCTTTGTTGTCTAGAGTAACCTTTCAGGCCTCAGTATTAATCTAAATTGGCGTTGTGTCAAGCAGGTAATCAGACAGGAAGTATCCCTAGCAATATATTTCTTCCCGACAGCATTAAAAATAACCACTACTTTAAAGCATTTAAGTATATGTCATCCCCCTTTACAAGAGAAATAATTACCTCATTGGAGGCTATGTCGCCCCTTCACCTTTTCTGTCTTCTGACATGAGTTTGGGGAGTTCGAGACGGACCTAAAAAATGCAGGACAGGATTGATACCAGGTGAAAGCAAAGGGTCATGCCCCTCAGTTGAGTTGGTTTTCCAACGTCTTCTGGAAGCCTCACTGTGTAAGATGAAGGATGTGATCCCAGACGGCGAAGAGTCGCCCTGGGGATTGAATTGTTTTTGTCATGAGGAGAGACATATTCTTCCATATAAACCCCAAAATTTCATTACAATTTGCGCCCTTGAACTTTTGTGTCCCGAAAGTCCCGGTACCTCGACTCCTCTGTCAAAGTTTCGGGTTGCTGCCTCCCCCCCCCCTGTGCCTCTCCCTGTGGGGAAGTTTGTCCCTCCTACGTTGATCGAAACTGTCACTATCCTATATACTTTAATGGTGCTAGGTATGTTTCCCAATCGACTCATAATTTCTACCGATGTTAGCGAAAACGTTTAGTAATGAGAGGAATTGTTGGCAGGCAATGAAACTTTTTTCTACTACTTTAGTGCAGCCACTCTCCTTATCTCAAAGGTAACCCCTATTTAGTGCTTTTCCAAAACAAAGCTGCAGTATGTTATAGTGTATGACGCAACCATTGATCAGGCTGCTGTATTAATTATTGACAGTTATATTCAACTCTGCAGTTTTTCATCAATCTGATTATGTTACATTTTAATGTTTTCATCTTAATATTGCCTTAAGTTTGGGTTGGTGACATTGTCAACCACACTTAGACATCAAAACGGTGGCTATGGACAACACTCAAGCACTGTCAGTATAACATGGAAAGAAGATTAACCACTCTCTTAAGTAATAGGTAAGATCTGAATGAAACCTAACATTAAAGGGGCTATTGCATTGTCCGAAACATTTAGGAATCTCTCTCTACATTTCAATTAAAAATTAGCTGTGCAAACAATGCAAAATAGACAGCTCGCACACAGTTATAGTTTAAATTTGTAAACACAAGGGAGGGGAGGCACTTGGCGAAGTAATGGAGCAGAAAATGCTCTTTATTGCTCTAGACAGTATTGAAAGGGGCTAGGAGTAATTACTTAGTTGGGAGAATTGGGAACCCTAATTTTCTAACATTCCCTAATGAGAACCCAGTATTCTCAGTTTTTCTTCAACAGAACCCCGATTTTTTTCGGGTGGACTCCACGCGTCCAAAATTTTGCGTTCGGCTCCTTTCGGCAACCCGTCGTTTCTGGTGGGCTTCGGTTTCTGGACCCCTAAGGGGAGTTTGCCCCCGTCGGACTTAACCTTTCATCACCTGTCACCCCTTGCTGAGTCTGCATGTAGGTTTCACTTAGGTAAATAACTTCCCTGCATAATTTCAACGCGCTTCATGAGCAATTCTCATGATCGACGTTGTCTTACCTATGAACTTTATCATCACACAAATACCAGTGAACTATTCTACAGAAAGTTTAGTAAAGACTTAAAGTGATATGTCCGGTATCAAGGGGTTTTTGTGTATATGATGTAATACCTAAAGAAATATTCATAACGTGATGAACACATAGTTTGGAGCTAAATTTACTTGTTCCACAAATTTCATCAAAAATTGACTTTTTGCTGTTCATGCAAAAGTGCGTTCAAAGTATTAATAGCCTATACGATTATTACCATCTAATTGTTAACACCAAACTCGGTAAATCAAGAGGTTAGTTAGTTAGTTAGTTAGTTAGTTAGTTAGTTAGTTAGTTAGTTAGTTAGTTAGTTAGTTAGTTAGTTAGTTAGTTAGTTAGTTAGTTAGTTAGTTAGTTAGTTAGTTAGTTAGTTAGTTAGTTAGTTAGTTAGTTAGTTAGTTAGTTAGATGAGGTTTAACGTCCCAGTTTCCAATCGATTGGTTCAAGTCGAGACGACCACGGCCTTTTTTCCAGTTGTGGCTCAATGGCTTGTTTTCCCTACTCCATTGCTTATGCTGAGCACCAAGCACAAAGGCAGTAGGTTCCATTTTAAAGTCGGTGCCGTAAATCAAGAAAAGCCCTCAAACGTATATTCTGCAAAACTCAGCTCTATCATGGAATAGTTTTGCAGAAGGTTTTCCATCAATATCCTATTTACCCCTGCGGCTACCCCTCCCGTATCTCGTCAATCCTACTAGGGCTCTTTGGGTTGCTACTTAAAACCCATTAGGGAGCTTTTTTCACCTGTAGCATGCAGTGTTCAGTAACTGGCGGTACTCCTGATTTTCCTTGTACCTGTCCATTCTCAATGATTTTTGAACAAGCTGGTGAATTGTGTACCTTTCAATAATACCTTTCAACTTCTCACGATACCAGATATGACTTAACATCTCAAGATTCTCGGTCAAAAGTCTTTTCTTACCCTGAAGCATCCTTCATCCAAACGCCGAATGTATCATCAAATGAACCACCCCTTAGTCCACGTCACACTATTATGAATTAATAATAACCAAACTGTATTTTGTGTTCCGTATAGTGAGAACCCAATGCCACTTGAAGATAATTAAATACCTCTCGCTAATGCCACAATTTAGCAAAAACCCTATGGGGGGGGGGGCGCGGATTGGCCCTAGGACGCAAGAAAGCATAAGGTTGAGGGCCGGAAGACATTTCAGAAAAGGGCAGGAGGTGGTCTTACTGATATTTTATCTATTGACACCAATCACGTAATGAAAGTCGTCCTAAAAATAACCGCAATTTTTTGCCCTGAAATGAACATTTTGTTAGGAAGGAGAGAGGGAGGAGGGTTTGGAGAGCTGTCATCCCCAGCACTCTAACCTCATGGGTCTATAAACGGAAATATTGCCTTTGGACCCTACCAGGGACGCTAATGATCGAGGACCCCTAGATGCAACACCTTTGGGAAACGCTTCGTGCCCGACCTTCGTCGTCATTTGCCCAGCTTGCCTTGTCCCCGACATTTGAAAAGCAATCTGCCCCTGCTCATATCCTTTATCCAATAAGACAAACTTGCACTGTTTAAAAGTAGTATAAGTATCTACAGTCAAAGCACTGTTGTGGTGAATATGCATGCCTGATATCAAGTCGAAAACATGCAGTAAGTTTAGAGTATGTGATGTGTAGTTTTCGGTAATAACAAGCCCACAAAGCCAATTTCCACATAAAGAAATATGTAGTCCTAACATCTGTTCAGAAAGCTTAAAGTGGGCCCTCTTTTATGGCAATATAAAAGTCTTTAATTTTTCAACTTATGTATGCTCTTCGATCAAATTTGGAACCCTTTTCCAATATGTATAGGAACGGCACGTTTTGACGCCCGCGCTAAGTACGTGCTCCTAACCAGTTCTAATTTTGTTATTGCTATAATGACTAATGTAAAGCTCAACAAAAAGAAGGCATGGAACACAGGTTACAGGAAACAGAACCTGGGCGTTGACTTCACTAAAGCATATTGTTGAAGATAATGTAGATGTCTTTTGTACACATACCCTGAACAAATACTAACTGTCTGCATATCGAAGCTGTCTGCTATAAATACGGTCTCACTTCAACCGAAGGCGCTGTTTCCATTCTGTGATGTCGCATATCTACCCAGTGAAAAATGGGACAAACATTACTGCTTTTGGACGATTTGGTCCAAAATCTTCCAATGTCGTCTTCCTATTAAAAATTGTCATGGACTGTTATACATTCCAGTTTTACTGCCTGGACTATTCTATAGTAGAACAGGAACCATCATAACCTTGTTCAAGGTTTCTTCGTATGAAACAAACAACTAAATTCGTCCCTCAGCAGTAGGCAGCAATAACTGAGGTAATTAATACCCATTTTAAGGTAAAGCAGTCGACCGGTTGAGCAACGAAACATTGTTTCTTCTATTCCTTGAAAAATCTTCCAAAAGAAACGAGTCTTTCCACCAAAATCGTCCAAAAGGCGTAGGACGAAACTGGAAGACGACAAAAACGTCGTCCAAAATCTTCCAAAATCGTCCCATATTTTAATAGGTATTCTTGGCTACGAATAGTTACTCTCAACTAGCTGGATGATGTCAGTGCAGTCTACCCACCACGTTTTTACATAATGCAATTGTTCTGGTAAACTGTGTTTCTGTAGCTCATTATGTCGGTTTTAATATTCATTATAGATCCTATGATACGTGTACGATAGCATTGGCGGATTGTATCGACTCCCTTCGGAGAAAGAACTCCTCCTTGTGAATACTTTTTGTCCGTCGCATCCAAAGGTATTATAAGTATTGATACTAAACCTTTATACCTACACTGTTACGCTCAGCGACTCCTCATGGAGACGAATATATTGTGGATATGACATACGAGCCGTTCTATTTGGTTACCTGTGTAGAAAACCAGAACGCGTCACAAAAAGTTCCACTGTTAAAAGAGGTTACCGTGCGTGCACGTTTACAACGGGGTTGTATACGCGTAGTATATATTTCTCTGTGCATTATCCGGAACATTTGACGCACACTTCTGAGCGCTCGGAGAACAAATGCGCGATTTGCTTTCTCATTGTGAGTGCGTAAGAAATTAAGCGGTCATATAAATGTGTGATACCTAAAGATACCATAGAAATTGGCCAATGAATAAGTCTGTTAACTTTAGACCAGTCAATGCGTGTTCCTGTTCTTGTGTTCTAATGTGGAAAACCGTCATGAAGTAATACACTTCTTCCTGTAATTGGAATTTATTGAGGAGTGATACTTCTTACATTTACAGTGTTTCGAAATAACAAGTAGTAATACGTTTTTAAGCCATTTATTTGCCTGCATGTTTTCAAAACGACTGAGCAGTGATCAACACTTCGCCCCAATAGTTTGGCTCCATGAGGAGTCAACGCGCTATTTCAAGTTTGGAATTTATGCTTTGGTCGCATTTGAAAACGGCGCCATCTTTAGTCGGTTGATTATAGCCCACATGCTTTTGTTTGGCACTTGGTTCCCTACGAGAGGATCGTTTGCTCAGCTTCCTTTGGACTTTACATACATTTGACTGAATAAGGAATGCCCTATTCATCTCGACACGTGAGCAATATATTTCGTTGTTTGGCTGGCTTGTCTGTTTTCATGCCTGAACAGCCTTGCTCAAGTTTTAATATTGCTAATACCTAGTACTAACTTTTGTTGATACAGAGAGGAACGGTACATAAGGTCTTCTGTGGGTACGCCCTGCATTTCATCAAGAATTTCTAGTCTGTTCTTATCACTGGTCGACAGTGATACCAGTCAGAACTGGACGGAAAACTGTTTCAAAAAGTTCGTCCTCAATTTTTTAAAAAGAAGCCGGTACGGACATATATTTGCTGACATCTTGAACATTGGTAATGCTATGTGTAACATAGGCTTAAAGTCATCACATCAGTAATGGTAATTATTTAAAGGTAGGGGCCAACCGATCTTCTTAAACCCCCTGTGGGCCGTAGAGCTACCACCTGGATTAGGAGAGAAACTGCAACTTTAACTTATGCCAATCCAATTAGACCCAAAAACGCATGAGGAAAAAATCCTGTGAAGATGGATGATAAGATTAATGGTTTTTCAGTTCTTTTGTCTGACATTTGCAATTTAAACGTCTTATCCTTTGAAACCTAATTCATGTTAACTGCTACCCTAACAAATGGATCAAATAAAACAATTATTTCATGATGATGAGGAAATTACCGACAGCAATGGGGGCAATTCAGGCTAAAGCCTCAAAACGACTGGTTATTGCTTTGTAACAATAGATGCTAGCTCTAGAAGCAATGTTAATGCCATATGCAAATAGCAGATAAGTTACTAATCTATACTTTGCGATTGAATTTTGCATATTGCAAAGGGGACGTACGCGCGTTCTACAAGGAATCAAAATATCACTTATGTATAAGCAACACTTCTCAACAAAAAGAGCTAATCAAGCGACTGGTCATGCTGATGTGATGGTAAAATTCGCCGATTTGCTATTCAAGATGTAACAGACGACATGAAACTATTTTCATTTTATTAAATCTTAAATGAAGTACACAGTAAAGATGTTGTTAGGGAGATTATAAATTGGACACCTTTTGGAACCGCTTAATATTATGTTGTGACGTGTACAGTTATACCCTAGCTTCACGTGACGTCATTCTAATGCCTGTTGTGCCGCCCTGAGGTATGATAGAAAGGTCATACTGTGGACTAGTTCGTACCTCAGTGTAAGACACAGAAATATACCCGTGGTAAGAAACCACACAAGCAGACAACTTCAGGTGCAGGAAATCCCTAATAACATCTATCTGCGCTATAGGCCTAGAATATATTAGCCTGTGGTTAGTTAGTTAGATGAGGTTTAACAGCCCGATTTCCAACCAATTGTGTCGAGCCGGCCACGGCCTTTTTCCAGTCGTGGCTCACTGGCTTGAGTGTGGTGAGTCCACAAAGCTGCTTCGCTGTCTAATCAGAATTGTTCACTTGCAAGTTCTCGATGATATCATCAGGGACTAGAATCCACAAAAAACAGATTTTAGTTGAATGGGAACAACCACACTTTTGGTGATTGGCTTCCTAAACACCTAAAGCAATGTAACAATATCTGTCGAATTTTCTCCTCGTCCACTCCAAAGGGAGGTGTCTATGCAAGGAGGTGCTTTATAAGGAGAAATTTGGAATGCTGGGACAATTTAACAGCACTCTAGGAGCCATCGGAGTGTTACGTGTTGCGTGGGATTCAGGGACCAGGCTCTATAATCTGGCCCTACTGTAGACAGTAAACATTCTTCCTACGAAGATACTTCTTCAACCGCTCCTCCAATTTAAACAAAAATCACCTGTCTAGTGCATGCTTGTCGTAGCCATACAAGATACTGAAGGGGCGAGATAGCTTCCAGGGGCGAAATAATTCTTAGAAAACGTAATGTACTAAAATGCATTGAGGCAATAATGGTATGTTTTTATTTTCCACCATTTTTTATTTTCCAGAAGGGGCTCCTCCATGGCCCCCTTGGCTATGAGCTTGGTCTAGTGCAGCTCCCAAGCAAAGTTCCTACAGGAGCTTGTAGCCTACTGAGATAAAAAAGCCATATCAACACACTATTGTGTGTTAGTTCATGAGGCATGCAACTGACTGCACAAGTCATCATTGACCAACCAAAGTGAAGCTAGTACTGTTTGAATTAATGTCAGTCAAGTGCAGTCACCAATTGTATTTAGATATGAGATCATATTCCTAAATATGTTTGGGTGACTGCAATAACCCCCTGTAAAAAGGGGCCCTAGGACGAGCAGGGGAAAAGCCCCAGAAGTTGTCGGCTTTAGAATAAAGCATCTACTGGATTGCGCACTAAACAGAAAACATCAATCAAACTTTTACCACTTTTATACTCAGACCAGGGCCAGGTGGATTTCATGACGCAGCCGAAGTTGGGCCCAGAAGGAAGGGCTTCACATTCAGGGGCGGATTTAGGGGGGCCCGCCACCCCCCCTCCCTTCTGGAAAATTTTGATTTCTTTTCCTTTCTAAAACGAATGAATTTGAAAAGTGCGGCAGGCAATATGCTTTTGTGTTTTTCCCCGCCACAGAAATTAAAATCATCCTCTACTTGTCATTCCAAAACATGTAAAATGTATAGCTTAGTCCAGTATACCAATCGATCTGTTACTGTTATTAGTCACCGTAGCTACACAGGCTCCGGTACTCATGCTGAAGTCAGTTTTTTTTTTCACAAACTTTGGAAACAGCGCTTCCACAATTTATAAAATTGGGTGAGTGTTCCATGACGCATGGAATTTTTTGTATAGTTTGCTGCACCAATATCGTTACATTTGACCAATATATTGCAAGGAAAGTTGAAGATAATCTGAAGGAATCTTAGGAGTTTTGAGCGTTTATATCAGGAATTGGCATCCTTATATGTGGAGGCATGTACAGGAAAACACATGGAGTGTACATCTCTGATCATCTCACAACATATGACTGCCAGGAGCAGAGAGAAATTTGAATAACATTTGGTAAGTATACGTTAGTTTCAGACAACAAATATAGCTATAAATCATAAAAAAATTTGAGAATGAATTTTTTTCACAAAATGAAGTGACCATATTTGTCAAATTTGAAAATTTCCCCACCATACCGTAACGAAAGTGATAGTTTTACGAGGCCTGCCCACGTTACGCTACGAGCCTTACCATGTTACGCTATGAGCCTAAAGTTAGGTATAGGCTAGGCTTACAATACGGCTAGGCCTAGCCGGGTGAAAAAAAGCCTGAGCCTGGATGCTATTGACTCAGACATGACCAATGGGGACAATTAAAACTGTTCATTTTCGATTTTCAGTGCAGCCTAAGCTAAATCTCTGGAATTAGCCTATGTAGCTAGATTCAAGTTTCTTGATCACCATGCCTTACCGTATTGGTGCCATTTTCTCATAACTTACCCCAGTCGATTTGTAAGGTGAATATTCGTAACACAAAAATATCTTGATATTTTGAAGCATATGAAAAATAGGCCTACTGGCCTAGGCCTATATCATTTAAGAAAAATATGTCATTTGACCTTTTTGTTATCTCATTTTCAGGTTGTAGACTTTACAGTATCTCAATATGGGAAAGAAGACAAAAGGGAATATTCCTGGGCAGCAGAATATTTTTCAAGCCCTCCAGAGTAGAAAAAGGTATGTTTCCAAGATGTGGTTTTTTCGAAAAAAAAAAAAGAATCTGAGCTTCCCCATTTTTTTTATTCCTTACCAAAGGCTAAAGGAATCTATGCAGCCATGCGTTGCGTACGTATGTTTGTGTAAGTATGTGTGCGTTTGTGACACTTTTCTTGTAAACACGGTATCTGGAGAACACAAAGGTACACAAAGTTCAAACTTGGTGTATTGGTTGCCCAACTAGTGGGAAAGAACCATATTGTTTCGGTGCAGTTTGAAGGTTATTTGAAGTCAGGAGTGGTCAAACTCCGAAAAACTTGTAAACACGATCACTGGAGAATACAAGTGCCTGCAGGGTTCGAACGTGGACTGTATATTGCCCATATATGATGTACATGAAAAATATTGTTTTTGGTGCAGTTCTAAGGTCAATGAAGGTCAGAAACTCTGAAACGCTTGTAAACACGATAACTGAAAAACGCAAATGCTTGCAGGATTCATACTTGGCGCGTGCATTACACATATATTGTACACGACATCTATTGGTCTTGGTGCATTTTCAAGGACTTTCAAGGTCAGTAGAGTCCAAACTCCCAAAAGCTGGTAAACGTGATAACTGGAGAATGCAAGTGCCTGCAGAATTCATTCTTGGCATGATCATTGCCCACATGGTGTACATGAACCCTATTATTTCCAGTGCAGTTTCGAGGTCAGTAGAGGTCACTTGAGGTCAAACCCAGAAAAGCTTGTAAACACAATAACCGGAGAATACAGTTGTTTGCATGGTTCCCCTTACAAAAATTTCATACATCATTTTCATATATGAACCACCTAGGTGGGAAAGTGATGTATGATTTTGGGCGCTTCATATATGAAAATATCACATTAAGGGGGAAAATTTTCACATATGAAACAAATCACATGTGGGGTTTTTTCATATATGAATCATTTCACATGGGGAACTTTCCTATATGAAACAATTCATATGTGGGGTTTTCTTCATATATGAATCATTTCATATAATGGGATAGCTTTCATATGGGAAAGTTCCCACGTGGGATTTTTACCACCTATGAAACGATTTTCATATGTGATTTATTCCACATATGAAGTATTTTTCACATGTCTGATTTATTCCACCTATATATGATTACTTTGATAGATTCACTCCTCCAGCATGTTGAGATGATGCCACAGAACTGATCGACGGTCACCAGATTCATAAATGTCTGGCAGCAAACTGGGAGACAAGTAATCCACTGCTGTTTTATTTTATGGACTCTGCAAGGTTGACTGGTACTGGGTGTATTATGACAGGAGTTTCTTCATTAAAATGCATTTAGCAATAACTTCATTGAAAACTTCAGTTTCTATGGAACATCTACACCTTTCATGTTGTAAATTTTGTCAAGTTCAACCCCCAGACCGTTTTAAATGAAAGGAGAAAAGTAAGCTTACCACATTCACTTAATACCTGTTGGGCTAGATTTATGACTAAATTTATAAGGCTAGTTGGTTTCTATTAAAAAACTGCAAGACGATGTCTCTGCGGTTCACCTTCCCACTTGGGCGGTTCAGCTTCTCGACAATGGAATCTCTGCAGAACTGGAATTTACCTACCATTAAGTTTTTCCCCAGTGCCGTCAGCTCATGTTAGTAGCATTATTTTTACTTCAATACTTTTATAAATCTTTAACACTTTAGTTTCAATCTAAAACGGGGGCGGAACTAATACGATAATAAGTAACTTGGAATTTTATAATATTTCAGAATTATACTCACAAAATTCGGAGACTTGACGGCAATGCACCTTTTTCAATTTTTGAAATCTTGTTCTTGCTTATATACCTTATGAAAAAAAAAGCTTCGTGTTATTAAGAAACGATGCAATAATATGGTAATTCTCAAGGCTCATATCTCCTGCACGAAATAAAAGTATGTTTGAAAAGAAATCAGTATCAAATATCTGCTGAGTTGATGTTTCGTTAGGAATCCGAAGAATATTTGAACTACTCCTGTAAGTGAGAAAACTTAATGATAGCCTCATCGTTCAGGTACTGCCCTGATATCATCCAGTAAGTCACAATGCAACTGCAAAGATTTACATACTGCCAGGCAGAAGTTCTGATGGCTACTCTGGTCTGGAGGCCCATAAATCAATGTTCAAAAGGCTGGTGTTATTATCTTGTAGTTTAGCACAACTACCGTGTTCTGAACACACGTTTACGTATTCCTATATAAAAAGCGTGTGATTTTGCAAAGTCGACCTGATTTTTTCCCCGTTTAGACGATTTCCCTTTTTAGGGGTTTTTTTTCATACAATATTTCCCTTTAATCCCAGGTTAGCAATATATATATATATATATATATATATATATATATATATCTATAATATATGTATATAAATATATATATATATATATATATATATATATATGAATATTCCCATCAGTACATACGCAACACACTTATACAGTAATATTAAGAAGATGGTATGAATAGCTGGCAACAGTCCTCGAATACATGGTGGAATACCACATCATTCCACCACAAGGTTCAGATAGCATTCGCTTACAGACCAAATTCCCAAATTTAAATTCAAAAATAAAAAATTAATACAAGTTATCATCCTTAACGGCGGCACAAGAACTACGGATAAAACAAACATGGGTAGTAACTGGGTTGAGAAAGTGACCAGTCGGGGGTCGCTCCAACAGCTGAACGTAAGTGAAAAATACAAGCATCTCACAAAAATGCACCTCTTCTACAGGTTTTCTGCTAGTTAAACCACATCATACGTAAACAGGAAGCCAAGCTCTTGCAACAGTGTACTGGACGTAATTGTAACAGTACGTCTTAAGCAACGGTTTGGCTACCCCGTCTCGAACATAAAACAGAACTTCGCAAAACAAAATTTTAGGCTGCACCTCCCAATCTAAGATACCTTTGGTCCCCTGCCAACGAGTATTTTGTCTTTACACGTGATTATGTAATGGAATTACTTCTTTCCCTCTTTTTTTCTGCCGTTTACCATATACTTGCATGACAATGAAGACAGGTGACTTTACACATAGCCATCTTACCAACCGAAATCTCTGTCCTCGTGCAAAAGACTATTCCCAAAAAACTGCGATAATGAGATTTTTTAAATTATGACATTTTAGTAGGGCTTGGAATCCCGTCATATCTTTAGAATTCGTGTCCGCAATCGTCTCATGTGTGCCCACATTTAAGCAACTCACGATGCGAGCATGTTGCTGTTGATACTAAAGAGCTTTGTTTCCACTCGAACTGCAAACCCCTTGTAACATAATGAAAATTAAAATGGATTATTTCACAAAACATCAAAGACTTACAATGTGTGCAATGTATGAGGCAAGACTTTTTTTTCAAGCTTTTCAATGGCATTGGTAGATAACGAACTGCAAGAGCAAATATGAGTTATTTAAAGAACAAAAACAATTTATAGTGCTATATCAAATGTATTTATCTACCTTAAAAGAATCCATGAGACATCCACTATATTTGACTAACTTACTGATCAGAAATCAAATTTATAGTTTATGTTTTAATTGAAATGGACATTTCAAGTAAAAACACCGGAAATAAATCATAAATAGAAAAATAATTTACTCTTATTTTCAGCCGGGTTTGGGCACAAAACCTTCTAAATGTGTTGCATAACAGGTCCAATTCCTTTTTCTGTTGATCACTTGGTCATAGCACCACACAAGTAAGTATGAGAAAACTTATTAGTTACTGATCTCTACGCAAACTCTCAGGAACCTTTCAATTTCTGGTGACCATTATTTGAAGATTCTCCCGATTCCTTGCCGCAGGCAAGACGAATCTATGCTATGACTTTGACGCTTGTATGAAAGTTTGTGTGCGCATGTGTGTGTTTATGACGGGCGTTTATCTTGTAAACAAGCTACTACAGCATAGAAGTGATAGATACTTTTCATACTAAGTTCATAGATAAATAAGTTCATAGGTTTATCATGTTGAGAGGAGGATTTCCACTATTTCTGACGAAAGTTAGAGGTCGTTTCAGATCATTGGAGTTCAAAAAGTCTTGTAAACACGATATCTTTATATAGAAGAACGAATTCTTTTTATACAAAAGATTTTTGAAGGAATATTGTGATTACTTTAGAGCCAAGGAATAACCTTTTCAATATCATTGAGTCAGACAAAAGTTTCTGGTTCGCAAGTGAATGGAGATTTTGGTTTGGTTGGAACATTTTCTAATAGAAGAAAGGAATGGTACCCAAGGTAAGTTGTTTTACTAAAGACTCTTTTTACTAAATCAAAACGTAGATGATTATCTCATTGTATAGAAACTGTAAGTTTCTTGCATTAGCAGCAAAACCCTTTGGGATTGGCTGAGGGATAACGGTGCCAGACCCAGTTAGTGTGTCAGTCAATCGGATTTGCTTATTTAAAAAAAATGGTTTTAATATGGATAAGATTACCTTTCTTACAACAACATCTCTTATTCAAACTTGTCTCATTTCTGCTCATCGTTTCAGTTGTTTCCCTATTAAGAACCAAATATTTCATTGTATCCCATCTACTCTGAATACACCTTTCTTTTTTAAACTGGTTTCATGTTTAACGTTGGTCTTGATCATTGACTTGAGATTTATCGTATAGGTGAAATTGTGAAAAAGGGAGTAAAACAGAAATTTAAATTTTAAGATAGTCTTGATCACACCAGAAGGCCTACTTTGTGCAAACATTCATTGCACCATTTTCTTTACTTTCTTTTGCACAATTTTTCAGTGGACCAACAGTTCTTGACACAGTAACTAATATTTGACATAACAACTCGGAAACTGTGAAGGGAAGCGTTGTAAGGAATGTAAAGGAGTTATCTAGCACTGTTCAACGGAGACAAAACAGGTAGTTAGAACATCGCATCAACCATGCAATTTGTATTACAAAAACCCAATAAGTTACAATTTTACTTACATGGTATTCGGGGTAAATCTGTTTGGACTAGGTAAAAGCAAAGGAAGAACATTGGCATCATGAAGATCACAAAAATACGTATGGTTGATAACCGGACTGAAGAAGCCAAAGCCCTCGTAAAAATGGTGTCTTTAGTTTGAGTATCCCTTCATACATTGTAACACCACTTTGTGGGAAACGACAAACCTTACAAAATCTAATAATTTAGTCTTAGACACAGGAGAGGAAATGATGGAAAATTATTGCCTTCCTACAAGCCACGCACATACTTGCAGTGATCAGAACATGAATCCCAGTGACCTCCTCTAAATGTAAGCTGTATATATAAAAGGAATAAGACTATAAAATATATATATATATATATATCTATATAAGTATATATATATATATATATATATATATACATATTTCTCCTAATTCGGCACTTAGGGGGAAACTTGTTGTTGAAAAGGTCGACCTTAATGGGAAAAAAATTTTCGGTGGAAATATAAGTTTCGCCTTAACGTTTCCACACACTTCTTCTATACGAATAAGTAAACTTACAAGTGCGCCCTGCTTCAGATTTACAACTATATTCCATTACTTCAAAGTTGTCAAATTTACGGACCCCTAGCTGTTAATAACACAAACGGATGGCTGGCCATTGAAATAACGTTAATTATATTTTTTAGACGTGTAGGGCGAATTTATTTCTTATGTATTTTATTATCTTTTTTTCGCCCTATGTACAAGCAGTATATAACAATTTCCCCTTAAGGTGGGAATTAGCGTTATATATGATATAGATATATTTATATATATAGTCTATATATATATATATATATATATATATATATATATATCTCTTAGGATATTCCTTTTTTTTGCTCAATTTGCATACAACAGTGGTATTCGTCTACTGCAAGTATCTCTAGGTTTCTTAGCAATAAGCAATCGTTCCGTATTTAAAGACATTGATTTCCACTTGGAAACTAATGACATCAACGATTTGTTCCATTAAAGGTCCCTCTGTTAGGTCGTATCTGGTGAGGATGAGGTTGCCTAGGTAATGCATAGAACAGACCAACGCCTTTGAGTCTTATGATACCTCATGATAGGATTTTCTCAATAAGCTGAAGAGGATCAAAAAGGATTGGCATAAATTACGTTTTGTCGATGTTACTCGATCTAATACTTAGATGGCACTACAAGCAATAATATTTTTTGATTAACGAACTGGTTTGCATTCTGAAATTTAATACCTTTGCACAAATAACAGAGAGATAGGGGCTTTAGGGACCTCAAGAAATTTAAAAGGCGTTTAAAATGATATAACCATTATTTCAAACACAAGTAGTGGTACCTGAATGAAATGTATAAAACCATTGAAAAGAGCTTCAGATTTATTGAACGGACAAAATCCAAACAGTGATAGATAGCTAGTAGCAATGCATGTCAAAAGCCTTCTCGAACTCCAAAAACATTTACAACGTTGTATGGTCCCAAGGATGTGCTCCTCCAACATACATCAGCTTTATCTCAAAGTTGTTCTACCCTCAAACTGTCCCCTCTCCCCAGGGCTCTTCCCTTTTTAGCAAGATTTATCCTTGTCATGTCATCCTTAATGAAAAAGGTTGGTTGGCTAGAGTCGCACGCTTCATGTAATTTTCATGACAGCAATCATCAATCTATAAGACATAAGAAGAACTAAGATGCGTCGCGGAGGGTAAGACCTTAAACTCTCCATCTTATTTTTAAATGATAACCTCTCAAAAGCCCTGAAACATAGGTAAGACCTGATTCCTGATAAAATTTTCAGTCCTCTCCTTCAGTTACTGGAATCCCGGCAAATAGTATGTTATTCCTTCAAGATGTTCTATCACTCTTGTGATCTTGGTTGTAATGTATCATAAGACGACAGTCAGATTAGCGAATTCTCCTTCAAGTTCTTCACACTTTGTCTGTTTCAGAAAACGCCATACCTAGATCATCAATAAGCTTTAGCTAGACCTCAATGGTCTCACCGATGTCGTTCTCCAATTTAAATACATACAATGCAGTTATTTCAGTAAATATTACATTTGAGTTTGAATATTGACGATAGTCGTTTTCCATGGTTTCCGATAAATCATGGTCGCCATCTTACCCCTGAGAAACTCCATAGACCTGTAGTGCTTTTCTTGGGGTTCTAGAATAGCGCAAGTTTTGAAATATAGGTGGGCTTCCTCTTTGTTCAGTAGGCATTTTAGGGTCGAAAATTAAGAAAATCCCAGTTCAAGTTATGATTGCTAGTTGAAATCCACCCACAGCAAAATTAGCTCCAGTAAGTCGTTCTCCAGTAAGTCGTTCTCCAGAGAGCGATCTTCAAGGCAATATGCAGTCGCCCCAAAACCCCTTTGAAAACATCAGCAAATCCCTGCAAATTTCTCCCTTATTCGCCTCACAACTACCTCTGAATACGTTTTGGAACATAACTAGTAGTCTTCACAAACAGAAGGTAAAGCAAGGAGTTATTCTTTATGAATTTGTAAGTTTAGTAACGAACATTGTCACATGATAAAAAAAAAAACAATTACGATTTAAGATGACTTAGTATACTAATTTTGATTGGGGTGACTGCAGTGTCCCATTAAGAATGCGTACCGTTAGGCTCGTCTATGTATACTAGATCAAAATGTAGAAGGTTAACTTATGTAAGAACCATTTGTAAACGTCTTGCATGACCAGCATACTCCTCTTGGGACTAATGGAGGAATAACGGTAGGGTAGTCAATCTGAGAGAAACTAAAAAGGAATACTACGTTTTATATTACATCATTACTTATAAAGACTTGTCTCAGTCTGTTTGATTTAGAAGTAAGAGCCAAACACCTCAATTAATCGTGTCTTGTTTAGTACACCTATCTTTTTCCAAGTTGGTCTGATGACTGATTTTGTTGAGATTGTTGAGGCTTCCTGAATAGGCGAGATTGTATCGTGATTACGACAGAGATTTTAAATTCTAAAATGAAGTCCTTCATCAAAAGAGTTTTTACCACGATGGCATGAAACATTCGATCTATATTGATGTTTATTAAAAGAGGAAAAGGACCTTCATAAGTTATGTTAATACTTACTTGCCATCCACAGAAAAACTTCCAAACCTAGAGTAGATAAAGTGGAAGAGTATGGACATCGTTCATCATGAAGATCACATATGTAAATGATATTATTAATCAGACTGATCAATTTAATCTATGAAAAGCTTAACATTTGTGCTTTCAGTTCAAGAAATTTGTTAATTACCTGTAACTTCACTTCGTTAAAACGACAGACCTAATAAATGCTAGTTGTATAGTTTTAGGGACAAAAGAGAAAAGGTTGGATAGTTATTGCCCTCCTACCTCACCACTCAATAACGGACTAGATCAGAAAGGGTCTTAAGTTTGGAATCACTAACTTAAAATATAATTTGCTTGACGGTGTCATCACTAATATAAAGGACCAGAAAGTAAATAGTTATTACTGCACTGCTGAATTATCTTAGTCTTTCATCAATCTTACCTATATTTTTTATCTTACTTGTAACTATAAAGGTGTCTATATTTTATGTTCAGAAAAGTTTCATTTGTTCTTACCATTCTTGCATACTTGCAAAATCGATTAGTGGAACGTTTTATTGCGGTTTATATTAAGATAAGCGCACAAACATTCTGAGTGGATTTTATAAATGAATATGCCCTTCCCAAAAACAAAAATTCTTGACGTTGCGCCGCTCTGCGTCGGGCTGCACCGCTTGCACTGTCGTGCGCCGCTCTTTGAAAAACAAATTGAACACATTCTTTTTGCAAAGTTTTTTCATCAATAACTAGATAGCGCGAATAGGCCTAGATACTGTACAGTGTACATGATACATTGCACACTTTCGGGGAAATCGGCGAACCTCGTCTCAAACAAGAACAACGATGTTTATTGGTGACGAAAGTCTGATTTCAGTAGTTGAAAAAAAAAAGGATTTTACAAAACACGAATCTTAACATATCCACAGATGTCAGCATAAGAGTTAAATGTTAGACCAATGCATTAAACCCTCCTTTTGAAAATATTTAATACCTTTGAAAGAGTGTACACAGATCAGGTACACAAAATTCTTTATGAAAACAATAATTTACTCTATTGCCCTATTTTATATGACTTATTGATTTGAGATTAAAAAGGTGTTAGGCTAAAATAATTCTTTTTGGGAACTATTTTGAATAACCAAAATCAAAGCATGCTGCTTCATTCAGCTTCGTGTCGAATAAATATGAACATTTGCTGAACAATGCTTAAAATTCGGAGCTCTCAAAAGGTCTGTAAAAGAAGTCTCCATTTGAGCAGAAAATGTGCAATTTGGGGGCAAAATATAATGTTTCGCGAGAGCGTTCATCAAAATGTTTGGTTAAAGGTTCTGCAACACCCCAGATCAGAAGTAGTTTTAAACGCTCATGACACCCAGTGCCGCCAAGTGTTCCTTCTGTGCTTGCTGCGGATATGTAGAAAGCAAAGAGCTTGCACTTCGTCCTCAATCATAACGGCACAGTGTGATGCAGCGTCCCGGTGTGACAGCAGCTTAACGCTTTATCGTATACATTAAGCCTACCTGCTAAAATTGGGCATGTTTTCCAATAGATCGACAAAAGTCCCTGTCCCTCAAATGACGCCAGCAAACACATATTTATCGCTGTAACTAAGCGTTAAATTTCACTTACGGGAAGTTAGTGGGATTGTGGCAAGTCACAACCCGAGTTTCTTGCTATCTCTTACCATTCAGTTAACTGACACAGGCATTTTCTATGGATTCAATGACTACCTCGAGTTCAAATTGGGTGTCCGTACAATTCTAGACGCAGTAGGGATGGAAGAAGTGACTACAATTCCCTTATTTAAACATGCCCGGCTGACTAACACTCTTTTCGCCTTTTATTTAATTGCTTCGTTTACTTTCCTCCCTCCTTCTCCATATTTAGTCATTTTCCCGACTAGCGTAAAATTTTGTCCATTCACAGGGAAACGATATTACAATGATCTAAACAACTTTTGGCATGTCTGATAAACTTATTATAGTGCAGTTCTGCCGACCGAATATGTTTACATTTCATGTACTGTTAACTGGGTTTCTCAAATATTATCACGTGGGTCGTGTCCAGCCTACAAACATTCCAATTTATCCTTCCTGAACATCCCTAAGTCCCCACGTCTCGCTTGCACACGAAAACCCGGGCCAGGCCTTCCTTCCCTTTTTCTCTGTTTCCCTCTCTCCTCTTACTGGTTCTATCTTTTCTCTTTTTTTTCTTTCTTCTCTCTCTTTCTTTCCGTTTTTCTCTCTACTTCTCTTCACTTTACAGACTGGTGTAGAATTTTGCCAACCGGATCCATGGAGGTAAGGAGACTGGGAGGGGGCTGGGTTATGTCCCCGCCACACCCCTTCTAGCGACGGCCTTGAATAAGAGGTCTTCTTGCCTTTTGAATTTGAATTTTTATTTCAGGGGTTTCCTTGCTTGTTTTCATTTGGCATATATAAATTTTCAGTGGTAAATGAGAACATAAAAGGGATGGGGCAGCGTATGACCAGGAGGTCTAATAACACATCCGTGGTACAAGGAAAACCCATATCCTCTCTTAAAAAGAATGATAGTGCTCATTAAACAGTTCGAGTTCCACTTCCAGATAAGGTCTTTTTCTAAAGTCCCCTCGACTCTCAGGCGAAGAGCCAAGGTGCGAAACCAAACGTTGCTCTCGAAGGAGTTCTGCTCTCCAAGGGAGCTACTTCCCTGCGAGGACAACAAGCTTATCTGACCATCCTCAAGACCCTCAGACCTCTACATCAAGGGTTTGACATTCGCAACTGACTGGGAAAAACAGATACTACACATGATCTGAGCCAAAAGGCAGAGAAATGATCACAGACACTCCTCATGGGCCGCAGAGACCGGTCTTAGCCCCAGAACCTTTTTTGTCGTGGGCATTTCGGACCCCCCTTAAACTGGGAATTCGGGCTTTTATTTTCTTGAATATACTGGGACGCGTCGATGATAAGCCCCATTCAAAGGTGACCCGCGTTTCCTGCTCCTCCATTCCCCCTACTGTCTTGATGACATCTTTCAGTGATAAGCTTTAAAGGCCCTGAACCAAAGGTAACTCTTGATACTGTACAATATCTACACAATCCTATCAATGATTTACAGGAATTTCTACAACTCGTATGCTATTGCATGGAGACATTCTTTCAGTCTTGTTTATGTTTGATGTATTGGGTTCTATGATGGCGGTCAGATTTCTGACCTCTAAAACGTCTTCTCATCATCTATGTCTCTATCCGTATTGCACAGCTATTTATAGATTATCGATACAGCTGGACAGGAACACTCCATGGTATGAAAGCCTTCTTCTTTAATTTTAAATATACAAGAGTATTTTTTCTGGTGACTTCCACTTAACTCTAAAAATCACCGATAAACCATTGCCAGCTCCTTGAGCCTGACAAGCTTGAAATGCCTTGCTTAAGAAATGGGCAAGGTTTGACATAAAGGTAAGCTTTGTCTTTGTACACGAGTCATTTTAGAGTCAAGAGGAGAGAGACTCCGACGTTAAGAAATCCATTTACAGGAAAATCAGGTTTACTGATTTTCCCTAAAGGAAGCGATCTTAAGCCCGCCTTTCGTTGGTCCACTCTCCTTACGCTGAAATAAAACATAGGTGATTATTTTATCTTATTGAAAATTGCAAATATCCTGCATGATCAACAAACTCTTTGGGATTCATGGAGAGGTAACCATGCCAGACAATTTTAGTATGCTTGTCAATTCGAGTTACTAATTAAAATAGTAAAGCTGACTAAGATGAAGTTTCATACGACATCAGCATTTGCAGGAATTTGTTTCAATATCGTTCCCCTTTAAGTAAATATAAAGATAAGAACCAAAGGCATCATTTTATCGTGTATTTATTTAATACACGTATCTTTTTCTAAACTGATTTGGTGATTGCTTTTGTTCTAAATCATTGATGAGTTGAGAGTAACTGAACAGGTAAAGCTATATCACAATTAAAACAGAGACATAAATTTTGAGATATAGTCTTGATCACACCAATAGACCTTCTGTATGTGAACATCATATTATGACAATTTATAATAAAACTTACGCGGTAGTTAAGTTCGGAAGTGGTTTTCTGGAGTTGATAAAAGAAAAGATTTTGAAATTATGGAGATAAAAAGAAGTATAACTAATTATCAGACTAAGGCAAATGAATCTTCCAAAAAACGTTTATCGATGCCTCCAGCTCGCCTATCTCTCAATAAATTGCAACATCACTTCGCCAGAGAAAGCCTGTGGTACAATCTTAGAGACAAAAAAAAGACGGAAAAATTATTGGCCTTCTTCAACACACCCCCCTGACCAGATCAGAAAAGATTATTCTGTGTCAAATAACCTACTGAACAAATAATCGACGGTGCTATCAGTAATATAAATATCCTGAAGGCAAACGGTTGTTACTAGATGTAAATTATTAGTGTACAACTTTCTTTGTTATTTATTCTTTCTGTTTCCTGCACCCTTCGCAAATTGATCAATGGAATATTATACTATGGTCTATATTTAGATAATGTATACTTTGGGCAACACTTAAAATGTGGTTTCAATTGGCTTTGATTTTTACTGAATTAAATGATAATGTTGTGGACAGACAATAAATCAGTGAGTGTTACACAGACGAAAATGGCTTTGATCATCTTTATAAATGCTCAATGAGCATTTGATCCTGTTCTACAAATTTTGATTCCATAGCCAACTTGACATGCTTGCAAATTTACAATTTGTCATCATTATCATTGCCGAAATCCTGGATTAAGCGCAAGACCATATGTAGCAGGTTAAATATTGATGGTTACAAATCTGCTCAGATGGTAGAATTGATCGAGTAGTTAATGAACATGGTGCTTATGCTTAGAATGATATCAATACCATATAAACAAATCACGACTAAAATTATTGACGTCAAGAATGAGAACAGAAGCGACACCACTTTCGGTGTAGATTTTAAGACTCCTGGGCCGATATTTATGAAACCCTGCTAAACTAGCATCCAACTAGGCCTTAGCAGGCTGCTAAATGGCTAGTTGCCTGGTCCATAGTTTTCTGTTATTTTCCTATTCATAAACCCTGTTAGGGACAGTGCCAGGTAGTTGTCAACTAGGATATAGTTTGTTGTTGGCTTAGCAGTTGGCCATGTCGAAAACCACAAATCACAACACGCATCAGTTTCACCAGGGAGTTGTGATCCGAATCGAGGTAGCACGAGAAGTTTATGTTTAAATAAACACAAATATGTTTTATTTATGCTAATACTTTAAGACTTATTTAAGTGTTAAAAGATTACCAACTATTAGCTGGTGGTAAGGCTTATAAGAACTTAGGCCTTTATTTAATGCGACACAACTTGATTTCTTTCTCCTTGCCACATTATTTAACTCTAGTAATACTTTAACAAGAGGATTAAATTGAGTAATGTTTTGATGTGTAGGTTTGTATATCGCCGTCATAGTAATGACAGGGTTTATAAACTCAAAACGGCTGTTTATTAGAACTAGACCAATACAAATGACCCTACTCCATCTAAACAGACCATATGCAAATGAGCTAAAGAGACAGGAGCCTAATTCTTTTACTGCATTCTGAAAAGTTACCTCAAGTTTCCTAAAAAAACCGAACATACATTTATGTCACAATTTTACAAAAATAAAGCTGGCGTGGTCTCATTTGCGACACCAGAGAGAAAATATACTTATTTTTCAGGCGACTGGCAATGCTATGGCAATAGGTAAAAGAGTTCTACTCCAGATGTAGCCGACGACAAATTTCTTTGTGTTAACTTTTTAATCTAGCTTAGTGCTTATAGAAATCTTAAGAGCAAGATAATCGAATGATTACTAGATGACCTTGAATGCGCAAACCTCACTTCAAGGAAAGTTTGAGCGAGCTATCTCCATTCGGATAACAACTCCCTGGTCAAACATAGAAAAAAAGGGTTCAGATGTCAACTAGTGACTTAGAAGTACCCAAGATCACCTCTAACGTTAGCACACAACATAGCAGCCAATTAAGCTTAGCGGCATTTTATGAATAACATATAGTATCCAACTAGGCTTAGTTGGTAGCTAAGGCCCAAAATAGTTGCCAACTAGGCTTAGCAGGGTTTTATGAATATCGGCCCTGTGTGATATTTATCCTTACGCTAATGTCATCAGTAGCTACCAAGAAAATATATCTGCTGAAAACAAATGTTATTTCAAGCTCTTAAACCTCTTCGTTTTTTATGTTTAGAAACTGGACAGTGCTTATGTGCATAGTGGTATTTAAACTGAGGTATTTCCGATCATTGCCTTGTCTTTTTGTACCAGTTTCAAAAAGTACTCAAAGGACGCAATTCTCAGAGTGTAACACAATACCTGTGTTAAGAACAAGTCTAGTCAACGGATTAGACGGATATTATCAATGATCGATATGCAGATTTTTGCCATCTTTATCTCATTCATATGACTGTGCATTACAATTAACTATGTAAATGGGTAGATTTAGTTATCGGTTTGTAACAACGGTCAATCATAATAGTATTTCCAATGTACTCTGCTTTCTACACAACAATCAAGGCAAATTGCGACGTTAACAAACAATAATTGTAGTTGAGGGCAGCATTGCAGAACTTTGCTCTTACTGTAGTAAAACCGGACTTTTTGAAAAGCAGACATTAACATTACATATGACAAAGGATGTCATTTTGCTTGCCCTGTATATTTTGCTTGCCCTGTATATTTTGTCAGTTGCAGTGTTAACTTAAATTTGTAGAGAAAGCTAGTCATTCCAAGGATATTGTTGTCCAATGTCGTATGGACTATATAAATCTTTAAGTGGAAAATGAAAAAAAATTGAAGAGATGGGACGACGTATAACCAAAGAGTATAACCTCGTATCCTCTGGCTATTGCTTTGCTGTGTGTATTTGAATGTTCAGCAATTTCTGTGTGACTAATGGAGGAGCAGCGGTGTTAGACAGAGCTAATTGATATTCAATCCGAGTTGCTTATGTAAAAAAATAAATCTGGCTAATATGGCGTGTCGTGAGACCTCATCACTTGCACTCATATTCTCTGTTTTGACCTTCATTTTAGTAATTATCCAAGAGATGGCAACCACATACTTCACTCCATGTCGCCTTCATTAAAACATTCACACTGTTACAAACAGATCTGAAAATAATGTTCTCAATCATTGAGTTGAGAGTACCTGGAGAGGTCAACCTGCATAGCAGTTAGAGCAGATATTTTAATTCTGAGAGGCAATGTTTGATCATACCAGCTGGCCTACTGTTTTTAAATATCTCATCACAAGTTATAATAATATTTACCTTGGATCCGGCACTTTGCCCGATTGTCTAGGATTGGTAAGGAAAAAAGGTTTTGAAATTATGAAGATCACTATAATAAGTATAATTTAAACCCCACTGAGACAACTTAATCTATAACCACAAAGCCCAAAGGCTGAGCAATTTCGTACCGAAAGGAAATACTTTTGTCAGTGAGGGTTATCCTTCAAAATTATCCTTCTTGAGATGTTTTACGATGTTTCCACAATTTGACCTTGGTGACCTCACATGACTTTGACCCCTACCTGAACAACAGGTTTATTGAAAATGTGTGTAGTCTACAAGCTCCGAATTAGATCCGTCACATCGACATGGGACTTTCACAGTTTAACCTCTTATGGCTGGCCGCAAATGACCTTTGACCTACAAAACAATTGAATTATTGAACGATATAAGTGGCATCCACGTGCCAACTATGTGATCAATCAATATTACAATTTTTGAAATATAGTGTTTATGAGGATTTCACCATACCACCTCTAGTAACTCCAAATGAACTTTGACCTACATCAAAAACAAAAGGGTTGTATTTAAAAGGCTATGCGGCATTCACATGCTAACAATAAAGTGACTCAATGTTATCCTTCTTGAACTATCATGTTTACAAGCAGTTTAGGTTTTCGGTTTTCACAGTGGCACTTCCGAAGACTTCAGATAACCTTCGAACTGTACCAAAAACAAAACGGCTATATTTATAAGTATATCGCACCCCCATTCGAAACATTCAGTTAATTAATGATCCTTGACTAAGTCTTGAGATATGGCGTTCAAGAAGTCTTCATTCTTTCATTTCTGGTTACCTCAAATGACCTCCTACCCTCTCCAAACTCAAAGAGTTTTTCCTCTCGATATGACCAATCTATGTATCTTGGGTATAACTACTATCAGAAAAAAAATTAAGGCATCAGTTTGGGATACCGAGAGTATACCACGACACCATCAACAAAGACGTAAGCAGTACGCTATTTTTATGTATGTTATAGCCACATCTTCCTTCAGACAAGTCCATCATTAGGCTACTTAAGATGAAATTAATAATTAATGAGCCAGATATATGCTTGTGAAAGGGTACATGTTTTTTCCATACCTCAAACTTTAAACTCCATGTTTTATCCTTTGCATGGTTGAAACGAAAGACCCCTTTCATTTTTGTTGGCCACAAAAAACCACAATTTGTAGATACTCCCACCGTCTATTATTGAGATAAGGTGTTTACAAGCAGTAAACGTTTTCGTAATTTAAAGTATTGTGACCTCAGACGCCTTTGGACCTCTGACAAAACCATGTGGGCTCTGTCTCTTATATGGCAAACGGATACACCAAGTATTAAAAGTCTTTCCTATGTTGAAATATCATGTTTACATATATTTGGTTTTGAACCCTGACCTTTATCAGTTACATAAACAACTTTTTCCACAATATGACAAATCTGTGCACTTCGTATGGAAATATTACATCATTCTTATCTTGAGATATCGTGTTTATAATGTTTTCGGTATTTTATCTCTAGTGACCTCAGATTACCTCTTACCTCTACAAGCATTAGGTTTCTTTTTCTAAATATGACAAATGTATTTCTCAAGTGTGAAAAGTATGCATCATTGCTACCTTGAAAAAACGTGTTTGCAAGCAATTCACAAGGTCTTCCTTGTTTCGCCACCGGTGTCCGGTGGCCGTCAGCTAAAAATCATTTTAAGGATACTAGCACTCAGTCTCCAAAAGGAGACCAAAAATTTTGATTTATACAAACGACCCTGTTTTGTTTTTTAAAACATTCTAAATCTTGTTACTAGGACGTTCACACTATTGTACAGTATGCTATATAGCACGCATTGCTGTTCAATTGTGACATAGTTCATAGCTATGGTTACAATCATGTACGCACATACAACAATCATTGCAGAAACGCACGCAGACGATGTTACTCTCACAGTAATAACGCGGGAAAAACTTTGTGTTGCAATAGCCTAGGCCTAGTTCAGGGAGCAAAGTGTACGTGAGAACTAGGCCTAGGTACCCTAGGCTAGTGTTGCTCCTGCACCCACAGTGACTGTACTCCAGGGTTCGAGACACTTTTTTTTTCAATTTCGGGTGCTATTTTCAAAAAAAAAAAAAAACTAGTCTCCCCCCCAATTCCATTTCGAGTGTTACTTTGGGATTTTCAGGTGCTATTTCCTATTCATTGATAAATGATATATGGCCCTAAATGCATTACTAAAGACAGCAATGCACTACTACTTCCCTTCAAATGCGGTAGAACATAGACCGGCCAGCCTGACATAGCAAAAAAGACAAATACGTTGGGACGTGGTTAGCTATTTCCATCATGGGCCGTTCATACACAATGTACGTAAGTGTGAAAGCGTACACCCCCCCCCCTTCCCGTACGTACACTACGTAGTGCAATAGTGCTATGCACACCTGATATTGGCTTGTAAGCAACCAAGTTAACTAACATCACAGCAGTTCCGAGTTCCAAGCAAATAACGTCACAAACACACTTCTGCTTCATACTGTGCAAACACCCGAGTCCAAAATCGGTTATCACGCACAGGTCAGTGTGGAAGGGGAGTTGCCTAGATTTTAGAGTGAGCCTTAGATACTAGATTTTGAAGATTAACGTTGGCTAGGCTAGATTTCAAAGAGCAAACATCAGGTGCTGCACGTATGTTTGGTGGAAGGAAATTCCATTCACGAGCAGTTACATCGAGTATTGACAACATCTCTTACTAAAAGAAGGGGGAACAATTATGTGGGTGCCTTGATTATGTCTAGTGGTCCTACTATGGTTACTCTGCAACTGGATGGTGGGGGGAATGGAGTTATGAACCTCCTTATAGATAACGATGAGACGAAGTCTGGTACGGAGCTCTTAAGTGGTTCCCATTTGAGATCTGTTAACATGTTGGTGACGCTATCCCCAGTGGCGTAGCTAGATATTTTTTGTGGGGGGGGGGGGGGGGGGGGGGGCAAATGCAAGTAATTTTCGACAGATCATTATCCTAAAGTAATGATACCATCACCTGGCGTGTAAAATTCTGGGGACCTTTTCTTTTCTTTTTTTTTTTTTTTTTTTTTTTTTTTTTTTTTTGCTTTTCGGGCAATTTTGAGACTGACTGTTGATTTTCACGTTGACGTTTCGATGTGTATATCCTTAAAAACATAAAAAGTGTTGTGTTTCAATTGAGTGGATTGTTTTTATTTACTTCCGACAGAGACTAGAAATTTCCCACAGAGGCCTTCGGAGGCCTTGTGGGGGGCGACCCCCCCCCCCCTCTAGCTGCGCCACTGGCTATCCCTGTAATTATAGTTGTTGAGAACAAAACGGGCTGCACGTCTTTGAACATTCTCGAGTGTTGTTACTTTTTGATGTGAGGATCCCATATAGCCCCACAATATTCCAGCTTTGAGCGGACTATAGCGTTTTGTAGGCAGTTTCCTTGACACCTTTGCTACAAGAGTGGAGATTTCTTTGTAGTGACCCAAGCATTTTATTTGCTTATATGACTGATATAAACCAGGTCAAATAGCAACTTCCTTCCCACTACCATGCATGAATGAGCAGGGAAGGGGCACTAACAGACTAACTCATGGACGTAGAAGCTGTACTCGATCCATTGAGGTGGGGATTGTGCACTGTTTCGGAATGTTGTCCTGGGAGAAGAACCCAAGGGTATGGGGTCCCATCTCCTTTAGAAAGTATTTTATGCACTTGGTGCAATATTTGATCAATTTTTAAGCAATAAGACTGCGATTTTTGACATTTTACAGAGCGTTTTTGTCCTGGAAATGAGGGGGAAGGAGCCCACCACATTTTTGACGGTGTAGGCTTTAGTCAACCAACCCCCACCCCTTCGCCTCTTATGCCTTCCACTAATTGCACCTTTATACGTTTATCATGGATTCTACCACCTTTAGCCATCTGTTATTGAGAATCCTGCATTCAGATTGTTTAATCACTGACCTGCTTTTCCACAACATACGGTCAGTAAACCTATACACTGATAAAAATGAAGTTTTCACACATTTTCGGTGGTAGAAGAGGAATAAACCACATTTTTCTGACTGTTATTGTCTCATAACCGTCTGGACTCCCAATTTGCAAAATAACGGACTCGGTTTCGCCTCGTCCGCCAAATGCGATTTATTCCTAAAACAGTATGCACTGTCAGTAATATCGGGAATTTCTAGTCTGCGCTTTTCATACTTTCTTTCAGGGCAAGTTAGTTTTGATAGGGTCAATACAAGAGGCTCCTGAAAAATTGGAAGGGACATTGATCGCTACGTTGTCACCACCAACAATTAATCACATTTTTGTAACGAGTTATGCCTCGAGTCATTAATTTTCAAAAGGAAAATGACTCGAGTTACATTGAAAGTAGTAAATGACTCGACTCTTCTGCAAAACTGTGTGACTCTTACAACACTGATAAATCAGAGAGACGAGCGGAGTGATGCCAGAGGGCAATCCACTGATCTAAATGTAGTACTGGCATTTTTCCTACACATGTCTTACATATAGAGGTTCTTCACGTGACGTCATTGCGTTCAGTTTGGCATACTGGTCGTCACTGAACATGCGCAGAAGGCGTGTTATCGATAAGCATGCACGATACGGCCTTACTTACAAAGTTGTACAATGGACGCCTGGCCGTCAAAATAGAGAGACGCGCAGCGCAGTGACGTCGGTGAAGAACCTCTATAGATAGTTCTCACATGACGTCATAGGAGCTTTTCACGTGTAGTGTGTCAGCCATCTCATAGGGCAACCCCGGCATGTACGTACAAGCTTGCCCTATGACATGGCTGTTGCCAACCCCAGTTGTGACGTCACTGAGAACTATCTATAGAGGGATTTCAGTCACGTGACTTTACCCAACTAGACGCACTTTTGAAGGGCAAGATCGCGCGTCTTTTTTGTTTTGACGAGCACGCGTCCATTTCATGTGACGTCACGCCCAATGGATTCCCAGGCCACTGAAGGGCAAAACACACACGCAGTAAGCGTGTGGATGCTTGCCCTTCAATACAAAAAGGACTCGCGATCTTGCCCTTCAAAATTGCGTCTAGTTGGTTAAGGTCACGTGACTGAAATCCCTCTATAGAGCTTATGCATATGATGTCACAATGGAGAAAGTGCTCCCTCTTTTGGAGGAAAATGGTGGAAAAGCGCGTATCATGGCAAATTACACTAATAAATGCAGACAGCTGATTTGTCAACCAATCGTATACGCGCGTAAGTCTACTACACGTGAGCCGAAATCCACGCCGTTCGTGCACATGTGCTTCGTTTTTTTCACCCACTGAGCTTTATAACTGGAGGACGCACCTCAATGCGGAATACGCCTCGAAATTGAAGCCGACTTGGGGGTCACGTAATGTAGGTTAGCTTACTCAAGTCGATTCCACTGTCCCAGAGACGCGTATCTAGAAGTGAAAGTAATGTAACGCAGATTCATTGATGTACACGCTAAAACAATCCGTTGTTACTGTACTCATTAGGTCTCTAGTGTTTTGTTGTAATTAATAGGGAATCTTTACACTATGATTGTGTGATCAAAAGATTGTTTTTTACAAACTTTTCTTGATTTTAGGAGTGGTCCTGCCTATTCGAAGGACAGAGCGTGAGACCACATTTCTAATGCGTCGAGACTCGTTGACTTTGAAACACTCGCGATAGCACCGTCACTAAACAGTAGGCTGTCCATACATGTGCACAGATGTTCTGCACAACGCGTTGAAAGCGTCCTTTTGACACAAAAACACCAAGGCGCATGAAGGAAAGCTAACCCACGCGTGCACATGCACGCTTGCATTTTGGCCAATGATGTGCCTCGAATCCTCCTACACGGTACGCGTTTGGTGCTCTGTATGTTATACGGCTATTGTGATGTAAGCCTTTTCATGAAGTTGCTGAGGCGGCGCAATGGTGTGTACGCTAACGCGTGATAGCGCGCAAGTTAGTGTACAAGGGGCAGAAGAGACGCTAAGGCCCGCTACGGTGCGTTAGCATATACATGCACATCGTTGCATCAGCGCTAGATACGCGGTGGAATCGACTTGAGCAAACTAACCTACATCACGTGACCCTCCATGGTGGCTTCAAAATCTTATTGTGGAATGATCCTTCCTAACATATAGTTCAGTGTTTTTACCCAAAATGACGTCAGTGTGATGTCAATGCATAAGGTCTATAGAGGGGATTCACGGCGTCACGAGATCGGGCGTCTCTATGGTTTTTGAAGGGCAAGATCGCGCGTCTCTAGAGGTTTTGAAGGGCACGCGTTCCTTGTGTTAAAGTAGTATCTAGGCCTATAGTTTTGCTGTGCGTGTGTGGTGTAAATACACTGCAATCAGAACCGGAAGCTGGCGGTTACCGTAAAGATGCCGGAATGAATAAACAAATTCCCCAGCTCAAGGTTAGCCTTCTCTTTTCCCAGTTTCCCCTTAGTGTTCCCACTACAATAAAATTCCAGACTGCTACACCAGACTCGGAAGAAGCAAAAGGATGTATTGGGATGAGATCAGCAACTCCTTGATTGACCTCTTGTTTGTTTCATTATTTTAAAAAAAGTTTCATCTTCGAACGAGGATCATATAACAAAAACAACAGTTTTCAAATACTTGCCCTACTGTTTGTATCGGTTTTGCTCCTCGATCTAGAAATCTTTTAGAGATGATAACCAAACCCCTCGATTTATAGTGACCTTTTAATAAACTTCTCCTTCATGAAACTGGTTTGGTAATTAATGTTGTTCACACTAAATGAGTTGGGAGTTTCGGAATTGGTAAAACTGTATCGCACTTAGTTAACATCGCATCAAAATGCGGTATTTGTTACACATTTCTTGACAAGTTACGATATACTTACTTCAGACCAACGCCACCCATTCCGACGCTAGAGTTGATAAAGAAAAAGAGTATTGAAATTATCAAGAACACAAAAATTAGTATATTTAATAACCATTAAATATATCTTTTCTTTGCTTTTTATTCAACAATGAGTTATTTATATTTCTTTTCTATCATCCTTACGAAGTTAATCAATTGAATGATTCATTGCGGTCTGTAGTTAGGTACTGTATAAGGCTGACTTTACTGAAAATGCGACATTACAAATTGCCCTTTATTTTTACTGAAAGAAAAGATGATGCAGTGGAAACATCCTTTTCCGTTTCGGTTCAAAAATTCTGATATCATATCCGACTTGTTATGCTCTTTAAAATAACGATTTTTCATTGGATTACCAAAACTTGGATTAATGAAGTGACAACAAGAAGTAGGTTAAATATTAATGGCTGCAAATCTGCCGCAATGGCAGAGTTGATCGAAAGATGATGCAGCTGGTGTTTATGTTAAAAAACATATTAATACTATAAAAACATATGACTGGCATTAGAAAAGTCTTGAATGCTATTGTGACGACACAACTATTAGTGTCAAATATAAACCTTGAAATTGTTATTTTCATGCCTACACTCATATCATTAGTAATAAACTTCAGAGTGTTTCGGCTGAAAAATAGCTCATTTCATAATTGCCAAACCTCTACGTCTCAATAATTGACATAATTTATAAAAACTTTCAAGTTCCAGTATGCAAAGTGGTACTATGCTATCATGTAAGTCTGATCATAGTCGTCATTTTACAATTAACAGAAACCTACAAGTAAGACGTAATTCTTCTTGGAGCGTAATTTACTTCAACAACGCCTGAATTAAGAACTAATCTTCACTTCGAGATCTAGTCAACAGATTGAACAGATGTTGTCAATGATATTAATGCAAGTTTTAGAAACACCCTATTCATTCAAATAATATGAAAAAAATCAATAATTTCATTAAATGTGTAACAGTACAAGTTACTATGACACTAGGTGGATTTAGTTATTTGCTTCAAATAAAATCAATCATAGAAGTATTTCTAATGTACCCTTCTCCCTACACACAAACCAGGTAAACAATAGCTTTTATAAACAATAAATTTACTTGAGGGAACATTATAGAACTTCATTTTTACTGTCACAACAACGATATCTACAAATGGAGAAGGTTGATCGTCACAATACTCCTGAAGCTCGCCATTTTGGAATTATCCTTCCCATGGTGCTTCACGATCTACTGTTTGCATAAGGTCTGTATAGGCCTATATTCTACTGTAGTGTAGGCCTACGTGTATTTGGTATCATATTGGCCCAACTAAGCCTACGCTTGAGGAGAGAATGTAAAATTCGTCGGTGAAAATTGGATATGCAAGCCAAGAACTCAGAAATACATTCAGGCGTAGGCCTAGGCCTATTTTATATATCGTGGCAGTTGGCAAGTCTAGACTAGGCCTAGGCCTACAGTTGTTTACCTTCCGCTACCGGTACATCTCGAATTCGGTATAGGCCTAGCCTAGCCTAGCTGAGGGTACCTAGCCTAGGCTAGGCCTACTGTAGTTCTCACGTACACTTCGCTCCCTGATTTCCTAGGCCTAGGCTATTGCTGTACAAAGTTTTTTTTTTTCGCGTGGTTACTGTGAGAGTAACATCGACTGCGTGCTTTTCTGCAACGATTGTTGCTACATACGCGTAGGCCTAGGCCTATGTGCGTACATGAACATGAGTCTAGGCCTAGGTAGGGAGAGAACGTGAACCTAGTGTCTTTCGGCCATCGGTACATTCCGCCATGGGTTTTGCACCTTTCCGCCATGGCGGAAAGGTGCAAAAACATGACAGAAAGAAGCGAAACCTATGGCGGAAAGGCACTTTCTTAAAATTTGAGAAATAGAAGGACTTATTTTCCCTAAACTTCAAAATACGGTTAACCCATTTCCATAAGGCTCTTCAGTGTTTCAAAAGAGTAATACTTTCAGGCATTTTTTGGTTAATTAAGAAGAATATTTCCTGTAAGAACCTGTATAACATTGTTAAGAGAAAAGATGGGGAATTTGAATGAGCATTTTATTTTTTTGTAAACTAATACATTATATATGCAAATATGTAAATTAGATGACGTCATACGTTTTTTTTTTCCATAGAATACCCATACAAATCACCATTATTTTGTAATTTATCATGGTGCAGGAGATTGTTTGGCCTAGTTTTCTCTTGCATTTGATACCAAAGTTGAGGAAATTGGATCAAAAATGAGAGAGATATGCCCATTTTACTCTTTGTTTAATTTTTGTTGTACAGCCCACACTGAACTACACACACGCACACACGCACACACTGACCTACATACGCAGTTCACAGGGCAGTGCTCAGTGCACAGTGCAGAGTGAAAGCGTTGGATCTACTGTATAAATATCAACTGCATGCGCTTTGTAAGGTAGCTCGTAATGGACATTTAGTGAGTGAAAAAGTCGAAGGTGGTGTTGTGGCTTATAATTTTTGATATCGTGAGCGAATTTTTGGGCTAGAAATGTAGGTTTTTGACCGGAAATGACGCATTTTGGAAAAATGCATTTGTTTACTTATTTGAACCTCTCTAACTCACCCTACCCTTGCCATTTATTCATATCTCTTGGTGTTTCGTGTAAGGAATCTTATAACGGACATTTTGGTGTTTGAATGAAAATGATCGGACTTTCCATTGTTTATTTATGTATTTTTTTATTGGTTGGGGGATTTGGGGATTGAAATGTAGATTTTGACTGGAAATGACTTATTTTTGAAAATTATATCTGGAATATCTCTAAATTCCCTACCCCTGACACCTAATCACCTCTATATCACTATAAGCACACATCACGTTTAGTTAATGTACATCGATCAGTGATTTCCAACTTTTGTTTTGGCTCATTGCGGCCTATTTTTGAGCAAACGAACTTCGTCCGCTCAGGTCCTCGAAATATGGAATGAAAATGAAACATCATCCTATTTCGGAATATGAGTGGAAAGAAAAGACTCCACGTAAAAAGTTTAAGGACATAGGGTTCAACTTCACCAGTAAACTATGCAGCAGACTAATCCTTCCTTCCTACTGACGAAGTAGAAGTAAATCCACTTAATGGATTAAACAATAACCATGGATGAGTTGTTTGAACAGCCTTAAACAAATTAGGTGCCCATTGTAAATATCGAAATAACATTACTAATTTTAAAACTGTTGCACTAGTCATATCCAACAAATTTGTCTCATTTTCAGTGCGCCCTTATTTATCGTGTATTTACTAACACGTTATAGCCATAGGGGTTTCACAGAAATTGTAAATACTGTATGTCACTCAGATTAACATAGTTTGTTCAGCCATGAATACATTTCTCGTTATGCTTTAGCCCCAACAAGTTAACTTGCTCTAACGAAACCCACTGAAAAACCACAGTACCAGGGCACTTTTATACAATATTTATATTTCACATATGACAATAATAACTTTAACAAATATTTAACGACTATTTACAAGTAGTTACATAAATGCATAATTACATTACACATTTCCAATATTTGACATTTAATTATAAGTAATGCCGAAACAATGTAATATAGTTATTTTTGTGTAATTCAGCCAATTATTCTGTTTACTTCATTGCCATGAATATTTCTGTGAATGTATTGATCACTTGCGTGATTCGTGGTATAAAACATAAAAATCACGACGACTGCTTCCCCTATCCTAACCATATCACTAAAGATACCCCCCCCCCCCCCCCAAAAAAGAAAAGCTACGGAAGGACCCAAACCAAGAACACTGTCATGTACAAGTTATAAAATATTGTCTTAACCACTGTACCACGTGTCGCACACGAAATTTCATGGCCAAATTATGAATATATAAGTGAATCACTCAACTAAACCGTATGCGAATATTACAAACTTAGCGCAGAGCAGTAATTACTCTACAAGCTAGTAGTACACATGACGCAAAATTTGCCTTTCCTCAAATCAGTCATAGCTACCGCAGTTTTTAGGGGAAAACTGCTGTTCCCAATGAAAGTACCCGACCACTGGTTCATTACTTCAATTAGTTGCTCCAATGAACAGCAGCTTTGTTAAAGCTTTGCTGACCATTCTGGTACAATAGTATCCCAGCACTCAGGGGTTTACATTACAACTGACAACATATCCTGCCCTGAAAATAGTACTGATAAAAAGGGATC
This sequence comes from Holothuria leucospilota, assembly GCA_029531755.1. NCBI lineage: Eukaryota > Metazoa > Echinodermata > Holothuroidea > Aspidochirotida > Holothuriidae > Holothuria > Holothuria leucospilota. The sequence continues at coordinate 4,249,627 of CM055979.1, read as the reverse complement.
AAATTACTCATGGTCATTAAAGGTTAGATCACCTTTCAGTTTAATCTGAGATAAACTACCATTAAATGTCAACCTTCATGGCTATTGACCAGTGCTTGAATGAGCACCTAATTGGTATTGATAACAGCTCTTGACAAGTTCTGGCATAGGAAGATTTTGCGAAATGCATGCTAAGAAATCATATCAAAACCAGCAGCTACTCCTAAACAACCCGGACAAGTTATTGTAATGTTCAAGTTACGACGATCGGGTGCACAGATCAACCAAATTAGATCGGAAAGTGGACAACATGATATCATGCATTATAACAACTCTCAATAATTATTCTAGCCATAACGTAACCTTTCCTTACTGTGTATGGTGTAGATATGTGACTGATGTGTAACAACACAGAAAACTATCGAAATTTGGCCCTCAAATAACGATAATTTATTCTAAATGTACAAGACTGGTACACGACAGGACAGGACTGACTTCACACACCCGGCCTACCACATAAATAAACAAAAACTTAGAAAAAAATAAGCCTTTTTGCGGTAGTTTAAAAAATGACGAGAAATGACCTAATTAAAGATTAAATTGATCAAATACGATTGCCACAATGGGTCCTTAAATCGAAGCAATATCTCGCCAAGTTCAAGCTAAATCGACCAACAAATCACAAAATAACAGTGAAATAACCACGAAAGCAAAACGTGCCAAGTCGGCAGGGATCGCACGATAGCTATAGCTCAGCTGAAAGCTTTCAGCTGCGGTGAAAAGACTTGGAAACAACTCTTCAGATTCTCTTAAATAATGTCATATCGGAAGGGGGTCAAGGAGTACTAAAATTATGCATTTCTACAGTATTTGCAGTTTTACAGTATCTCTACAAGTCCACATGTGTCTTTCTGTTAGTTAAGACTCCTCTACTGTCATTCTTGGTGTTACGGTCGCTCTAAAGGGTGGGTCACACTACAGCGAGGCTCCGAAATGCGATCCAAAGTATTCTAAATCGGACCAATAGTTTTTTAATCAGACTTTGTTCTAATGATGATCACGCTATATCGATAACTGATCCTAGTTTGTCTCACGATAAAGTGTTCTGCTACCATTGTATAACTTATACCGCTCAACAGATCGGTATTTATTCGAAAATCAATCCGATTTTTGCACACGTTAATGGCAAGCCGAATGTTCAATAAATAGAAAATCCAAGATTATCGACCGATAATCTTGAATTTTTGACTGATAATCCTGGATTATCAGTCGATAATGTTGGATTTTCAACGATAAACCAGGTTTATCAACTGTCTGATAATCTTGGATTATCAAACGAAAATCCAGGCTTATCCAGACAATCTTGAATTATCGCCCGATTTACAATATTATTTTGATAATCTTGGATTCTTGATCGAAATTCCAAGATTATCGAACGAAAATCTTAGATTATCTATTTAATGGAAATTCGGCTAGTCGAACCTGCTTTATCACGCAAAAATCTTGGAATATCACTTCGTTGCACATGTGGCAAGATAATGCAAAATTTTCGATTGATAATCTTGGATTCTTGGCTGATAATTTTCGATTCTCGACCGATAATCTTGGATTCTCCAACGATAATCTTGGATTCTCGACCGACAATCTTGAATTATCGACCGATAATCTTGGTTTATGGGACAAGAATCCAAGATTTTGAAAATATTTTTCGTTAATCCAACATTATTGGTAATCTAAGATTATCGGTCGAGAATCCAAGGTTATCAAATTATATTTCGATAATCCAAGATTATCGGTCGACAATCCAAGATTATCGGTGAGAATCCAAGATTAGCAAAACATATTTTAATAAACCAAGATTATCCGTCGAGAATCCAAGATTATCAAAATAATTTTTGATAATCCAAGATTATCGGTCCAGAATTCAAGATTATCGCATTATTTTTCGATAATCAAAGATTATCGGTCGAGAATCTAAGATTATTGGTGAGAATCCAAGATTGTCAAATTATTTTTCGATAATCCAAGAATATCGGTCGAGAATCCAAGATTATCTGTGAGAATCCACGATTATCAAAATATATATCAATAAACCAAGATTATCGGTCGAGAATCCAAGATTATCGGTGGAGAATCCAAAATTATCAAAATATTTTTTCAATAATCCAAGATTATCGGTCGAGCATCCAAGATTATTACATTATTTTTCGATGATCCAAGATTATCGATCGAGAATCCCAGATTATCGGTGAGAATCCAAGATTATCAAAATATATCTCAATAATCCAATATTATCGGTCGATAATCTAAGATTATCGATCGATAATCCAAGATTATCGATGGAGAATCCAAGATTATCAAATTACTTTTCAATAATCCAAGATTATCGGTCGAGAATCCAAGATTATCAAAATATTGTTTCATAATCCAAGATTATCGGTCCAGAATCCAAGATTATCGCATTATTTTTCGATAATCCAAGATTATCGGTCGAGAATCCAAGATTATCAAAATATTTTTCGATAATCCAAGATTATCGGTCGAGAATCCAAGATTATTGGCCGAAAATCCAAGATTATCAAAAAATTTTTCGATAATTCAAGATTATCGGTCGAGAATCCAAGATTATCAAAATATTTTTTGATAATCCAAGATTATTGGTCCAGAATCCAAGATTATCGCATTATTTTTCGATAATCCAAGATTATCGGTCGAGTATCCAAGATTATCGGTGAGAATCCAAGATTGTCAAATTATTTTTCGATAATCCAAGATTATCGGTCGAAAATCCAAGATTATCGGCCGAAAATCCAAGATTATCAAATTTTTTTTCGATTATCCAAGATTATCGGTCGAGAATCCAAGATTATCAAATTATTTTTCGATAATCCAAGGTTATCGGTCGAGAATCCAAGGTTATCAAAATGGCCGTGTATACTGCAGGTTACGTTTCATGAGCTCCTATTCTAGCCTATGCCGACAACGTTATGCTACGCGTCTTACCGTTGCAGTCCATGGAGCATACGTAATACTCTCTCCAGAAAGTTTCGATCGATGGCAGAGAAGCTCTCTCCTCTCTGTTTAGCAATGGTGATAACACAACCGACAGAATTGTTGATAAAAGTAACACTGTGATCAATTCATCTCAATTGTGGACCATTTCATCGCATGCGCTGGTGAATTGGTGTATAATAACCAACGGATATGGAAAGCCGCGTTGGAAAAATACACCATAATTTATCCCGGTATTAATTCGAATTAATACCAGTATTAATTCCATTTTATACTGGTATATATCCACACCAATCAGAGTACAGGAAAATATACCGATATAAATCGAATTAATTCTGATATAAATTGGAATCTACACCAGTATTAAATACAATTTACTCCGGTATAAACATGGGCGTGGATCATGGGGGGGGGGGGACAGGGGACGCGTCCCGCGCACTTTTTTGAAGGGGGCGTTTCCAAAAAGTCCCCCCCCCCCACTTTTGCAAAATGATAAAAACTAAAACTATGAGAGTACAAAAATAGATCGATTTCATCGTAGTAGGAGTAGCAAGAAGGGAATTGATTGTGACACTTCTGTGCACCCCGTGCGGCTTGGAGCTAAATGATCTCACCAATTAATATTTTCAGGCACATTTTGATAGTACAAAACACATGTTTTTCGATCAGAAGAGTATCTAAGCGCATATGGAAAAATAACGTGGTATTAATTAGTTTAAACACCGGGAACTTATGACTTTCATGGGATTTTTCATGATCGTACGTTTTGACGATACTTATTGAACATCAGCCAATACGATCTCTGATTTTGGATTGAGACATGACGATGACAGGGTCCCAACGTTTTACGTAAAAGGTATAAATAATATAACATAGATTACGAATTGTCACTACATTATAAAAGCTAAATTGCGCCCAAGTATAACACCATTTGCCATATAGACACCTTGCAATTTCCTCTTTTTGCACTAAAGGGGAGGCCTTAAACCCCTCCCCCAGCCAATAACATCCCTGATTTAGGATTGAGACATGACGATAACAGGGTCAAACTTTTTACCTAAAGGGTAATAACATAGATTACGAATTGATACAACATTTTAAAAGCTATATTGCGCCAAAATATGACACCATTTGCTACACAGACATCTTCCAATTTCCTTTTAAAAAAAAGTAGTCGCTCGAAAGAAAAGCATGTCGGATTACTGAACTGGAAACTAAGATTTCCCGAGGATAAATATGACGTCAAAAGACGCGAAATACTGCACCAGATTGCATCTAATGATACATGGTAGATGAAAAATTTTACAAAGGGCTCCCCTTAGACCCCTCCCCCAGGACGGCGGTTCACAAGTGTTGAAAAGCCCCCCCCCCCCCACACACACACACACTTTTGGAGATGGATCCACGCCCATTGGTATAAATGCGAATATATACCAGTATATTAATTTGAATTTATACCCGTATTAATTTGAATATATTCTGGTATAAGTTCGAATATATACCGGGTATAAATTCGAATTTATACCAGTATTAAATTAACCAATCCCAAAGGCTGAATATATACTGGTATTAATTCGAATCTTTAAAGGGAGTTGGTCGACTCTCCAAAAACTCAGTGACGTGTTCGCACACGAGATATGCTCGGGATAAATTAAACCGTGACTATAAGTTTAGTCTCTTGAATTAATATAAAATATTGGTATCAAATGGGGGGGGGGAGGGGGGTGTCACGGCATTGATCGCCGTCCTTAATTCTTACACAAGTTGTTAAGAGTCAAACAATTTTGGGGGGTGGGCTAGCGAACATCTGGGGGTCCAGGCCCTCAGGCCCCCCGCCCCCTCGTGGCTACGCGCCTGCATGTCTGTCATAAATATCAACATTGCGGAACGCCATTTGGATCGTAATGTTAGAGTAAATATCAATATGCCAGGACGGATAACAACATGCATGTTACAAATTAACATCAATATGTCAATATAAATATCAACATGTTATAATATATATCAACATGTCAGACAAAAATATCAACATATTACATTCAGATTCAGACGAAGTAAGCACGATTAGGAACACCGTTAAATTTTGTTATACGTGTAAACATACTGGCGTTGACTGAACGTGTGCCATCCGCTTCAAAACATCAGGAGTTATATAACACTATGCCACAGGCACATATCATCAACATGTTACAAATAAAAATGAAAATGTCAATATTAATATCAGTCTTACAGTTGAATATCAATATGTCAGCGGTACATATCAGTATGTCAAAAAGAAATATTAGCATGTCAAGTCGAACTACGCACGATTAGAAACCTCGTAAAATTTTGATAACTCTGTGAACTGACGGTACGTGCGCCATACGTTTCATATATCAGGAGTGAGATAACACTATGCCGGAGATATGCAACAAGATGTTACGTTCAAATATTAGCGTGTCAAGCGCTTTCGAGCCAAGTCATCAGAGCCAGACATGACTGTTTTTCAAGTCGATTTGATTAGTATAGGCATATATGGGAAAAAACGCTGTCTTTGAACTTTGGACAAAAACGGTAACTAGTGGGAAGGGCGCACAAACTTCAACGTCACAGTGAGGCGAAGCCCCCGGAAGCTCTCGCAATATTGTATTTAAAAGCACAGAAATCGGCTCCAGTTCCTATGTCAATGAGATTTTATACCTTTTCATGGTGCATGGAATTTGATGTGTATGGTTCAGTATAAGTTACTATATGTACCTCAAAAGTTCTGGAGAATCTGAGTTATCTTAAAACTTACACGCCAAGATTATGAGCCCGTGTAGCTGTGTAGGTAACTTGACATGATTTTTGTCATAATGCGTGTTTTATTTTCGTTAAACGGTATTCGGGTATAGGACGTCAGATGAAACAATTGCGCGCCGAAAATTTGAATTTACATTTAAAGCCATTGCTATGACTAACGGTGTCAATTCCCTTTATGTGCGTCTATCCATTAGAAGGTGGGTTCGATACTAAGTTCTCAGTTCTCATAAGAAGAGGAGAAGAGGAGGGTGAAAAATGAATATCAGTTGCTTTACATCCTTACAATGCTGGCTCCTCTGAAATCACGTTTATGCACACGAGTAATTGGCTTATGGCAGAACCCCACTGATGAGTAATGCAAATACGTTTGGAACCTTACTCATAGTAAAAGGGGCAATTCAAGGGTAAAAGTTCGCAGATCAAGCGAAAATCAAGAAATATTGAGAAGACTTAGCAGAAAACGTGAAAGATTTGAATCGTGAAAGATTTCAAATGATTTTTGGTAAAATGTGATAAAAAAAATCCTTCACTCAATAAAAACGTACCTCTCTCCGTTAGCGTAAACAATTGCGCGCGAAGCGCGCCGAAAATGTTCGGTATAGAGCCTCCCGGGAGCTCTGCATTAATTGTACACTGAAAAGGGGGGACCAACAGGACTCTCACAACCTGACATCCATATGGGAGGAGAGATGATATATCACCTTGTTTATGGATTTCTGAAGGGTATACCCTTCAGAAATCTATGACTGATGGTGCCGGCGGAAGTTTGTGATTGGGGGAACCGCAGATAACTGCTAAACCGGATTTTGTATACGCTATATTCAAGAGAGCCTTTTCTTGTTAGTACACTGAGTGTGCAATCACAGGAAGGGGTTTACCTTCCCCTTTGAGAAATTTTTGTTCATTTTAGGGGGCCTATATGCAAAATGGTGGTATCTTTGGGTCATTCTAAAGTGATTGTATGTTTAAAAAATGTCCACAATTTAGTGAATTCTAACTTTTGTTCGGGTGAAAAGGGGGAGTAAGAGAAGGCTAATTTATTGTCTTCAAACCTCCTTAAGTCCCAGGAAAAATCATGGGCGTGTATCCATCTGCAAAAGGGTGTGTGTGTGGGGGGGGGGACTTTTTCACATTTGTGAATCACCGTCCTGGTGGAAGAAGCAGTAGTGGTGGCCAGAATTTGTGTCAAGGGGAGGCAATAAGTTTTGTGATCGTCGGCATGGAGGAGCGGTGTATGCGGTGAATGCCCTCAGATGCGATTTGGTGGAACAAAAGTGCAGGATTTCGGTTATATTCTTCTAAAAATTTCATTTTCCTAGCCATAATTACAGTCTGTTCTATCATTTTTGAAAAAAATGAGGGGGGCTTTTTGACAATGTCCCTCTTCCAAAATTGTGAGGGGGACGCGTCCCCGTCCCCCCGTGATCCACGCCCATGGGAAAATTGTACACACAATTATACCTGCGTGGAGTCCACAGAAACATTCTTGTACTATAATAAAATTTTTTCTTTACATTTTAAAAGGCTATCCAAGGTTGACAGAGAAGGTATAGAGCCTCACGGGAGCTCTGAATTAGTTACAGTATACAAAAGACGGACCAACGGGATTCTCACTACCCGACATCCATATGGGAGGAGATATGATATATCACCTTCTTTTTAGGTATAACAAGAGGGATGGTAAAATGTTTTGATAATAAGCAACGGCAATTACGTACTAGACTAGATCAGTCAAAGATCCCATAATGATGAAAGTTCTACAGAGATGGAGATGTACTTTTTAGAAAAATGTTTGCATTGGAATAATTTCTTGCGTCATAGCTTTGTCAATGGTATATGAAATCGGGTGTAAACCCTGACGTGTGCGCGCAAAGCGCGCTGAAATTTTGACTGAGAATTCTTAAAAAGTACTTTTGCTCCTTTATTCCCCCGTAAGTAGTTACCGACGGCTATTGATAATAAGGGCAACTCTGACACAAGGCTTGACGCTTGCGGAGCGAGCGAAAATTTGGAATTTGTCAAGAATCCAAAACCTATGATAGTTTGAGAACAGTTTGTGAAAGAAAATGGTTAGAACAAATAAACCAATCTGCAAAAAGACATCTCAACCTACACCCCGCACAGAAATCTATAGCTTAAACTTTTGGGACCATTTTAAAAATTTTCAAGAATCGATGGGGAGGGGACACACGTCACCCAATGTCCACTGTGCCGACACCACTGTCTGTAGCCTAAAAGCCTTGTGATTTCATTTTAAAACTTTTTCCCTGAACACGGCCTACAGAGTTGAAAAGAATATTTCTAATTATTTAGTTCGGGCTTCCCATCCACTACAGCCCACGGAAAATACCCCCGGAACATTCCCCGTAATCGAGGTAGATGCAACACATGCCCAGGAGTTGGCAAGAGCACCCTCATTAACATTTTGGGTCCAAACGGCAACAGATTCACTGTTAACCAACACTTTACTTGTACCTCCACGAATGGGGTTTACATTCTACTTTGTGGACGTTGCAACTATCTGTACGTGGGAGAAACCAAACGTCTCCTGGCGGAACGAGTCACTGAACACCTTAGGTCAATCAAACAAAACCTCCAAGGTTATCCGGTAGCCAAACATTTTACCCCCCCCCCCCCCCCCCATCAAAGGACTTGGTCGATTCCGCAGCTATAATGTGCAGAGGTTCTGACCGTGATCGTCTAACTGTCGAAAACCGGCTTATCATTGTGAGATAATGGGCCAGTCGCTCCTGCGAAGGGTTTGTACGGGGATCTTGAGGTGTAGCTCCAGAGAAGAAGACAAAGAGATTTCAGTTCATTGGTGATTTATTAGACGATTCCAAAGGTTCAATCAACGGCCGGCCGGCAAAAAAAAAAAAAAGAAAGAAAAAAATTAGAAGACTATTTACAAATTGAGAAGATAAGTGACTACATGTTGTTTACGTTTCGAAGTCTGCAACACGAGTGAGGGCTTGCGGGCCTGGAGCTCTTCTCGTACTTCCAAGCCACGAGGGTTGTGGGAAGATCCAGGAACTGAATGAAGTCTCCTGATTGGTTAAAAGTTAACACGCAGTCAAGCAAATAAATATTAATTAATGTGTCGGTACTGTATGACCAGTGGGGAGGCCACAGAAAGTGAAATTGGTCACACCTAGGGAAATATAGGATGGAGACTTTCCGGCGTGGTATGAGACGTGGAAGTAGTCACGTACACCAAAACACGTGACAGGAAACCGGAAAGATTACTAGGTGTGCTAGAAGCGTGGGAATAACTAAATCTAGTGAGATAAACAAGTCTGAGTGGCGTACCCTGTAAATTACTTGGAAAGTGATAGTATGAACTAAATACTATCTGACATCATGAAGCTCGGAACCCTCTCTCCACACGGCCTTAACGTTAGGATGGACCTTTTTTAACTCGCCCCCTTTTGAAATCACCTTTAACCAGTTACTCAGCCTCCACTTTGCAGTTTTTCCACCGCGTTTCCTTTTTATAACCGGTTTGTACGTGCCTTCTTTTAACTTGTATTTTCTTTACATTTTTTCAGTTACATTTTTGCCACCTGATGGAGAGTTTGTACCCGAAACGTCATGGAATTTTCCGCAAACATTTAAGCACTTCTTACTACCTTTACCGACCTATATATATATATATATATATATATATATATATATATATATATATATATATATATATATATATATATATATATTTATATATATATATATATATATATATATATATAAGGTCGATTACTGCGAAGCACTTGTGAAATGTATAGATCAAAGAAAGTAGTAAAAAGTGCTTAAAGTTTAGGAGAAAACTCCGCAACGTTTCGGGTACATACCCTTCATCAGGCGGCAAAATATCAACTGATCAGTAAAACGCGATTCAAATGAAACAAACAAACGCGTGCCTACACAACTCGACCAACGCACGTGCGTTGGCCGCGCTTACAGTGTGTATGTATACAGTGAAACAACGCAGTGAAACAATGCAACTGCGTTAGCTACAGTAAAGCTACGCAACTGCGTGAAATACAAAAAACTGCGCAACTGCGTTAAATAACTAAAAGCTGTAATGACGCAACCTAAAACGATTGACGCGCTCACAGAGTGTGTATGTACACAATAAAGCAACGCAGTGAAACAATGCAACTGCGTGAAATACAGTAAAGCTACGCAACTGCGTGAAATACAAAAAAACTGCGCCACTGCGTGAAATAACTAAAAGCTCTCATGACGCGATCTAAAACGATTGACAAAAGACGGTCATGTAAAAAAAAAAAAAAATAGAGCACGCGTTTGGCAAGAAAATTAAAAGCGTTTGGAATGGTCACGGCCAAACCTGCAATAAAACAGTTACAAAAGTTCAAGTTTAACATTCAGTCCATTAGGGGTGAGGGTCCCGAGCTTCTTAATTAACCGGTTTTCTGCAATTAAACGATCGCGGTCGGAACCTCGGCATGATATTGCTGCGGTGACCATCAGGTCCTGTATCGAGCAAACTGACGGGGGGTTGAAATGATTAGCTACTGGAAAGCCAGGAAAGTTTTGCTTGATGGATCTTAAGTGTTCCGTAACTCGATCAGCCAGGCGACGTTTCGTTTCACCCACATACAAAATGGTACAACGCCTACAAGTTAAAATGTACACTACGTTAGTGGATGTACAAGTAAAATGCTGGTTAATATTAAAGCGGTTGTTGTTGGGACCTACAACAGAGAGAAACCTGTCATGGCTAACTACTTGGCAAGTATTACATCTGACGCGATTGCAAGGATACGTCCCCGGAGCGTCGGGCATTAATGGTTGGGGATGAGAGGCCCGAACTAAGTGATTAGAAATATTTTTCTCATTTCTAAATGCAGTGATAGGTGCATTTTAGAAATCGTCAATCGTTTTAGGTTGCGTCATTACAGCTTTTAGTTATTTAACGCAGTTGCGCGTTTTTTTTTTGTATTTCACGCAGTTGCGAAGCTTCACTGTATTTAACGCAGTTGCATTGTTTCACTGCGTTGCTTTATTGTATACATACACACTCTGTGAGCGCTTCAATCGTTTTAGGTTGCGTCATTAGAGCTTTTAGTTATTTAACGCAGTTGCGCAGTTTTTTGTATTTCACGCAGTTGCGTAGCTTTACTGTAGCTAACGCAGTTGCATTGTTTTACTGCGTTGTTTCACTGTATACATACACACTGTAAGCGCGGCCAAAGTACGTGCGTTGGCCGAGTTGTGTAGGCACGCGTTTGTTTGTTTCATTTGAATCGCGTTTTACTGATCAGTTGATATTTTGCCGCCTGATGAAGGGTATGTACCCGAAACGTTGCGGAGTTTTCTCCTAAACTTTAAGCACTTTTTACTACTTTCTTTGATCTATATATATATATATATATATATATATTTATATATATTTATATATATTTATATATATTTATATATATGTATATATATATATATATATATATATATATATATAAATATATATATATATATATATATATATATATATATATATATATATATATGTATATATATATATATATATATATATATATATATATATATATATATATATATATATATATATATATGTATATATATATATATATATTATATATATATATATATATATATATATATATATATATATATATATATATATATATATAACGGTCTAAAAGAATACACTAAAAGCAAGAACTAAAATTGGCTAAAACCGTGTATTTAAAACTCGACGTTTCGGAAGGGTCGTCCTTCCTTTCTCAAGAGGTAGTGTAATAATGGATTGTACTGAGAACAGTAAAAGCCTGTTAGATGTATAGAATAATACCAGAAGACCAACAGAATAAGATTAGAGAAAAGCTGAGTAAGAAGACTCTGAAGTGTACGTAACCTTAACAAAACTAAAAGAGCGTGACAGCGTAACAAAAAAAGCTAACAAAAGGTAACTTGAAACCAAGTAAAAGAAGCAAAAAGATTAGTTTTGCTCCGGTACCTTTTTAACATTGATGCCACTAGGATGCAGAGACTGCAATTGGTGAATCCAAAACAACTATTTTTGTTCACGTTGTGGTTTGTCTAGATTAGGTAATGGTATTAGGTTAGGTATATATATATATATATATATATATATATATATATATATATATATATATATATATATATATTTATACCCTTACAACAATTCCCAGCACAATTCCTGTAGAAATTCTGTAGGAAATGCTCCTGTAGGAAGTAAGCCATTTCAAGAAAGAATTATTAAATTCCTATAGGAATTGCACTTTTCCTACATAGGAATATGCTATTTCCTACATAAGAATGACCAATTCCTGTATGAATTTGCCATTTCATGTATGAATTATCAAATTCCTATAGGAATTGCACTTTTCCTACATATATATATATATATATATATATATATATATATATATATTATATATATATATATATATATATATATATATATGTATATATATATATATATATATGTATAGTGCTCTCTAATGCCCTGAAACGCATACAAGGAATTGATGGAGCCTCTGCCCTTGCCCCCAAAACTGACCATACACCCACCAGACGTATCCCGTTGGTCCTATCCTTTCACCCATCTGTAACTCCCATTGTACGTGCCATTTACAGGAATGTAGAGACCCTCCGTCATGACCCATCCACCCGTGACCATTTCCCTGAACCCCCCATCACAGCATTCAGAATTGAAAAGAACATATCTAAGCACTTGGTCCATGCCTCTCAACCTCAAGCAGTAGTGCCTAACACCCCAGGAACTTTTCCTTGCAACCGTGGGAGATGGAATACTTGCCCGTTGGTCAGTTATGACAAAAACCTTTCCATTGTAGGTCCCAACAACAACCTGTTTAACGTTCATCAGCATTTTACCTGTACTTCAGCCAATGTTGTTTACGTTCTCGTATGTAAACGCTGTAATATACTGTACGTGGGAGAAACAAAACGTCTTGCTGACCGAGTCACCGAGCACCTGAGGTAAATCAAACAGAACCTCCCAGGGTTCCCGGTAGCCACACACTTCAACCCCCCGTCAACATGCTCGATCCGTGACTTGATGGTTTCGGCGGCCATCTCGTGTCGAGGTTCCGATCATGACCGCCTAGCTGCCGAAAACCGCCTAATCACGAAACTTGGAACCCTGTCCCCACATGGTCTGAACGTTAGACTTGAACTGTTATAACGCAGCAATTCCTGCATTGTTTTGACTTGTGGTAACCACTTAACACTGTCTGTTTTCCTAGCCGAGTTTTACCGTGCCCAATTTTATTGTGTATTTTTTAAATGGTACGTTTGGCCGTGTCAACGATCAGTTGCATTTTTGCCACCTGATGAAGGGTTTAAACCCGAAACGTTGTGGAATTTTTCACAAACTTTTAGCACAGTGACTATTTACTACTTCATTTATATTATATATATATATATATATATATATATATATATATATATATACATTATAAAGGCATCACACCAGCTTACATGCCTACATAAAAGACAAATAATCTCATGAAACAGTTTTTTTTTCAACATTTATTGAACGCAAGCCATTTACAGTTTTAAGCACCATAAGATCAACCATTTCGTAAAAATCATATACGGTTATAAAGACTCTTAATCCTTCCAGTAAATGTACCTTATGGACATTGTATATGGCACTGAAGACTCTTAATTCTGCCAGTGGATCAAGACTGTGGCCTTTCATTAGGCTACGCGTTGCCACAAAGCACGGCACTACCTACGCTATACATTAGTGAGATGTCAACATTGCTACTTCTTTCATATTGGCATTATTAAATTATCAATTCCAAGAACTTTTGTTACTTTAAGTGCAAATCATCATGTTGTACAGCATGTATCCTGTCAATCACAATATCCGTTATTGCAATAGAATGTATTAGATAACCGCTCTTCTATAGATTCATATCACTTTAATCCTCAACTCGTACAAAGACTATTAGTCTCTGACGTAATACGTAGCTGGACAAGTTTTAATCACCTCAAGACGTATCTGAATTAGAACGTGCATTTTCCACAGCCATGTAACTCATTTCCTCTCAAACAGCTCTACTTCGTATGTACACGCCACTTATTACACGTAATTACGTGTATTTCAAGCAGTCGATTACGTTCTTACTTTACCCTTCCTATCTTAATGATGAATTAGCGATAACTTGAGAAAGCAGTCTCGATCTTCTGGTGTTTCATATGTTTTACATTAGGTTAACATGCAATCTCTTAATATTTAATTAAAACTTATTTTTTTTTACATTAAGTTTCTTTTTAGTTATTTTCTTGGGCGTTTTCAAGTTTGACCAGTTCAGTTTAATTGGTCACTTTATGTATCTTGATATATGTGGACACAACAGTTGCCTCCATTCTCTTGATTTTACACACTTATTCATTTTGTAGTGAATAAGCACTCTCACTGTCAAATATTGTAGCATGTGAATAGATAATTTCATGACTGTTTAAAACTTCTCCTTCATACGTTCTTTGGTGCTCTTTACCGACATTAACTTGACTTTACACAATTAAGAAATAAAAATAACAATATTAAACATCTACAACAAATCCACCATAAAAATAAATTTACAGTCGACAACAGAAACTATATTGTTATTTTTTTTTTTTTTTTGGCAAAATGATTCTATCATTGCCACCCCAAAATGTGTTAATTTGAGTATCTCTCCTTTTAGTCAGACTCCTATCGGAACTTTCACTGCCTAGGACAATTTAACGGGCTTTTTGAGTAGACCCAGGGAATCGAATTATACGCACTAAATTATTTTGCTGATGTTGGAGTAACAATTACGGAGTTCACAGGCTTACTGTCTAAACAAGTGACCATCAGACGTACTTTCGAAGTCACTGGTGCCAAAATCACGGCAGTGTGACTCAAGGGCTGATTTCAAATGTTATCCATTTGAAATAATTCTTTCAGACCGGACTAAACTGTTTTCATTGTCGGAGTGACAGTCATGCATGAAGAAACAGCTCTAAATGCGATATGCTGAACACCCATGATGGCTTTAAAAACCCTTTTCATTAGCTTCTCAATCACCTATTCAATGCATCATTTCCATTATTGTTATTGCTAATTCTAGCATTATAATCATAACCTACCGCCTCTTAGTGCCTCATATTCCAGCAAAAAATTGATAAGCCATATTCAGATTATTGAAATTATTATTGAAATTGCAATATAGGCTCTTTGAAATGTTTAAACGTGAAATACTCATTAATGAACTTCATTACAACTTAAATAAAAACTAAGAACAAAAACATCAATAACACTATTAAACATGTATCCTACAGGGCAATTTGTACCTCTTGTATCTAAAAGTCGACAAGTCGTTGGTATTTTACCGATGAGAGTCTGAAACGTTATGATGGTTCCATTATTTTGATGTTGTTTTTGCTTCAAATACCTAGTTCATGATCATCCCAGAAGCTAAAGTTAACGTTTT
This sequence comes from Holothuria leucospilota, assembly GCA_029531755.1. NCBI lineage: Eukaryota > Metazoa > Echinodermata > Holothuroidea > Aspidochirotida > Holothuriidae > Holothuria > Holothuria leucospilota. The sequence continues at coordinate 4,234,361 of CM055979.1, read as the reverse complement.
TTCTTTGCTTATTACTATAAAATCAACAAAAGCGTCATCTGATAATTGATTAATGTACTTTGACAAAATGGTGGAACCCTGTGTTACAGAAACGTTTCGATAGTTGACGTACCACTTTAATTGTATTTGTCATTGAGTATGCTTCGTCTTAGAAGACAAACTCACATTTACTAGATGTTTACGAATTTTCTTTGAGTAATTCTACTTAACTAATAAACGTTAAATGATACATATACACAATACACATAACCCTTAACAAATACAGGGCTGACTCATACTATATACATACTGTACGAACAATCAAAACAGAAAATCTTGCCAAGTACAAGGAACAATTCCTTACAATCCTATTAAAATGTAAATCTAAATATTGTTCTTTCATATTCAATGAATGACGGGGATTCTCTCGGGAGGGTTTAAAAATGTACTTCAGCATCAACCAAAGACTGTAAACGTGTAAAGTCTATTTTAAGGATATTCTGCTTTCTGTTCCGTTTAAAATTGTTATGTCACTTTTGAATCGCAAATCCCACTTTCAAGCAACAGTAAAGTACAGGGATTTCATAATCTTGGCATCAGTAGAAACTAGACAATTAATCACAGTAACATCTGGAGGTATCATCTAAACAATGCATTTATTCAACTTTTAGGTAGTGGACTATTAATTTCAGTAATATTTAGTACTACCTCTTAAAAACAACGCTTTCAAATTTTCTGCGCAGGTTGGAGTCGTCTAAGAAAGCACTCATTTACAGCGGTAATCCTCAACACAAATTAAACTGACAATGAACACTTACTTTAGTATTTTATCTTATCTTACCAAGCTTTACCAAAATGTTTAAACTTTAAACAAGTTTAACAAAAGACAGAAGTACCTGACGAACTATGAGTCGATAACTCATTTTTATTTAATCTTTAAAAAAAAAGCTACCCTTGCATCAATTATTCTCAATCCCAGATTAAATTCATAGGTCGAGTGTCGATCCGCAGGAGATATTCAGAACCTGTTCACCTCACGTCTGCCGTTTACACTGTTGATATAACGCAGTGCTACCGTCACAAATTCATAAACGCTTTTAAGTCTCGTCGGTTGGACACCGGAGGGTGGAAAATATAGCCTTCGTTACCCAAAGGGGTTCGGGTTCTTGAAAAACTACGTCCGCAGATGGGACACTAAGACTTAAAGTGGCCTCCTTTATGTCAGTAGACCCCTACATTTGTCACGTCTTTGGTAAGCCCCCAAAGCGTTTAAGTGCGGTATGGAGAGTCTGCTGGATTACAAAACACACTGTGTCTAAACCATATTAAAATGATAAAAGACTGTTTTCAACGATAGACAGAGTAGGTTGTCAATGAAAGTCAATAATTCAGCTGTTAGCATATTATCCGTGTATACTTGTTTAATAAAATGTTATATACTGTAAAGAAGCTGATTTATGTTTGCTGTTCTTGAAGATTTTCTAACTACACAATAAACCGCTGAGAAGACATGCAATCGGTGCAACTTTTAAAACGTAACTTAAAATTAATTTTTCCTTAAGTAAAAGCAATGATGAAATTAAAACAAAATTTCTTGACATTAATGTTAAATAAGAACTATGTAGTTTAAGGAAAAAAAAATGATTTGGAAAGAAAAATAAGCCGTACAATTACTATACAGATGTATTGAAGGATTTAGTGTGTAATATATGTTTCATAGTAGTAGTAGTAGTAGTAGTAGTTACGATATATAGGTGAGACAATATCAAGACCGGATACACTGCAATGAACATGACAAAATAAAGAGTTGAGTGTTTTGTATCAAACAGGCATATCCCGTACAAACGGGCAATATTTTAGAATTGGTAGTGAGCATTGTGTCAAAATATGTTTCCTAAAAGAAAAGACGAATTGTTAAAGAACAGTCAGTTGGTAAAAAGTATGTTTTAAAAGTGCATTATTTATATGTACAACTTTTTATTGTTAAGATACTTAAAACACAGTTGTATGGTGTATGGATTTAACTGAGGCATTGAGAAAACACTCACTTTATACAATTGTTAGAAACACGTTAGCTCTACTGTATACCAAAAAAGTTAAAAAGTGATCATTGTGAAAGTATTATACAATGTAAAAAAACAGTATTAAAGTAAATAAGCTATACACATAGACTTATATATGAACATGCCTCTTCATGTAACAAACGATACATGCAGCTGGTAGAAATAAAAGGGAAAAACAATTGCAACTATTTAGCAACATATCGTTTACAATTCTGTCAAAAAAAAAGAGAAAAAAAAAACAGGAATGAAAAAAGTACGTTCAGCTAAAATATTTGAACGCAGGAGAAGGCGATTTCCTATTACAAAAACATTGTGAAGTAAAATTATGACAAGGAAAATGCCTGAAACGTTGGTATTTAAACAAACTATATAATCACTCCATTTGAATGAAATAGCCTTTTCGCGCAGTGCATGGCGAAAATCAGCAGTAACGATACCCTCAAATACTTGAATGAATTTATACTGGAACACAAAAAAAGTATCACTTTATTAAATAATTGTAAAGGAATTTTCTCAGCGAACGGTAAATGACATTTTAAATGCGGCTAATTTTATATTTGTAAAAGAAATGTGAGACAGGAAAGAGAAGTTCACGGTTTTCGTAACAGTTGAATTGGCTTATAATTTTACATAAAAGATATTGACAATATTAGCACCAGGTTGTGATACCACACATCAGTCCTTGATAAAAGACTGTTCTATAGCCCACAAAAATTGACAAAAATTGATGAAAAATGAGATTTGTGTTTTAATAATCTACTTGCCAATTCAGTGTGTCAGTTAGTTAGATGAGGTTTAACGGCTTAGTTGCTAACCAACTGGTTTAAGTCGGGCCGGCCACAACCTTTTTTCCAGTTGTGACTCACTGGCTTGTTTTCCCTACTCCATTGCTTATGCTGAGGAGCAAGCACAATGGCAGTAGGTTCCATTTTTTAAGTCTGAATAAAAATATCAACAGAATGTTTGCGTTCTGTTTTCAAATAGTCAGGAGTGATGAAACAAAGCATATCTATAAAGTATCAATCAAAGAATTAAAAGCTCTTAAACATACGTGAGAAATAGTTCAGTTATGAACTTGTTTTAAATACACTGTCTACCATCATCCATTTTTTCTTTAATAAGTCTTGGTACAGATTGATTTTTCTGCAAATTTTCACTAGTTAATGTAGCTGATGAATTGATTAATGCTATCGTAGTATTGCAGGGCTACAGCAACAAACGATTAATGTTTTAAGTAAAGTAAATTGACACATGGATAATTTGCTTCGATTAAAAAAATCAAAAAGCTTGAACCGTTCTTTTTTGAAAAGGTTGAAGTTTACTGTCTTTGATGTGAGTCAATGAAGTGTTAAAAGAATCAATAATATCATAAAATTCAAGTGAATGTATAAACTATAAGCAATAAGTAAGTCGTTAGTATTCATCAAAGGTAACACGAATTTACTTGGAGCTTAAGGTTAACGATTACCTCTAGAAGAGTTAGATGCCCGTTGCAAGAGCTTTAAAGTTAATAGCTTGAGTAAGTATCCTAAATAATCTTGCTACAATTTTTTCCACGACCATTTCGTTTAAGAGCAGTAGATCATTAACCCAAATGCTAAATTTTCGAGTACCTGATGAATGAAATAAGGAGTTTAGTCTTACATCTTTTTGTGGCTTTTGGTAACTGTCTACAATTTGCAGATTATAAAACTAAAAGGGAATGAGTGTTACAGAAATATCTTATAGGTTATCTAAGAGATTAAGCGTAGTTTCATTTTCATCTATATATGGAAAGGGCGAAACTTTAGGGGCGTTGAAAGGAAACATGGTGAATTTTCAAGGGTTGTGAAAATGTTTAAGACAAATTATCTTCACACAGAAACGATATTGGGTAATGAAGACAGTATTTAGTAGGTGGTCTCCAAGTTGACTTTATCGTTGTGGTCTCAAAGTTTAACGACGGCAAGCTATCAGTAAGCTTCATAAGTATCGCTTTCATGTGAACCTAGCTTAATTCTAAGACTGAAATGTTTACTGCATTACACATTAATTGTAAAATAGACTATAGATAATCCTATTGAAGTGTATGTCACTACCGCAGAAGAGAAATATTCTCGTCACCTTGCGTCATTTCTGAGGTAACTTTTTTTCTATAAGTCTGAAAGCTTTTAGTAATATTGTATTAAGCGTAAATCTTTATTTGGAATCTGTGGCTTACACAACTGACAGGAATTGTTATGGCCAGGTCACCCTGTTGCCAACTAACTTTCTCTGGAATCCCTGGCTACACAGGGATGAAGGAAGGTTCGTTTTTCTTCCTCTTTTTAATTGTTGGAATAGTGTAAATAAAAGGGTTGAAGGCAGAGTTAATCGGCATAACAAAAACAGCGATCCATGCATACATGTTGATACTTATCTCCAAACCAGCTTGGGATAAAATTCCTATTACAATGACTGGGAGCCAACAGATCATGTCTGTACCGACAATAATTGACATCTTCATTGCCATTCTCATTTCTTGCTTGTTGTTACCATGACGACCTGAACGTATTTTATTTGCAATTGCTGAAATAAACATGGCCACGTAACACAGGGTGATGATCAGTACGCAAGTTGAACTAAAGTAAATGTACACAATCTGTGAGTACAACCACTGTAGATTTATGGAGTCACCCTTCACGATTGCAAGCGATAGCCCATCATCGGAAAACCCGAAGGCTACATCGTTTCCCGTGATCTTGGGGACAGTAACAAATGGTAAACCCAAACAAACATCAGAGAAACCGAAGACCCCTTGGACAAACACAGATAAAATAATTGGCGTAAGTGCCATTGCACCACTAATGATCCATATTAAGACACATATCCATAAGGTCAACCTTGACCCAAAGCGCAATCTGGCGTACGGAAACACAATGGAGAAAAACCGTTCAATGCTTACAAAAGTTAAACTTAAAATTGATGCAACGTTTGACACAAAAGCAACAAATCCAATTACTTTACACCATACTCCGTTCCTCCAACCGTTGGCCGAGAGAAAATAGGAGTCACCAAATATTGCATCTGCTATCCCGATACACAGAAGGTATACTCCCATTAGGAAATCAGCAATCGCCAGGCTAAGAAGGAACGCATTTTGGTTTGTATTCACTTCTGTTGAAAACATATCACGCAAGGCAGGTACTTTAGATTTTACTCGGCTTACTATTACCACCAAATTTGCTACCATAGAAGCTAAAGATACCAACCACAGAGCAGTACGAAGGACATAACTGTCGAACATACTCCCACAGGCATCAAATGGTGAGGAAGGTGACGAGCAGATAGTGCCATTGTTGTTGGCAAAAAAGCAGCAAATTCCCTGGTTGTCAGTCATTCTGAAAAAGAAATGTACCCGACGTATATAAATTTATCTGAAATGAAAATGTCAGCTTTGCTTATCTTTACAAACTACCTTTTGTAAAAAGTTACATGAATTAGCATATGAGAATTTTGAAAGCATTAGAAGAAACAAAGACAATCATTTATGGCTGTTTTCGATGTTATGTGCTGCGATTTTTACCAAACAGGGGAAGTTAATATCTTTCCCTTGGTTTGATCAACAGGAGGGAGCGTCTCTTTGTGCTCAACAGTAAATAGCCTTCATGCCAAGCGGCTAATGTCACTCAATCACTAATACTCCGTTAACCAGCTGAAGAATTGCTCAGTGTTCGTAAGTCTGGGGCAGAAGGAAGGGATTAAAGGGATACACTTCAGCTGCCGGGCCAGATTTTGCTATACGGGGACTTTCAGGTTCAAATGACCCAATAGTTGCAAATGCCCTCTGAATCTGTGAAGCTCTCCTTCCGAAGGTGTAAGGTACACAGATTGGCCTCAGGGCCCTTATTGGGGTTCACGGGCAATCCCCTTCTTGAAGACAAACAATTAAAGCCTGTGAAGCTTTGTTGAATTTCCAATATTGTGGGCATTACAAAGAAGCATGTAATGGCCCTCAAAATAACACCCGATGCCCACTAAGCAGCCACATAACTCAGAGACTAACACATTTGCTTTTTAAAATAGCCTAAAGGTGCGCTCACACCAAAATCGAAATCTGCTGCGTTTTGCGGGCGGGACGCGGAAATTTTTTCCCAGGACAAATAGGGGCAATTTTATTTCAATGAAAATTAAGAAAATCCCCCCATTCGTTCTGAGATAACAAATTTCGCGTCCCGCCCGCAAAACGCAGCAGATTTCGGTTTTGGTGTGAACGCACCTTAAGGTAGACTTAAAGTAAGTTGTTGTGGTTACACCTTGAATTTAAGGAAATTTGGAAGTGTGGATGTTGGTAAGGGGTAGGGGTTGCGTGCTACAATAATTAAGCGCCAGCTGTCCTGTGTAGCGTCATTATGCACCGCAACGAACGCGAAAAATAATTTCTTTTAAATTTCTAACTAACGTTTTATTTCCATTATGTAAACTTTCATATTAATTTTAGCTGCCTCAAAAGTGCTCCAGGGAATATCACTTGGAATAAATTAGATCTTTAAGAGGCACATTGAGTTGGTTCATGAAATTCACCAAATTTTGCCAAACCTGTTAAGTTTCCTTCATATACTAATGACAAATGGTCAAACTTAATCCCCACATCTTGCATACAAATAAATGTTTCATAATTGAGTAATAAACAATTCAATTCGGTTTTCAAAAATTCGTGACCAGACACTTTTTCATATTATGCACACAACCTTTACAAGCCAGGATACAAAAAAAAAAAAAAAAAAATCAAAATTTTAACTTTACGCATAACTATTGGATATGAAACTTGACTAATTATGCTAATTAGAATTATTGTCATGTGGTAGTACCCTTCAACACCCTCGTTAAGTTATCTATATCAATTCAATATGCCCCTTTAAAGGTTTCATCCAATTTCTATAACACTTAGTATCAGAGCCAATTGAAATCAAAACTGGGTTGCATTCTTTCAATAGGACGCTGATCGGGGGGGGGGGCAGGCTAAGGGACCCACGTCTCCCTAGCCCACAAAAAAATGAAAGGACAAAAAGAAGAGAAAAGTAAAAAATTAAAGGACAAAAAGGAGAAAAGTTACAAAGAAAAAAATGGAAGCGAGTAGTAAAAATTGACAAATTTACCTTAGAAACTGTTCAAAATATATCTCTTTGCAGGGGTTAAGTGGAACTTGGAGTTGAAATCACCTCCTTTAAATGTCTGTTATCCAAACAGGTGAATAGGTGGGCATTGATGCTAGTCTAAAGATCTATGAGCGAAAACCTACTTACGATTCATGCTATGAGGGAGGGGATCACGGCTTACTGTGATGCCAATACAGGTCTGCTAGGAATAATAAAGACGCCGGGCTGAAAAAAAGACGTGCTCTTGTTCCCCCAATCCATTTCCGTAATATTTTAAATGATCATTTTTTTTTAAATGAATTGCAAAATTTAAAAGCATTTTACCTATAAATTTCTACAACGGGCAGGGTGAGGTATATATTTGACTAAATAATGGCTCTTCTTTAATTGTCTTGTTTATCACAAATCGTTTGTTACTTATTAAAACCTTGCCCTTTTAACGTGCTGTTAGCCTAATTGCTGTGCTAACAACTCACCATGTTTGCATTTATCATCGGTGAGGTTTTTACAGTCACGCTGAATTTTCTTGTGTATGGACGTAATTACAAAGCCGGTGAGCAAGGGACTGTAAGTATGTGAAGCGAACGATTTTTTGTTTGTTTGTTTGTTGTTTGGTTTTTTGTTTTTCGCCTTCCTCTACTTTTTGAGAGACACATTTTATAAAACAGCGATTTTAACAAATTAACAGGCACTGGAAGCAGATTGACATTTGAATTGACATAGAATGGGAAATTAATAGTGTATGGGGGCAAAGTTTGTCAAAAAAATGGTATTTAAGGCAAATTTTTGCCGCGCTGTGCAAACACTCGTCATCGTTCTTTCTTGATATTTATTATCATTATGAGGGTAATGTTAACACTTGCCCAAAGCACCGCTTGACTGAAAATTAGAGGTATATATCTAATCTCCGTAGGGACTGCATATCAAGAGGGGATCATAGAGCAATTTAACAGCATGAGTAGCCTATGGAGTAGCCTAAGTCTGTAGCATGATTTGAAAGATTGCAAGTATGTACTTGTCGTTAGACAATTTTCAAAGTAATTTCACAGCAAGCCTCCCTCGCGCCCTTAAATATTTGATAGTGAAAGTTGTTACATTTACCTACTTCTTTGTCACAACCCTTTTCATATTCCTACCCCCTTATCACTCACTCCCCATTGTATTGTCGGCATTCTTATTGCTAGTGTTTTGCACCTGGTACCCCAGAGCTTCCCTGTGCCGGTTTCAAGGTACCAACCTTAAAGGGGTAAAATGCCTTGTTAAAATGCGAAATGTCATAATGAGACGTTCTAACAGGGCAGACGCCAAACACTGATGAATCAGACTTATCTTCCAGACAGTACCATTTAACATACTCGGGTAATAATCTTTTAGCTATACATAGACCGGTGCACCGCGCCGCCGCGATCAATGCATTGTGTGTTATGTTTCTATTTAGCGCACACCCTATTGTTTACAATAAGCGCTATCATGAAGTTCGTAAGCCAACGGAGTTGGAGTTCGTATTCTTGGGGTTGGATTTACTTGCACTGTAAACACAAATGTAATGAGTACAGTACTTTCGTTTTTGTCATACATTAGTACAGTGTTACCACATTTGCACCACACACTGTGATATGTGGCCTAAATTTTCATTAAGTTGCCAAGGCAACTGTACTAGATTCAGTGCAATTATGTTATGATGCGCATGCGTGCTAACGAGTGATAGCGCCATTTAATGCATTAAGCTACGTGCACACTTGTCCGGCAACGGTAACGGTGACGGCAACGGCAAACGATGCGGCAACGGCAACTGCATTCCGGTGTAAACAAGTTCCAAGTTCAAAATGGATTTTTAAATTCTATGTTTAGTCACCATTTTCATGAAATTTGTCTGTTTTCTTTGGGATTCATGTGGAGAATACCAGAGAGAGTGCCACTTTTGCCAATAGTCCCGATTATTTGTCGCACATGCGGCAAGTAGTCAGTCCGTGCATCCCGACTACTTGTCGCACGTGCGACAAGGAGTCTGTCCTTGTCTTAGAGAATGCTATTTTTGTCAGTAATCTCTGACTACTTGTCACACGTGCGACAAGGAGTCAGTCCATTTCCCCATGGAAAGCGTATAAGAATGCCGCATTTGGCTGTAATTTTGGCAAAAAGTTATGTAAAAAGAGATGTCCAGATAAGGGTAGAAAATCCATTTTGAAAATGAAACTTGCTTGTAACTGTTCACATTGATACGCATGGGCGGCTCTAAGAAATTTTGTTTGGGGGGACAAACTCAAGTCCGTATTCAGGGAGGTTCAGAAGACCCCCCCCCCCAGCAATATTAATGGTCAGCTCCGGATAGTAATATAGTCTCAACAGGAGTATGCATAGGCGTAGGGGCCCAAGCTGATTTGGGGGGGGGGGGCTGTAACGATCTGCCCGGAAAATAGAAACAAATTTCCGCGCGCTCCGCGCGCGTCCAAAATGTTAATGTACATATCATATAGGCATGAATCCGTTATCACACCGCATGCCAGTTACATACAATAATTTGCCACGTTACTAGCTTTTCCATATTGGTTTTAATTCTGGAGGAAGTCGTTACAAGAATGCTGCTAATAATCAGTGGTGTAGCCAAGATTTCTCTCATGGGGGTGTGCAGGCACTATGTTGTGTGATCGCCGGCCTGGGGGAGGGGTCTAAGGGGAGGGGGTGTCCCCCTCCCCTTTGAAAATTTTTTGAAAAAATAGGTGTCCATACATGCAATCTGGTGCCACATATAACCTTTGAAGTATAATTTTGTGTTTTAGTTTAGGTACAAAAAAAAAAAAAAAAATCGGAGTCAGTGACGGGGCATGGCCTAATGGCTCCTCAAATACACCACTGATAATCATAATATATAAGTTTAACCATTAAAAACACACTGGTGAATTAATACCGAATATAGAGGTACTGGTGCAATCCAAATCAGAACTATGTTTTAATTACCAAGGGAGTTTTTTTTAGTATCGACTTCCGTTAAGCTACATATTACATTATTTTTCTTTCAGTAGGTGCCCGAAAAATTCTCAGAATATTGCCCGAATTTTCACAAAAATATTTCGTTGGGGGAGCTGCAGCCCCCAGCCCCCTGCCTCCTACGCCTATGGGAGTATGGTTATTATTATGTGTTACAGCGATGCCCCATGTAGTTTTCAAAAGCTCTTCACAAACCATTTCAGGCAGTTAGTCATGAGAAGGCTACGTTAAAAATAAATACAACCATATAAACCTGTCGCTACCGTACTACCATGGGGGTGGAGTAAGAGCCAGGTGAAATGGGCAAATCGGCTTGATCCATTTGTATAAAATGAACCCCACCTTTAAATATTTTGTTGTTTCTTTCATTGTGCCACAATATGTTTCAGCTTTGCCAAAAAGCCATAAAATGTTGGTTTTCGGGATTGTTTTCATTAACTAACGAAAATTTCGAGCATGAAGACACTTGAAAACGATGAAATGATAGCACTAGTATTTTGGATCTCAGTACTGTTCCGAAACGAATTTTTTTACAGGGGGGAGGGGAATTCCCCTTACTCAGAACGACGTCTCATCCTATATACAAATAGCTAGACCACCAGTCAAAAGTCTCATCACACTGAGCTTAGATTGACTGTTTGGTGTGTTTATTTTAAATCAGTTGAAACGGTATATACCTTAGCACAGAGGTGGAGAACCTTTTGCTTATAACAGGCCATTTGACAGTCATAAGACCTCTCGTGGGCCAACGGCGCTGTCAATTTGGACAAGGGAAGGGAAACCTCTCCTTCTATGGGAAACACAATACTTTTAGACTACATGACCGTTTCAACTTTTTGTAGACAGATACCTACGCTAATCTGGCCAGGTGACACCGGGGCAAAACTGCTTTAGTCGTGGATAATAATCAACACGGCTAATGGGTTGTGTGTCTAATGACCCCGAAAGCTCTGAAGTGTCTGCAAAACTATGTACATTTAAACTCCAGCATTACCGTTACACTCTGTTAATGACATTATGATGCCTAAGCTAATCAGATTACAAATATCACAACGTGATCATTTGTTTTGATTACCTTTGCTCGCACTAACGGCAGGTCCATTTGTGATGTCTGAAGTATATATACGGTAGTAGCAAACAAGCAACTGAGAAAACGCACGCGAAGCGCGCCAAAAATTGGCGTTTTGAAAGCACTTTATTAATGTTTAACCTTCGCATTGCATTGGAAAGTTATTCACTCCTTTAATTTTAAGCCCACTCAAGGAAAAGGGAGGGCCTAACCCATCTCGAATTACATGTTTTTTTATTTATTATTTTTATTTTTGAAAATTGAAGACCATGCTTTGCAAACTTTTGGAGTGCCCCCCCCCCGTGCCCCTATGGCGAGCCGCTAATGTTGATACGGCAAAAAGTGATTACCGCACGGACGGTATAATGTGCATCTGTCAGTGCATCAGGAGACTTTCTACTGTGAGGGCCAAGCATAAGCGTGAGAGGAAAGGGGGGGGGGGGTTAAGCTCGAAGTGCCAAGGGAATGTGTAAGGATGTCGCTATGAGGGAATGGGGTGTCTCATAAGGATTAATTTAGTGTCCAGTTATTCCATAGGTGTAATGGGATGATTTCACTGAATCCGATTAAATTCATAGGCGCGCGAAGAGAGGCTGCGGCATGCAGCCAGCCCCTCCACATTTGGGCAGAAATGTTATTTTCCAGCAAAATAGGCCTGTGAGTTAAGTTTTGACAAGGTCGAATTAAATTTTTTGGTAAAAGTGCTGCAGCCCTCAAACGGAAATAGTCCCGTTCATTTGTTGAATACTCTAACGTTATTTGTTCAAAACATTACTAATACTTTCTCATTTAAATACCAATTTGACCAGCGTTTTGACCAGCTCAATTAGCTGCAATACTAGATAAATTACTTCCTTTTCACTCCAAGTCTTAGTAAGATTGAAGATCTTACTGAAAAATCAGTCGGAATTTTCAACTGCCTCACATCTCTAGGCCACTCTGTTATTTTACTATAGCCTCAGCAAAATAGGATTCTTTGAGTGGGTCAGTGAAATTAAAATTTTAAGGCACCCACAACCCTTTATATCACGTACAACGGCTTATTTTTTCCAAATTTACGTGACGAGGGCCAGGATTGACGGCCATAGATTCACCTTTGATTCGATGCTGTAATGTGAGGTTTCCCATTTTTGTTATACCTGGAGATAGTTAAATGCTTCAATTCTGTGAATCACAATTTTGTTAATATCCGAGAACCGGCTTGCCTTCTCCCCAAATTCCACAGATGAGAAACCCTATGGTGTGCCCCTAGAGCCCAACACGTGGACCGCCTCGCATCACAAGGATGCCTTTAGCACCGCTCAGTCCTTCATGTTAGTATGCCCTTCTGGCGAAGCGTCCCCACCCCCTAGTGCACTCCCACTTCGAAATCCTGACATCGCCACTGCTGGCAGTTAGGCTATGCGATATTTGTTTGCAATATCCTACGAAGAATTCTTTGTGATGATGTACCAGATGTCTGGAATTGTACTGCTTTTTGTTTTACTTTTCATTTCCGGAGCCGTGGCCGAGTGGATAAAGGCGGTTGCATTTGAACCGATGAAGCTTGGCAACCGGGAGGTTCGGGGTTCGATCCCCGGTCGGGTCAAAGTAAGGTGGGTTTTTCATCCAAGAGCAATCTACGCGGGTTTTCCGCTCTGACTTGGCTTTTCAAAAGAAACGAAATTTGATCTTAATTGTTAATCTGGTTAGCCACCGGACGTGAAGTTGTAATTCATAAGCCATATAGGCTTCTCCCACATTTGTGGTCGCTCAGTGTCGTAAAACATCTGCCATTTTAAGGTCTGAATTACTATTTCGAAACAGCTTGGAATTTATCAAACAGTTGGGAAATCAAAGTAGCCCATGCGGAGTCTGGGATCTCCCGACAAGATTCACACTTTAGGCTGGTGTGGCATGGGGAGTTAATTCGAACGGCTGAATTATTTTAATCACAAATCCCTTAAAAGAGACTATGCCACGAAAAGTTCAATGAATCAAGAGTATCCTTTTTTAATAAGAAAACCGATGTGCAAAACTATTCTTATTATCCACATGGATTAAACCATTGTGGAGTACTTGGGATTTTAAAATTCGCGCCCTAAAGTCGCCAACTCAAAAATAGGAACACCTTCAGTGACCCGACCGGCAACTTGCGCAATTCATACACAAAACCAAAATCAATCGCATAACCAGGGTAAGGTGCGGATCCAGGTTGAGGCTGGAGAAACCTTCCCTCTGTTTTTTGCAGATTGCTGTTGTTTGCAGTGATTGCTAGTGAAAATCCTTAAAAGTTTAGTCCTAATCATAACTTAAGTTCCTCGCAATGAACCCGGGAAATCCCATGTTTTTCACATTATCCCTAGTGGGCAAAATGCTCACCTAATCATAGATGGGCCTTTATCCTTGATGTATTATGTTGCAGTTTTTTTCAACCACGCATGAGTGTGTGTATGGGGGGGGGGGTTAAGGTTCTGAACCCAAACCTCAGTAGATAAACGCCATTGTAGGAATTTTCAAGGTGCTATCATATTAGCAATTGGGCTTAGGAATGATTTCAAAGTTCAAGTAAGGTTTGGAAGCTCCACTTTACTTTTGTTTAATTTTTTCCTTCCTTTAATTTTTGTGTCCTTGTCTTTGAACAATTTCTCCCATTTGAGTGGTTTCACTAAATTATTAAAAATCAATTGGGCCATGCCTTGGTCTGTAGAAGAAAAGGATACACTTAACGTCTGCAAGGAGATATGTCTTCATGTATGTATTCAATGATTGCTTGAAGAGACTAATCATATTTCACAAATGAATGGTATTTATTCTAAACCACTTTTTACATTTGAATGCCTTTATAAACTTTGGCCTGTAACGATTTGGGAGCACAGCCAGTTACGAACCCTTCATTAAGGTACCGTATACGCCTACATGGAAAAAGGCATTGAAAAGTTATTCATAATCCATTATAGATACAGATATATAGAATCGGCGATCACTGAAGGTGTCTATAAAGTGTCCTAAATTTGCTATTGCTCAAGGAGTTAAGAAATTAGGATATCTGGTTCCTATGACTCTCTGCTAACAGGGGACGTCACTATACCGTGGGGTGTGGGGTTGCTACACCCCCGGAAATTTTTGAAGAGCCGTCTGTCGGGAAAATTTTGCGGTCCGTAGGGAAAAATGGTCACTTTCTTTTGCAATTAATTTAATTTGTCAGAAAGTCTTTTATTAGAGCAACAGAAAAGTCGGGAAATTTTATAAATCCAGGCTGTCGGGGAAATGGTATAGTGCCTGTAATGCATAATAGTCTGCCATGAAATAGACACCATGTCCCACACTGTGAAACAAAAGTCTTGGAATGTGATGCAACTCAACCAATCACATATGAGGGCGAGCACATTCCCTTTCCACAACCGTCGTCTGATTTCGCAGACCCCTCTTTGTTGAGCAATTCATAAAAAATGGGTAGCAGTTGGGTCGATGACAGCTGCACACTACAACGACCTTACTCAACTACGACGCGACTCCAACTCCCTTCCTAGACTCCACTATAGTGACTATACGAATATCAAACAGGTTGATATTTCCGATGTTGTCATGGAGAAGACAGTCGGATCGCAATCGGGACCGAAAGTCGGGTAGCGAACTAAATTTGAAACGCTCTTAACCTACCCGGCTTGTTAACCCATCATACGTTCCCATAGAGCAAACTTCAAAGTGAGTATAATTAATGCAAAACTCCGTAGATGCTCTATGACCCCCCAACCTCCCATCCATCAATCCCGCTACATCTTGAAGAAATCGACCGGCGGTTAGTTTAAATCGGGCTATTTTGAAATAGATAGAGGCAGAATGCGATTTTGTGTTTTGTTTAGTGAGTATCAATGTCATTTCCAGACAGTAAAATGCTTTATTCTAGTGCCCACAATCGTATAAATGCTTCAGAGCTTCGGGTCTTCGCCCCCGGGCCCTCACAGAGGGACATAACTGAAATGGTCCCTAAGGTGGACAACTGAGCTCATGCCAAAGACGAGCCTATGCTCCTACAATGGGAAGTTACCTCGGAGCTAGTACTTCCAGGACCAAATCGACCTTGCTGTTGTAGCAGATACATGACAAAGGGTGCGTCAAGGTCGAATTGACATTGCCAAATGTTAAAATGCGTTATTTCCGATATGGTTTTTGTTGTTGTTGTTGTTGTTGTTGTTGTTGTTGTTGTTGTTGTTGCTGTTGCTTACTTTGTCCTCCTGTTATACTTAAATTTTCTACGTATTTCTTGCAAAAATTTCCTTAAAACGAGGATTACGAGTTAACCTATCTTGACACATATATTTTGTCGGGAATGAAACATTTTTTGGTCGCGAAAAGCCCCCCCCCCCCATCTCTCTTTAGGGACCCCCTGTTTGCGAAAAAGTGTTATCAGTGCGAATATGGCCATCTTGTTTGTAAAAACGGAGCTGTTACAACTTCACCCTTCGGGAAGTCCATAGTTTTTTTTTTTTTTTTTGCAAGTTAAATAAAGTCCATTTCTTTATCCTGGTAGTATAAATTTAGTTGGATTTTTCCAGCAGGATTCCTTCTTCACCAAACCACTGAATTTTCAATAACAGCACTTTATAACTCTGATTTTCTAGGATTTTGTGTACACAAGAGTCGCGAAGACTTCCAGGTAACGTTGTTGCTAGGGATAAATTGCTTGGATACCATCCGGCAACGGCAATGAATCTCTCCATGCACGATTTTAGTTTTGCCGGATGCGTGTTTCACCAAACACCGGATAGCCGCATTGCTGTTGCCGTTTCAGTGTGAACAAACCTTCATCTTACCACAAGAGTAAAATTTTTGCCGTTGCCGCAGCGTTTGCCGTTGCCGTTACCGTTGCCGGACAAGTGTGCACGTAGCCTTAGAAGCCGAAGAGTCGTTAAAGGCATTCTACAGGCGTAGGGTGTGTTAGCATGCCCCTCGTTAAAGGCATTCTACAGGCCTAGGGTGTGTTAGCATGCCCACATTGCTCAGCGTTACAGTATTTCCGAAGGTGACCTTCATCACGTGACCTGTAAGTCGGCTTCAGTTTCGTGGTGTACGGTATTCCACACTTACATCAGGATATTGCTCTATGATTCCACCAAAGATATTATAAGCATAGATTCCAAACTCCCATACCTACTCTGTTACGGAAATTACGGAGTTTTCGATTTCAGGACGGTAGACAAAGAGGACGGAACGCGCAGCGAAAAACTGGACTGCGCATGAGTAGAAGCGAGCATCGCTCTGTCCTGTTGATTTTCAGGACGGTCGTCGACCGATTTAACGTTCTGTTAGAAAAAGGACGGTACAGGGGTTGTCATGGTAATTTCCCTCGTCCATATAACGTTCGTGATTCTGTGACGTTAAATTTGAAGTCAGCTGTATGCAAACGTACATCATTTGTTCATGTGGCATGCAAGCTGCTGACAAAAATGAACATGACGAACAACAACAGTGCATATCTGGTAAGCCATTGTACGAACGATTCCGTGCTAAGCTAAGGAAAGCAGAAACTTTCACAATTTTGTAAAATACCCAGTAACGACGGCGTCTCTAATCCTGTGTAGGTTCGTCATTGTTACAACTTAGCGATGAGTGTGGATGCTAACAAAGCATTGCAACTTAGTTAATAAATCAGCGCGTAATTGTTTTGTTGTCATTCTACCGCACCGTCATCTTTAAAATCGAAACGCCTCAAATATCAGGACAGAACGCCGGGCGCGCCTGCCTTTAAATCTCCGTCCTGTTGCTCTACCGTCCTGAAATCGAAAAGTCGCTATTGACTCCTCATGGAGACGCAGATATCGAGGCGGAAGTGTGAATTTGACATACGCGCCCTTTTATTGAGTGATGTGCGCATAAATATAAGAGGGGAATACAGGGAATGCCATTGTTAAAATAGCGTGGCTTGCGTGCGCGTTGTGTACGCGCAGAATACAGATTCTGTATTTTTATCAGGAATACTTAACGTACACTTCTGGGCGCTCGGGAAACAAACGCGCAAGTTTAGTTCCCTTGGAGAGTCAACGCAACACTTTAAGTTTGGAATGTATGCTAATAATATCTTTGGATTCCATATTGAAGTGCGTACGGTGGCCGAGCAAATCTCTGTGATTTTTTTTTTCATTGGCCTATGTCGGCCACCGTTTAAAAGGTTCAGTGCAGTGCGTCTGCTAGCGATAATAGAAGCGACTCCGTGGATTGAGCTCTTGTTTGTTTTTATAGTATAGTTACAGTAAAAATTGCTGTGATCATTTTTCACAGACCGGAACGCATAAGGCATGGACAAAACGGCTGCTCAGATGAACAACGAACGATTAAACAATAAATCAGTGTAATTGCAGGGCAAGGTTTGGCTTGTACAGTTTACAAGTCTCAATAAATTGGACCGTCCGCAATCAGTAAACTTGTAAGTTATGTTTATGTGTAGGCTTTATAGACCTTTTGCATATGCCGTCACAGAGCAGAATGTTCGCGCTCTCTTTAATGCAAGCGCGTATCATTCAAAGTTACACCAACAAATGCAGACAGCTGATTTGTCAACTAGTCGCATACGCGCGTAAGTGTACTACACACGCGTGCTAAGTTTACTGCGCGTGTCATGTGCTTCATTATTTTTGCTCCCAAAACGACGTCATGTGACGTCAATGCATAAGGTCTAGAGTGTAAAGTGAGTCAAATGCAAAATGGTATGTACTGTGCTTTAGAAATCTCGTGTATTTTTTCAGGTTTGAATAGCTGCCGTCCTGCTAGAAACTTTCCATTACTATTTCTTCTTCACGAAATCAATGAGGCTCAATGAGGCTTGGCTTCTGGGAATAATTGGAGAGCTGATTTGTTTGTCATTTCCATTGATTCTCATTGATATATCCCCATTAAATAGGATATCATTGATTCTTGTAAGGTTGTAAAAGAAAAATCTTTTATTTCAAATGAGACTCAATCAGATCTCAGTACGACCCCATCCTTTTTAATAAGACACAGTTAATGAGAATTAAATGAGACAGAATGAGAAATGTTCCAAGTTCCCCAATGTATCACGCTAAAAAAGTATCAATGAGTCTTATTTCATTTTTTAAATGAGTCCGAATCAGAATTTACTCCTGACATTCCAAGTCTAGATCAGAGGAACCAATCTTCAGGGTCTTTGATTAAAATCAGGTTTGCAGTTTTAAAGGTTGGCAGGCGACTTCAGCCTTTATCAGCAGTTTCTACCAAAAATAGCAATAGGGCCTACGAATGACCATATTTATCTTTTGTACAAAATAAAGTACAGGATATTGCAGATGCAAGTTTCTAAGATCTCTGCCGCCTCCCCCATCAAAGAAATTTTCAGAACAGACCTACACTGGCTACAGATTGCCAATATAGGTAGGGAACCATTCAGCTCCGGAGTTTTGGCATTTTCTGATGTAATTGTGTACATTTCATGACAACTAAAACTTCCTTCAAACTGAAAAATGTGAGCCTCGGGCTTTGACGGCCCTGGAGAACTGTGGAAAAGAGATCCAAAATGTAATTAAAGGGACAATGCAGTCCCCCAATTTGAATAAGTGTACCCCATCTTCCTGATTCAGACATAATTCCTATCAATCATGCGACAATACGCTTACCACTTATTTGTTAAATTCATACAGAATTACTTCTTGGTTTACTTTCAATATACAATTGTGAGCAAAATAAAAGGAAATTTTTAAGGTTTAGCATATTTTTGAAAATAAACTTGCTTCGACTACTTTCTTCTATTAAAAACTGGATCTAGATATACATTTAAGTGTTTATTACGCTTTAAAATGAGACTTTCATGCCCATAATATGGAACATGAGTGCTCACATTAGTAAACGTGTCATAATGGACTTGCATTAAACTTTAAAAATTTGAGAATGGCTCATTAAGGTCAAAGGTGACATTGCTGAAGGGTAATATTAACATAACGTTAATATACACTCCCGTATACGAGGGCGTACGTCTAATTCTTTAAATGTTGTAAAGTGTGCAGTGCAACAAGCTTTCAGGCACACAATAAATGTAACCTTATCCTGCTACTGAGGGCTGGGATACTTAAAACTTAATTGTTCACTACTGGTCTCCTCAGTATTTGGGGTATACAAGGCATGACTGGGGAATGGAGCCCCTGCCCACCTGGCATAAAAAAATGCAAACCCACGAAACAAACAAGGTACACCAGGGCCGTAGCCTTGTGGCAGGGGGCTACTGCCCCCTTGAAATTTCCAGACTGTAAATGAAAGTTGGCCTACTTGAGAGAATATACAGAAATGCTGAAAATTTCACTGTCCAAATTATGATTTCAAGGCCCAAGAAACCTGGAAAATTGCATTTAAGGGTTCTTTTTCCCCACAAAATTCCCCCGGGAAGATCCCCGGACCCCCGCCATGGACGCATGTTTATGTGGGTTTCCCTGCCTGACAAGTAAACCATATTTCTCCTTCAAGAAACACCACTTAAATACACCACCACACACACTGGCTTAAGATAAAATTACCAATGATTACCTTTGATTATTAGCTAAAGTTAATGAGCTTACAAAGTAACTTTCAATTTAAGGACATGAGCAGCCTCCGCAAACTTATGTTGAACAACAGCTAAATCTTGAAAATACCCCCTATTTCACTTCAAGTAACTTTCATATGTTAGAACATAAATATTGCATATTCAGGGTAAACCAAAGAGTTAGTCTATACAACGGTGTTATACATAAATTTCTTAACTGATGCAGTAAGAAACATTGTAACATGGTTTTCCAGAGCCATTGATGAAATAGGATGCCAGGGTATACTAATTCAAATTGGGGTGACTGCATTTCCGGTTTAAATAAAATCTAACTTTGCTTCATGAAATCTAAATTTGTTTCTATAGCATGAAATTTAAAAGAAAAAAAAAACGCTTAGATGCAACTTTCATGGTCTAAAATGTGTCATTTTGCATCCCATTTTTCTTGCAAGGCCTTTACACTAAGGCTACGTACCAACTAATGGTGGCTGTCCTAGTGTCACACTAAGAGCCCCAGGAGAAAGAATGCACCGGGTATCAGCCTTGTAAGGGTACCATGCGTGTCGAAGCCGAAGAATTCAGCAAATAATTAGAAGTTTTGATCATGTTATGAGTCAAAAGCTTCACCCAAAGATAACACCATTTTGGATCTAGCAGAGCTTAGAATAAGAAAAATTTCTCAAAGAGTAGAGTTGTAATCCCTCTCCTTTGGCAATATCCCATTCAAGTAGACCCTATCAAGATAGAAAAAATCATCCAATAATGAGGATTACTAAACATAAAATCAATTCAACACTTTACGAGGCTTCAGAAAGATAGCTACATTTTGCATCCAAGACACCTCACAAAGACAAAAATTTCTCAAAGAGTATAGGTCGTCCTCCTTTCTGCTTAGACAGCACTTCCTGCCTTCCGCGCAGCCATAATATATGAATAATATCACTAAATAATAACAATTTATAAAAACAAATTATCAGTTCAAACCTTTGCCAAGGATAGCTTGAGCCTAAGCCAGTCCTTTCATGTGCCCCTTCTCTCACCCCCCCCCCCTTCGCGATGGTACCCAGAACATGTGAAAAAGGAAAGGTCCGCCCTGGTGTTAACTATCTGTAGGCATACCACTTGGTGTCCCGCTAAGGTAGTGTCATCAAGGAATCAAAAGGGCAAGATTTCTTCCCGTTAGTACCCTTGTGAAACCTTATAAAGTCTATCTTCTAGGACAATGTAAAGTGTTCTGTCATGGTGCAACCCCGAACAATGTCCACAACTGACGTCTTACTGTCCCCCCAAAATGAATTTAAGTTTGTCACGATCTCGTTTCGTAATATTAAAATTATTCGACATTCTCAGTAAACTGTTTGTTGGCATTTAGTACTGGAAGCGGGAATTCCTCTGTTGCCATGGCGGAGCAAGTTCCTTATAGATGTATTTATTACAAGCTGTTTTCGAGGCCATGACTGGTGTGTCAAGTGCACTTTACGTTGTGGGTATTCGAGTGAAAGTGCATTACGATTTGCTGTAAGTAACAGTAATACGGCTGTTCACAGTCCGGAAGGACAAAAGACAGCAGGAAGTCATACTTACTAGTAGGATGGTTAAAATATAAAATAGTCAATATGAGAGTGCAAATAAAAGTGACCCACCATAACCACTTGAAGTCGAGTCCCTTACAAAAATATCAACATTACTGTCTTAATTATTTAACTATGAACTTTTTTGATTTTGATATACTAATTCTTCTATAAGCATTTTAATTCACTTACACTATCTCCAGGTCGGGTAGATTTGTGAAGCTGTCCTCGTCGATACCAAGCAATGGATTTTGCTGGATATCTCTATATGAAAATAAAAAAATATAGTTACAACTAGAAATATGATTGCGAAAATCGTTTCCACTTTTTAAGGACAAGATGATCAGGAGAGTAGAACAGGTATATGTTTGCATCCAGTTTAGGACAGGTTAAGTGTGGGTTTGTGTTGAGGTAATAATACCACAGAACCTTTTGAGACTGCACACTGGCCGACCTGCAAAGAAATCATGGAATATGATATGACTGTCCAAAGCAGGGGCTATAAAATGGGAACTATGATTTGATCCGAGAGTTTAGCAACAAGCGCTAGAGAGCACTTTAAAGAGTTTTAAAAAGTTAAATGCTAAAAACAGTACTGAAAGTCTTCGAGTTCTTAAACTGGTTCTTATAAAATGTAGCCACCCACTCCTGTTACTTCTTCTCCTGCAAAGGTACTTTAAAATGTGTGAATCTTCTTAATCTCACCATGCTAAGAGTTACATCAAACAACGTTTAATTTTACAATTATGTATCCGCCTACAGTCTGTCCACCGGATGCAATAGTGAGCAGAATCATTGCTAACTTCTAGACACCAATCGCTGAGTGTGGTTTGATTCAAACAGTGCACAGTTTACTGTAATTGTGTATAGGCTTCATTAACTCATTTATAAGAACTTAGTTTGCTCAATCTTCTATAGATCAGAGAATTGGTGTAAAAATATCTCCGTGTCGTCTTATGTGGTAAATTTAACGCTGGAACAGTCGGGGATCCAGCGTCTTTGCCAGGTTCAGGGGCTATTTCAGAACATTAACAAATTAATCGGACTTCTTCACAACATGATAAAGGCTCATATAACTATGAATTCAACCAAAGTGCCACCATTCTATATTTCTCCGTCAAAAAACTCTCGTCCATACACTTTTCTATTCATCAGATATGTTTTGGAAAGCTATCGCACAGCAAACATGAAGGAAGATAGTCTGCACAACAAACGCTTAAACGATTTGGATACCTATATGATATCAACTTCCTGATGGAAATATTCTAACTCTCATTCCAAAATAGTGAACACATTGTAAAAGATCTAATTACATCAAGTACATGTTGATTAATGCAAAGAGTGCAAAATTACAAGTGATGTAAGGTTGCACTTTGCAAAAGGGCGATCACAACTGATGCTGCGCATTGCTCTGCTGCCCTGGAAATTAAAGTTTCAAGAAGCTGCTTAGTATTAGAGTTGATCTTTTTTAAATTTCGCAAATGGCTGGGCTTTATTCGAAAACTCCACCTTTTTTTTTTCATAGACAACTTGCTAACGATCATAGGCATAGTGTACAGTGTGCATTATATACTGTACACTGTAAAAAAATTTTCTGTTTTTTTACAGATTTTTTTCTGGCAGCAGAGTTTCCAAGCTTTTTCTGTAATTTTATATTACCGAAATCCTCGGTAAAATTTTACAGGAAAAAAATGTTATTTTACAGATTTTTTCTGGCAGCAGAGTTTCCAAGCTTTCTCTGTAATTTCACATTACATATCATCTTGTTAAAAAACAGTGTTTGCCTGTAAAATTTTGAATTGAAGCTGCCGCTGTATACGTGGTATACAAGCATGTATGGGACTTTTCCATAGTCCGTGCTGCATAACTACCCTTTGAAGCATCCCCCTTTCTCTCGTGCGAGAGAGCCAGAGGCGGTAACGGTCCATAATCGTTAACATATGCTGTGTGCGAAATGCGGAATGTCTTATATTAATTTGACCGGTTAGTTACAGTGAAAAAAGTTACTACATATTTTTTACAGAAGTAAGGTTCACTGATCTTATTATTTTCTATTGGTGTTAATAAACAACTTATCTTTTCACCAAAAAAAGTGTCTTTTGTTACAGATCTGATTAGTGTAGGACTGTTATTAGCGTCAATTTACAAATTTTATTTCAAAATTTGGCCACGCCCACTTTATTAATTAACTTCCCCTAAAAAGGGCTTTAATTAAGTCTACACACAATTCAAGGTTATCCAATGCTTTATTATGATATTTTTAATAAACTACACCCGCAAAGTCTTTACAGTGTTATCTCTTAACCAGTTAGATCTATTTTTAATTTGCATTTTCAAAACAGATTTTTTTCAGTAAACTACTGGAAATACGTGAAACCTCTGTTAAATTTACAGAATATTCTCGTAAATATGAAAAAACAGATATTTTCGGCAAAATTTTACAGAAATTATCTGCAAATTTTTATTCGTATAAAAATACAAACTTATTCCGTAAAAGATGTGATATACGGAAGACTTCTGTAAAAATTACAGCAATTATATGTAAAATAAGAAATACAGAAAAAATCTTGAAAATTCTACAGAACTTTACTGTTAATTTGGAGAAATTTTTTACAGTGTAGACTACGGTGCATAACTAAACCTCGTCGAGAACAGGAACAAAGACGGCAATCGATTACCAAATTCTGATTCCAGTAGTGGAAAATAACCATTTTTAAACAATGCCAATCTCAAAAATTTACAAAATTGCGACATGAGCTATATTAAATGCATATAAAACCATCGCATAATGATACAAAGTGAACCCGTTTCTCGAAAATATGTAACACTGTCGAAAGATTGTACACTTAACTTTAGGCAATTTTCCTAACACATGGAAGCAAGCAATCATTTCACCTTTGCTTAAGAAACCTGGACTTGAACCTATCTTTAAAAATTACAGTAAACAACGGCCAGGGGCGAATCTAGGGTCTTTTCTGAGGTGGGGTCCAACATAAAAGGGCATATTGGTTTTTTTTTTTAAATTTTGGTTCCCATAAACGTCAGCGATTGTACAATTTACCGCTTATTGAAAAAGAAAGGATAAACTACGAGACTAAAACTGGAATCAAAACCTGGAATCTAAACGGGGAATTTGCAAAGCGAGCGAAGCGCGCAAATTTTTTGGGGTAAGCCTACACTTATAAGATTTTTTTTTAATTTAAAGCTTAATATAAAACAATTGTCCGGACAGGTAGGCCCTATCGGGCATAACTTCATTGTACCTCCCTCCTCGAGTCACTAGCCGTACCGTACCACAGACACAAGTGAACTTTAACCAGGTTTAGCGAAATGCGACTCAATACCCGACATTTATATAAATCCATGTATTCTACTTATTAACTTGAAAAGGTGGAAAGGGATTGTACTATATTTTTCTACATGTATAACGGAACTGAGGAAGAGTGGACAAAGAGTACCGAAAATTTTGGTTTTTATCCCAGAAATTACCCTTATGAAAGCCAAAATAAGTAAAGCGACCATGAGTGGCGGCAGAATTGTCCCAACAGGGGGACGGGCCATGTCAGCTGCCCCGAGTTCCGACATTCCCTATTTCGAGAGGATGATGAGAAGGGCAAATGGAGGAGCCTCATTATCTCATGCCATTGCAGGCATATTTTGCATTATATCGCTTAATACTTCAAGATCCGAGATGTGCACTGATAGTTTTCTTTGAATCTGGATCGTGAAGTTGAAGAGTGCGCGAAGCGGGTGAAAATTTTTGATAGGCGCACACATAAAACATATGACGGAAAGAAAAAAAAACTGTAAGGTCTGTAGACCGTATGGGGTGTAACATGTATCGAAACCACCTGGGCTACAGGATGAAATAGCCACACTTCGCTCCGTAAGTCGCTCACCAACTGCGGCTGCTACCGCATGACACACACAAGAGAACACTAAGTAGGCTTTGCGATATTGGATGAAAGTTACGACCTTTACATAAACTATGTACTCTGCTTATATGTTACTTGGTAAGGTGGACAGGACTTGTGCTATCCTGCTATGTGGAATGGAACTATTGAAGAAAACGGAGTGACTCTACAGAGCGCGTAGCGCGCTGAAAATTTTGGGTCCTTAGTAGAGAAATTATCCGCTTGAGAGCAAAAACACGTAAACCGTCGGGGCGACTAGTTGTCGTCGGGGACTGCATACTTTCGACTAAGACTCCCCCGACGAAACTGTAAAACTTCCCCTACAGGGGGACAGCCTTCCCCGACGGGGGGGGGGGGGGGGGTGCATGGACCCTTCCACCACCTGGCGCCACCGCTATCTCGACTAGGGGAGGGGGATTAAAATGCTCTTTGTTGTGTTCCCTATATAGTTGCGGCGTGACTGGCAAAAATACTCTGTCAGAGCAGATGACTGAAGTCGAATGTTTGCTTTTTATTTGCAACAACAAACCGGTCATCGGTCCAAAGACGTTAAAAATTGAACCGACTGACATTTTGTTATTTGACCTGGTGGTGATTTAATATAGTAATTTTTAAATGAAACAACGCCGATCCGTCTGTTGTGACTTTTGGTCAACCCTTGACTGTAACCTAAGACTGGCTTTTTATTCCCTCACTAGGGCAACACAATAAAAGAAGAGAGTAATTCCAGACCACGAATAACGAAACGTATTTACCTACTCTCTCTCTCTCTTGTTCATGAGAGGAGAGATACTAGCGGGTGGTGGGAAGGTTTCATAGATGTAGCGTTTAGGGAGTGTGAACAGATCATTATGTTGTTAGACCAAAAAACTAGCAGTGACCTTTCGGAATCAATATTAAAACCCAATAGTAATACGTTGCACAGAGCGCTAGCTAGTAAGTATGACGTAATATTTGCGTGTTTTGTATTACTTTGGATGCCCAAGCACGCCACACGTGGTTCCAAGCGAAAAGTGATTAGAATGCCTGACTGTCACGCAGGCAGTAAAACATACTGTAGTCACATTCTCTGTAAAACGACTGCGATGTTCGTGTTTCAGGGAGGGCAATATAGGCTACCATAGTCAAAAATATTGCCGAAAGTTTCTGCTAGGAACTTTTACCGACGGATTGATCGATACTGGATGGGGGTAACCAAAATCTCCTCGGAATTGGACAACTGTCATTACCTGTGAAACTGTCTGTTTTTTTGTTTTTTTTTTTTTTGTTTTTGTTTTGTTTTTTTGTTTTGTTTTGTTTTGTTTTTTGTTTGTTTGTTTAAGGCTAGTGTGGAAAAACCAAATTTTGAAAAAGGGCACATGGGGAAATTTGAGGGGGGTCCGGACGTCGGCGACCCCCCCCCGATCCGCCACTGCAACCTCCCGTTTATTTCTACGTTGACTGAATCTTTTACCGAACTTTCAGTTCTGCTTACAGGGCTGGCTACAGCAATGTAACTGCTCTTGTTAGAGTTCACAACGATATTATCACTAGTATGGATAACAAGGATTTAATCCTTATGGTCCTGATTGACTCGAGTGCTGCCTTTGATACAGTCGACCATCGTATTTTGCTAGATGTTTTTAAAAATAAGTTTGAGGTTTAAAAAACGCCATTTAGTTGGTTTACTTCCTTTTTATATGACAGGTCTTTCAGGGTAACACTTGGTAGTTCCTTTTCTGACGCTTCCCAGCTAACTACTGGTGTCCCACAAGGTTCCTGTGCTGGTCCAGTTTTTTACACTGTTTATACCAGCACTAAAGTAGAAATAATTAACAAGCACTTGCCTACATGTATGGACTATGCAGAAGATCATACTCTCTACTTGTCTTTCAATTGCCTTACGGTCGATTCCCAAACAAATGCTGCTCCAAAAATGAAGACTTGTCTAGCTGAAATTAAGGTGTGGATGGCTTAAAATGGACTTAAAATGTATGAGGATAAAGCTGAGATAATTGTTTTTGGCTCTCGCCATCAGCTTCCAAAATTTAACTTCATCATCTTCTCGTTGGTAATTCCACTGTTGATATTCTGCCTAATGTTAAATATGTTGGTGCTTTTTTGGACGAAACTTTGCAACTCGACTTACAAATCAATAAGAGATGTCAAATTGCTTTTGGTCAACTTCATAGGATTCGTAAGTTACGTAAGTTTCTCAATTTTTAGACTTGTCATAATTTAATCCTTACTCTTGTTATAAGTCACCTTGACTTTGCTAACTGTCTGTACTGTGGTTTACCTATGTGCCATCTTCTACACATGTGACTCTAATTACCAATTATCTACAAATTACAGTTTAGGCTTCTAACCGTGACTTTAAATGCACGAGACCTGACTATCTTAAGGATTTTCTGCCTATTAGAACTAGTAGCCATTGTACTCGGTCCGTAAGACGTTCTGATCTTTTTGTCCCAAGGGTCTACTCTAAATTAGGTGAACGTGCTTTTTCTTGTACAGCTCCCAAGCTTTGGAATAGTTTGATATCCGCACTTTTGACACCCTTTGAACTTTTAAGAAGAGGTTAAAAGCGCTTTTTTTATGTTCGTTATTTTGGGTAGTACTTTTAGTTCTGCCTGTTTGTTTGTAGGCTCGTTTGATTTTTTTTTCTTTTATTTCTGTTTCTTTTGGTTTTTATCCTTTGTCATTTTCATGTATTGTTTTTACTTTGTACAGCGCCTTTGATTACTTTCCTGTATAATTGTTGCTTTATAATTTTTTTTTTCATATATAATATGATAATACACAGATCACGTAAACGAGAGTCATTCATAGGATGATAAATTACACTTATTGAAATTCTTTAGGCCTGTTGTTTATATGTATTCATTAAAATTTTAAAATGTTCTAAGCTAATGTTCTTTTGCGAACTTTTCAATGAAAGCCCACAGCATCATTCAGCCTAGTGACAAATGAATATGGGCATTTGTTGATAAAAACTGAAACCTAAGATCAAGACCGTCGGGGCCTTCTAAAATTGGCAGGGAAAAGGGGACAAAACTTACATTAGAGCGCTCCATTTTTGCCTTTTTCTATGACAAAAAAGTTTGGCGCTGCACAGCTTTCGGCGTGGCAATCCTGTCCCGTTGTAAAGTTAGGCACAGGGCAGCGAGGCGGAGCGTAGCTTTTGACGTGACCGTTCTTGAACATTTGCAAATATAGGGTCTGAATGACGTGTTTCAGTCTGCTTGGTAGCCTTCACATATTACGGAGACAACTTTTGTACGTATCAGGAATGATATTTTAACTTGATTTGGTAAGGGTTTAAAAGGTTTCTGAGTGAGTATTGTATCAAGGGTAGCGTTTTAGATCAGTTTCGTTTTTATGTAAGCAACCGTAGTAGCATAGTGTGTATTTCGAGTCCTGTTTATCGTTTTACTCATTACATTGCGGTGTTCCCCAGGATTCCATTGCAGTTCCACTGATCGGCTTATGCGAGGCCAGGGACTCGTATTTCAATTATTCTCACTTTTTCCTTTTACATTTTTGCTGACTACACCCAGTATATGTTAGGTTTCACCTAATTTCATAGGGATAGGAATACTGCCCTTACGCACTTGACAGACTGCATTGCTGCTGTTAGATGTTGGATGCTTGGGAACAGAAATGAGCTGAATGAGACCAGTATCGAATATTTCGCCATTTTATTTCATAAAATTTTTTGCAATTTATGATTTTAGTTTCGAGATCAGTAAGTCTGTGATCAAGTATTAGGGGACAGCCCGATATTTATAAGGTTTTTTAATCATAAGGTTTATTGTTCATAACAGTCGTTATTCATAACATGATGCACGGCAAAAATAAGGTTCATTGCTCATAAGGTTAGTTATTCATAGAAATAAATATTAAAAAGGTTCATTATTCATAAGGTTTGATATTCTTAATTGAGAATAAGGTTCGTTGTTCATAATCAAAAAAGGTGCAATGTTTATAACCAAAAAGGTTTCATTTTTCATAATAAAAAAATGTTCTTTATTCATAATTCAGGAAAAGGTTCAATACTCATAATCGAAAATAAGGTTTGCTATTCATAATCGAAAAATGGTTTGCTATTCAAAATCCAGAAAAATTTCGACTAGCTTTTGTTGAAAGGTTATTTACAGCCAATCTAAATAGACCATATAAAAAGCTGTCAACATGTTGTAGACAACACATTGGCCTATCATCCCTGCGAGTTTAAAGGGTGTGCCCCTCTGCCACAAGATACAGGAAACCTTTACAGCTGGAAAAACGCCTTTTTCCCATATTATGAATTATTGAACCTTTCTTCCTAATATGAATATCGAACCTTTTTTCTATTATGAATAACGAACCTTATGAACAACGAACATTTTTTTTACGATTATGAATAATGACCCTTATGAATAATAAACCTTAAAAGATCGACCATGACATTGCTTAGGCATAGACTATGCAACATTGCGTATACAGTAGAGTGTTAGGCTACATAAATTACATTGACTATAGCATACGAGCGCCGATAGATTTACCCCGGGTAATTCTACGTTATCTGTCTTCACAGTCTTCTCAGAATTTGTTAAAGATGGAGGGTTGTTATCAATCGATGATATTCGACTCGGAAATGTTTCTCATTTGAAATATTCCTTACACAATAGCCAGAAATATGGCCGAACTGGTTCAAGACGCATGGGCCTTACTACGAGACTGCTTCAAAGTGCGTGTATATTTAACGATATGAGGCACGCATGTAGTCACTCGAAAGGCACCATTGATCATTTGAAAAAACTTAGGTGAAAAAAAAAAACTCGTCCCCTCCCAAATGAAAACCTACCTGAGATTTAGTTATCAGAAAAGCAGAAATGTGATCTTTCGTGTTTACTGGTAGCGTTCATTAATATATACAGGCAAAGTCGCCCCCATTCATTACCTGCATAATATATTTCATCACCGCAGCTTACGCGAGTGTCTTATGGGGCAACATTGCGAGGGGCTACTTGACTGGGGCTACCGTGCGCTGCATGTGGTACAGATGAATGCATTGTGTAGGTATAAAGGCCACCGATCCCTTCAGTACATACGACCGTTTATTTTAGTTGTTTACCGACCATACCTCAATCCGCACTACGCCATAAGTTCAAACACTGCAAAGGTTGTAAAGTAAGCTAATGCCAAAATTTGAATAAAAATGCGTTTACATCAATCGTGATGTTTTTTTTTTTTTTTTTTAGGTGAAAGATGTATACATCGTGGCATTATATTGAACATATACAAAAATGATATTTTTGAAGAGAATCAGATCTGTCCGACGTGTTATTCTTTTTTTTCGCAATTTCTACGCAGGCTGACCTTCGACCGTATGCTTTAACACGGATTTTACCGGTGCGTATGCGTATGTGCCCTACTTCCGTTGTAAGTTGACCTCAACAGAAAGGTCACACACGCATGCGCAGATACTATCTTCGAACTGGCTCATTGCTTGAGTTGTATTGGTTACATGACAAAGAATTGACTTTAAGATTTTAATGCATGTGCACAACTGCATTTATGCAGCTGCTCTACCTATATACGAAAACATTTAACCATACATGAGGGTGGTCGCGCTGGCCTGAGATCCTCCAGTGGCACGCTGCGTCTTAATATTCCATCCACGTAACGGGTTTCTGAAGAGGGAACCTATTCGATTCTTCTACCAGGTGTGTTGAAAAACCTCCTACTTGAACTTCATCAGCTTTTCCCAGTAGGCCTATACATTTAACCATACGTGAGGGTGGTCGCGCTGACCTGAGATCCTCCAGTGGCACGCTGCGTCTTAATATTCCATCCACGTAACGGGTTTCTGAAGAGGGAACCTATTCGATTCTTCTACCAGGTGTGTTGAAAAACCTCCTACTTGAACTTCATCACCATTTCCAGAAGGCCTACGTATTTTCAAAGATGCCCTCAAATCTTGCTATTTCCCGATGTTTAATGTTTGTAGTTTTTCCCGTGTTGGTGTGTTCAGTATTTCGGAGTGTTTTATTCGTTTGTTTGAGTCTTGATGAATGGTACCACAATAACGCTTCTCAGACAACGGAAGATAATAATAATGATGACGATAGATGACGACGATGATGATGGTATGTTGTGGATTCTTTGAATTATGCTTACAATCATCATAGTCTATCTCCTGAGCCAAACAGAGGTACCATCACTCTCATGCGAGCCCCCCCCCCCTTAAATCATGATCATTTTAGGGACTATATATAGACCGATAAGACTTCTGAATACCGACTACAAAATCTGTGATAAGTGACTTGCTAACCCGATTAAAGAATGTGATCACTGATATAACCGGTAAAAACCAAACTGGTTTCATTAAGAATGCTTTATAGGTGAAAATGCTCGTTTTGTATTTGTTGTTATTAACTACACAAATAAGCATGATCGGGTCGATTAGGGCTCTATTAATGGTACGTTGAATTATTTTCATTTAGGGGCAAACTTCCGTTCTTGGGTTAAAACTCTTTACAGTGGTAACTCCACGTGTGTTTTGAATAATGGATATTCGACGGTTTTTTTTTTCCTGTTGAAAGGGTAGTAAGACAAGTGTGTCCACTAGGCCCTTATCTTGTTATCCTTGTTGCAGAAAGTTTGGCCAAGAAAAAAGTAACGATAATGCATTCCATGGTCTCAATATCTTGGGGAAAAAAATATAAATTTTACAGTAGGCCGATGACACTACTTTATTTTTGGATGGTACACTTGACTCAATATTTAATGTTGTTGATAATTTTATTTCATCCTGGGGTCTAAAAATCAATTACAGTAAATCATTTCTTTTTCCACTTTTTCCTTTATTAATAATTCTCCAGCTTATAGTAAGCATTTCAACATCACTTTTTTTTAGAAATTTTATTCACCCATGACGGCAACGAGATATTCCGTTTGAACTAACTGAAGAAGTTTTCTAGGTTAAAAAATCAACTAAAAATTTTGAACAGTACGGATCTCACTCCTCTTGGTTGAAACACTGTAGTTAAAGCTTTTGGCATTTGCCAGCCAGTATTTCTCTTGCGAGTGCTTCCAAACCCTCAACAGGAATTTTTAGGAACTGACAGAGTATAGTTTTTATTTTATTTTGAGTGGTGATTCCGACAAAGTTAAAAGAAACACGGTGTATAAAAGTAGTCATTGAAGGGGGTTTAAAGTTTATTCATTGTCAAAGTTTTT
Source organism: Holothuria leucospilota (assembly GCA_029531755.1). Taxonomy (NCBI): domain Eukaryota; kingdom Metazoa; phylum Echinodermata; class Holothuroidea; order Aspidochirotida; family Holothuriidae; genus Holothuria; species Holothuria leucospilota. The sequence continues at coordinate 4,201,945 of CM055979.1, read as the reverse complement.
CTCTTGCATTAAGAGCCACCTGGGTTGGGAGGTACAAGGATACTAGTAATACGGGTCACTGAAAATTGTTTTTTGATCACTTCCTCTCTCATTTTGGTAAGATCTTATTTTCCATTAAAATTTCTTTGCTAAAGATGGTGAATGCATTGATAGCAACTTTATTATTGATATTTGTAAAGGTTGGAGAGAAGCGTCTTTTACCACTCCACATGATAATTATGGATCTCAGGTACTTTGGAACAACTCGTGTATTATGATAATTCCATTGTTAATGACAAAAGACTTCATTTGGCAGGTGTTACTTTTGTTAATGACTTATTTTTGACTGAAGGTTGTAAAATGTCTTTTGATGCGTTCAGAAATAAATATAAAGTTTTGAATCATCCATTTACTAGATTTTAAGGATTGCTGTCAGCCATCCCTAGTGGCTGGATCCACTCTATTCATCACTCGGATCACCACAACAGTGATCGCATTATCAGTTCTATTAATAGTAATACCAAGACTTCTGTTGTAGTGTAACTTTTATTGATTAATCATATATCTAGTCCTCCCAAAGCTTGTGCTAAGTCGGAGAGTAATTTTAAATTAAACCTACCGCCGGACGATTGGGCTACTATTTTTACGATGCCTTTCTGAACTGTTTTGGAAGGGAGAATAAAATAATTTCAATTCAAATTCAGTCACCGTTTCTTAGAAAGAAATAGGCGGTTGTGTGTAATGAAAAGGGGAAATACTTCTCTGTGCACCTTTTGTCATATTGACCGAGTCTCTAAAGCATCTGTTCTGGTCATGCCATTGCACCTCTAGTTTTCTTTTGGACTGAGAGTTAAAGTTCTTTGGACGTCAGTTTATTTTCTCAAGAAAGGACCTCTTCTTTGGTAGTATTTATGCTAGATATGACTCCTTAAACTCTTTTATGCTACATTGAAAATACTGTATTTATAATTATCAACTAAATAACTCTTCACCAGACTGTAACACATTTTTTTCATAAGATGAAATTCATTATTATAGTAGAAAAGCATAAAAGCCCTTTAAAGTAATACTTCAAAGTCTCGTAGAAACAACTATGAAGTTCCACAACAAAGTCTATCGCACTGTATAGATGATTTAGAAAATTAAGTTTCTATCATGTAAAATTGGCATATTAGCCTATGTTCATTATGATAATCATGTATACTATGTAAACAATCTCATTTTTTGTTTATAATATACGTTATGTGTATAAAGTATCCATGTATGTTTTCTGACATACTTAATGAAAAGGGTTTATTATAGCATTCCACGCGATTATTTTTTTATTTTGCGGTTTGAACGCATATTAGGTAATACTTTGTATACAGAGTGAGTTAGATGAGGTTTTACTCCTCAGTTTCTAACCAATTGGTTTAAGTCGGACAGGCCACGGCCTTTCTCCAGTTGTGGCTTACTGGCTTGGTTTCCCTACTCCGTTGCTTATGCTGAGGAGCAAGCACAATGGCAGTAGGTTCCATTTTTAAAATCTTCGGTATGACCTGGCCAGGAGTTGAAACCCAGACCTTCCGGCTGTAAACCTACTTCGTTTGTATATAATGGGTGTTATGTACACAATGTTTGTTATACATTTATTATGTCATTCCACGTGGCACTAAATGTATTTAATGGAAATGTAAATTTGTATTACATGAACTCTTTATGAATAAATGAGATGGTCAAAAATTAATAGTACTTATCATCATCATCCCCATCACCGTCCTCAGAACCGTCCCCGTCCCCGTAACCGTCATCGTCATCTTCACCGTCATCGTCATCGTCATCGTCATCGTCATCGCCGTCGTCGTCACCGTCGTCGTCGTCGTCGTCGTCGTCATCATCATCATCATCATCATCATCATCATAGAAAAGTAACTAGTTGTGCCGGACATTTAGTCATTGTCCTCCCAACCAGAAGTGTCTTTCACTAGATATTTATGAAGGTTGTGCACAATTAAAACAATTTTCACCTCAACGAATCATCAAAGCGATTTTCTACCTATTACGTCAAATCGAATACAACAGTCTTCAGGATGCATGCACCAGCTTCTCTAATTAGATAGAACAAGGGTCAACGCCAAACACGTCCCTTGAACAGGCACAGAGCAAATGCAAGTAGATGACATGTCTTATCTTACTTGCTCTGCTTTCAAGGGTTTTTTTTCTGTTAATTTGTTACTTTTCGAGAAACAACGGCAATGCCAGTCAAGAAGAATGAATGCAATATGATGTGTAGATGTTCTTTATCGTTAGTAAGCAATAGAATCGTTGAAAGATATTGCGTGCTACCGGTTTGTTTTACGAGTTGCGGGGCCAGGCGCTTAGTCAGCAAAGTTTTCTACTGGAGAGGGGTTGTTGAAATAATTAAATACTTTTCAAAGTATTTTGGAGCCACCACTCCTAATAACACTCTTGAGCTAATGGGACTAGAGGCTCCTTTGGAAGCTCCTGAAAGCTTTTAGGGGCCCAAAGATGAAGAAGTTAACACCTGCAAATAACATGTGTATGCAAACTCAGTTTTTACCACGATGATTACAATAATTTGAATGTTGGCTTTAAAATACAGTAAGTTAACAAGTTGATTTGATGAGCAAGACGGTTTTTTGGTAAGGTGACGCTTAGGTTTGAATTAGGCTTTAAAACAACAACTTTGCTCAAGCTGTCCTGGGCTTTGACTCCATCACGACTTTTCAGCTCTTCATTCTCAGAACTTGTCCCACCTATCTGTCTCTCCTTTATCGTACACATGTTCTTTCTTTCTTTCTTTCTTTCTTTCTTTCTTTCTTTCTTTCTTTCTTTCTTTCTTTCTTTCTTTCTTTCTTTCTTTCTTTCTTTCTTTCTTTCTTTCTTTCTTTCTTTCTTTCTTTCTTTCTTTCTTTCTTTCTTTCTTTCTTTCTTTCTTTCTTTCTTTCTTTCTTTCTTTCTTTCTTTCTTTCTTTCTTTCTTTCTTTCTTTCTTTCTTTCTTTCTTTCTTTCTTTCTTTCTTTCTTTCTTTCTTTCTTTCTTTCTTTCTTTCTTTCTTTCTTTCTTTCTTTCTTTCTTTCTTTCTTTCTTTCTTTCTTTCTTTCTTTCTTTTGCTCAGAGGGGGCATTTAAAATCACTGGGGGACCTGATCAACTACAAACAACTAAAGACATTTGTTAATACTCCCCCAAAACAAAACCACCTTTACTGAAGGTGTAAAGATTGCTTAGGCTATATAAAACGCAAAAGGTTCACACATTTGTCCCAAGGTGGAGTAGTAAAGGAGCATTGTGTTTCCCGTCCCATCACAGTTTGGGGAAATGTTGGCGACTGAAAATATTTGTGAACGGCCATGTTAAAATCGAGAACACTTTAGTTCCCAGATTCAATTTTGGTCATTTGAAAAAGAAAAAAAAACTTTTTCGTCTCTCAAATTATAGTTTTCAGTTAGCAATGATCTAATTTAAAGAAAAAATAACACGACCTCATAAGCAATTTTTGCTCTTTTCTAGGAAAAACAACCCATTTTCAGGATTGTTGTTAATTTAGCAAACAATGGTGTTTTTCTTGTAGTATGGGGGGGGGGGAGCACAATTTGTTCGACGGGGGAAAAAGCTCCTGACGGTAGGAGCAGCAACCCAAATCTCCGGCAAAGACTACAATTTTGAGCTCTTTTAAAAAAATGAAATTTTGGAGTTTCATTGAAACGAAATGAAAAGTGTGAGTTTTTAAGAAAGTAAAAAGAAATAGGCTCTTTTAAAGGCAATAAGAAATTTAGGGTCTTTATTAAAGAATCTGCCCTTCCTAAGAGCAAAATCGAGGAGATCGTCTGGGCGACAGAAGGTAGTTGGGATTACATATTTTATTGTACTGATTAAAGCTTCCCGAGGATTTTGAAATATTTTCCCCAAAGGGGGCATGTCCCTCTCCAGCTCGTGTCATAGACATTGTAATATAAGGCTTATACTTACAAAATCTTTAGACTTGATGGCAATGCACCCTTTTCAATTTTTGAAATCTTGTTCTTTTTAATGTACCTTATAAAATAAAAAAAATAGTTTGTTATTACGAGTAATGCATTAATTAATGTGATAATTCTAAAGGTTCAAATGTCTTTCACAAAGGAAAATAATTAGATCAGAAATCAGTCGTCGGTGACATATATTTGTAATTTTGATTTATCATTAGGTACCAGAAAAATATTTGATCTACTCTTGTAAGTAAATAACGAGAAAAATGATAATAGCTACATCTTTCAGCTGCTGTCATGATATCAATATTTATAAGTCACAATGCGTTTCCAAGATTTTTCATGTTCCATACTACCAGCTAGGAGTACTGATGCCTACTCAAAAGTGGAGGCAGGTAATTCAAAGTGCGAACGGTAAGGTGTTATTGTCTTGTATTTTAACACAATTGCGGTCTTCTGAACACATTTCAGTAACAAAAGTATGCGCGTGTACATCATTTTCTTTTTCGCCTTCAAGCTGGCTGCATTAAGTTCCCTTTTTTTTGTATTCACGATTTTGTTAGAAAGAAAAGTATATCTGGTGAATTGCTCAGATCAGTCAACGTGCTCGACACTGGTTATGGATAATGATGTTGCCATTACCGCTCACGGTACTACCCAATAAACCATATACAGTGATGATAACAGAACCCTACCATTTAATATACGCCTCAATTCCTCTTATACCTGTTTTTCGGAATATACAAACTCTATTATCCCTGTCATCGAAATCCGCTAGCGTTAGTTTAGTGAGTGTGATCACTTTTAATGACCTAATGATTGGAGTGAAAATTCATAGAGCAGGTTTTTCAAAATGCTTGTATTTTTCATTGCAATTTCCTGCAATTTAGGCCATTTTGCATGCCCAAAGTTCTCTTGCAATGTTGACCCATGCAAGGTAGATGAGGGATGTAGTAAAAACTTGTGCTTTAGAACAACTTTTTCAACAAGTTGTAGGCTTCTGTAATGTCCATTTTTGTTACCTCAGCCCAAGTCAAGGGTTAGGTCACGATGGTGGGCAAAGTTTAGGTCAAGATGAGTCAAGGTCTTCGAGAAACCGTATTTATGGGTGATATAACAAAGTGCTTAGGTTTATCTCTACCTGTTAGTCTCCTGACAGTTTCGCCATCTTTGCCTTCGAGGTGTACATGAGCTCGCCGTGATGGAAATGTTACTCGCCAACGGTGAATTGGCAAGCGGTTTTGTCGAGGTCTATAACACATTCAACTATTTTAACCGGGTAAATAGTCACCAATTTCTGACATTTATATCTCAGGCAATCCTCAACCATATCTCATGATCATTGAACCAAAAATAGAGTGAAAAATTCTTTTTGAACGAATATAGATTCGTTAGGAGAGGTTTTATGCCGATTGTTTCCCAAAATTACTAATTAAAATTGCATGCATCCACATTTATAACAACATTTCTTTCAAAACTCCTGATCTGCTCCTATATTCATCCCACTCACTTAAGAAAAAGCAATTTGTTTTACGTTATTGTCTTTTTACATTAGAGAATTTGTTCTTCTAAAAACAGGAAAATTCCCTATCCTTCCCTACCAGATATAATGAGGGTTATAACACATACAATGGACATTTATTTCACTTTCCTCATTTTAATTTGAATACAAGACGTAAATAATTCGTAAGTCTTTGAATATTGTACTTTAATCATTAATTGCATAAATATTTTTTCTAGCTATGGAAGCATATTTTTGTGTTAATGGTCATGTTCGTGATTCTATATACCTCAAACAAGTTCAAAGATACTATGTCATTTTCGGAACTTTTGTAGCCAAGTATTCGCAATTTGTTTGGTTGATGGTTCTGTAATTTTCCGAGTATTTTTTTTTCACCTCAAGCCCTCTGGAGTTTCATTTTTTTAGCACACTCCCCTTTCAAAAAAATATTTATTGTTAACCCGATGCAAATTGTTCATCCTTGTAAAAATACTTTTGTGAAAAAAAGGAAATGAAATGAAAAGAAAATGAAAAATATGGAAAACTTTGCAAAAATTTCACCAAAATCCTTCTCAGGGTTTTTCTTACCACACCTTTGCCTATAATTTGCAAGATATCTTGTCGTATGCAATCGTGGTATGTCGTAGTGCGTAATTGGAAAGCGTGAGCGAAATTGAACCGTGTTAACTCAAATTTTAGCAACAATTGACGCAAGGATTATCGCTCTATAACGGTTTTTTATAAAAGAGTTATGTTTCCTTTTGAATCCTAACATTGTGTAACAAATTAAAAAAAATAACCAAATATTTACAGAACAATTTACTTACAATGCCTGCAATGTATTGGGCAAGACATCTTTCTCAATCTTTTCGATGAAGTTGCCAGATAATGAGCTATAAAAAATTAAAATAAATAGTAACGTCATGGAGGGCTATTTAAAATGCCTTTATCCACATAAATAAGAACACTTGCTACCGGCAATTAATTTGGCTAACTGAGATATCAAAATCAAAGTTGAAATGGACAGGGTTTTCCAATTTAAATTTTGACTTCAAGTAAGAACGCCGGAAATTAATCCTCAATACAAAGATAATTTATTTTATACTTTCCCAGCGTCTGGGCACAAGGCTTTGCCATTGTGTTTTAAAAAGTGCCTAACTTTTCATGTCGCCTACTCACACTTTTATAACATCACACAATTAGGTATGATAACACTTGTGAGGCACAGGAACCTACCTACGTAACTTGTAACAAATTTTTCAATTTCTGGCAACCGTTATTCTGAAAGTCTTTTGATTCATCGTCAAAGGCAAAAGGTATCTATGTAATCATGATGTCGAGTGTATGTATGTGAATGCAGTGGCGTAATAAAGGGGGGCAGCCACCCTCCCCACACGGGGAAGGGGGCACAAAATAAAGGCAGACGAAAAAAGAAAAATAGAGAAAAATATAGGAAAACAAAGAGTAAGGAAAAAATGGAAAGATAAGGAAAAGGAAAGACAGCCTTGTGTACTTTTCGCGTCCCTCCGCCTCCGGTGAATTGTTAATTCGTGACGGCAAGGGCACTTAAATTAAATTGAGCGGTACGGTGCGGATATATTCTTTTGTTGCAAGAATGAAACCTCCAGCTTGGTCTTAAATAAGAGATTGCTGAGTTCCTACAGGGGATAATCGATCAGACAGGTAGTCCGGGCCCCGGGCTGTAGAGGCCACGTCTAGTCACTTGACCCCCTGCAAACAACCCTTGTGACGCCACTGTGTGAATGTGAGTAGTAAGTGTATTAGGAAGTTTAGCTAGAAACGTTTCACTTGCATATACGATATCTTGAGACGGAAATTATGTGTACGTCTTAATACTGTGTTAAGATTAGGCATATTAAGAGATATAACGAAACTGAGGGTAGAGCCCCTTTCAATTTGGTAGAGGTCGACCTTTGATAACTTTAGACTTGTTATCCATAGGCAATGGGTTGGACAAAATGTTTTTGGGACACAACAAAGGGACATTGTGATAACAGATTTTGTTAACACATTTCTAGTGGAAGGAATGGTATTCAATATTACGTTTTTTTTTTTTTTTTATTTATGACTGCCTGTACCAAATAAAAATGTAAATGGTTAACGTATACTGTTCAAACTTGTAAATGTCTTGCATGACCAGCAAATTCTGTGGGAGTAATCGACGGATGGCGTGCCGTACAAGTTAGTTTAACAGTCGACCCGAGTTGCGAATGTAAGATAAAAAAAAATTTGGCTAAGAAAATGTTTCATACGACATCGTCTCCTTTACAAAATTGTCTCAGGTTTTTCTCCCCGTTTTATTAGTTGCCATGAGATGGGAACGTAACATCTCATAATATCGTGCCTTTTAGAATAGATCAATCCTGTTTCAAACTAGTATGATGATTATAACGTTGTTCTTGATCATTGAATTAAGAGTTTCTGAATAGATGAAATTGCAACACAGCTAAGACAGAGATTGAAAATCTAAGGTCTTTATCACACCAATAGGCCTACTTTATGATTTTCTTTAATTGATTTTTCCCAATTTCAATTTCCCACAGTGGAGCAGCATTCTTGCCTTCTTGCCATAGTATACCATACAAGAAATGACAACTTCAAATGAAGGAAAGCATTCAAAGAAACTGAAAGGGGTTATGTGGCAGAGTGCTTTCAGGTATTAACACAGAACTGAACATAGTTAAAACATCAAATCGACCATTTGAATTTTATTACAATAAAATTGAAAAGTTTCAATATTACTTACATGATATCCGGAGTAAAGCTGGTACGACTATAGTACAAAGAAAATAATACTATTGGTATGAAGGACACAAAAACAAGTGCAATGAATAACCGGGGAACCAACTAAATCTATAACACAAATCTTACCTCACCTTCCTTTCAGGAACTTTTGCGGTATTCTTTGATTTGCACAAGTTGCCCATTTTATTCGTATTTTTTCTCCTCTTTGGACCCTTGCTTTCATTTCTTCCATAAGCTTTTGTTCCCCCTTCCTATGCCTGTATGTTAGGTCTGGTGGTATATACGCGTCTCTATACTGTACATCATCTTTTCATTTCTTTGCTCTTTGCAGCACCTCATTTTAAACACCTTGCTCTTGAGTTCAGCACTCATGAATTTCTTGTCTGCAGCTACATAACCTTTCTGACTGTTTTGTCTTCTGAAAAACCCAGACTCTGTAATAAAACTGTTAGAAACTAATAACAATTCTATTTCTCCTCTTTTCTCCCTCTCCATTGCTTCAATGACTTCCTCCCTAATTTTTCCCTTCTTTCTTTTTCTTCATCTTCGACCACATTAAGATGCAATTCAATCCAACGCAGTTTCTCCTTGATATCCTTCAATTCTCCCTCCCATCCTTGTGCACATTCGACGTTTGTCTTTACCTGTTCTAGATTCTCTTTATTTTCCTCCAGTTTCACCTTTACTTCATTTATTTTACAGACACTGTTGTCTAGTTTTATCTCCATATCTTTCAATTTGTCTTCCACCTTTTCCTGTCTTTGACTCATCATCAGAATCTCCTGCTGCAAGCCTGGTGCATAATGTTGTTCCTCTATATCCAAAACGTCAATATTGCTGTGTATAATTCATTACTAACACCAGCACGTACTTAGTGGTACCAAGTGGTACACACGTCACACACCACTTCTTTGTCCGTTTAAGTTACATTTTTGCCATTTCCCACACTCCTCATTCTACTCACTTTTACTTTGTCTATTTTTTACTCCTGTTATATTGTGTCAGGATAGTCCGCCATACTAAGTTAGGCTGGTCACTCTATAGTACTGTAGGATTACCTGCATACAAAAGTTAAGCACAATTGGTGCTACTGCTCTACTGTGTAGGCGCAAGCTCATGTAAAAAGAGGACTAAATGCATCCTTCGAAATATCCTCAAATACAGCCCACCCTACAACGATCCACTCAGCTACATTATATTCAAACTCTTTCCACTTTTACAGGAAATAAAACCACTACTGAATTGAAGCCATTGCATTTGGGAGCAAAAGTTCGAGCCCCTGGTATTCAATATTATCCTAGAATATCCAATATCCAATATGCCTTTCTTTATTGCCTATTCAACAGTGATTTACTCTTTGTATTTCTTTTATTTTTGCCAAAGTCATTAACAAAAAAGTCTATTTCGGTTTATATTTAAAGGTCAAGAGCAGTCGCCCCAAACTTATTTTGAAGCAACAGCTAAATCTCACAATTATCTTCTTATTTCTCTTCAAAGTATCTTTCATAATATGTTAGGACTTTAATATTGCATATTCAAGGTAAACCAATCAGTTACTTCTTGTAAATTTCACATTTGAGGAGAAAAAATATTGTCACATGACTCTCAAGAGCCAATCATGAAACAGGACAGTCTACTACACTACTTCAAGTTGGGGTGACTGCATTTCCCCTTTAAGTAATGTATAAGGCAAGTCACAGTAAAAATGCATTCATAAGAATGGTCCTTGAGCTTCACCAAATATAACAAGGATTTGGTCAACAAACAAGGGTCCAGTAAATACTACTCAGTGGATGACTTTGATAATACATTATAATAAGAAATAAACTAATACCATATTGTGAAGTGACTGACTTCAATAAGGTCAAGAATGTTAACAGTGGCAACATTATTACCGGGGAAGGATGCATATTCCTGATTGTGATAGTCATGCTTACAACTATGTTATTAGTAATTACGTGGAAAACACATCGGCTAAAAATAAAACTAATTTAAAGATCTGGTGGCATATCACCAAAAAGAGTTGTTTCACTTTTCAGTTAAAGAAATGAAAGATCTGTTGGAATTTTTTTAATATCTATTACCGTATCAAAATACACCTCTTCTAAGTTAAATGGATTCTGATGTAACTCATTGCCTATGCAAACATAATGCTGTGGAGTGTTGCACAGTGTTAAGATTTCTATTGTTAACCTGTTAATTTCTTAACTACTGATCAGAGAGCGTACAGTTTGATGGGTGATATTAATATTTCTCTGGTCTAGCAAAAATGTCTTGATATCTAATCTCTGCAGTATTTCGGAAATACTGCAGAGAGTAGTACAGTTTGATGGGTGATATCAATATTTCTCTGGTCTAGCAAAAATGTCTTGTTATCTACTCTCTGCAGTATTTCGGCCACACTACCTACGTTCTTATTTCCTTCATTAAGGAACTGGTGTATAACTTTAAAGGCAGGACGGCTGCAAAAATAATTAACAGAGAGAGACTCAGTGGGAATCTCTGTCTCACCCCTCGGGAACTTTCGCTGAACCATCAATGCAAATATTTGAAAAAAATGTTCAACGTTATGGACAAAGCCTTTATTGGACTGGAAAAAAGTCTACACTGATAGATAAATTACAAATTAAGATGCTGATTTCGTCTTTGTCTATGTTAATATTAGTATCAAAAATGTGAATGTACTAGTAAAGACTTTGTATCATGAAACGGGCAAGCATGGAATGGACCAATAAACGTAAAAGAGTCCAGGCTAGTGTGAATATCATTACTTTGAATCATTTGTTGGATTTAAGGTAAAGACTCTTTGAAAGGAGCTTTGCTAGCGCCACATATCTACCAATGGGAACGCATCCGTTAAATCAAGACATTTTCTCTTGCATTAAACTGGTTATAGAGTTTCCATCTTCCTTTGACTTGACTGATGTTTAATAAAAAAAAACTAAAATCGACTTTTACGATGACCATCTAGGATTAAAAACTTCCAGTTTCGAAGAGAGTGAACTTCAAAAACTCGGCTGGTGAACATTTGGCCAATACAGGCTAAAGCAAAGACGGCAATGATGGCAGATTAATCGATGGTGGAGATGGAAGACATAAGACTTGTGGTGTCTAAGTTTAGATCGAACAAAATACCAAAGCAACGTCAAGCTGAAAAACACTAACTAAAGATGATTTAACCTCGGAGTCCATATCCACTCTTTCAATAAGTTCCATCTCTATGAGTGTTGTGTGTTGGTGGCACAAATTATACATCGCGCTCTTAATGATAAAAAGAAGTAATGATTATCTTCTTCCAGAGACCTATTACTTTCCAGCTGTTTATACAAATGTAATTCATCGTCGAGCATAGATACGCAAGTACTGATGTGTTTGTTAGTACATGGTGGACAGAACAGCCTAAAAATAACAAACATTCTGATAATAACGAACCCCCAAAATAATTGATTGGTAAGATGGTAGCCCGAAAACCCCGGCTACCCTGAAGTTTAAAGGACAAGAATAAATATTGGGAGAACTCTACATCATGAATTCTGAAAAAAGAAGCTTTGTTCCAACATAAATCTTAGGTCTTCATGTCAGAAGAAAAAATTGCATTTTGCATATGCAAAAACCGACTCATCAATACATTATTTAAATAGACAGAACCAATGATCATTCCTCAAAATCGCATGGTCTCCTGAATAAGCTCCTCCAACATTGACTACTAATTATAAGCCTTGTCTAATATTACTTAAGGCCGAGCGGTTCATTTTCATGCCCACAACCTTTGATCCGTAAGACAACACATCGAACTGAAATGTGTGGCGGGAAGATTCTCTGGCCCCAAAGGTCTTGATCAAACTTTTTAATAATAACTTAATAATAGACATTGTCGCATTCTTGTTAATCTCGGTGGTATTGGATTCAATGGAAATCGTCAAATTCGTAACTGCCCCTTCAACTGCCTTACATTCTGTCTTGTTCAGACACCGTCATATCTAGCCTTCAATACCCTTTGACTGAAATAAAACGGTCTGAACGGTAGGATAGGAAGAGGTAACGTTTGCCAGTGAATTTTCTATTTCAGTTTAAAATTTGTCAATTGTCACTTTCAGCCCGTCGACAAATCGGTGTCAAAATCATAAGCCCGAGAAGCTTTCGTGAATCTAGAAGAGCGCAAGTTTCGAAGTATAAGTAGGCTTCCTTTTTGTCCTGTAGGAATTTCAGGGTGAAAGTAAGAAAATCATTTTATAAGTCTCTTCATTTTATTAGTCTCTTCACGAAACCATTCAAAGCATAACTAGCTGCAACAATTTCTTTATGAGAGAGCAATCTTTGGCCTACCTATCGTTAGGCTGGAATCCATATACTTAATCGAAATGTAGATTGTTGATGTTTAAAACAGAAATTGTAAGCATCTTGCGTTATCAGCAAATCCTTGGGATTAATGTAGGAATAGACAAAGTTGGCGTGAATGTTAATCCGAGTTGTTATTGTCACATAATAAATTTGGCTACGATGACACTCCATACAACATCATATTTTATACAAACCTGTTTCAGTTTTGCTCCTAGAGCTAGAAATTTCCTTGGAGGAGAAAACCAAACACCTCGTTATATCATATCTACTTCTAATACAGCAATCTTTTCCGAAACTGGTTTCATTTTTTTATTTTTGACCATTGAAGTAAACTTTGCTGAATATGTATATTTCTTTTAGGCCAGAGATTTTAATTGTGTGACAAAGTCTTGACAAAACTGTAGGTCTATGATATGCAAAGATCGCATCTACCATCATGTGAAGTATTTGTTACAAAAAACCCGACAAGGTATGGTAATACTTACTTCATATTCACGGTAAGACGTACAAGCCTAGAGTAGACACAGAAGAAAAAATGTGTACATTAGGAAGATCACAGAGATAAATATAGTGAAAAATAAATATTGTGAATGTTGAATCTAAGCCAATCCTATGGTAGTTATAAGTACAAAGAAGTAAACGATAGAAGATTATTACCCTTCTACTATACCAAAAGGACCTACTGACAGTATAATCTTTGTGGCATTACCATCACTTATTAATTAATATCATATTGTGAAGGAAAACGAAAGTTACTATATTGTAAAATCTACCTTTTTGATCAAACCCGCCTTTTAATGTGTTCATTATAACTATATACTTTCTTTATTTCCTATTTATGCAACAGTTAGTCTATTTATTCTTTCTATTTTTGCATTTTTACCGACTTGTCAACAAAATATTTTATTGCAATCTATATTTCAATGATATACATGACAAGTCACTCTGAAAATGCAACTTCACGAATCGAAATTTTTAAAAATTAATTGGTGGTGTAATGAACAGAAAACATTTCTAGTAAATATTATACAGGGATGAATTTGCTGTGGTTTATTAATTCAATTTAACACGCCAATGTTCTTCATAGTTATAAACATTTTACATTTAGTTACAAAGTTACATTTCATTTTTTTTATTCATTTCATTACCGAAAAAAAAATGATTACCGACACCGGATTAATGAAATGTAGATTAGCTATTGATAGTTACAAAGCTGCTTTAATAACAGAGTTGATCAAAACGATGAATATTTATGTTAAGATTGATTTCAATACCTTATTAAGATATGACTGACTTATGTTAGCTGATACATGCGCGAAAAGTGGGAACACTACTTCGATGTACAATATAAACCTGCTTTTTGTGATTTTTATTGTTACACTCATATCATTAGTAGTTACCTGGAAAGTATATCGGCTGAGAACAAAACTATTTTATATCCATCAAACCGCTATATCAATAATTGACAATGTTGCTTTTACAAAATTGTATAGTACCTAAGTCCAGAATAGTATTATTATACCAGATATAGCTTATTATTACCCTACTTTAACTACTTTCATGTATAAATTTAAAAGACGTAATTCTCTTCAGACTGAGATTTACTGCAACAATCAGGGCAGTAGCCTGCCGGAGGGGGGGGGGGGTGGCTACTACCCAGTGCAATTTCTAAACCGTAAATGAAAGCCGTCCTGCTTGAGAAAAAAAATACAAAAAGGTTAAAAATTCCACGTTCAAATTGTTATTTGAAGTTCCCCAAACCGTGAGAAATCGTATTTAAGGGTTATTTTTTCTCGAAGTTTTCCCTGAGGATCCCAGAACCTTAACCAGGAAGGCATTCTTATGTCGGTTTCTCTGCCTGACCAATTAACCTTATTCCGCTTGAATACACTACGGTACCGTATACACTGGCTAAAGATAAAATAGCCAATGATTACCTTTAATTATTATCTAAAGTCAATGAGCTTATAAGGTAACTTTAAATTTAAAGGACATAAGCAGTCGCCACAAACTTATTTCGAACAATAGCTAAGTCTCACAAATATCCCCTTATTTCACTTCCAGTATCTGTCATGATTTGCTAGATAATAAATATTGCATACTCAAGATAAACCAAGGAGTTAGCCATTGGTAAATTTTTCAACTAATGTAGTGAGAACCATATTGTAACTTGGTTCTCGAGGGCCATTAATAAAATAGGGTGCCCGGATATACTAATTCAAATTCAAATCTAATTGTCCTTCTTGAAATTTAAATTTGTTTGTGAAGCATGAAATTTAAAAGTAAAGAATGCTTAGATGCAACTTTTTAGAATGTAAAATGTGTCAATTCCCCCGTTGTCTTGCACAGACAAAAAATTCTCAAAGAGTATAGGGTGTCGGCCCTTTCTCTTACACAGCACCTATTGCCTTGTGCGTAGCCACAAGGTTTGAAGAATATCACTAAATGATGACAATTAGTAAAAATATGATCAGTGCAAACCTTTGCCAACAACAGTAAAATTTTGAACCTAAGCTGGACCTTACATGTGCCGCTTCCCCCAGCATCTCGATTCACAACGGTACCACAATATTTGAAAAAGGAAGGGTCCGCCTGGGTGTTAACTATCTGTAGGCATACCGGTTGGTGCTCCACTTAGATATTGTCATTAACTGCCCCCCAGAGATTTCGCCCAGGCTACTGCCTTACAAAATACCTGTGTTGAAAAAGTGTATGTATGTATATATCTCTCTCTCTCCCCCCTCTCTCTCTCTCTGTATGTATTATATATATATATATATATATATATACCACTAGATTGAACAATAGGGGGAAATTTGTATATCTTGGTACGTTTAGGCGAAATAAAAAACAATAAAATACATAAGTGTATATTTCGCCTTTAAGTAAAAAGGTATACATGTACGTAAATTCAATGGCCTTTTAGTTGTACGTGTTAACAGATACGTGTCCGTAATTTGGTCAACATTGAAGTAATTACGTATATTACGTACAGCCATTTACATTTTAACATAAAGTCATGTATTCCCATTAAAACAGTGTGTAAAAACGTTAAGGGGAAACGAATTTTCCCCCCTAACGGCAAATTCCCCCTACCGTTGACATTTTGACCGAAAATTTCCCCTTATTCCACAGTTAGGTATATATATATATATATATATATATATATATATATATATATATATATATAATATATATATATATATATATATATATATATATATATATATATAGAGAGAGAGAGAGAGAGAGAGAGAGAGAGAGAGAGAGAGAGAGAGAGAGAGAGAGAGAGAGAGAGAGAGAGAGAGAGAGAGAGACAAAGCATATCCCAGCAGTAAGTGTAACGTTCAGTACCGGTGCAGCGACGTGACTAGCGAACATGGCCATTGCTGCATGATGTTCTAAGCTGTTACGGTTTCACAGCAGGTCAGAGCTTCCCAACAGAAATGCAGTGCTCGACTTTTTTCAACAGGCTTTGAAATAGTCACAATTAACCCTCAAAAGTGCGCTCCACGTTTCAAATGTTTCATATTTTTGCGAACAGGATCTTACAAACTAGAACAGCTCAGTCACTGAGCAACAATGTGAGTTCGTTCCTGAATTTTATTGACAGTTTTGCTCTTTGTTACTGACATTTTCTTGCAGGGCCAAACTCATTTTATCGAGTCTCTTTAAATTCACTCATACGCTTCCATACAGTTTGATGATTTATTTCGTACTCAACCATTAAATTTAAAGTAACTGCAATAGAAAACATTGCAGTCAAAGCAGAGATATGAAGATGAAGTCTTAATCACGACAGTAAGTCTGCACTCTGTAAACATGGGATCATGACAAGTTATGAAAACACTTACCGAATATGAGAGTTAGTCAACACCCTTCTAACGTTCCTTTAAAATAAGAGTAGTGAAATCAAGAAATATGAGTATAACCAGGGAGGTTTTACGGACAACTCCCGGGTATGACAAGTGCCCATTTTCAAAATGGATTTTCTACCTCTATCTGGACAGCTCTTTTGCAAACTTCTTGCCAAACCTTTAACAAAATTACAGCCAAATACGGCATTGTCATATGCTATTTCATGGGAAACGGACTGACTACTTGCCGCTCGGGTGACAAGTAGTCTGGAATTATTGGCAAAAATGGCATTCTGACGGACATGGACAGACTCCTTGTCGCATGTGCGACAAATAGTAGGGCGTTATTGGCAAAAGTGGCATTCCCATGGGTATTCTCAGTATGAGTCCCAAGGAAAACAGACATATTTCATGAAAACGATGTATAAACATGGAATTTAGAAATCCATTTTGAAACTGGAACTTGTTGTATAATTAAATACCAGACTGAATACCAATTTAATACAAAAATATAGCATTGTGCTTTCATTCCGACTAATTAATTGTACTCCTTTAATAACTTGTACGTTTCCTGGCCTCGAATTATGAATTGAGAAGGGAAGACAACTTTTGGGGGGCACATAAAAGATCCTCTTGGATTTCTGTCCAAAACTCAGGACACCAAGGCAGTTTTAATCAAAAGCCCGGGTCACACCGCCACGACTACCTGCGACTCTCCGTCGTAGACAATTTACATAAATCGTAGACATTCTGGTGCACCGACTGCATTCAACTAGGATTGAACATGTTCAATCGGGCCGGCTGCTTACAACACCACGGAAATCTAGTCCTGGAACCGGCCAAACCGCCGCGACCACAGCCGACGGGGTGGATGGTCGCCGTCGTGTCGTGAGTTGTCGTGACAGTGTGACTCGGGCTAAAAGGGGCACCAAGGCAACTCACGAAATTCAGTCAGAGGGCACCAAGGCATTTTCTCGAATGTTTTTTTTTTATTATCATCACACTCACAGAGTAGCAACAAATAATTTGATAAGCCAAGGAAAATGTATTGACTACAGACATTACTGTGATGGGCTGATTTCATCAACCACAGTCCACACAGACCCACCCCATACTGTACCCCGCGATAATTTTTTTTTTTTTTTTTGCGAGACGATACGATAACAAGAATTCAAAAGAAAAAAAAAGACGAAAGACCCAATTTCTTGTAAAAAAGTGTGAAATAATTAGCCTTGTGTTGTCAGATTTTTTCTTATTGCTGTCTCCAAAGTTTTTTTTTTTTTTTATTGAAGACATTCTTTTTACATTGAACTGATGTAAATAGATGAACGTTCGCCATTTCTTTCCACATTTTTCCATCAGGGAGAGAGCGAAATGAATTCGCGCAGTCTTTAATCGTACTTTTGCTATAGGTCTGTAATGGGCGTAAACACCGATGCTTTAGGCTATGTCCCTGTTCTGTACAGACGTCCAAGTGAAACACGATGAGAGCACAATAAAGGAAAGTGCATGCTTACGTCCGTAATTGTATGCAGTGGCGCAAGCACGGGGAAATGGGGGTGCGTGCGTCCCAATCACTTTCAGAATTTTTTTTTTTAAATTTTAAAATGATCCTAAAAGGGGTTTAAGCTATATATTTCTGTAGGGGGTAGAGTGAGGTGTGTTTTCGACCAAGTGATGGATCTATTGTAACCATTTTCTATCACAAATTGTTCTCAAACTACCAGAATTATCACAAATCCTTCGCAAACTATCAAACTTTTCACGCACTTCCCGCGCTTTAAATGTTACTTCAACATTGTCCTTTTTATCAACAATTTCCGGGAGCAACTTCCGCAGAAGCACAGCATATTGAGAGCTGTTAACGAATTCTCAGGTAAAAGAATGGCTTTGTGATTGGTAAATTGGTTTGTTGAGGAATTGAAAGCGTCTCTCTGCAGAGCATGAATGCAAGTTTTGTCATGGTTACTTTATTTAATGAAAAATTTCGGCGCGCTTTGCGCGCATTCGTCACGGTGTTCACCCCGTTTCATGACCATTATTAAGGTTATAAAGTAATTAATGAGTTAATGATTTCAAAGCTACTGAATATTTTAAAGTATAAAGAATTTTCAAACAGACATGTAAAATTCAGCTGAGTTATTATATTACTTTCGAGGAAAAAGCTTCGTCATTATAGAAGGAACAGACTGCCGTCTGTCGATGCGCACTGTCTAAGAAGGTATTGTGTGATTGCCTGATTCTATTGTATTGTGTCGATTTTATCATTTGTTAAGGTTAGGGATAAGTTAGGGAATAGGGTTGGCGTTAGCCAGTCATAAACAGACGATGAGTATGAACATGATGAAAATTGCAATTGGAGCATAAAAAAACCGACTGAGGTTAATTAATCCATAAAAATAAAAACACTTTTGGATCTTTGGTTTGGGTATCTCTTTAAACATACATTTCAGTATATGTTTATCAACAAACGACAAATTTAACAAAAGCTAGTAGGATAGCCGTAGAAAAAAAAAAGAAAACTTGCTGTCGTCCTAAAATCCACTTACGGCCTCGATCGAAAAATGACTAACGAGTGTCCAACAGATCTATTGGAAATGCAAGTTGCGTGGCAGTGCAATCACTTATGTCAATATACTAAGACAAACGACTGTGTATATACTGCTACGTTAGCTCAATTTTGATCCTTGCCGTTGATCCTTGCCGACGACAAAAGGACTCTCTGCAATAACGCGGGTGATTGTGTGTATGTGCTTGAGTATGTACGCGTGTTTGTGACGTTAGGCTTGTAACCACGATATCTCAAGATAGCAATGACAGGTAAATTTCATACTTGATGTATTAAGAAAAAGATCTGTATTGTTTTTGGTGGAGGTCAAAGGTCATTTGAAGTCATCAGAAGTCAAAAACCGAAAACCTTGACAAACACGAAATATTTAGACAGGGATGATGGATCCTTTTCATATTTGGTTTTTAGATGTGTTACTTTAAGAGAAAGAGAACCTTTTGGTTTGCTGGAGGTCCAAGGTTATCTAAGGTCATCAGAGGTGAAACTACGAAAACCTCGAAAAGTAAATAGACAGTAGTCGGTACTTTCAAATTACGTCCAGCGTTTGGTTACATACGAAAAGTTAAGGTTTAGCTTTGCACCATTCAAAAGATAAACAAATAATAGAGAAAAATATTTACTTTTTACAAGCATAACTGTTATAGTAATAATTCTTATTTGAATTACCTAATTATGAACACGTGTAAAAGATGCTGTGGCTAAAGAATGATTAGAAATACCATACGCTCAACGAGTTTTTTGATGACGTAGTGGATTAGCCTACTATTCGGTTTCTCACCCAGACGGTCCCGGGGACGATTTCCTTCTGCGCAGTGTTCTTTTTATTTTTTGTTATTCACTTTTTGGTAGTATTCAAAGGTCATAAGAGGTAAGCAGCGGTCAAGGTGTGAAAACATCGTAAAAATTAAAAAGCCAAGAAGTATAAATTTGAGGAATCAACCGAGACAGTGGGACATACCATTCCCTTCCAGCAAGAAATCACCAAGCCTTTGGGCTTTCTGGTTTCATCAAAGTAATTGTAATCACGATGTTACCTAAAACAATGATACCTTTAGTTTCTTTTTTTCCTATTTAACAGGGAGTATTTTGCGTTTCTATACCTCTCATCTTTACCAATGTCATAAATTAAACATTTTATTGAGGTCTATTTTCAGTCTTGTGAATGGAGGAATTACTGCGAATGCTGGAAGTTTTCTTGATTTTTATAATTAATGTTGACACAAAGACTTATTACAGGATGTAAAAGGTTTATAGTATTTTGTTTTTGTGGAATTTTACATTTAAATGTCCGTTTGTGTTGGCAAAATTTTTCTGCAAAATCTGACTTGTTATTCATGTAAAATTACGGATTTTCATCCAATATTAATTATTATTATTATAGAAACGAAATAATGAAAGAGACCCGGATTCATTAAACGATCACATCTCTGTCTCAGAACAGTTGAGTAAAAAAAGGTCTCGAGAAAATTTATGTAAACTTTTACAAACATTTAAATTAGAATTTTTTTTTCCGTGAAATTGTTCAAAGAAAATAACAATTTCTACATCACGTATGCGTAATGGGCATTTTATTGCAAAAAGATTTTGACATGTTTTGGGGTTCTAATTTTCCATTTTTCTTTAAGAGGTGGTTTTATGTCAACTTATTATTATTCACTTTAAATAAGAAAATTTTAATCCGTTATTATTATAGAAAATACATACGGTAAATATAGTAATGTGGATTCAAGAAACGATAGTGAATTTAAATTTCGGGTATAAAAAAGGGAAGACCAAAATAAAAGGATACCTACTGTTGCGAAAAAATAAAAGCATTAGCCATTGAGCATTGTTTCTTTTACATTTAGTATTTTTTAATGGATTGCATGACCAATAAACTCTGTAGAAATAATGACGGGATAGCAGTGACAGAAAAACTCATGTGACTGTCAGTCTGGACTGGTATTATAGAAAAACAGAAGTAAGATAACGTTTTCTCCAATATCATCCCTTCTACACACTTGACACAGGTTTGCTCCTCGTTATGATATTTCCCTAGAGATATAAAGCAGAGGTATATAGGTTTGCCGTATGGCTTTTACTTTAAACGTTTCCTTTTCAAACTGGTCTGATAACTAACTTTGGTCTCATTCATTGTGTTGAGAGTTAAAGGATAAGTAAAACTATATTGTTGTTAAAACAATGATGTAAATTTCGAAATGTATCTTGATTACCGTAAGAGGCAATGTATATGTGAACTCCTCATCACTAGTTTGATTTAACAAAAACCCTGAAATAATATGATAATACTTACGGTATAGCAGTGGTATCCAATCGGGGTCTTCAGAAGATGAAAAAAAAAAAAGATTTGACATAATGAAGATCACAAAAGTTAACTTAATTAATAATCAGGCTGTAGCAATTCAATCTGTTAAACTAGAAACAATGCTTTTTAGTCCAACCATCCACAAATAAATTGTAACTTCACATCTTCTGAAACGATAGACCATACCGGCATATTGGAAACATGTTATTCTTAATTATAATGCATTTCTATGTTTGAAACGACCATCTCTCAGAAGAGCAACAAAGCTTTAAAATAGAAAATTTCTTCCTTCGGTGCAGTTGGTCAAGAGAATAACAATTTCCTACATTACGTATGCGTAAAGGATATGTTATTGCAAAAGGCATGTGTAAATTTTAGGGTAATTTTGCTCCAGTTTTGATATATAAGTTTTGGAGTGCCGATTTTAAATTTTTCTTTATGAGGTGGTTTTATGTCAATTTGTTTGTTGTAAATTGAATATTGATGGTTACAAATTTGTCGCGTACCAGTGTCGAAAGAAACGATAACGAAACTGGTATGTATATTAAGAATTATATTTGAAGGCAGTTTATGTCTTTGCATATAAAATGAGAGATATTTGGTCTTTTGTGAATAAGGTTTTCCAGTTTGAGGGTTAATTTAAATTTCGGGTAAAGAAGTAATTTGGGGAGTTTTATTGCTCCACATCTACTCTACGCTAAACCTAAATATTGGTTCGGGATGTTGTTAAATATTTGTTAATGGATTTCATTACCAATGAACTCTGTAGTAGTTATGGAGCAATAGCAGTACCGGACAAAATTAGTGTGACAGTCAATCTTAATTGGTTGCGTACCAGACGAAAATAGTGTGAGAGTCAATCTCAATTTTCTCAGATAACGTTTTTTTTAGAGAGATATTAAGCAGAGACATCATTTTGTCGTATGTCTTTTCAATGAAGATTTCCCTTTTCAAAACTGAAAATTAACTTTGATCTCGATCATTGTGTTGAGAGTTACAGGATAAGTAAATATATATCGTTGTTAAAACAAAGATATAAATTTTGAGATGTATCTTGCTTTCTCTTCATCACTAGTTTGATGTAACAAAAATTCTGGACTTATTAGATAATACTTACGGGAAAAATATGGTATCAAATTCTGGTCTACAGTAGATGAAGAAAAAAGAAGTTTGACATAACAAACATCACAAAACTTAACGCAATTCAAAAGCAGGAGAGAACAATTCAATCTGTTATACTAGAAATAATGCTTTAAGTCCGACCATCGATAAATAAATTGTTACTTCACATCTTCTGAAGCGATAGACAGTAGCGGCGTATTGGGACACATGCTATTATCAATTATAATTCATCTTGGATTTCTGTGTTTACTTTCACAGGTTACCAAAAAAATAAAAAAAAAACTCACAAAAACACAGTTTACTTTATAGTCCGTTCAAGAAAGTATTGATTTGCCTTTGCTTTGCTTTCATCCTTACTAAATTGATAATCGAAATATTGTTTAAGGTTTATACTTAACTTCTTTGTATTGCGCACCACACTGAAAATGCTAACATTTTCCTTGACTTGTACTGCATTAATGATGATATAGTGGACACACAAGACTTCGGTTAATATTATACAGTAAAAGAGTTTGATAATATTCTATTTCTTTGAAATTTAATGTATCAATAACATTTGTATTCTAAAAAAATTCTATAACATTCGACTTCTTATTCACGTTAAATTAAAAATTTTAATCTATTATCATTATTATAGAAAATACATAAATAGCGTTAACCTGGATTCACGAAACGACCACCTTTCAGAAGGATTGAGGAAAATAAGAGCTCGAGAAACTTTTTGTAAACTTTTACAAAACATTTGAAATAGAATTTGTTTCTTTTTGTGCAATTTGTCTAGATAATAACAAATACTGCATCACGTATGCAGCTGATGCGCAATGTCAAAGAAGGTAATTTTCTGATTGGCTCATTCTATTGTGTTTTTTCGATTGTATCCTTTGTTAAGGTTAAGGATTAGGTAGGTACTAGAGCTAGCGTAAGCTTCTCATAAAAAAAAAAATCTTCTTAGCCAGTGCGTATCAAGATAATAACAATTTCTTCCTAAAGTTTGCCTAATGGTATTTTATTGCAAAAACACGTGTAAATTGTACAGTAATTTGTTCCAATTTTTTTACATATATGTTTTGGGGTTCTGACTTTGAATTGTTCTATGAGATGGTTTTCTGTCAATTTGTTTGTCGTAAATTGAATATTAATGGTTGCAACCCTGCCGTGATGCCAGTGATGAACGAAACGATAACGACGTTGGTCTTCATGTTAAGAATGATATTTTAAAAAAAAAAACAATATCTTTGCATATAAAATGGGAGACATTTGGTCCTTTTAAGAATAAGGTTTTCCACTTATAGTGTGAATTAAAATTTCGCTGATAAGGAAGTAAGGAAGTCATTTGAAGACTTTTACTGTTGAGTTTCTTTTAGAATATACGAAACTTTATGTAGAAAATGACAAAGTTAAAGAAGTTGAGAAGACCAAAATAAAAGGTATGTGCCGTAGCAAATTTATAAAAGCATTAGCCGTTGAGTAGTGTTGGTCGAGTATATTTTGTTAATGAATTGTATGAACAATAAACGCTGTAGGAATAACGGAGGGAGAGCAGTACCAGACAAAACTAGTGTGACTGTCAATCTGAACTGGTATTATAGAGCAACAGTATTGACTAAGATAACGTTTTGTCCATTATCATCCTTTCTACAAACTTGTCACAAGTTTGCTCCTTTTTTTAAGTATTTTTCTATAGATATGAAGCACAGGTATCATTTTCTCGTGATAAGTAACTTTGTTCTGATAACTAACTTTGATCTCAATCGTTATGTTGTGAGTTGCAAGACAAGTAAAACTATAACGTTGTTAAAACAAAGATATAAATTTTGACATGTACCTTGATCACAATAACAGGTAACTATTTGTGGACTAATCATTACTAGTTTGATTTCATTTGATTTCACAAAAAAGCCTGACTCTATATGATAATACTTACGGGATATCAATGGTATCAAATCCGAGCCTACGGTAGGTGAAAAGAATAATTATGACATAAAAATTACAAAAATTACCCTAATTTATAAGCAGGCTGCGGAATTCAATCTGTTGCACTAGAAATTATGGTTAAAAATCTGCTGCAAGGCAGTGTTAAACGAAACGATAATGAAATTGGTTTGTATATGAGGAATGATATTTGAAGTTAGTTTATATGTTTGCATATGAATTGAGAGATATTTGATCTTTTTGTGAGTAAGGTTTTCCAGTTTCAGAGTGAATGATAACCTCGGGTAAAAGGAAGTCATCTGGGGTGTTTGTTGTTCAGTTTTTTTTAATATATTTTTCTTCATGTGGATGCTCAGGAAGTAAAAAAATAAGACCGACCGGAATAAAATGATGTTTCTTTTCGAGAGAGACAAAAAGAAAACATTGACCATGGAACAGTGTTAGTTTTACATCTTCTATACTCTAAATCTAAATGTTGGTTTGGTATGTTATTTAAAATTTGTTACTAGATTGCCCTTGAGCATTGTTTGTTTCACATCTAATACATTTTGTTATTGGATTACATGACCAATTAACTCTGTAGGAATAATGGAGGGATAGAGGTGCCAAGTGTGATAGACAATCTGAATTGGTATTGTAGACTAACATAATTGATTAAGATAACGTTTTCTCCAATATCATCTCTTCTACAAATTTGTCCCAGGTGTGCTCCTCGTTTTAGTGTTTTTTTAGATATATGAAGCAGAGGTATGATTTTGTCATGTGAATTTTTTCAATAAAGATTCAATCATTTATCAATGTTTAGAGGTACAGGATAAGTAAACATATATCGTAAACAAGGACATAAATTTTGAGATATATCTTGATCACAACAGGGACTTGTCAGGGAAGGAGATCCAACATTTATGTGTCCTTTGAGACTAGGTAGTTGCCGACATTAAGCTGTCTATTGTCTATTGTCTTGCTCTTGAGACTCTCTAAGACGTGAAAGATATTTTGGTACTGAAGACAATGGTCTGTGTTGTCTGGTTCATCTCAAAAGCTCATTGTGATGATTTCACCAATTGGCATAACATTGCCAGTCGTCAAGGGAAAATTAAAAACAATATAAGCTTTCGTCGTTTGTCGTTGCAGTTAAAGTCATTTCAATTAACATCAATCAAGAAGTTTCTAAAACCTCCTTCGTTGACAATGCTTGGTACTAATGCGGAAAGTTGCAAAAATTGTGATTAGTTTTACAGGCTTGAACAATGTATCAAGTAGGTGACCCATACAAGTCATAAAGGAACACAAAGAACTTATAATAGTTAAACGTTTATTGAAAATCGTTTAACTTAAAACCTTTATTAATTAATTAAAGCTTACACTTTGTCAGCACAGAGGCTGCACTTTAAAGTAACGTGTTAACAATAACCTTTCTTTCTGGATCACCTTACTTTGAAAGAAGCAGACATTTATGAAGAAGTGTAATGGGAATAAAGTGATCTGTCAATCAAATTTTGTTATATGAAACGGGATTAAATTATTTTCTAGCACATATCGTCTGATAGTTTAAAGTGTTGGATCTCCTTTCTTGACAAAACGCTGATCACAATAACAGGCAAATATATGTGAACTCTTTATCACTTCTTTTATGTAACAAAAAACCAAAATTTATATGACAGTACTTACGGAATAAATACGGTGTCAAATTCGGGTCTACCGAAGGGGAAAAAGAAGAATTTTAACATAATGAAGATCATCACCATCACCATCACCATCACCATCACCATCACCATCACCATCACCATCACCATCACCATCACCATCACCATCACCATCACCATCACCATCATCATCACCATCACCATCACCATCACCATCACCATCACCATCACCATCACCATCACCATCACCATCACCATCACCATCACCATCACCATCACCATCATCATCATCATCATCATCATCATCATCATCATCATCATCATCATCATTTTGGAAACTACATAAATGCTGTAACCTGCATTCATAAAACGACCACACCTCAGGAAAGTTGAGTACAATAAGACCTACAGAACATTCATATAAAGTTTTACCAACATTTCAAATAGATTTTGTCTTCTCTTTCCTCTCAGTTGATCAAGATAATAACAAGTTTGACATCACGTATTTGTAGTTGGTACTTTATTGCAAAATACACGTGTAAATTTCAGTTATTTTGTTCCAGTTTTGATATATAAATTTGGGAGTTGTGATTTTTAAGTTTTTCTTGATGAGGTGGTTTCCTGTTAATTTGTTTGTTGTTGATTGAATATTGATGTTTACAAATCTGTAGCGTGCCGGTGTTGAACGAGAAGATAACGAAATTGGCTTGTGTTGTAGGAATCATATTTGAAGGCAGTTTATATCTTTTGCATATAAAATGAGTGATATTTCGTGTTTTTGTGAATAAGGTTTTCCAGTTTCAGGGTGGACTTCAGTTTCAGAAAAACAAAAGATATCTGGGAAGTTTTGTTGTTCTGTTTTGTTTTGAATATACATGACTTTATGTGGAAAATAAGGAAGTTAAAGAAATTGGGTAGACCAATATAAAAGGATCTCTTTTTGAGAAGGAAAAGGGGAGACAATGATCGTTGAGCAGTGTTAGTTTCACATCTACTATACGCTAAAAATAAATGTTGGTTTGGTATGTTATTAAAAATTTGTTAATGGATTGCATTACCAATAAATTCTCTGTAACATTTATTTGGAGCTATAGCGATACCAGAAAAAATAGTGTGACAGTCAATCTAATTTGGTATTATAGAACAACAGAATTGACTGAGATAACGTTTTCTCCAATATCATCCCTTCCACAAACTCGTTACGGGTTTGCTTCTCGTTCTTGTATTTATCTAGAGATATGAAGCAGTTGTATAGTTTTGTCGTGTGGCTTTTGTCAATAAACATTTCCTTTTTAAACTGCTCTAATAATTAACGTTGATCTCAAGCATTGTGTTTAGAGTATCAGTATACGTAGAATATATCGTTGTTAAAACAAAGATATAAATTTTGAGATGTATCTTGATCGCAATAACAGGCAAACCATATGTGAACTTCGCAACACTAGTTTAATGTAACAACAACCCTGAACTCATAAGACAATACTTACTGCCCAGGATTAGTATTAATTCTGGATCTGCAGTAGATGAAAAAGAATTTTGACATACTGAAGATCACAAAAATAAACTTAATTAATAAGTAGGCTGCAGCAATTCAATCTGTTAAACTACAAATAATGCTTTCAGTCCAATTGTCCACAAATAAAATGTTACTTCACATCTTCTGAAACGATACCCCTTAGCGGCGTATTGGACATATGCTATTTTTAATTGTAATGGATCCCCATTTCCTATATTTACTTCAAAGATTATGGAAAACATCACAAAACACACTTTACTTTATGTTCTATTCACCAAAGAGTGTATTTGCCTTTATATTACTCTCATTATTACTAAATTGATAACTGAAATATTTCTAAGGTCTATACTTTACTTCTGGGTATAGAGGATTACAATGAAAATGCTAACATTTTCCTTGTAATCTTAAAACATCTTATAACAGCCGACTCGTTATTCACGTTAAATTACGACTTTTAATCCATTTTATAATAGAATCTATATAAATACCGCCCCTTGATTTCAAGGACGACCACATCACAGAAGAGTTGAGTAAAAAGATCCCGAGAAACTTTATGTAAACTTTTACCAAAATTTAAAAAAAGAACCTTTTCTCTTTTTCGTCCAATTGGTCAAGATAGTAACAATTTCTACAGTAGGTATGTGTAACGGGTATTATATTGCAAAAGACACGTGTAAATTTCACAGTCATTTTGTTGGCATTTTTACATATAAGGTTTAGAGTTTTCATTTGAAACTTTGATTTGTGAGGTAGTTTTCTGTCAATTTGTTTGTTGTAGATTGAATACTGATGGCTTAAAATCTGCCACGTGGCAGTTTGAACGAAACGATAACAAAATTGGTTTATATATTAACATGACATTCGAAAGCTTTGGATATAAGATGAGAGATATTTGGTCGTTTTGTGAATAAGGATTTTCAGTTTCAGGGTTAAATTAAATTTCATGTAATAGAAGTTTATTTGGAGAGTTTTGTTGTTCGGTTTCGTTATGAATATTTAAAGGTGATCGGTCGTCTTGAAATATTGTTTGTGACGTCAGCCTTTTCTTGACATGTTCTGTAGTCGTAACTGTTGAACGGATACACCATACAAGTAGCTATGATGACATCGGTATACCTAGTAGGTATGCAGCTACATGCCGTCTCGTCTTGCTTACCGATTAGCTATACCACGCTTGTACGGTGTATCTGTTGAACAGTGACGCCTCAGAAACATGTCAAGAAAAGGCTGACGTCACAAACAATATTTCAAGACGACCGATCACCTTTAACACTTCATGTAGTAAATAAGGAAGTTAAAGAAATTGGGAAGACCAAAATAAAAGGATATTTTCTTTCGAGAAAAAAAAAAGGAAATAGTGAACGTTGAGCAGTGTTAGCTTCACATCTACTATACGCTTAACCAAAACGTTGGTTTGGTAAATTGTTTAGATTTTGTTAATGGATTGCATGAGCAATGAACCCTGTAGGAATTATGAAGGGATAGCAGTGCCAGACAAAACTAGTGTGCCTGTCAATCTGAACTGGTATTAAAGAACAACAGAATTGACTAAGATAACGTTTTGTCCAATATCACCCTTTTTAAAAACTTGTCAAGGGTTTGTTCCTCGTTTTATTATTTTTCTAGAGATATGAAGCAGAGCTCATTTTTTAGTGTGACCTTTTCAATAAACATTTCCTTTGGAAAACTAGAACTGATAATTAACTTTGGTCTCAATCATTTTGTTGAGAGTAACAGGATAAGTAAAATTATATCGTTGTTAAAACAAAGATATAAACTTTGAGATGTATCTTGATCCCAATAACACGCAAGCTTTATGTAAACTCCTCATCACTAGTTTGATTTAACAGGAAAACCTGAATTTATATAGTAATGCTTACCTTTCAGGAGGAATTTTATTTCTGGGTCTAGAGAAGTTGAAAAAGAAGAATTTTGACATACTGGAGAACACACAAATTATCTTAAATAATAAGCAGCCTGGAGAAATTAAATTGTAAAAGTAGGAAGAATGCTTTTCAGTCCGACTATCTACAAATAAATTGTTTCTTCACATCTTCTGAAGCGATAAACCATAGCGACGTTTTGGACACGGTGTATTCGTAATAATAAATCTCGGATTTCTATGTTTACGTTCAAAGATTATAGAAAAAAACTTCACAAAACACACTTTACTTAACATTTTGTTCAACAAAGGCTTGATTTGTCTTAGTATTGCTCTCATCATTACTAAATGGCTAACACAAATAATTTTAAGGTTTATATTTAAGTTCTTCGGTTAGTGGACCACACTGAAAATGCTAACATCTTCCTTGAATTGTACTACATTAAAAGATGATATAGTAGGTACACAAGAATTCCCTTAATAATATACAGTGGAATAGTTTGATAATATTCAATTTCTGTGAAATTTTACATATCAATAACCGTTTCTGTTCTTAAAACTTCTAACAACAGCCGACTCGTTATTCCAGTGAAATTACAAATTGTAATGCATTATTACACAAACTACATCAATACTGTAATGTGGATTCATGAACCGATCACCTCTCAGAAGAGTTGATTTAAATAAGATCTCGCGAAATGTTATGTAAAATTTTAGAA
The DNA here is from genome assembly GCA_029531755.1 of Holothuria leucospilota. NCBI lineage: Eukaryota > Metazoa > Echinodermata > Holothuroidea > Aspidochirotida > Holothuriidae > Holothuria > Holothuria leucospilota. The sequence continues at coordinate 4,171,840 of CM055979.1, read as the reverse complement.
ACATTTAAATAAAGAATCTCCTTGTTTTCATTCAATTTATTGTTCAAGATGATAACAATTGCTTCATCACGTATGGGTAATGGGTATTTTTCTGAAAAAGACACGAGGCAATTTTACAGTAATTTTGTCTTAAAGTTGATATAAAAGTTTTGGAGTTCTGATTTTGAAGATTTCCTAATGATGTGGTTTTCTGTTAAAGTGCTTGTTGTAGACTGAATATTGATGGTCACAACTCTGTCCCGTGCATGTTTGTTCCTCGTTTTAATATTTTTCTAGAGATATGAAGCAGAGCTCATTTTGTAGTGTGACCTTTTCAATAAACATTTCCTTTGCAAAACTAGAACTGAAAATTAACTTTGGTCTCAGTCATTTTGTTGAGAGTAACAGGATAAGTAACATTATGTCGTTGTTAAAACAAAGATATAAACTTTGAGATGTATCTTGATCCCAATAACACGCAAGCTTTATGTAAACTCCTCATCACTAGTTTGATTTAACAGGAAAACCTGAATTTATATAGTAATGCTTACCTTCCAGGAGGAATTTTATTTCTGGGTCTATAGTAGCTGAAAAAGAAGAATTTTGACATACTGAAGAACACACAAATTATCTTGAATAATAAGCAGCCTGGAGAAATTAAATTGTAAAAGTAGGAAGAATGCTTTTCAGTCCGACTATCCACAAATAAATTGTTTCTTCACATCTTCTGAAGCGATAAACCATAGCGACGTTTTGGACACAGTGTATTCGTAATAATAAATCTCGGATTTCTATGTTTACGTTCAAAGATTATTGAAAAAAACTTCACAAAACACACTTTACTTAACATTTTGTTCAACAAGGGCTTGATTTGTCTTAGTATTGCTCTCATCATTACTAAATGGCTAACACAAATAATTTTAAGGTTTAGATTTAAGTTCTTCGGTTAGTGGACCACACTGAAAATGCTAACATCTTCCTTGAATTGTACTACATTAAAAGATGATATAGTAGGTACACAAGAATTCCCTTAATAATATACAGTGGAATAGTTTGATAATATTCAATTTCTGTGAAATTTTACATATCAATAACCGCTTCTGTTCTTAAAACTTCTAACAACAGCCGACTCGTTATTCCAGTGAAATTACAAATTGTAATGCATTATTACACAAACTACATCAATACTGTAATCTGGATTCATGAACCGATCACCTCTCAGAAGAGTTGATTTAAATAAGATCTCGCGAAATGTTATGTAAAATTTTAGAAACATTTAAATAAAAAATCTCCTTGTTTTCACTCAATTTATTGTTCATGATGATAACAATTGCTTCATCACGTATGGGTAATGGGTATTTTTCTGAAAAAGACACGAGGCAATTTTACAGTAATTTTGTTTCAAAGTTGATATATAAGTTTTGGAGTTCTGATTTTGAAGATTTCCTAATGATGTGGTTTTCTGTTAAAGTGCTTGTTGTAGACTGAATATTGATGGTCACAACTCTGTCCCGTGCATGTTTGTTCCTCGTTTAATTTTTTTCTAGAGATATGAAGCAGAGGTCATTTTGTAGTGTGACCTTTTCAATAAACATTTCCTTTGCAAAACTAGAAATGAAAATTAACTTTGGTCTCAGTCATTTTGTTGAGAGTAACAGGATAAGTAACATTATGTCGTTGTTAAAACAAAGATATAAACTTTGAGATGTATCTTGATCCCAATAACACGCAAGCTTTATGTAAACTCCTCCTCACTAGTGTGATTTAACAGGAAAAGCTGAATTTATATAGTAATATTTACCTTCCAGGAGGAATTTTATTTTAAGTGCTTTATTTTAAGTGCTTGTTGTAGACTGAATATTGATGGTCACAATTCTGTCCCGTGCCAGTGTTTAAACTTAAACTCCCTAAGTATAACAAAGGTATAGGAATGCCAGGCAAACTAGTATGACAGTCAATCTGAATTAGTATTGTAGAACAACAGAATTGACTAAGATAACGTTTTGTCCAATATCATCCTTTCTACAAACTTGTTACATGTTTGTTCCTCTTTTTAGTTTTTTTTTCTAGAGATATGAAGCAGAGGCTTTATTTTGTCTTATGTCTTTTCAATAAACATTCCTTTCCAAAACTGGTCTCATATGTAACTTCGATCGTAATCATTGTGTTGAGAGTTACAGGATAAGTAACTATATCTTCGTCAAAACAAAGATTAAGTTTTGAGATGTATCTTAATCACAATAACAGGGGAACTATATGCAAACTTTGCATCACTTGTTAATGTAACGAAAAACCTGGATTTATATGATATACTTACTTGATATCAATAATATCAATATTTTCTCTACAGAAGATAAAAAGAAAAGAATTTTGGCGTTTGAAGAACACTAAAATTAATTTTTATATATAAGCAGGCTGGATCCATTCAAACTGGTAAACTAGAAATAATGCTTTCAGTCCGACTATCCACATATAAATGTTACTTCACATTTTCCGAAACGATAAATCTTAGCGGTATATTTAACACATCATATTCTTAATTACAATTTATCTCCGTTTCCTATATTTCTATTCAAAGATTATGAAAAACATCTGAAAAACACATTTACTTCATATTCCATTCAGCAAAGGGTTCATTTGTCTTTTTTTTTTTTTTTGGCTCTCATCCTTCTTTCACATCGTTTATGTACATCACACCAGCAAAATTGTGTCGCTACAATCAGTCAAATCATCACAGCGATAACTTTAAAGTATATACAAAACATTTATTAATTTTTAAATTAATTTTTTAAGTCAGGTGTTTGCAAATTTTGTTATTCCTTTTAAGACGTTTATGAGATGTATATTGTTTAAGAAGTATATTCTTATACTTTCAAAATGAATTTCCATTTACTGTAAAACTGATATTCGACAGGCTTGTGATTTTCAAGCTGCCAATAAAAGATAGTATTTACAATGAAGAATGATGATATTCATTGGACTGTCGATAACTAAATAATAACCGAAAAAGAAGTCCTTCTTTTAAAGAATTAATTGCCTTCCAAAAAAAAATATTGTTCTGTATGTAAAAGAAACGATGATGTAAAGGACAGCTCCAAAATAGATCGTCCAAAGTTTCAACTTAGGTTTCACAAAAGTTACACTAAGGCCTGTCAACTCTTTTTCATCAAATGCTAAAGCTTTTTTGTTTGAATACTTCTATGAAGAAAACGAAATTGAAAAAAAAATTCTTAGTTTCCGACAATGTTGACAAAGGAATCTTAAAAATCACTTTTCACTCTTCATCTGTATTATCATCATCATCATCATCACCATCACCATCACCATCACCATCACCATCACCATCACCATCACCATCACCATCATCATCACCATCACCATCACCATCACCATCACCATCACCATCACCATCACCATCACCATCACCATCACCATCACCATCACCATCACCATCACCATCACCATCACCATCACCACCACCACCATCACCACCATCACCACCATCACCATCACCACCACCACCACCACCATCACCATCACCATCACCATCACCATCACCATCACCATCACTATCACCATCACCACCATCATCATCATCATTATTATTACTATTGATTTATTATTATTGATTGTTGATCTCTCAACAAGATGGCGGCGTAGTTGGATCGTCTCTCCACAGGGCTGTTGATAATTGTTCTTTCTCATTTATTCATAGGGGTTTGAACAACCAGTAAAGTACAACTTAACTTTGAGTTATCCTCGCCAGTAAATAATAGAACAATTGAACGTATTATGGAATCTCAATCCCATTAAAAACGTGGAAGACCAAAAGGATGTCGTGAAAAGAAGCCTAGCTGTTCTCCAAGTACGTTAAGCCAATACAGACCTACCACAAGGGCGTTTCAGCTTAGCCAGGCCGTTACACATGCTGACTAAGATTTGCAAGAGCTGTGATCAGACTGGATGAATGAAACGTCGGACAACGAAACTATTTCTGGCGTGCAAGATACAATGACTTATCTAAGCAGTCACATTGAAGCCTCCCTTCGTCGCATTAGAGTTGAAACGAATAGAGATGAACTTTGATAAGGCTTAAGGCTTCAAAAATGCAAGAGTTGCTGCACTTGGAAAGAAAGGAAAAGGAAAATGATCGCAAATAAAAATTGTGGGGGCAACGAATTCGAGAACTTGAATTTAAAACAAAAAATCAAACAGCTGAAGCCCTCAACAAACATGAGGGATTTTCACGGAGGAGTAATATTCGGCTTTTGGGATATCCAACGACTCCTGAAGAAAATTGTATCGGCATCGCAAGAAACGTCCTAGAGAAGGTTAGTATTCCAAATGCAAACATCGAGAGAGCCCACAAGGATGGTGCCATACGTGAAGGTCGTAGTCGATGTCTCCTGGTTCGTTTGTCCTTCTTTCAAGACAAGCTCACAGCACTCACAAACCGACGCGCAAAATGGAAAGATGAAGGACATTTTATTACTGATGACTTAATCTTTGTTGATCTTTCGGAAAAGAGAAAATGGAAACAGCGGGTTGCAGAGCTCTATGCGAATGGTATCAAACTCAGATTCTTTGCAGAAAAATGGCGAGGACAAGATGGAAAACCGTTTCAGTTTTAATAAATCGCTGTTCAAAGGTTATTTTGAAGCCCTTTGAGAACTGATCGTCTCTGTTTTTTCCGGGTAACTGGATTGCTTTTTCTTGGTGATGTGTTGCTGTATTCTGGTAGAGTTTTGCTGCCAAGAAATCGAAGCTCGGCTGCAGCATGATCCTTGTTCCTTTTGAGTTATTGTGCTACATGTTTTTGTGTTTCAAGACTCAATGTTAACAGTTCCCAGCCATAACCTCTTTTACATTGCAAAGGAACTAGTGCTCAATGGATGCATTTCAGTAGTTCTAGTAGCTTAGTTTGTTGTAAAGGACCATGTACGTGTTAATTTTAGTATTTGGAATCCAAAGTCGATAGAATACATGTGATTCTTTTTATCTTAACGGCTATTCCATTTTACATTGCGAAAAGATAATTAACCCTAATACCCAGATTAGTTAAAATTATTATAAGTTTAATTTGAAGTCGATTATTGAAGTTCTGATTTGCATTGCACCAGCAAAAAACTATAAAGATGATGATGATGATGATGATGATGATGATGATGATGATGATGATGATGATGATGATGATGATGATGATGATGATGATGATGATGATGATGATGATGATGGATGATGATGATGATGATGATGATGACGGCGACGACGACGACGACGAGGATGATTGGACGAGCCTACGAGATGCTAGACTATAGCTGTAGCCTTTCGGGGCTTATTAGCGGAGAATTTTGCTTACTTTTCATACCAGAAGTATATGAAGCTGTTCTTATAACTTTCAACATAGTTAATAGACACATCCCTGGTTAGGAAACTTTACGTACACCCTTTACACACCACGTACAAGCCTAGTAGCTATGTTGAGACGTGCAGAAAAGTGCATCACGTGACATTGACCGTGCACACGACCGATCGAATAGCGATATGGCTACATTGAGTGTTGTGTTGTTCAGTCATTCATGGAAATAAATTGAAGTTGATTCAAGGGTTGGAAGAGTTTCAGGAAGCTTTCGAATCAGTAAGTATTTGTAAACGTTCAAATAAACTAAGAAAACCATGGCCCACAAACCCCCACGTTTTTTGTTTGAGTAGAAATAAACCACCGTCCTCTGCAATTTTGCATTGATGTATAGCGTAGCTAAATACTATCACATGTGAAAGTAAAAGACGGATCTATCTGACGTTACCAAGTCGGTTAACTGTTATATTTTTAGGGAAAATACCCAATCATGATATATACTTGATATAAGCACTAAATTCCACTCTTTAGGAAGAAAGTGAGTCGTTCTCAAACTGACACAGACCTGCCAACTTCTTCCCCGGTTTTACCCCCGGCTATTTTTGCCCTGAAAAATTTAGATTTCCTTATTTTGGTCTGTTGACAATTGCGGAGGTTTTATCGGTAAAGTAGGCAGTGTATGTAGACTACTGACTATAGCTAGTAACTCCAGCCGCAAATACAGTTCGGTGTTTGGAGGGTTTTAAGACTGAAAAGTAACATAACCAAAAAAAAAAAAAATCATAATTACCGTTTGATAAAGGTCCACAAGTAGTGATACAGAAGTACTTTGCAGGTAGGTAGGTAGTACTTCCATAGTGGTGTATGTAACGTCTTGTGCTACGCGTACGCACGTGTAGTAGAGCTAATCAACCAGCCTTGTGCATGGTTAGCGTCACGTGACTACTGAAAATCAGGATCTCAACATAGACAGTGCAGTTCGCCGAGTTTCCCAACAAGGGATGTGTCTATTAACTATGCTTTCAAGCACATTATGCCGGGTTCTGCAAGACGAGGGAGACCTTCTCTCTCTCAATTTTCATCTTTAACAAGCTCGAAGTCTTCAAAGGCCACACCTATCCTTCTACACTACACAGAAGATCCCGGGACCCAGTTTTCCGAAGGAAGTGGGAGTGACTTATACGAAGTAGAAAACTGGAAATTTGCTATCGAATCTTTCCAGAAAGCAATGGAACGTTTCATAAAAGAACTCCAAAAGTCTGTTACAACGGTAGAGAGAGATTTGGGCAAAGCTGTAGAGTTTCAGAGTCGAAGAATCGATGATTTAGAGAAAGTTGCTGATGGGAAGAGTAAAGATTGTACTCTGCTTGTACAAAAAGTTAAAAGACTGGAAAATGCCCTGGGAGTTAAAACCATGGACACTATTAAGCTGAAGCGTTTTTTTTTTTTTTTTTTTTTTTTTTTACGAAGAAACAACTTCAGAATTGTTGGAATACCTGTCTCGGATCATGAGAATTGTGAAAACTTGGTGAAAGAGGTCTTCCCCTTATTCAGTGACGCACCTGACCTACATATAGAACGGTGCCGTAGAGATGGAGAGCACCCCCTGAAAAACCCCTCACATTCTTGTTCGTTGCTTATCTTATAAGGTGAAATCCATCGTAATGACAAATAAAAGAACAGCTCTACAGGACCAATCATTTTTCATCGTTGATGGATCAAAAAATGGATCTAATTCACAAGAAAAAATGGTCGTCTAAAGTGAAAGAACTCTACGACAGAGGATTTAAACTAATTGTCTTTGGGGGAAAGTGGAGCGATGGCTCAAGATAATAACAATTTATACTTCAAGTATGCTTACCAGGAATTTTATTGCAAAAGATGCGTGTATATTTTTCTTTTTGCGGTGGTTTGCTGTCAATTTATTTGTTGTAGATTGAATAATGATGGTTACACATCTGCTGCGTGACAGTGTTGAATAAAACAACTTTCGAAATTTGTTTGCATATTAAGAATGATATTTGAAGGTAGTTTATATATCTTTATATTTCAATTGAGAAATATTTTAGTCTTTTTGTGAATAAGGTTTTTCAGTTTCAGGGTGAATTTAAATTTCGTGTAAAAGTAGGTTGTTTGGGGAGTTTTGTTGCTCAGTTTTGTTTTTAATATATAATACTTTATGTAGAAAATGAAGAAGTTAAAGAAATTGCACCGACCAAATTTAAGGATACCTCCTTTCGAGAAAGAAAAAATACATTGACCGTTGGGCAGTGTTTGCTTCACATCTACTATACGCTTAACCTAAATGTTGGTTTGGTATGTTATTAAAAAAATGTTAATTGATTGCATGAGCAATAAACTATGTAGGAATTATGAAGGGATACCTGTACCAGACAAAACTTGTGTGACAGCAAGGGCGTAGCGAAGGTGTTATCTTGGGGGGGGGGGGGGGTGGTGATTATGTTTTGCCGACGGATCTGGTAATGCGTAGCGTAAAAACGAGCCTAGCTGGTAGGGTTCTGGGCCCCGCCTAAGGACCCCTGGCTGGGTCCAGGGGACGCAGCCCCCGGAAGCTCTGAGGTTTAAGTATATATCTGGGTGAAAAAATTAAGTCCCAGGATGGATATATTTTTGTTCGTAATGCATCATCAAAAACAAACTAGATCCCACTAATTTTTATGTATTAGGCTATTCCTCTCGTCAAGCCGTTATAGTTTTAAGAGGTTGGGATCAAGGGGTCGGCCAGTACTTTAGCTAGGACGTTTTCTCAATGCGACATTTACTGATCTGTGGCCCGGGGGAGGGGTCTAAGGGGAGGGGGTGTCAAATTTTTGGAATTTGCAAGTTGCCTAGATCGCAAATGGTGCAATCTTTGAGTGGATTTCTGCCCTAATGAGGAACCTCAAAATTTACACCCGTCGGGTAGAATTAGCATGACAGTTTTTTTGTGCGACATTTGTCGCCGTTTATGCGACATTGTCGCACAAATAGGGGCTGGCTAAAATACTGGGCTCGCCTAAGGAGGATTCCGGAGGGCGAAGCCTCCGGAAGCTCTAAGGTTTAAGTATATCTTTGGGTGGAAAATTAAGTCTCAGGATGGATATATTTTGGTTCATAATGCATCATCAAATGCAAAGATTCCCACCAATTTTTATGCATTAGGCTATTCCTCTCGTCAGGCCGCTATAGCATTAGGGTTGTGATCAAGAGACCCGCCAGTGCCTTAGCTAGGACGTTTTCTCAATGCGACATTTACTGATCTGTGGCCTGGGGGAGCGGTCTAAGGGGAATGGGTGTCCCCCTCCCCTTTGGAAATTTTTGGAATTTGAAAGGTGCCTAGATCGCAAATGGTGCAATATTTGAGTGGATTTCTGCCCTAATGAGGAACCTCAAAATTTACACCCGGCGGGTAGAAATTGCGTGTCAGATTTTTTTTTTGTGCGACATTTGTCGCCGTTTATGCGACATTGTCTCACAAGAAGGCTAAAACACTGGGCCGGCTTTAGGGCCCCTGGTGGGGGTCTGGGGCTTCGCCCCGGAAGCTCTGAGGTGTTAGCATAATCTCTCGGTAAAAAATTAAGTCCCATGCAGGACTGGTATCTTTTGGTTCAAAATGCATTATTAATGCAAAGATTCCGGTTAGTTTTTATGTGTTAGGCTATTCCTCCCGTTATGCCACTGTACTTCAGGTGCTGAACCTGTCGTTCAGAATTGGAACACTATGTACGTGTTCAGCATTTGAACACTGGACGCGCCAGGCGTTCAAATACGATAAGTGGATAGGCGTCCGGCGTTCAAAAAGGGAGAAAAATGTTCAGAATCTTAACACAATAGTTCAAAATATGCTTTGAACGCCAGGATCTGAAGATGGGTTCTGTATCTGTTTCGTTTCGGTGTTTAAAAGTTAAAAGCCTGAGATTGCAGTGAAGGCAAGACAAGCGAGGCACGCATTAATTTTTCCCAGGATGTTTGTGGGTAAACCGAATCCTCAGAAGTTTGCAAAATGTGTTTGAAGTCAAGGTTAGTGTTTAGAAGACGGGCTAAGGATACCCTCTCCATGGGTAATCGGGTGCTGCTCCCCATGCCGATGATTAAAGTGAGGAATAAATGCAGAAAGTGGTTTTTCAAGAATATCATATGACCCGAAATAGTGCACCTACACGGAAGCCGTTGATTTCCTTTCTTTTCCCGAGTTCCCGACGGACTCAGTCACTCGTCCAATTACACCGACGGCCGATGATACGGCCGTATAAGGTCGTCACATGCATAATCAATTTGCCGACGGGCCTTCAACTTAGATGGACTAATTAGATAAAGATCCGAAAATCGAAATACACTGTAAAAAATCTTCTGTAAATTTACAAAAAAAGTACTGTCAATTAGTTTCCAAAAGATTTTTGTAAGTACACACAGTCCTTGACGTAAATCAACAACAAGCTTTGTTTTCCTATAGATCAACTTCTGAAGTACCGTATTACATCAGAATTTTGTGTAGGTGGAGAGTTTCTGCTTTATGCTTTAAATTTAGGGATTTTTTCCTATATTGACAGTCCTTTTACATCGGAAAACTAAAACATTTTCTTTTACAAAAGAAAAAAAAAGTATCTAGAGATATGCTTTTTTTTTCAAATGGTATCTTCCCCTGTATCCTAGGATTGTGGCTTTTTTCCCATCTGTGTGTTATCAATGTGTTCTCTGACACTGGAGCATTTCCAAGTAGATAGTAGTAGGCCTATATTCAGTCCCCGATTTACCTCCCACTAAATACATCAAAAGAAAAATAAATGATAAGTGAGAGGGTTCTTGTTAACCAACATTGCCATTTTAATTACAAACTTTTTTACATCCCTGCTATTTGATTACTAGCTACAAAAGAACTTTAACGCTTAGGAAGGTTTATAAAACTAAAAACTGATTTCACAACAATGATCATCCATAATGTCATACAAGAATTAAAAATAGCCTGTGCAATAAAAAGCTGTATAGTAAATGTTAGAATATTACTCAGCTGTGGTTGAAGGAATGTAATTTTCATTTCAAATAATTTCATTTTAACAATGACAAATTAGATAGGATCATAAAAGTCAATTTGGTATGTCCAATACAGTCTTCAGGATCTCTCCATTTAATAGTAAAACTGTCAAACTATTTTGGAGCCCAAAGCTCTACACTTGAATCTAACAGTAACTGATTTAACATCAAATACAATGCAGAAAACTTTCCCCATTAACTGGCAAATGACTTAAACAGCAAACGACTTGGCAACAAAGTCACAAAACGTCACTCAAGAACTGATACTCTGCAACATATCTTTTCAAAATATGTATATACCTATAGGATGTTTCTAATTTTCCATTGTTTTGTACAATGATTTGCAGTACATTAAACAAGTAAAATCTTTAAAATCGTCAATCAACATGAAATGTTACTGTTTATCTTTATTCCCTGCACACTCCCAACATCAAACTGACGGAGTTTAGAGAGAATTTGCATAATTAGTACTGCTGTTCTATATACCCTTTTTCACTGATCTAGCAAAGATAGAAAACCAAATTTTATACTACTAAAGGAATTGCATGCACTGGTACCTGCACAAATATGTTTTCAATTATTTAACACTTTTAAAAAACATGTAAAAAACTGTAAAAGAAAATGAGTCCAAACAATAATTAACAACCATCCCTTCTTTCCAACATGTATTGGCCTTAGGTTGCATGATAATTGTATGACTATTTCATCAACTCAGTTGAACTGTGATTTCATGGTAGGCTTTATAAGTTTCAAGATTTATTAAGCAACTCAGAGTATAGAAAATCAAAAAATGCCAATATGATTAAAAACTGCATTAATGCATTATCTTCGTTACTGTGAAAATTTCTTTCATTTTTCTCCCCAGTTGTTTTTGACAGTAGGAAATAATTTTGGTATTGATCGATACCAAGCTCCCTTCATCTTTATAGTAAACTGTAAGCAAAAGTCTACTGCAGATAAGTTCTATTACTGAATGCAAAATTTAACGGTTTTAGCATAAAATGCGATACAATTGATCTTTCTCCTTTACAAACGTAGCAGAGTAAAAACAGCCAAATGGTAAAATACTTGGCTTAATTTTCATTCACGTAAATGAACAGTTCTGATGCTACATTTGTCCCTGCCAATCTTTTAGTGCCACCCAAATATGATCAGCTTTTCGCTGAAGGAACAGACTTTGGGGTTGATGTTCCATCTGTTATTATTTTTGGCCTTCCATTCTCCTCTCCGAGTTTATGCCAAAGAACAATCTATAAATAGAAAGACATAAAACATTGCAAATTACAAATCTGTTCTGCTTTACATTAAGTATTTTCAATGTTTTTATTGAAAGTACCAGTCATGACATATTTTGTTTTCTTCTTCATACACCTGTCTTAACACAGCAATTTGCCAAGTTAACTGAACATTATTTTAATGCAGTTGGGAAGATGCAACCTTTCTTGGGAATCTATCCCCCCGCCCCTATTTGAGAGGAAAATAGGTCATGTGTGCCACCCCTTTGGTTACCTATTCCACAAGTTCTGCTTTACATTGTTAGCAGCCCAACAGTTTTTGGGACCCCCTTAAAAAATAGTTCTACCTAAAGTAATGAAATTAAATTCATATCCAGTGTTGTCAATGCTACCACAAAGCAAGACGAGGCCGGTAGCACATCACACTGTTTTCTAGTAAGTGAAAACACATTTTGTAAAAATGATCAAATGCATGTTCACTGTGAGCCAGTGCTAAAGCACCATAACGTACCATACATGACCATTGTCAGACTGGCTTAGTGCAGTCTACAGTATTTAAGCCATGACACGGTCTTTATTTATCTGCAAAGAGGAAAGACATTTGCATCAGTTTCACCTATTGGAGGAATTTTGCTCTTCTCAGAAACGAAGGCCATCACTTCAGTATACATGGGTGCATGATCTATACACTAAATGGAACATGAATGAAAAAGGAGTACCTCTAGATGTACTCTAGAGTTACTTTAACTGCACAGGATAGGCTCCGGTAAAGACATAGAAGGTCATAGAACAGTAGTTAACCCCTGGAAGACTGCTTGTCAGAAAAGTTGTAGGTGTGTGGTCTACTGTACTGAAATAGTCTTTGTGTCAGAAATCGGTTAGGTCCTTTTGAAAGAATGATGAAAGGGTTCTTACGAATGAAATTCTTTTCTATTAGATACGAGTCATTTGAAGAATATAAAAGTGTTTCTGAACTCGAAAATTTAAAAACTGAAGGTTACAAAGGTTGAAAAGTGAATCTCACTATTTAAACCTCTCAACATCACAAGATATTCCTGTGCTAAGATATGTTGAGACTCATCACTGCCAATCACCTCCCTATAGCTAATATGGTTAGCAAGCTAATGTCCTACTTTTTCCTACATGGATGTAAATTTCATGTGAAGCAGTGAATTCAAAGAGAGTTTCTGACAGGAAGTTCAGAAACATGTTTCACAGAGATGCATTTCAGAGCTCCCTGTGATATCAACAGCCTTAGGCCATGAAGCTGATAACATTACATACCACATCTAGAAAACAGAATGGTGGATTTTTCAAAATGGCTGGTATGCCTTCTTTAGCAGATCTAGTATCTGCAGCTAGATATACTACAGCTTTCAAAACTATTTGATATTCCACTTAGAAACTACATATCACAGATTTGCTAGAAAGGAGAATAAAGGTGCTACTAAAATTGGTCATGTGTCACTCACATGGTTTTTAATTAAAAAAAAATTAAAAGTCAGGTGAATCAGATGACAAAATTGTTTTGAAATGTTTTAAAAGCACCAGAGAATAACTGAACATGCACTTAGCCATGTACTATTATTGCTTCACCATAATTTTTTTAGTTTATGATAAAGACCAAAATTTGTATTTTTTAGTATGTGAAAGCAACACTGAAGAAAAACCTTGTCTGAACATGGTTATTGTTTTTCTCAAAACAATAACACCAAATTCTCAATAGGGACTATGCCCAGACAACCCCATGACTGTCTCTAATTTTCCATTTATAGCCAATCTTTAAAAAAAAAACAAAACTAAAATATATTTCATATGTTACAAAATTTATAATGATTTACCTATAACAATTTATGCTGCTAACTTAGACTTGAAACATCTAATAGTAACCTACACAAAAATTAGTTCTCAATTTTGCTCACACATTCAAGACTGGATTTATAGTTGACTATCATATACTTAAAACATACCTACCATGCTATATCTGTAGATATACAGGCGATACTAGAGGCAAACGAATGTGACGTCCCTTTTCTGCAGATATTCCACCAGCCTGAGTCTGCAAGTTGCTACCTGAAACACAAATTTTACAAGAAACAAGAATTTTTTTTTCATAAAAATGTGTCTTCTCCTTTAACTTATCATGTGACTATGCAATTATCCTAGATTAAATGTATGCATTCACTCATCAAACTTTCTTTTATTTTATTTCTTTATTAACTTTTTTATTAACTTATTTTCGATGAATTTGATGTTTTTGAAGAATGTATCCAATCAAATTTTAAAGTGCAATAACTTATGATTTTTTATTTACTTAATTGCTTTACTATTTTTTTTTTTTTTGTTAATTTCTTTTTGAATAAATTTGATGTTTTTGGAAGGATGTGTCATACTAAATTTTATTAAGTGCTTTCGTAGCTGAGCCAGAAAAAATAAAAGGAGGGAAGCCTGACTTTGCAATTGTGACATCACCATAAACTTATCTTAGTAGCTTGCTTTAAAAAGTGTTTATAGCGAGGTTGTTAACTGTGATGTCACACTCCTTTGTTTTCATCCCAAATTCGCGTTGTGACGTCAGACTTTACCACAGTTATACTGATCACAAACGTCACACTTAACATCAGTACATACATACGTGCGCACGTACGTGTAGGCCCTACGCCTGTTCCTCAGCACATATACGTGTACGTACGTACGTGCGTAGGTACGTACGTACAACGTCACTTGTATGTACGTGGACAGGTGCATATCGCCTATCGTCGACACTTGTGTAATTCAATGAGGTCGAAAAATTTCATATAGTACCGTCCTAAAACTTAGGAACGAGCATCTCAAACCGAGCTAGATATTTTCGTAAAAAATAATTACATTCTTAACAACACTCAATGCGTTCAGAAAAGTACGCACCCTTCCATTTCTATGGAGTAATCCCCTAAAACTGACAGAAGCTCGCGAAGTTTACCGTGCGTTACCGCCTGGGGTATTACTTGTTATTGCAAGCTAGAACAATGTACTGCACGGTAGTAAATTACAGCCTAGCCTACACTAAAATAACAAACAGTCATACTTTAATAGTTCACCTAATATTACTCTTCAAGCTCAAAAAGATGACTATTTATTGCAAAATCCTGTGCTGCATAACTTTCATCAATGATTGATAACTCCTAAATGAGATTTTTAAAAACTTACCGTATCAATCGAAGCCAGTTACTTTCGAAGCAAATTTTGGAGAGAGTCGCCTGCTGGGCTGATCGAGTGAGCGCCAACCTGGTACAGCCTAGCCACGTACAAACGATGACTTTATGTAATCATAAAAACTTGTTCTCAAAATTATTCTTAGAGAGAATTTTGCAAATAATACAGTGCTCGATTAGTGTAAACTTACAAGGAAGTAATGCCATATTACTTTTGAAATATTTTCAAATCGAAATATAAATTCGGTCTTCAAAGTGTACATTTAAGAGCCATAAAATATGTAGAAATACAACAAAACGTGTTTCTTTACAACAAAACACCTTACAGGGATGGAAAATTCTGTTTATACACAACCGATGTAAAAACAGCTGATTTTATTTATACAGATGGAAATATATCATATGTGAACAAAACTTTTCCGTGCACCTACGCACATTTTTTACAGTGTAGCAGATAACAGACTGGCTCTCTCTTTCTCTTTTTCCTTTTCATTCTCCGTCTTCCTTTTCCTTCCCTTCCTTTCCCTTTTTTCTCTTCTTCTCTCCTCTTTTCCTCCTCTCCTTTTTTCCTCTTCTTTTCTTTTCCCTCTCCTCTTTTTGCCGACGGACCGAAAATTTGCCGACGGGCGACCAAATATTGGGGGTGTGACACCCCCCACACCCCCGCTCGCTACGGCCCTGTGTGACAGTTAATCTGAATCGGTATTTCAGAACAACAAAATTGACTAAGATAACGTTTTGTTCCTTATCATCCTTTCTTCAACTTTGTCCCAGTTTTACTTCTCGTTTTAGTATTTTACTAGAGATATGAAGCAGAGGTATCTTTTTGTAGTGCTTTTTATTATACACTTCCTTTACAAAACTGGTCTGATATATAACTTTGATCTCATTCATTATGTTAGGAGTTACAATATAAGTAAAAATATGTCGTTGGTAAAACAAAAATGTAAATTTTGAGACGCATCTTGATTAAAAAACAGGCACACTATATGTGAACTTCTCATCAATAGTCTGGTTTAACAAAAAGTACGAATTTGTATGTGATACTTACGGGAAAACAACGACTTCATTCTTGGGTCTACAGTAGATAAAAAGAAAATCTTGACGGATGAAGATCACAAAAATTAGTTCAATTAATAAACAGGCTTGAACAATTCAATCTGTTAAACTAGAAATAAAGCTTTCAGTCCGACTATCGACAAACAAATTGTTGCTTCACATTTTCTGAAACTTTAGATGTTGGTGGCGTACTGGACGCATGCTATTCCTTATTAGACTGTATCTCCGTTTCTTATATTTCTGTTCAAAAATCAAAAAAAATATCAGAAAACCCACTTTACTTTACATTCCATTCAGCTTAGAGTTGATTTGCCTTTTTTGTTCTCATCCTTACTAAATTGATATGTGAAATATTTTTAAGGTCTTTACTTATCTTCTATGTATGTTAGACCAAATTGAAAATGCTTATATTTTCCTTGATTTGTACTGCATTAAATGATGATATCTTGGACACACAAGTCGTTGGTTAATATTAAACAGTAAAAGAGTTTGATAATAATCTATTTCTGTGAAATTACACACATCAATAATCGATTGTGTTCTTAAAATTTTCTTTGACAACCGACTGGTTATTCACATTAAATTAAAAATTTTATTCAACTATTTTAATAGAAGCTACATAAATACTGTAACCTGGATATGAACCGATCACCTCTCAGAAGAGTTGAGTAAAACAAGACCTCGAGAAATTTTATGTAAACTTTTACAAACATTTAACGTAGATTGTTTCCTCTTTTTAAGATAATGACAATTTCTACGTCACGTATGTGTAATGGATATTTCAATGCAAAAGACACGTGTAAATTTTACAGTAATGTTGTTTCTATTTTGGTATATAAGTTTTGCAGTTCTGATTTCGAAGTTTTCTTAATGAGGTGGTTTTCTGTAAAATATTTTTGTTGTAGATTTGATATTGATGGTTACAAATATGCCGCTTACCAGTGTCGAAGGAAACGATAACGAAATTGGTTTGTGTATTAAGAATGGTATTTGAAGAGTTTATATCTTTGCGTGCGAGATTATATCTTTGTGTGCGAGCTATTCTGGTCTTTTTGTTAATACGATTTTCCAGTTTCAGGGTGAATGATAATCTCGCGAAAACGAAAGTTATTTGAAAAGTGTTATTGCTCAGTTTTGCTTTGAATATATAATACTCTATGTGGAAAATGAAACAGAAAGAAATTGGACCAAGCAAAATAAAAGGATATTTCCTTTCGAGAAAGAAACCAATGAAGAAAGAAAAATTAAAACATTGGCTGTTGAACAGTGTTCGTTTTACATCTACTATGCCCTTAACCTGAATGTTGATTTGGTATGTTATTCAAATTTATTAATGGATTGCATGACCAATAAACCCTGTAGGAATTATGAAAGGAAAGCGGTACTAGACAAAACTAGTGTGACAGTCAATCTGAAGTTATATTTCAGAACAACACTATTGACTCAGATAACGCTGTCTCGAATATCTTTCACTGTACAAACTTGTCCCAGGTATGCTCCTCATTTCAGTATTTTTCTAGAAATATGAAGCAGGGGTACCATTTTGTCGTGTGGCTTTTTTCAAGAAATGGTTCCTTCATTTTCAAAATTGGTGTGATAATTAACTTTGATCTTACTCATTGAAATTGAGAGTTACAGGATAATTAAAATATACACCGTTGTTCAAACAAAGATACAAATTTTGAGATGTATCTTGATCACAATAACAGGCAAACTATATTAGGAACTCGTCATCACTAGTTTGATTTAAGCAAAAACCTGAATTTATATGATAATACTTACGAAATGGAAATTGTAACATCACATGTGATACTGCAGTTAAAAACGAACAATTTTGACATCATGAAGATCACAAGAATAAACTTAAGAAAGAAGTAGACTGGAGGAGCAAGTTCAATCTGTAAACCTAGAAATAATGCTTTCTGTTCGACTATCCACAAACAAATTATTACTTCACGTATTCTGAAACGATAGACGTTAGCGATGGATTGGACACATACTATTCTTAATTATGATGCATCTCAGATTTTTATGTTTACTTTCAAAGATTATAGAAAAACCTTACAAAAACACACTTTACTTTATGTTTTATTCAACAAGGGCTTGATTTGCCTTAGTATTGCTCTCATCATTTACTAAATTGATAAATGATGTATTTTAAAGGTCTTTACTTAGCTTCTTTATATGGCGGACCACAAAGAAAATGCTTACATTTTCCTTAATTGGTATTGCACTTAATGATGATATAGTGGAAACACAAGCTTTGGATAATATTTCTACAGTGAAAGAGTTTGATAATATTCTATTTTTTTTTTCAAATCGTAAACATCAATAACAGTTTGTAATCTTAAAATTTCGTTTCACAGCCTACTCGTTATTCACGTTAAATTACAAATTTTAATTCATTATTAAATTACACAAACTACATAAACACCGTAACCTTGATTAATGAAACGACCACCTCTCAGAAGAGCTGAGTAAAAAAATACCCCCCGAGGTTTTATGTTAACTTTTACAAACATTTAAAATAGAAACTTTTCTTCTTTTGTGCAATTGTTCAAAATAATAACAATTTCTACATCGCGTATGCATAACGGGTGTTTTATTGCAAAAGACATGTTATATTTCACAGTAAGTTTGTTCCAAATTTGATATATGTTTTGGAGTTCTGATTTTGAACTTTTCTAATGAGGTGGTTTTCTCTTCAAGTGCTTGTTGTAGACTGAGTATTGATTCTTACAAATCTGCCTCGTGCTAGTGTTGAACGAAACGATAACGACGTCGGTTTCTGTGTTAAGAATGATACTTGTGGACAATTTATATCTTTGCATATAAAATGAGAGATATTTAGTCTTTTGTGAAAAAGGTCTTCCAATTTCAAGGTGAATGATAATCCCGGATAAAAGGGAGTCATTTGGGGAGTTTTGTTTTTCAGTTCCGTTTTGAACATATAATACTTTATGAGGAAAATCAGGAAATTAAAAAAATTGGACCGACTAAAATATAAGGATAACTCCATTGTTAATGGATTGCATTACCAATAAACTCTGTAGGAATTATGAAGGGACAGCGATGCCAGACAACACTAGTGTGATAGTCAATCTAAATTGGTATGGTTAAACAACAGAATTGACTAAGATAACGTTTTGTCCAATATCATGCTTTTTACAAACTTGTTAAATGTTTGTTCCTCGTATTAGTATTTTCTAGAGATATGAAACAGAGGTATTATTTTGTCTTATGTCTTTTCAATAAATATTTCTTTTTCAAAACAGGTTTGATAATTGACGTTGATCACAATCATTCTGTTGAAAGTTACAAGATAAGTAAAACTATGTCTTCGTTAAAACAAAGATATAAATTTTGAGATGTATCTTGATTACAATAACAGGGAAACTATATGAGACCTTCGCCGAACTAGTTTGATTAAAAAAAAAACAAAACTTAAATTTCTATGATAATACTTACCGCTCAGGAATAACCGTCACACTTGCTCTACTGTTGATGGAAAAATGGAAGAAGTTTGCTTTAATGACGATCACAAAAAATCATTTTATCTAATAAACATCCTGGAGTAATTTAATCTGTTAAAAGAGAAATAATGCTTTCAGTCCAACTATCCACGAATAAATTGTTACTTCACGTCCTTTGAAACAATAGATCTTAGTTGCATATTGAACACATGCTCTTCGTAATTAGAAGTATCTCTGTTTCCTATATGTATGTTCAAAGATTATAATAAACCATAACAAAAAAAAAAACACTTTACTTTAAATTCTATTCGACAAATAGTTGAATTGCTTATGTATTGTTCTCATCTTACCTAATAATCGATAACTAAAATATTTTTAAGGTCTATACATATCTTCTTTGTATTGCAAACCACAATGAAAACGCTAACATTTACCTTGATTGGTAATGCATTAAATAATGATATAGTGGAAACACAAGACTTCGATTGTTATTATACAGTGAAAGAGTTTGATAATATTCTATTTTTGTGAAATTACACACATCAATAATCGATTGTATTCTTAAAATTTTCTATGACAACCGACTGTTTATTCAAATTAGATTAAAAATTTTATTCAACTATTTTAATAGAAGCTACATAAATACTGTAATCTGGATATGAACCGATCACCTCTCAGAAGAGTTGAGTAAAACAAGACCTCGAGAAGTTTTTTGTAAACTTTTACAAACATTTAACGTAGAATTGTTTCCTCTTTTCGTGCGATTTTTTCAAGATAATGACAATTTCTACGTCACGTATGCGTAATGGATATTTCAATGCAAAAGACACGTGTAAATTTTACAGTACTTTTGTTCCTATTTTGGTATATAAGTTTTGCAGTTCTGATTTCGAAGTTTTCTTAATGAGGTGGTTTTCTGTAAAATATTTTTGTTGTAGACTGGATATTGATGGTTACAAAAATGCCGCCTTACAGTGTCGAAGGAAACGATAACGATATTGGTTTGTGTATTAGGAATGATATTTGAAGAATTTATATCTTTGCGTGCGAGATTATATCTTTTCGTGCGAGATATTTTGGTCTTTTTGTTAATACGATTTTCCAGTTTCAGGGTGAATGATAATCTCGCGAAAACGAAAGTTATTTGAAAAGTGTTATTGCTCAGTTTTGCTTTGAATATAAAACACTTTATGTGGAAAATGAGACAGTTAAATAAATTGGACGGAACAAAATAAAAGGATATTTCCTTTCGAGAAAGAAACCAATGAAGAAAGAAAAATTAAAACATTGGCCGTTGAACAGTGTTCGTTTTACATCTACTATGCCCTTAACCTGACTGTTGATTCGGTATGTTATTCAAATTTATTAATGGATTGCATGACCAATAAACCCTGTAGGAATTATGAAAGGAAAGCGGTACTAGACAAAACTAGTGAGACAGTCAATCTGAAGTTATATTTCAGAACAACACTATTGACTCAGATAACGCTGTCTCGAATATCATTCACTGTACAAACTTGTCCCAGGTATGCTCCTCATTTTAGTATTTTTCTAGAAATATGAAGCAGGGGTACCATTTTGACGTGTGGCTTTTTTCAAGAAATGGTTCCTTAATTTTCAAATTGGTGTGATAATTAACTTTGATCTTACACATTGAATTGAGAGTTACAGGATAATTAAAATATACACCGTTGTTCAATCAAAGATATAAATTTTGAGATGTATCTTGATCACAATAACAGGCAAACTATATTAGGAACTCGTCATCACTAGTTTGATTTAAGCAAAAACCTGAATTTATATGATAATACTTACGAAATGGAAACATTAAGCTCTGATATGATACTGCAGTTGAAAACGAACAATTTTGACATCATGAAGATCACAAGAATAAACTTAAAGTGGCTATGCCACGTGTAATTAACGGTTTAAACCCTTTGGTATCTTTAGGAATACGTTTTCTACAACGAAAATCAACCATCCTGTTTGTTTACAACTTATTTTTCCGCTCGAAAATTGAGAAAATATACACCCTCTTACAGCCTTGAAAAGTTAGTCTTCCCGAAAATTTTCAAAATCTTGTTACGTCATGTGACGTCACTTTAGGAACTGATCGTTGTTTGCCGTGGTATCCTTCGGACATTCCATACAGTGTTTGCATTCCATTGTACCGGTTACCAAGGTCGATACAATGTAAAACCTGTGTGAAAAGTTGTAAATTTTGGAATTGTTATCCCTTTTCTCGTGCTTACCAGTTGTTAATTAAATGCATTTCTCGCAGGTTTTTCGTCTTGGTGTCATGATAAGTAGCTGCCGCGTACAAACATTCACAACGCAACAGCATAGGTACAGCATGGAAGTACTTCCAGTACACAACATACCTGATACTACACAATGTAGCACCAGCACTGTTTCGTAGTAGGTACCATGTGAAATCAAATTTAATATTTTCTTTGGAATGGGGGATCTGAGCCAGGGAGTTGCCCTCTAATGGCAAATCCCTGATCGGACTGTGGGTAAAGTGAGTTTTCTTGGATTTGTAATCAGAAAGGCGAAGGCGATACTGAACTAGACGTCAGTGGTGCAGATGGGGTGAGTAATTCGTTACGGCGCATAGGACCGTATCGATTTGAGACTGTAAGGTGAGGTAAAAGTAGGCCTACAACACCACAACAATTCGAAAATGAGAAGCATTTGGAGCAATTGAAAGGGACTTTAGCTTGGAAAATTTTATGTAGGCAGTCAAAGTATGAACTTTAGGTTGCTTTCGTGCAAGTGTCAGTGGAAATCGTGGAACTAACCTATGATCGAGTGTGCACAGTATTTCGCTGGCTGCTGCCAGTCCACACACTGTACGTATTACTGCAGACCGAACAGAAAAGTACACTGCCGAGTTTTTTCGTTCTTCGGTTACGAATCAAGGGTATTTGTAATTATTAGTAATAGCCTACTGCAGCCCCAAAATGTAACAGACCGACACCACTTCCAAACAGGCAGAATAAAGTTCAAATTCAAGACATGCCCCGAACTACAATCATTACTATCTCTTACGTATGTATAGGCTATGCTGTACACCAGGTTCGGTATACGGAGGCTAGTGTTCCTAAAATGACGTCATTATCGTGTTGGCTTGAAATCTCATTTTCAACAGTCTATTTTTTGGTGCAATTTTTTGAAACATTAATTTCTTCTTAATGCTCAAGGCTGTAAGGGTGATGAAAACAGTTTTAGAAAGAGCTTTTTGTGTACTTTATGATAAATTAGTCTCCCGTTACTCCAATTTACGTGTCATGGCCACTTTAAGTAAGAAGTAGACTGGAGGAGCAAATTCAATCTGTAAACCTAGAAATAATGCTTTCTGTCCGACTATCCACAAACAAATTACTACTTCACGTATTCTGAAACGATAGACGTTAGCGATGGATTGGAAACATACTATTCTTAATTATAGTGCATCTCAGATTTTAATGTTTACTTTCAAAGATTATAGAAAAACCTTACAAAAACACAGTTTACTTTATGTTTTATTCAGCAAGGGCTTGATTTGCCTTAGTATTGCTCTCATCATCACTAAATTGTTAAATGATATATTTTTGAAGGTCTTTACTTAGCTTCTTTGTATGGCGGACCACAAAGAAAATGCTTACATTTTTTTAACGTTACAACGTTTTTTTTTAAAGTTACAAGATAAGTAAAACTATATCTTCGTTAAAAGAAAGATATAAATTTTGAGATGTATCTTGATTACAATAACAGGGAAACTATATGCGACCTCCGCCGAACTAGTTTGATTAAAAAAAAACTTAATTTCTATGATAATGCTTACGGCTCAGAAATAACCGTCACACTTGCTCTACAGTTGATGGAAAAATGGAAGAAGTTTGCTTTAATGACGATCACAAAAAATCATTTTATCTAATAAACATCCTGGAGTAATTTAATCTGTTAAACGAGAAATAATGCTTTCAGTCCAACTATCCACAAATAAATTGTTACTTCACATCCTTTGAAACAACAGATCTTAGCTGCATATTGAACACATGTTCTTCGTAATTAGAAGTATCTCCGTTTCCTATATGTATGTTCAAAGATTATAAAAAACCATAACAAAAACACACACTTCACTTTAAATTCTATTCGACAAATAGTTGAATTGCTTATGTATTGTTCTCATCTTACCGAATAATCGATAACTAAAATATTTTTAAGGTCTATACATATCTTCTTTGTATTGCAAACCACAATGAAAACGCTAACATTTACCTTGATTGGTAATGCATTAAATAATGATATAGTGGAAACACAAGACTTCGATTGTTATTATACAGTGAAAGAGTTTGATAATATTCTATTTTTGTGAAATTACACACATCAATAATCGATTGTATTCTTAAAATTTTCTATGACAACCGACTGTTTATTCACATTAAATTAAAAATTTTATTTAACTATTTTAATAGAAGCTACATAAATACTGTAATCTGGATATGAACCGATCACCTCTCAGAAGAGTTGAGTAAAACAAGACCTCGAGAAATTTTATGTAAACTTTTACAAACATTTAACGTAGAATTGTTTCCTCTTTTCGTGCAATTTTTTCAAGATAATGACAATTTCTACGTCACGCATGCGTAATGGATATTTCAATGCAAAAGACACGTGTAAATTTTACAGTACTTTTGTTCCTATTTTGGTATATAAGTTTTGCAGTTCTGATTTCGAAGTTTTCTTAATGAGGTGGTTTTCTGTAAAATATTTTTGTTGTAGACTGGATATTGATGGTTACAAAAATGCCGCCTTACAGTGTCGAAGGAAACGATAACGATATTGGTTTGTGTATTAGGAATGATATTTGAAGAATTTATATCTTTGCGTGCGAGATTATATCTTTTCGAGCGAGATATTTTGGTCTTTTTGTTAATACGATTTTCCAGTTTCAGGGTGAATGATAATCTCGCGAAAACGAAAGTTATTTGAAAAGTGTTATTGCTCAGTTTTGCTTTGAATATAAAACACTTTATGTGGAAAATGAAACAGTTAAATGAATTGGACGGAACAAAATAAAAGGATATTTCCTTTCGAGAAAGAAACCAATGAAGAAAGAAAAATTAAAACATTGGCCGTTGAACAGTGTTCGTTTTACATCTACTATGCCCTTAACCTGAATGTTGATTTGGTATGTTATTCAAATTTATTAATGGATTGCATGACCAATAAACCCTGTAGGAATTATGAAAGGAAAGCGGTACTAGACAAAACTAGTGAGACAGTCAATCTGAAGTTATATTTCAGAACAACACTATTGACTCAGATAACGCTGTCTCGAATATCTTTCACTGTACAAACTTGTCCCAGGTATGCTCCTCATTTTAGTATTTTTCTAGAAATATGAAGCAGGGGTACCATTTTGTCGTGTGACTTTTTTTTCAAGAAATGGTTCCTTAATTTTCAAATTGGTGTGATAATTAACTTTGATCTTACACATTGAATTGAGAGTTACAGGATAATTAAAATATACACCGTTGTTCAAACAAAGATATAAATTTTGAGATGTATCTTGATCACAATAACAGGCAAACTATATTAGGAACTCGTCATCACTAGTTTGATTTAAGCAAAAACCTGAATTTATATGATAATACTTACGAAATGGAAACATTAAGCTCTGATATGATACTGCAGTTGAAAACGAACAATTTTGACATCATGAAGATCACAAGAATAAACTTAAGTAAGAAGTAGACTGGAGGAGCAAATTCAATCTGTAAACCTAGAAATAATGCTTTCTGTCCGACTATCCACAAACAAATTACTACTTCACGTATTCTGAAACGATAGACGTTAGCGATGGATTGGAAACATACTATTCTTAATTATAGTGCATCTCAGATTTTAATGTTTACTTTCAAAGATTATAGAAAAACCTTACAAAAACACAGTTTACTTTATGTTTTATTCAACAAGGGCTTGATTTGCCTTAGTATTGCTCTCATCATCACTAAATTGTTAAATGATATATTTTTGAAGGTCTTTACTTAGCTTCTTTGTATTGCGGACCACAAAGAAAATGCTTACACTTTTTTTAAATTGGTATTGCACGTAATGATGATACAGTGGAAACACAAGACTTTGGATAATATTTCTACAGGGAAAGAGTTTGATAATATTCTATTTCTTCAAAATCTTAAACATCAATAACAGTTTGTAATCTAAAAATTTCGTTTCACAGCCAACTCTTTGTTCACGTTAAATAACAAATTTTAATTCATTATTTAAATTACACAAACTACATAAACACCATAACCTTGATTCATGAAACGACCACCTCTCAGAAGAGCTGAGTAAAACAAGACCCCGAGAAGATTTATGTAACTTTTACAAACATTTAAAATAGAAACTTTTCTTCTTTTGTGCAATTGTTCCAAATAATAACAATTTCTACATCGCGTATGCATAACGGGTGTTTCATTGCAAAAGACATGTTATATTTCACAGGAAGTTTGTTCCAAATTTGATATATGTTTTGGAGTTCTGATTTTGAACTTTTCCTAATGAGGTGGTTTTCTGTTCAAATGCTTGTTGTAGACTGAATATTGATGGTTAAAACTCTGCCGCGTGCTAGTGTTGAACGAAACGATAACGAAATCGGTTTCTGTGTTAAGAATGATACTTGTGGACAATTTATATCTTTGCATATAAAATGAGAGATATTTGGTCTTTTTGTGAAAAAGGTCTTCCAATTTCAAGGTGAATGACAATCCCGGGTAAAAGGGAGTCATTTGGGGAGTTTTGTTTTTCAGTTTCGTTTTGAACATATAATACTTTATGAGGAAAATCAGGAAATTAAAGAAATTGGACCGATAAAATATAAGGATATCTCCTTTGAAGAAAGAAAAAATGAAACATTGACCTTTGAGCAGTGTAAGTTTTACATCTATTGTACGCTAAATCTAAATGTTGGTTTGGTGCGTTTTTAAATTATTGTTAATGGATTGCATTACTAATAAACTCTGTAGGAATTATGAAGGGACAGCGATGCCAGACAACACTAGTGTAATAGTCAATCTAAATCGGTATGGTTAAACAACAGAATTGACTTAGATAACGTTTTGTCCAATATCATCATTTTTACAAACTTGTTACATGTTTGCTCCTCGTATTAGTATTTTTCTAGAGATATGAAACAGAGGTATTATTTTATCTTATGTCTTTTCAATAAATATTCCTTTTTTTCAAAACAGGTTTGATAATTAACTTTGATCACAATCGTTCTGCTGAAAGTTACAAGATAAGTAAAACTATATCTTAGTTAAAACAAAGATATAAATTTTGCGATGAATCTTGATTACAATAACAGGGAAACTATATGCGACCTCCGCCCCACTAGTTTGATTTAAAAAAAAAAAACTTGCATTTCTATGATAATACTTTCGGCTCAGAAATAAACGTCCATCTTGGTGTACAGTTGATGGAAAAATGGAAGAAGTTTGCTTTAATGACGATCACAAAAAATCATTTTATCTAATAAACATAATGGAGTAATTTAATCTGTTAAACTAGAAATAAAGCTTTCAGTCCAACTACCCATAAATAAATTGTTCCTTCACATCTTTTGAAACAATAGATCATAGCTGCATATTGAACACATGCTATTCGCAATTAGAAGTATCTCCGTTTCCTATATGTATGTTCTAAGATTATAAAAACCATCACAAAAAACACACTTTACTTTAAATTCTATTCAACAAATAGTTGAATTGCTTATGTTGTGTTCTCATCTTACTTGATAATCGATAACTAAAATATTTTTAAGGTCTATACATATCTTCTTTGTATTTCAAACCACAATAAAAACGCTAACATTTTCCTTGATTGGTAATGCATTAAATGATGATATAGTGGAAACACAAGACTTCGATTATTATTATACAATAAAAGAGTTTGATAATATTCTATTTTTGTGAAATTACACACATCAATAATCGATTGTATTCTTAAAATTTTCTATGACAACCGACTGTTTATTCACATTAAATTAAAAATTTTATTCAACTATTTTAATAGAAGCTACATAAATACTGTAATCTGGATATGAACCGATCACCTCTGAGAAGACTTGAGTAAAACAAGTCCTTGAGAAATTTTTTGTAAACTTTTACAAACATTTAACGTAGAATTGTTTCCTCTTTTCGTGCGATTTTTTCAAGATAATGACAATTTCTACGTCACGCATGCGTAATGGATATTTCAATGCAAAAGACACGTGTAAATTTTACAGTACTTTTGTTCCTATTTTGGTATATAAGTTTTGCAGTTCTGATTTCGAAGTTTTCTTAATGAGGTGGTTTTCTGTAAAATATTTTTGTTGTAGATTGGATATTGATGGTTACAAAAATGCCGCCTTACAGTGTCGAAGGAAACGATAACGATATTGGTTTGTGTATTAGAAATGATATTTGAAGAATTTATATCTTTGCGTGCGAGATTATATCTTTTCGAGCGACATATTTTGGTCTTTTTGTTAATACGATTTTCCAGTTTCAGGGTGAATGATAATCTCGCGAAAAACCGCCGAACTAATTTGATTAAAAAAAAAAAAAACTGAAATTTAT
Source organism: Holothuria leucospilota (assembly GCA_029531755.1). NCBI lineage: Eukaryota > Metazoa > Echinodermata > Holothuroidea > Aspidochirotida > Holothuriidae > Holothuria > Holothuria leucospilota. Next base: position 4,143,898 of record CM055979.1, on the reverse strand, counting down.
ATGATAATACTTACGGCTCAGAAATAACCGTCACACTTCGTCTAAAGTTGATGGAAAAATGAATGAAGTTTGCTTTAATGACGATCACAAAAAATCATTTTATCTAATGAACATCCTGGAGTAATTTAATCTGTTAAACGAGAATAAATTCTTTCAGTTCAACTATCCACAAATAAATTGTTACTTCACATCTTTTGAAACAATAGATCTTAGCTGTATATTGAACTCATGCTATTCGTAATTAGAAGTATCTCCGTTTCCTATATGTATGTTCAAAGATTATAAAATACCATCACAAAAACACACTTTTGTTGGGGGACAATTTTTGAATGTAAACAACTATTTATCGATGTTTTGTAAAAAAAAAAAAAAAAAAAAATCCTACTACAACCTCCCCCCCCCCAATTCCTATCATTGGTCAAATGGGCCGGTGACTTACTGGGTATCACGTTCACTTGTAACAAGGAGGACCTTTTTCGTCTAAATTTCTCCGAATTTTACTAAACTTAGCACCTGCCTTTGGAATTATCGCGAAATAACTCCAGTTGGAAGAAACCTCATTTTTAAGACTTTTGCAATTTCACAACTTGTCTTTCTATTTCAAACTCTTTCTAATCCTATGAAAAGTTTTGTCATGGACTTAAATATAAGTCTTAGTGGTTTTATTTGGAAGGATAAGCCTGAAAAGGTCAAATGCCATACTATAATTAGTCCCATTAATTTAGGAGGGTTAAAGGTAATTCATTTAGAAAGCTTTATATATAGTTTGAAAATTTCATGGATAAAAAGGTATTTAAATGAGAATAAGGGTGCGTGGAAGATATTTTTTGATTATTATTTGAGTGGTGTTGGAAAAAGACTTTTATTTTAGATGAAGTTTGAATACGGAAGTTATTCATTTGTAGCTGATGGTGTAAAGCCTGGTCGATCTTGAGTTTCAAAAATCCAATATGTCAGTTCGAAAATAAGATTATTTGGAACAACTCAAATATTAAAGCCACAGTCACACTACAACGAATTCGGATCGGATTCCGATCCGATTTTTGTGAGTTTTTATTAAAATCTTCTCCATTTCGGGTCAGAAAGAGCCCAAAATTTGCCAACCAGTGTAAATATATGATTTGCATCAAAGGTCTATGAAAATGAAATGTTAACTGATTTTTTTTCGTGACGTCACATCGACGGACAGCTTTTATCGGACACGCGTAGTCCAATAAAAGCTGTCTTTTGATGTGACGTCACGAAATAATTCGTATAAATTTAATTTTCCTAGTCCTGCGATAAAACGCATATAATTACACAGGATGGCAAATTTTGGGTTCTTTCCGGCCCGAAATGGAGAAGATTTTAATAAAAACTCACAAAAATCGGATCGGAATCCGATCCGAATTCGCTGTAGTGTGACCACGGCTTAAAGGTAATAATAATGACTGTGTTTTATGATGTCTTACATTTGAAAGGCATTGTTTACATACACAACTTTTTGATGGTCACAAAAAGCCTCTGACGTACAGTGGGTTTGTGACAGCCTATAACTTACTCAGTTTTCCTTTTACACTTATAATGGATTAATTTCTGCTATCCAAACTTGTGGAAACAAGAGCTCTAAGTGATAGACCACTCTGAAACCATTGTGAGGATTCATTGAAGAAATGATTGCTTAAAGAACAGCTTACCTCACAATGGGTATACAGTATTTTTATTAAGGATATCCTTATTCCACCTACATCATTAGAAAAATGGAGCTTATTTTTTTAATTTCAACAATGATACTTGGTCAAATATTTTTTCATATGTCTGGTTTTCACTAAGAGATGCAAAGCTACAGTATTTTAAGTTTCGTTTTTCACACAGAATTTTAGGCACTAAAAGGATGATTGAAATAGGATGATTGAAAGTCTGTTATGTACTTTGTAAAATTTATGATGAGGCTTTCGAAAACTTATTTTAGGATTGTTCTTTTGTTTCCTCTTTCTTGCTAGATGTTGAAATGAGGGTTATTGAAAAATGTTTGTTTTTGCAAAAGATGATATCATTTTTGGTTTTAAGCATTCTTATAACTTTTGATTTATCATGTTTATATTTTTCAATGCAATCAGGAAAATAAATTACCAAATATCTCTAATTTTGAGTATAAATTTAAATTTGCTTTGAAAGTGGAAAAACACAATTCAATCCATTACAACAGACTGAAGACCGTATTTTACTTACAATGAGTTAGTTAGAAATTTTAAAGATATTCTGTAGTAAGACTAAATTAATTATTCGTCCATGTTTGTGACTGTTTATGGTCTTCCTTTTGTGTTTGTCTAGAAACAAGTGTCTGATTTGTAAAAAGGAACAAAGTGGATGTAAATGCTTCATAACAAAAGAAAGATATAAATTATGGTTGAAGAAAAATAATTAACCTTAATACCCGTATTAGTTAAAATTATTATAAGTTTAATTTTAAGTCAATTATTAATTTCCGATTTTCAACGACTTAAAAACCTTCCTTGGTTATTAAAGTTCTGATTTGAATTTCACCAGTACAAAATGATGATGACGACGACGAAGACGACGACGACGACGACGACGACGATGATGATACCAGCAAGCCTACGAGATACTAGACTAAAACTGTAGCCTTTCGGGGCATATTAATGGAGAATTTTGCTTATTTCTCATGCCAGCGGTATATGAAGCTGTTCTTAAAACTTTGAAGAATATTATGCCGGGTTCTGGAAGACGAGGGAGACCTCCTCTCTCTCAATTTTCATCTTTAACAAGGTCGAAGTCTTCAAAGGCCACACCTACCCTTCTACACTACACAGAAGATGCCGGGTCCCAGTTTTCCGAAGGAGGTGGGAGTGACTTAGACGAAGTAGAAAACTTGAAATTTGCGATCGAATGTTTCCAGAAAGCAATGGAACGTTCCATAAAAGAACTCAAAAAGTCTGTTACAAAGTTAGAGAGAGATTTGGGCAAAGCTGTAGAGTTCCAGGGTCGAAGAATCGATGAGCTGTTGAGGGGGAGAGTAGAGATTGTGCTCAGCTTGTACAAAGAGTTACAGAACTGGAAAATGCCCTGGGAGTTAAAACCATGGACACTATTAAGCTGAAGCGGTTTTTTTTTTGGGGGGGGGGAAGAAACAACTTCAGAAAAGTTGGAATACCTGTCACGGATCATGAGGATTGTGAAGCCTTGGTGAAGAAGGTCTTTCCCTTATTCAGTGACGCTGTCCTACTTATAGAACGGTGCCGTAGAGATGGAAGAGCACCCCCTGAAAACCCCTTCACATTCTTGTTCGTTGCTTATCTTATAAGGCGAAATCCTTCCTAAATCGATCTCACTAAAAGGTATCTAATGGAGAAGAAAAAAATGGTCGTCTAAAGTGAAAGAACTCTACGACAGAGGAATTAAACTTATTTTCTTTGGGGGAAAGTGGAGCGATGGCTCAAGATAATAACAATTTCTACTCCATTTATGCTTCACAGGTATTTTCCCAGCAAACACAGAACGTCCAGAAAACGTTTTGGTTTGGTTCTCAGTTCGTCGGTTTCGTCTTCATCCAAAATCATGTTTTTAGAACGTTTTCAAAACGTTTTTCTTTCCTCAAAAACTAAACTGAACTCTACAAAAACGTTTTTAATACGTAAGAAAATTACGTTTGAAAAACGTAATGTTCTCTAAACGTTTTCTAGACGTTTACATTTGAGTATATTCACGAATGTTCTCCAAAACCGTTTTAAATACGTAATAAAGTAACGTTTGTAAAACGTACTGTTTAAATGGTGTGAAAGCGTTTTCTAGCTGTCTAGACGTTATATGAGTATGGGGCCTACCGTATTCACGCCCAAGAGAAAATTCTATATACCATAAAGTTTAATACGAATTTTCAATAGGAATCATTGATGGGACCAAAGGGAATATATGAGACTACTCTGGGAACCTGTTGATTTCAGTGGGTCATCCATTTGGTCTCATAAGCTCTTTTAATTTGAAAGCTGGCTTTCTACGGGAATCAGTAGGGTATTCTATTGCAAAGGGATCCCATACATGGGCGTCCGCAGAAAAAAATTCAGGGAGGGGCAAAAATTTTTGCAAAAGTTTTTTAGGGGGGAAAAACTCCTCGCAACATGGGTTGGCGCGGAGCGCAAGAAAATTTTGGCCCCCAAAGCCTCCCACATCACTAGAAATGTCACTTCTAAAGCCTATCTACTGCATATAAATAGGGGTAATACCGAGTGAACTGTGAAGAAATGTTGATGTTAATTTTTCTTCGTTTTTTTGTTTATTGTTTCTTCGTTTTTTTCAAATTTTTGATTTTCCAGGGGAGGGCAAGTGCCCCCCCCCTTGCCCCTACCTGCGGACGCCCATGATCCCATAACCTTAATGGGGCATGACTCAAAGTGTTAAGTAAAGTACCTCAGTTTTAAGTAATAAAATCGTCACTTTACTTATATAATTAACTGTGTTGACAAAATTTAAGGAAGGATAATATCCTCATCTCTCCTGACGTTTTCAGGTTACCTCTCCTCTAGACGTCACATAAGTTACACATAGTTATGAACCCTTTGCATGGTTATAATGAGAACAGTGTCCCTTTCCTTATAATTGGAACTTTTCAATGTCATTTCCCCAATTTTACCCCCATGTTTTCCCATTGCCTCTTCCGCACACCTGAGTTCTAATCCTAGCTGGAAATTTGCTAAGCTTGTATTTTTATCCCTGGTCCCTCCCCGGTAAAATTCCAGTTGAACCCAGTTGGGTTCAACTGTGTTGAACTGGGGTCTAATTGGATTCAACTGGGGACTAATAAAAGACGAAGTTCCCTCCCTACAAACAAAGTACATCAAAAAACGTTTTAAAATTGTAATTCAAGTGTTGATACGCTTTAAGATCGTATTCAAAACGATTCGGACGTTCTTAAAACGTTTTTAGGACGTAGGCCTACAGTGTTTGTAGGGCAAGGGTAGGGGAACAGAATTTCTAGTAGCCTACCCCCAAAATTTTGGAAATGCTTCTATTAACGTTAACATTTCAAACAGTCAAGTTTGTTTCAATGGGTCTTCATTCCCATACCCCCGCCCCCCAGTTTTTTTCCAAAAAAAAAATGCTCTGACTCTGAAGATTGCGGTACCGTGTCACACTGAATGGTCACTAATGTGCCCTCCTGTTAAAGTCTTTTTTGGCATGCTACAGTAAAAACATACTGTTGTCGAAATTTGACTGTTGCAGAAATTTTCCTGACTTTGTTGGGATTTGTGGGATGCTAGGGGCTTAAATTTTTTTTAGAATTTAAAAGTGCCAAAAATTTGGATAAAGTTGTTTTAACTGCAGTTAAATTTGAATATTAGGAATTCAAATCTTTTAAGTTTTAGGGTAAGGAAAGTGTTGGTGTGCTTTTTCAGGAACATCATGTTTGATTTGTGGAAGTACTCTTACATAATGTGACAGTTACAAATTTTAAACGTTGCTGCTTCAGTGCGTGAAACCCTCCTAATACACCTTAAAATTTCAACTTCTTTTTCCTCGAAGAACTATCAGAATCATAGTAAGTGATGTTTAAAGTTTAATTCCCCTATTAAACTAGGTATACTACTCTTTTATAAGCCAAAATGATGGAAATTGCCAAGATATTTTCAAGCTCTTGCAGTTGTTAGGACAAAAGTAAGTGATACAGCAATAATAAGCCTACAGTATGTACTCGACTGTGTACACTGTAGGGCAGCCTAGCGGTAGTGCTACCCATTCTGACAACTCCCTAGCACTTGACAGGTCTAGCCTCTACTTGAGGTATATGATAAATTGTTTATGAGAGAAAAAACTGTGAATATTGAGCAAAGGCCCTAAAATTCGTAACAATGGCCTCAGGTTCGAAGTAGGCCAAAAGTAAGCAGGGTGGGTTGGAATGTTGAACAGGCCTAGAAGCAGAGTGGTGAAAATAACAATTAACAATTACTAATACTCCAGTATTGAAAGTATGGAGTGACTATAGAATACCCCGCCACGTAGGTATTCCTTCCTTCGGCTACACAGTAAAAAAGCTGCATGCCTTCCGACCTCTGCTGATACTCTGGTGCTTGTGGTAGGCCTATTCACATTTATGGCTAACTACGCAGATATTGTGTCCTGCCTTTAGAGAATCTTAACCTTTCCTATCTTCCTTCGAAGTGGCTACGCGGATACGGAGTCGGAGGGAAAAACAGTTCTGTACACAAGTTAGAAATGGGTCATACCATTGCACCAGATACATCATCAATCTTCTTGGTCTCCCCTGTCTTCCTCGAAGTGGCTACGCGACTACGGAGTCTAAATCAGCGGGAAAGGCATTCATGTACATAAGTTAATATATCGTTGCAGCAGCTCCCCGATTTCTTATGTCTTCCTTGAAGTGGCTACGCGGATACGGAGTCGACTTACTCGATACTAGTTTGATCATAGGAGGATATATGTAATCCTCACCCTAACCCTAAGTACTTTTGTGGGTGGCTACGCCGATACGCAGTGGCTAATAAAACGACACAGTGGGAACTACATCACGTCACATGTACGCACCAAGAAGAAGAGTACGCCAGAGGTGTGCCCCATGCGTTATGTACTTAAGTTACACTGTGTCCTACCGTTATATCATCCCCTTGCACCTTTTTATCTTCCTCGAAGTGGCTACACGGCTACGGAGTCTAAATCAGCGGGAAAGGCATTCATGTACATAAGTTAATATACCGTTGCAGCAGCTCCCTGGTTTCTCATGTCTTCCTAGAAGTGGCTACGCTGATACGGAGTCGACTTACTTGATACTACTTTGATCATATGAAGATATATGTAATCCTCACCCTAACCCTAATCCTAACCTTAAGTACAAATTTGCAAGTACAAATTAATTTCGAAGAGATAACAAAGTTGCAAGTATGCATGGTTGTAGTTGTATCCCAGTTTTAAAATTGACATTGAGCGATAATCTGAAACGCCGCGCTGGAAACGGCAGAAACACGAAACAACACATTGAGCATTCGCGTCCCAACTTTTTAATTGTGACGTGAAAAAAAACGCACTGTGGGGTCGATGCTCTAACTTACGCACACTTTTGGCGTGCCATAGGTAAATATTTTAACGTTTACACGCACTGTAATGTTAAATCGCACATCCACAGGGTTTTACGCGAGCAAAAGTCAACTAACGCAACCACGTTCTTGAAAACCAACAAAAACGCGCAGGGGACTCCGCAGCCCGGCTACGAAGACACAGTTCCCACTGGCAGGGTGTTCTATAATTAAGCCGAAAGTATTGCAATTGCACACCCGAAATTTTTTTCTAGATTTTTATTGCACACTTGAAAATGCACATTGCACATCTAATTTTTTTAGCCGACGGCGATTGCCTCGTATAACCCTAGGTATGTTATATTGACTTGGCCTATTGGATGATCACAATTCGTGATCATGACATGCTGATGACTTTATTGGATGATGTATGCAGTGTCAGCCATCACTCGGCCATGACCCCTGGAGTGAGGCGTTTTTGGAACTTATGATGAGGTATCGATCCCATACTTTCCACTCTGGATGTTAATGAGGCCTTCAAGACTTTTGTTTAAATTTCTCCCAAGTATTTATTTCACACTTGACTTTTCGTGTTTACTTTTCAAGTGTGCATTTGACACTTTGCTTCACACTGCACACTTCAATTTTTTCGTGCACACCCGAGATCTCGGCGAAAAGTGCCGTACTTTCTAGTCTGGCTAATACTAGCTTACCGTAGGCCTAGGCTCCTTTATGGTAAGACAGAGATTGGTTCTTGCAATTACCAATTGTTTGATGCATTTCCTACTTTTTAATTAAAAGGTGGGTAAGGCCTATATACCTTCATGAAAATTTCATATTCCAGTTGTAAGAACAAATTGCCAATAAACTGTTGATCTGTATCTCAATGTCATAATTTATTGAATTTTAATTTTTGCTTTGGGGAAAGATGCTTTTCTGGGGAGGGGTCTAAGGAGAAATTTTTTTATCAATTTAAGATTGCTTAGATGCAAAATGGTGATGTCTTTGGTATTTTTTGAGCTGATCATATATGGCTGAAAAGTGTTAATAATTTATTGAATTTTAAGTTTTGCTTAGGGGAAAGATGCTTTTCTGGGGAGGTGTCTAAGGGGAGGGGTGTCCCCTAGCCTTTGAGAAAATTTTATCAATTTAAGATTGCTTAGATGCAAAATAGAGATGTCTTTGGTATTTCTTGAGCTGGTTATATATGGCTGAAAAGTGTTAATAATTTATTGAATTTTAAGTTTTGGTTTAGTTAAAGAGGACAGTAGCCTTTTTTGTCTAAGAGAAGGGTTTGTAGTCAACAAACCTCCTGAAGCCATGCCCCTTTTATGTATGGGTATGTTTTCACTCAAAAACACTTGCGTTGAGTCGACAGAAACACGAACTATTACAAACAATTTCTTTGCTTCATATATGTAAGATAAAAGGGTATCTAAAGGCTGGCAGACACCGGAAGAGTTCCTCCTGGAATCTCTGGACTAATTATGTGGATCAAATATATGCTTACCCCACCCTCCTCCTTTCTTCGTTCTCCTTCCCTTCCCCTTCGTCTCTTTCGTATTCTGCTTTTCTTTTTCCTGTTCTTTTCCTTCTCTCTTTCTCCTGTTCTTGCAAATGATAGGAGGCGGTTGCCCCCTGCCCCATGTGGCATCGCCCTGTTTTTTTTTTTTTGTTTTTTTTTTTTGCTCTTTTTCTGATTGACTCAAGATTTCTTCATACAGCAGAGATTGTGTAATGTACGGCCATGCACCTACTGTTTAAAATTCGTTTTCTATGGATTACTCAGTCGAGACAACACCAAAATAAAGCACAAAATAAGACAAAGGCGTAGGTAGCTTTTGGAGACTGGTGGGCTGAACCTTGTTTCGGATCGCCGTCCTGGGGAGGGGTCTAGGGTTCCCCCTCCCCCTTTGGAAAATTTTTGGGTATTTCAGGGTCTTCAGATGCAATTTGGTGCAACATTTTGGGCTAATTTTAAGGAAAATTACTGAAATTTTTTTTACAATTTTTTTACTGAAGAGACAAATAAGGGGTTTTTGGCCTTGGATGTTGGAGGCAGAAGCATACTTCAGCCCCCCAGATTTTTGACTGGGGGCTTTAACCCCAGCCCCCCCTCCCCGCTTCCTACGCTTATGCAATAAGGGAGGCATATAATATTACTTCAAAGTTTAACTCATTTTATTAAATGTTTTTTACATTTTTATTGTCAAAATGTTCGTTAAGTAATTGACTAATGATACCCCCAATATATATGTTCACGTTCTAAACTTTAAATAGTCACATGCTGGGAATGGAGAGACGTACAGTAAATGTTTGAGATTGCCAAATATTACTTAATCCGGACAGGGAGGAATACCCATAGACGGAAGGAACTTTTGGTCGAAGGTTCACTAAAGACCGAAGATTCCCCCGGACGAAAATAAATAATGAGTTACGGTTAGGGGTGGGGTTTTAGTTAGACAGAGATTCATGGATTAGGCGTATCCCCTGATGCACAAATTAGCTGTCTGTATTTTTTGGTGTAGCTTGCAATGATACGCACCTTTTCTCTAAGAGAGGGAGAACTTTTTGCTCTGTGACACCATATGTGTAAGTTCTTACAATAACGTAGCGTTAGGGTATACTACTGTATTTAGCTTAACTCTCGGTTCCTGTGCTCTTTTTGTTTGCGCGTTATATATAAAGGCCTTAGTGTTTATGTAACACTAAACCTGCATTCACGTAAACAATGGAGAAAGAAGAAAACGTTATGCGTGCGGGGATTGCAAGTTTCATGTATTTTGTAACGAACAATTTAACTAATATTGTGATAGATGAGTGACATACTGTAACACCTCACCCCACCCTACAAAGTTATGTGTCTTAAAACGTTTTTAGACGATTTTATTTTTTGGATTGAAAAACCATAGGGGGGGGGGGGGCAAATGCCTGCCCTGTGGCCCTGTGGCGCCGCCCCTGCTTACAGGATGACATGATGGTAAAGCTCGATCTGCACAGCTTTGATGGAGTTGCGTGGATAATTCATACTGTATTTATAATATTTAATTCCAGAATGTGATTTAGCAGAATTAAGTACTGTATGCACGGTGAGCGTAAGTGCTCAAGGAGTTAGTCATAACCAGCACCAACAGATTGATTTTTGTAGCAGTTGTGGAAGATGCAGAGACACTATACAAATCGAAGCTTTTCACTGCTTTTTGCTATTGTGCTGTTGTTGTCTCTGAATTGCTTACACAATATTTCTGAGACAGCAAATTACTCGCACTATATACAAATGGAGTCTCCTTGTGCTTTGTGCTTCCATTCAAATACTGTAACGTTTTGCCTGGTTGACTATTGAATTTATGTGTAAAATTCAGAATCCAAGTCATTAGCAATTTCGCATACCCTGTACTTTTCGATTCATTGCTGTGACAGTATTCTGTAGAACATGTTGAAAGCACCGCAGTTTAAGAAGTTCCCTACAGATGGCTATGGAGTATGGACCATATCAGTTTAAAAAAGAAATATTGGCTGCCTTCCTGAAGTACAGTTAGGACTTTTAAAGTAGTTCGTAAATGAACAGTCGAGCTGGAGTTCAACATTGTTTCTGAAACACAGGGTACCGTAGAGTGTCTGTACCAGACAGGGGTTGAGAAGAGTCAAACTGCCATTCCTTTTTGATCATACCCTTTACTTTGAAGGCAAGGTAGGACAGAAGAATTATACGACGACAGAACAAAATATTTCTTTCTATAATTAACCTTTCGTACATTGTGGAATGTGTAGAAACTGAAAAGTTGCTGTGGCAATTCTTGCATCATAGACAAAGCTTATTGTAGGAATACTATTTTATCATGGACACAATCTTGTGCTTAACTGGGAAAATGAGAGAAGACTGATGCATATAATATTTCATGAAATATTTTCTTTACCATAGACAAACTTTGTTTGAATTGGAAAATGACTTGTGCTTATATATTTACACGTGGTAAAATACTTTTTAACAATGGCCAAACTTTGATTTTTACTTGGAAAAGTGTGAAATTCATTTTTAAATTGTGGACAAGCCTTTCTCTTTATGTGAAATGAATAATATGACTTTTTACCTTAGACAAAATTAAAACCTTGTTTTCCAAGGGGAAATTGGGCCATTATGTGGAAATTTGTCCCCTTCGATAACTGAAGGTGGTTCAACCTTGACAAAAATTGCCTCCTTGGCAACTATTTTTGAACTACCAACATTCTGTTTAAAATTGAAACATCATGTATGTATATATCAGATTCTTCAGCATACGCTAGATCTCCTAGCCAATCCCATACGGATCAAATGACCTACATATGAGAAAAGATGCATGGTATGGTCTCTAATTGGATTTGGTTTAAGTATGCATAAGTGTGTGGGTGGTGTAACTGTTAAATTCTGTAAGTTGCTGTAAAACTTGCCACTTTTTGTCAATCATTCTTGCCTTGGGAGTGTTATATAAATGATTCTTTACATGTTTATGTGGTTGATATACTGTGTACATGTATTATGTGGAGATCAAACATGATAAATTTAAGTTTCTTTTTCTGAGACTTGGACGTTGATGTCCCAATTAATTTCCTATAAATATATGTTCATCATTCACACCTTGATTTAGCATTTGCCCATGCAGTACTCTGAAAAACAGGAGACAATTTTTAAAGCTTCCTCTTTGTTTCCTGTTATGACTTTTCATGTAGGTTCCAAAGAATCTCAATTTGCACTACTCTTCTCAATCCAGTGTAGTCATTGCCAGTTGACTGTACAGTTGAAATTCTATTACTAATGTAAATGATAAATCAAAGAATAACGTATGGTATAGCAACAAATGTACAGGCATTTTAACTTAACCACGTACTGTACTGTAATTAGCTGCCATCATAAAAACGTATCAGAACAGAGGTGTCTTGTTGATATCAAAGTGTCACACAATATTTTGGTTCCTGTTATATGCAGTACCAACATTAATCCAACTTGTATTCTACTTTTCATAGAATATTGCTTTCCTGTCACATTGAGAAAACTGTACTTTTGTACCCAGGTTGTTTAAATGGTTTATGTAATAGCGACATCATAAAGTTTATGAGTAGGATTATTGCTTTCATGTCTTCTAACCAAGCAATCTTTAAGTTTGTTATTCGAGATTTCTATTTTTTATAGCATTTTACTCTAGCTTTTTCTAAGAAATGTTATCCACGCACCTCGATAAAAGTTACATTCTTTATTTCATGCCAGAGTTTTTTAAAACTTTAATAGTTTAATTCACTTTCCTGTCACATGCAATTGCAAACTAAGCCTTGTTTTATTTGGATATGCTAATTTTGTATTGAACAGTGCTGTGTATCTGTGCTAATTCAAAGCCTCAGACTTACTGTATCATTCCTAGTTTCTGTCTGCTAGGCTTTATATGAACTCTATATATTGTATTCATTTTTACATTCAATTAAACAGTCCTGTTTACATAATTAAGTTCATCCACAACACAAATTGACCATTTCTACAAATAATATTATTATGCAAAAGATTTCTCAGAATTCAGCTTTTATTGGAATATTGTTTTATTAACTATTATTAACTTGGTGTTTTTAGCAGGGCAGAAATTAAGATTTGTCTTTCGAGGGCTCTTTTGGGGCTACAGTAGTTGGCTGAAATGTGCTGTGTCTTCCTTACACAAACTACGTATATGGCCAAATTCGCCCTCATGACCCCAGTTTTGGGGGCTATTTTGCAAGTTACGGGGGCTGATCGCCCTGAGCCCTTGCATAATTCCCGCCCTGGTTCTTAGTTATCGGCTCTGGTCCTATTTCTTTATCATATAGAATTATGAATGTGTTTACTCCTTGAAGCATACATAGGTTGATTTTAGTATCATTTCTTACAGGTTGTTCAGATACTACTGAACCACGGTAACCATGGTAAAATTAAACTGTACCATATACTTTCCAAACAATGATTTATTGTTTTTGGCATACAAGTTTGCGCAGTGTTTTTCTTTCAGTTAAAACTACAGTTGTAAGCTCCTTTCCTTCCACACATTCACTTGCCAGTGCTAAGAAATCAAGAAGTCTTTTAATGGATAACTTCAGCAAAGGCAGTATCTTTACTTCACAGTTACAAAGTTGAATAAGATGCAAACATTTTATATCTTTTTTTTTTACCTTCATTAGTCTTCTCTTTGTATTTACAGTTAAGTGAAATTTCCCTTTCACTCTTAGTAAAAACCATTAGTTAATACTTTCTCTCCTAAACAAATGACCATAAAGCAGCCCAAGGGTCTATCTCATAGAGGGGAAGGGGAATACATTAGCATTTGCTCCCTTTCATATATTTTGGTTCCACTACAACGATATTCGAAAGCACCTGAGATGTTTCCTGGACGTCGTAGAAGTTTTCCTTACATCCCTGAAACGATGTCTAGACATCCAACACATTTTTGTACGTCTCGGTAATGTTCTCTAGACGTCCTGGGTATTTTTGTACGTCCTTAAAACGTTTTGTGGACGTCATAGACGTTTTCCTTGCGTCCCTAAAACGTTTTCTAAACGTCCTAGACGTTTTTGTTTGTCTCTGAAACGTTCTTTGAACGTCCTGGGTATTTTCGCAGTCCCTTAAACGCTTTCTGAACGTCCCGCACGATTCTCCAATGTACCGGACGTTTTCCGTACGTACCAGTTTTCTCTACGTGTCTGATACGTTTTCCACACGTGGATATTATATCAGGCAAAGGTTTTATTAACGTAGTTTACGTCTAAAAACGTTTCTAAATCGTTTCTAAAACGTCTCCAGAAACGTTTTAAAAACGTATGAAAAGTCCACAAAAACACGTGCTAAAAATGTAGAAAGAAAAGTTTTGCACCCGTAAGTGGTTACGTTTTAAGAACGTTTAGAAAACGTTTTTGTGTTAACTGGGTTATTGCAAAAGACACGTGTATACACGTTTTCAAATTGTTTCTAAAACGTCTCCAAAAAACGTTTTAAAAACATATGAAAAGTCCACAAAAACACGTGCTAAAAATGTAGAAAGAAAAGTTTTGCACCCGTAAGTGGTTACGTTTTAAGAACGTTTAGAAAACGTTTTTGTGTTAGCTGGGTTATTGCAAAAGACACGTGTATATTTTACAGTAATTTTTGTTCCAAATTTGACATACAAGCTTTGGAGTTCAGATTTTAAATTTTTCTTTTTGCGGTGTTTTTGTCAATTTGTTTCATGTACATTGACTGTTGATGGTTACATATTTGCTGCGTGACAGTGTTGAAGGAAACAACACTGAAATTTGTTTTTATATTAAGAATGATATTTGAAGGTAGTTTATATCTTTATATTTCAGTTCAGAGATGTTTTAGTCCTTTTGTGAATAAGGTTTTCCAGTTTCAAGGTGAATTTAAATTTCTTGTAAAAGGAGATCGTTTGGGAAGTTTTGTTGCTCAGTTTTGCTTTGAGTATATAATACTTAATGTAGAAAATGAGAAAGTTAAAGAAATTGCACCGACCAAATTAAAGGATATCTCCTTTCCAGAAAGAAAAAAAAATGTTCATCATTGAGCAATGTTAGTTTCACATCTATTATATGCTTAGCCTAAATTTTGGTTGGTATGTATTAAAATTTTGTTAATGGACTGCTTAAGCTATAACCTCTGTAGGAATTACGAAGGTACAGCGATGCCACACAAAACTGGTGTGACAGTCATTCTGAATTGGTACTTCAGAACAACAAAAAAATAGACTAAGATAACGTTTTCTCCATTATCATCTTTCCTACAAACTTGTCCCGGCTTTACTTCTCGTTTTAGTATTTTTACTAGAGATGTGAAGCACGGGTATCATTTTGTCGTGTTTGTTTTTAATATACATTTCTTATTCAAAGCTGGTCTGATAATTAACTTTGACCTCAATCATTATGTTGAGTGATACAGGAAAGGTAAAAATATGTCGTTGTGAAAACCAAAATGCAAATTGTGAGATGTATCTTGATCACAAAAACAGGCAAACTATATGTGAAATTCTCATCACTAGTCTGATTTAACAAAAAATAGAATTTATATGTGATACTTACGGGATTAAAATGATTTCACGTTGGGGTCTACTGTAGATAAAAAAGAGAATCTTGACGGATGAAGATCACACAAATTAATTCAATTAATAAGCAGGCTTGAGCAATTCAATCTGTTAAATTAGAAATAATGCTTTCAGTCCGACTATAAACAAACAAATTGTAACTTCACGTCTTCTGAAACAATAGATCTTGGTGGCGTACTGGACACATGCTACTCTTTATTACAATGTATCTCTGTTTCTTAATATCCTGTTAAAAGATTATAAAAAACATCACAAAAACCGACTGAACTTTATATTCTATTCAGCTTAGAGTTGATTTGCTTATTTTTTTGCCCTCTTCCTTACTAAATTGATATCTGAAAAATTTTTAAGGTCTATACTTATCTTGTTTGTATATTAGACCAAACTGAAAATGCTTGCATTTTCTTTGATTTGTACTGCATTAAATGATGATATCTTGGACACACAAGTCGTCGGTTAATATTAAACAGTAAAAGAGTTTGATAATATTCTATTTCTGTGAAATTATACACCTCAATAACCGTTTGTGTTCTTAAAATTTTCTATTACAGCCGACTGGTTATTCACATTAAATTAAAAATTTTAATCAATTATTATAATAGAAGCTGTATGATACCGTAACCTGGATATGAACCGATCACCTCTCAGAAGAGTTGAGTAAAACAAAACGTCGAGAAATTTTATGTAAACTTTTACAAATATTAAACGTAAAAATATTTCCTCTTTTCGTGCAGTTATTCGAGATAATGAAAATTCTACGTCACGTATGCGTAAAAAGACATTTGTAAATTTTACAATTAATTTTGTTCCTATTTTGGTACATACGTTTTGGAGTTCTGATTTCGAATTTTTCTTAATGAGGTGGTTTTCTGTCATTTTTTTTTTTGTAGATTGAATATTAATGGTTACAATTATGCCGCTTACCAGTGTCGAAGGAAACGATAACGAAATTGGTTTGTGTATTAAGAATGATATTTGAAATCAGTTTATATCTTTGCGTGCGAGATATTTTGGTCTTTTTGTTAATTCGATTTTCCAGTTTCAGGGTGAATGATAATCTCGCAAAAAAGAAAGTCATTGTAGGAGTTTTGTTGCTCAGTTTTGTTTTAAATGTAATAATTTATGTGGAAAATGAGACAGTTAAAGAAACTGAACCAAAATGAAAAGATATTTCCTTTCGAGAAAGAAACAAATTGAAGAAAGAAAAAATGAAACATTGACCGTTGAGCAGTGTTCGTCTTACATCTTCTATACGCTTAACCTAAATGTTGGTTTGGTATGTTATTAAAACTTGTTAATGGATTGCATGACCAATAAACCTTGTAAGAATTATGAAGGGACAGTGGTACTAGACAAACCTAGTGGGACAGTCAATCTGAATTTATATTTCAGAACAACAGAATTGACTAAGACAAAGTTTTTCTCGAATATCATTCAGTTTACAAACTTGTGTCAGGTCTGATTCTCGTATTAATATTTTTTGCCGTATGGCTTTTTTTCCAAAACTGTTTCCTTTTCAAATCTGGTCTGATAATAGTTAGTTTCAACAACAGTTTCAGTTAGACTTTAATTGACTTTGATCTCAATCATTGAATTGAGAATAGCAGTACATTAACAAAAATATCGTTTTTAAAACAAAGATATAAAATTTGAGATGTATCTTGATCACAAAAACAGGCAAACTATATGTGAAATTCTCATCACTAGTCTGATTTAACAAAAAATATGAATTTATATGTGATACTTACGGGATAACAATGATTTCACGTTCGGGTCTACAGTAGATAAAAAAGAGAATCTTGACGGATGAAGATCACACAAATTAATGCAATTAATAAGCAGGCTTGAGCAATTCAATCTGTTAAACTAGAAATAATGCTTTCAGTCCGACTATAAACAAATTAATTGTAACTTCACATCTTCTGAAACAATAGACCTTGGTGATGTACTGGACACATGCTACTCTTTATTACAATGTATCTCTGTTTCTTAATATCCTGTTAAAAGATTTTGAAAAACATCACAAAAACCGACTGAACTTTATATTCTATTCAGCTTAGAGTTGATTTGCTTATATTTTTGCCCTCTTCCTTACTAAATTGATATCTGAAAAATTTTTAAGGTCTATACTTATCTTGTTTGTATATTAGACCAAACTGAAAATGCTTGCATTTTCTTTGATTTGTACTGCATTAAATGATGATATCTTGGACACACAAGTCGTCGGTTAATATTAAACAGTAAAAGAGTTTGATAATAATCTACTTCTGTGAAATTATACACCTCAATAACCGTTTGTGTTCTTAAAATTTTCTATTACAGCCGACTGGTTATTCACATTAAATTAAAAATTTTAATCAATTATTATAATAGAAGCTGTATGATACCGTAACCTGGATATGAACCGATCTCCTCTCAGAAGAGTTGGGTAAAACAAAACTTCGAGAAATTTCATGTAAACTTTTACAAATATTAAACGTAAAAATATTTCCTCTTTTCGTGCAGTTATTCGAGATAATGAAAATTATACGTCACGTATGTGCAAAAAGATACTTGTAAATTTTACAGTAATTTTGTTCCTATTTTGGTACATAAGTTTTGGAGTTCTGATTTCGAATTTTTCTTAATGAGGTGGTTTTCTGTATTTTTTTTTTTTGTAGATTTAATATTAATGGTTACAATTATGCCGCTTACCAGTGTCGAAGGAAAAGATAACGAAATTGGTTTGTATATTAAGAATGATATTTGAAGACAGTTTATATCTTTGCGTGCGAGATATTTTGGTCTTTTTGTTTATACGATTTTCCAGTTTCAGGGTGAATGATAATCTCGCAAAAATGAAAGTCATTTTAGAAGTTTTGTTGCTCAGTTTTCTTTTAAATGTAATAATTTATGTGGAAAATGAGACAGTTAAAGAAATTGGACCAAAATGAAAGGATGTTTTCTTTCGACAAAGAAAAACAATGAAAAAAAAAGAAAAAATGAAACATTGAACGTTGGACAGTGTTCGTCTTACATCTTCTATACGCTTAACTTAAATGTTGGTTTGGTATGTTATTAAAACTTGTTAATGGATTGCATGACCAATAAACCTTGTAAGAATTATGAAGGGACTGTGGTACTAGACAAACCTAGTGGAACAGTGAATCTGAATTTATATTTCAGAACAACAGAATTGACTAAGACAAAGTTTTTCTCGAATATTATTCAGTTTACAAACTTGTGTCAGGTCTGATTCTCGTTTTAGTACCTTTTGCCGTATGGCTATTTTTTCAAAAAATGTTTCCTTTTCAAATCTGGTCTGATAATAGTTAGTTTCAACAACAGTTTCAGTTAGACTTTAATTGACTTTGATCTCAATCATTGAATTGAGAATAGCAGTACAATTACATATATCGTTTTTAAAACAAAGATATCAAATTTGAGATCATCATCATCATCATCATCATCATCATCATCATCATCATCATCATCATCATCATCATCATCATCATCATCATCATCATCATCACCATTTTGGAAACAACTTAAAGGCCGTAACCAGGATTCATAAGTTGAATAGAATAATATCTGAATAAATTTTATGTAAACTTTTACCAACATTGCAAATAGATTTTTTCTTGCTTTTTTTGCATTACGTATGATCTTGTTCAATTACAGTTATTTTGTTTCAAGTTTGATATATAATTTCGGAGTTTTGATACTGACGTTTTCTTGATGACGTGATT
The DNA here is from genome assembly GCA_029531755.1 of Holothuria leucospilota. Lineage (NCBI taxonomy): Eukaryota > Metazoa > Echinodermata > Holothuroidea > Aspidochirotida > Holothuriidae > Holothuria > Holothuria leucospilota. The sequence goes on along the minus strand of CM055979.1, from coordinate 4,125,061 downwards.
ACGTATGATTGTAGTTGAATATTTGTTTACAAACCTGCAGCGTTCCAGTGTTGACGAAAGATAACGTTGGCTTGTGTTGTAGGAATCATATTTGACAGTTTATATCTTTTGCAAATAAAATGAGTGATATTGAATTTTGTGAATAAGTTTCCAGTTTTGATACGTTTCGGGTAAAAGTTGTTGAATTATTGTTTGTTTTACAATGTATTGTACCAGTGTTGAACGAGAAGATAGACGAAATTGGCTCTTTTTGAGAGGAATCATATTGAAGGCAGTTTACTTCACATCTTTGCAAATAAAATGAGTGTATTGGAATTTTTGTGAATAAGGTTTTTCCAGTTTCAGGGTGAATTTACTCGGGTAAACAAAAGTTGTTTGGGGAGTATGGTTGCGTTCCGGACGAAAATGTATTGTCAACTGATCTATGTGGAAAATACAGAATGTTGGCAGAATTTTTCCTCCAATATCATAAAAGGTTTACTTCTCGTTTGGAAGAGATATGAAGTTAAAGGTATCATTGTCGTTAGCTTTCAATAACATTTTTTTTACTGGTCTGTAAACTAATTGATTCAGTGTATGTTCAAGTCTACTGTACGCTAACCTGAAAGTATTGCGTTCATGTTAAAAACAATGATATCAATTCTGTAGTATCTTGATCACAATAACAGGCAACGGGACAAATGCTACTGTGACAGTCACTAGTACTTAAGAAAACCTTTTAATATGATAAATACTACGGGTGGCAGTTCCGTATCCAATATGGGACTCAAAAAACTGAAAAAAAATGACATATAGACAAACAGAATTTTCTCAGATAACGTTTCTCCAATTTAATTATTAACTAGAAATAATGCTTGTTCAGGTTGTATCTCGTTTTCGTATTTTTTTAGAGATATGAGTAGAGGTATCATTTTGGCGTACGTCTTTTCAATAAAACATTTCCTTTTTAATAAGATAATTTGCGTTTTCAATTGAATTCAAACGGTATGTTGAGAGTTACAAAAAGTGAAAGTATTGCGTATGTTAAACAAAGATACAATTCTGATATGGATCTTGATCACAATAACAGGCAAACTAAATGCTACTCGGCAGCCATAGTTACTTAAGAAAAAAACCTTTGAATTTTATATGATAATACTTACGGGGTGGCAGTGTAAACTCCAGTCAATGGGACGAAAAAAATGAGGAAAAAATAAATGACATAATGAAGATCACGAAAATTTAATTTCGTCAAAAAAAGCAGGCTGGAGCAATTTAAATTATTAAACTAGAAATATGCTTTCATTCCGAATATCCACAAGTAAGTTGTTACTTCACTCCGTCTCAAACTATAGACCTTTTTGCGAGTATTGGACACATGATATTCTTTAATAAGATGAATTTGAGTTTTCTATGTTTGAATTCAAATATTGTTCAGCATCAAACGTTATCTTGACTATGTAACAGTACATTGAAAGTTTACAATTTGCTAGCAAAATTTGACCATTTGCTTTGATAAACATCAATCATATTTGAATTTTAATGTATTGTCCAGCTAAACTCAGTCAAGGGTCGGAGCAACGCTTGAGGAAAAATAAAGTAGTTAAGGAAGCAATACAGAAATACTTTTTACTGCTTAAAAACGAACATGTTAGAGAAAGGCAGATATTGCTTTACACACGAAAAGTGAAGAATGTTTGTCTCTATCCTTTTGTACGTCTCTATGCCAGTTCATATATAAATTTTAATTTATAGAGATAGCTGTTTTTTTAGAAGTTTGTTTCCTTAAACAACGTTTTAAAAATATCAGACTCGTTGTGAACAAACAATAAATAAAAGGATCGGAAAGTTATCCATAATTCGGTTTTTCAGAAAAAACGTAAAAAATACGGGACCTGGTCCCTCCACGCTTGGTGCCAAGGATAGACGATTAATTAGAGCAGAAATGAAAATACACTGCCGTGGAGCAGTTCTCAGAGACTTTGATGTCAGAAAATGTACAAGGTGGAAAGTTGTGGAGCGATTTCAGGTCTTCTATGGCATATAAAGGTAAATAAGATAGAGGTTCATCATGATTGTCATCGTCATCGTCAGTCATTGTCGTCTTTTGCAGTCGTATCTTCATCTATTCATCATTCACGCCGTCGTCATCATCAAATTTTAGAAACTACTTACATGCCGTTTTTAACCTGGATCATAAACGACCACACCTCGGAAGAGTTTCCTGAGTAGTAGATTGAATATCTGAAAATGTTTATGTAAACGTGCCGGTGTTACCAACATGCAAACAGATTTTTGCTCCTTTTTCTTGCAATATTAAGACAATAACAATTTTGGCATTAAAATGAGTGATATTTGGTTTTTGTGTTTTCCATTTTCCGTGTGGATGTACAGTTATTTTGTTCCAGTTTTGGGATATATAAATTTGGAAGTTTTGTTTTTAAATGTTTGGTACTCTGATGAGGTTGGTTAAAGAATTTGGCAGACCAAAATTGAGATATCTCTGATGTTTACAAACCTGCAGCGTGCCGGTGTTGAACGAGAAGATAACGAAATTGGCTTTAAAATTTGTTGTAGGAATCATATTTGAAGGCAGTTATATCTTTTGCAAATAAAATGAGTGATATTTGGAATTTTGTGAATAAGGTTTCCAGTTCAGGGTGAATTTACGTTTCGGGTAAAAGAAAAGAATTGTTGGGGAGTACGTTGTTGCCTCTGTTTGTTTCAAATTGTATTCAGTCCACTTCTCGTGGAAAATAAGGAAGTTAAGAAAATTTGGTAGACCAAAATAAAAGGATATAAAATCTTTTTAAGAGAAGAAAAAAAAACAAAATTGGGCCGTGTTAGCTTCACATCTCCTGTACGCTAAACCTAAATATTGGTTCGGGATGTTAAAAATTTGTTGATGGATTTCATTCCCAATGAACTCTGTAGTAATTATGGAGCAATAGCAGTACCGGACAAAATTAGTGTGACAGTCAATCTTAATTGGTTGCGTTCCGGACGAAAATAGTGTGAGAGTCAATCTCAACTGATACTATAGACAAACAGAATTTTCTCAGATAACGTTTCCTCCAATATCATCTGTTCTTCAAACTTGTTTCAGGTTTACTTCTCGTTTTCGTATTTTTTTAGAGATATGAAGTAGAGGTATCATTTTGTCGTACGTCTTTTCAATAAACATTTCCTTTTTAAAACTGGTCTGATAATTAACTTTCAATTGATATCAAACGGTATGTTGAGAGTTACAAGATAAGTGAAAGTATTGCGTTGTTAAAACAAAGATATCAATTCTGATATGGATCTTGATCACAATAACAGGCAAACTAAATGCTTACTCGGCAGCACTAGTTTACTTTAAGAAAAAAACCTGAATTTATATGATAATACTTACGGGGTGGCAGTTGTATCCAATATGGGACTACAAAAAATGAAAAAAAAATGACATAATGAAGATCACGCAATTTAATTTCGTCAAAAAGCAGGCTGGAGCAATTTAAATTATTAAACTAGAAATAATGCTTTCATTCCGAATATCCACAAGTAAGTTGTTACTTCACTCCGTCTCAAACTATAGACCTTGGCGACGTATTGGACACATGATATTCTTTAATAAGATGAATTTGAGTTTTCTATGTTTGAATTCAAATATTGTTCAGCATCAAAACGTTTATCTTGACTATGTAACAGTACATTGAAAGTTACAATTTGCTAGGCAAATTTGACCATTTGCTTTGATAAACATCAATCATATTTGAATTTTAATGTATTGTCCCAGCTAAACTCCAGCCAAGGTTCGGAGCAACTTGAGGAAAAAATAAATGTAGTTAAGGGAAGCAATACAGAAAATACTTTTACTGCTTTAAAAACGAACATGTTAGAAAGGCAGATATTTGCTTTACACACGAAAAGTGAAGAATTTTTGTCTCTATCCTTTTGTACGTTTTGCCAGTTCATATATAAATTTTAATTTATAGAGATAGCTGTTTTTTTAGAAGTTTGTTTCCTTAACAACGTTTTAAAAATATCAGACTCTACGTTGTGAACAAACAATAAATAAAAGGAGAAAGTTATCCATAATTCGGTTCTTTCATACCAAAAACGTAAAAATACGGGACCCTGGTCCCTCCACGCTTGGTGCCAAGGATAGACGATTAATTAGAGCAGAAATGAAAATACACTGCCGTGGAGCAGTTCTCAGAGACTTGATAAGGTGTCAGAAAATGTACAAGGTGGAAAGTTGTGGAGCGATTTCAGGTCTCTCCATGGCATATAAAGGTAAATAAGATGGAGGTTTCATCATGATTGTCATCGTCATCGTCATCGTCATTGTCGTCGTCGTCGTCATCATCTTCATCTTCATTCATCATCATCGACGTCGTCATCATCAACATTTTAGAAACTACTTACATGCCGTAACCTGGATTCATGAAACGACCACACCTCGGAAGAGTTGAGTAGAATAATATCTGAATAAATTTTATGTAAACTTTTACCAACATTGCAAACAGATTTTTTGCTCCTTTTTCTTGCAATTGATTAAGACAATAACAATTTTGGCATTACGTATGAGTAGTTGGTAGTTTGTTGCAACAGACCCCGTGTGGATGTACAGTTATTTTGTTCCAGTTTTGATATATAAATTTGGGAGTTGTGATTTTTAAGTTTTTCTTGATGAGGTGGTTTCCTGTTAATTTGTTTATTGTAGATTGAATATTGATGTTTACAAACCTGCAGCGTGCCGGTGTTGAACGAGAAGATAACGAAATTGGCTTGTGTTGTAGGAATCATATTTGAAGGCAGTTTATATCTTTTGCAAATAAAATGAGTGATATTTGGAATTTTTGTGAATAAGGTTTTCCAGTTTCAGGGTGAATTTACGTTTCGGGTAAAAGAAAGTTGTTTGGGGAGTATTGTTGCTCTGTTTTGTTTTAAATGTATTGTACTCTATGTGGAAAATAAGGAAGTTAAAGAAATTTGGCAGACCAAAATAAAAGGATATCTCTTTTTGAGAAAGAAAAAGGGAAACAATGACCATTGGGCCGTGTTAGCTTCACATCTACTGTACGCTAAACCTAAATATTGGTTCGGGATGTTAAAAATTTGTTGATGGATTTCATTCCCAATGAACTCTGTAGTAATTATGGAGCAATAGCAGTACCGGACAAAATTAGTGTGACAGTCAATCTTAATTGGTTGCGTTCCGGACGAAAATAGTGTGAGAGGCAATCTCAACTGATATTATAGAACAACAGAATTTTCTCAGATAACGTTTCCTCCAATATCATCTGTTCTTCAAACTTGTTTCAGGTTTACTTCTCGTTTTCGTATTTTTTTAGAGATATGAAGTAGAGGTATCATTTTGTCGTACGTCTTTTCAATAAACATTTCCTTTTTAAAACTGGTCTGATAATTAACTTTCAATTGATATCAAACGGTATGTTGAGAGTTACAAGATAAGTGAAAGTATTGCGTTGTTAAAACAAAGATATCAATTCTGATATGGATCTTGATCACAATAACAGGCAAACTATATGCTAACTCGGCAGCACTAGTTTACTTTAAGAAAAAAACCTGAATTTATATGATAATACTTACGGGGTAGCAGTTGTATCCAATATGGGACTACAATAAATGAAAAAAAATGACATAATGAAGATCACTCAATTTAATTTCGTCAAAAAGCAGGCTGGAGCAATTTAAATTATTAAACTAGAAATAATGCTTTCATTCCGAATATCCACAAGTAAATTGTTACTTTACTCCGTCTGAAACTGTAGACCTTGGCGACGTATTGGACATATGCTATTCTTTAATAAGATGAATCTGAGTTTTCCATGTTTCAATTCAAATATTGTTCAACATCAAAACGTTTATATTGAATATTTAACAGTACATTGAAAGTTACAATTTGCTAGGCAAATTTGACCATTTGCTTGGACAAACATCAATCATATTTGAATTTTAATGTTCTGTCCTAGCTAAACTCCAATTAAGGTTCGGAGCAACTTGAGGAAAAAAATAAGTGTAGTTAAAGGAAGCAATTCAGAAAATACTTTTACTGCTTTAAAAACGAACATGTAAGAAAGGCAGATATTTGCTTTACACACGAAAAGCAAAGACTTTTTGGCTCTATCCTTTTGTACGTTTTTCCAGTTTATATATAAATTTTAATTTGTAGAGATAGCTGGTGTTTAAGATGTTTTTTTCCTTAACAACGTTTTAAAAATATCAGACTCTACGTTGTGAACAAACAATAAATAAAAGGAGAAAGTTATCCATAATTCGGTTCTTTCATACCAAAACGTAAAAAACATGACCCTGGTCCCTCCACGCTTGGTGCAAAGGATAGACAATTAGTTAGAGCAGAAATGAAAATACACTGCGGTGGAGGAGTTCTCAGAGACTTGACAAGGTATCAGAAAATGTACAAGGTGGAAAGTTGTGGAGCGATTTCAGGTCTCTCTATGGCATGTAAAGGTAAATAAGGTGGTGGTTTCATCTTGATTGTCATCGTCATCGTCATCGTCATTGTTGTCGTCGTCGTCGTCGTCATCATCTTCATCTTCATTCATCATCATCGACGTCGTCATCATCAACATTTCAGAAACTACTTACATGCCGTAACCTGGATTCATAAAACGACCACACCTCGGAAGAGTTGAGTAGAATAATATCTGAATAAATTTTATGTAAACTTTTACCAACATTGCAAACAGATTTTTTTGCTCCTTTTTCTTGCAATTCATCAAGATAATAACAATTTTGGCATTACGTATGAGTAGTTGGTAGTTTGTTGCAACAGACCCCGTGTAAATGTACAGTTATTTTGTTCCAAGTTTGATGTATAAGTTTTGGAGTTCTGATACTGACGTTTTTCTTGATGATGTGGTTTACTGTTAATTTGTTTATTGTAGATTGAATATTGATGCTAACAAGTCTGCAATGTGCCAGTGTTGAACGAGAAGATAACGAAATTGGCTCATGTTCTAGGAATCATATTTGAAGGCAGTTTATATCTTTTGCAAATAAAATGAGTGATATTTGGAATTTTTGTGAATAAGGTTTTCCAGTCTCAGGGTGAATTTACATTTCGGGTAAAAGAAAGTTGTTTGGGGAGTTTTGTTGCTCTGTTTTGTTTTAAATGTATTGTACTCTATGTGGAAAATAAGGAAGTTAAAGAAATTTGGCAGACCAAAATAAAAGGATATCTCTTTTTGAGAAAGAAAAAAGGAAACAATGACCATTGATCCGTGTTAGCTTCACATCTACTATACGCTAAACCTAAATATTGGTTCGGTATGTTGTTAAATATTTGTTAATGGATTTCATTCCCCATGACCTCTGTAGTAATTATAGAGCTATGGCAGTACCGGACAAAATTAGTGTGACAGTCAATCTTAATTGGTTGCGTTCCGGACGAAAATAGTGTAAGAGGCAATCTCAACTGATATTATAGAACAACAGAATTTTCTCAGATAACGTTTCCTCCAATATCATGTTCTTCACACTTGTTTCAGGTTAACTTCTCGTTTTCGTATTTTTTAGAGGTATCATTTTGTCGTACGTCTTATCAATAAACATTTCCTTTTTAAAACTGGCCTGATAATTAACTTTCAATTGATATCAAACGGTATGTTGAGAGTTACAAGATAAGTGAAAGTATTGCGTTGTTAAAACAAATATATCAATTCTGATATGGATCTTGATCACAATAACAGGCAAACTAAATGCTTACTCGGCAGCACTAGTTTACTTTAAGAAAAAAACCTGAATTTATATGATAATACTTACGGGATGGCAGTTGTATCCAATATGGGACTACAATAAATGAAAAAAAATGACATAATGAAGATCACGCGATTTAATATCGTTAAAAAGAAGGCTGGATCAATTTGAATTATAAAACTAGAAATAATGCTTTCATTCCGAATATCCACAAGTAAATTGTTACTTCACTCTGTCTGAGACTATAGACCTTAGCAACGTATTGGACACATGCTATTCTTCAATAAAAAAATACTTTAACTGTTTTACAAACGAACATGTTAGAAGGTCAGATATTTACTTTACACACGAAAAGCGAAGATTTTTTTTGTCTCTATCCTTTTGTACGTTTTCCCAGTTTATATATAAATTTTAATTTATAGAGATAGGTGGTTGTTTGGAAGTTTGTTTCCTTAATTATGTTTGAAAATTTCATAATTTACGTTGTAAGCAAACAATAAATAAAAGGAGGAAGTTATCCATAATTCGGTTCTTTCATAACAAAAACGTAAAATACGGGACCCTGTTCTCTCCACGCTTGGTGCCAAGCATAGACGATTAATTAGAGCAGAAATGAAAATACACTGCGGTTGAGAAGTTCTCAGAGACTTGACAAGGTGTCAGAAAATGTACAAGCTGGAAAGTTGTGAAGCGATTTGAGGTCTCTCATCATCATCATCATCATCATCATCATCATCATCATCATCATCATCATCATCATCATCATCATCATCATCATCATCATCATCATCATCATCATCACCCCATCACCATTAACGTTATCACTGCCATCACCGTCCTCGTCGTCGTCATCGTCGTCACCTTCGTCGACGTTGTGGTCACGACGACATAAAACGACCACACCTCAGAAGAGTTGAGTAAAATAATAGTTGAATAAATTTTATGTAAACATTTACCAACACTGCAAATAGATTTTGTCTACTTTTCTTGCAATTGATCAAGATTAAAACAATTTTCGTATTACGTATGGGTACTTGGCATTTTGTTGCAACAGACATGGCTAAATTTTATAGTTACAACAAATGAGTAATCGCGGCTAGATGATTGCTTTAAAGCAAGTAGCGGAGGTGCCAACGATAGTAAAATTTTGAACCTAAGCCGGACCTTACATGTGCCCCTTCCCTCAGCACTTCCATTCACGATGGTACCCAGAATATTCGAAGAAGGAAGGGTCCGCCTGGGTGATAACTATCTGGAGGCATACCACCTACACATTTGTTGTCAACACTTAATAATCTGCTCCCTCCCCCTTAATTATTATTAAAGTTGGGATGATTTTGAGTTGCCTATTGGTCAGCGAAAAGCAAAATTTAGTCTACGCACCCTGGTTATTGCTTGCACAGGCGTAGGGAACCTCAAACTACCACTCTTAGTTGAACTGTAAGCAGTAGCGTCCACATGCCTCCTCCAAATGAGATTTTCGGAAATGAAGAAATTATGCACAAACACATCGCTTACATATCGATTTGGACACAAGGACCCACTGTCTCTTATCAGTGAGTCAATCAGGGGACAAAACTTGCACAAAATGATTTCTAAGCGTCATTTTGGAGGCGCGCTTTTCCCGCATCAACTTTTGTGAACTTTGTGGTGGGCTCAGGTTGCCTTACTGGGAAGTATATCTAGTATTATCTTTTCAACAGCTATGGGACTCCTGCGGACGTGTATCCTCTCTATTTAATAAAATTCCTACACTAATTATCTATTAGTCCAATGTTATGTTCGAAAACTGCTAAGATGGCGACTTTTCTTGCCTGTTTTAACGCGCATTCAACGACATATTGGGATAGCAACTTTAAGGCTAGTGTCCATTATTTGATATACCGATGCTTGAATTGGCAAGGGGAACTTTGGTCTCCTGAATCCTTGTCGAGGGGGATCCATGCACTTCACCGGGGATCATAAAGCCACCCTTTTTATTATTTACTGCTAAAGAAAATGTTGCAAATGTATATTATGTATATTTTTTTAATGCTAATAGTATGGTACTGTAACAAAACTAATCACATTACATCTCCGGGATCCGCAGCCGTAGAAGCACCTTCGATGCTGTGTATGTGACGGCCGCATATGTGGAGATAGCGTAATGCTTCATTATAGTGTTATAATAAATCTTGTCAATACATCAGGCCCTCCAGGCCTATGCTACTGATAACCAGAAACATAATTATATGCATCAGGCGCGTCATCAGGTGTATGCTAGCCCCCCAAAATTGTTTGTGTCCTAATGAAATGGGTAAAAATTAAAGACGGTGATCAATGCCCCCCGTCTGATATCTAGGCGGCAGGCTCTCCTAAAAATTTCATCTCACCTCAATCAATACACTGTAACAGGGAGCTGTTACCTCACAGATCCCTGGCTGCACTACCAGCCTACAACTCGATGTCTATAAAACATGCAACTTTAACCTCTGTCAGCCGGGCAGACTGCAATGGGACAGCTGTCAGGTGTGACTGGGAAAAAATCCTACTTAAAGCTATATTTTAATATTTCTAGAATCATAAGTTCAGTTTAAGAAATTCAAATTTTGGTTTCGGTCTGCAGATTTCATAAAGAACACATGTAAAGGTGAAAATATGAAATAATGTTACAAGTAGAAATTTCTGCTGTTCCCTTAGTTAACCCTAATATGAACAGTAGTAATACAGCAACACACAATCCTGAAAGAGGACTTTTCTCAATGAAACTGGGAAGGGTTATGGTTATTAGTCACTAACACCTGTCAGCAAGTACATCACGCATTTCAAAGTTCACTGATTTTGAAGCTAGCTCAGTTAATTAACCAACGGTCTCATAAAAATAAGCAATATTTCCTCTCTTTTGATAATATTCCCTGGAAAGTTCTTTTCTGCTCTTCAAAACTGCAGTTTACAAATATCTATAAGGGAAAAGAAAAACTTAACTCACAGAACAGTTTGTGTGACCATCAATAACTTCCAGCATTACATGTGGGCTGTAAGGTTAAGGAGGGCACATTCTTGAGAGATGCTGCATACCCACAGGGACAGGTGTCACGTGACCGACCTAACCGGTGTTTGCCGGCTAGGCCGGTCACAATTTTGAGGTAAAAAATTTGGCATGCGATATTTGTATGATATAGTAGAATTTGAAATCACGACATATGCGTGGAAAACATTCGATATTCGTCTGTGTTCTGTTTGTTATGCAGCGCCAAATAACCGTCGTGAAAACCTCTCAGGACTGCCTGTAATTGGGATACGGGAGTCAAAGCAAAATTTCTAAAATGTCGCTTGTATTCGAATAGCGGGAAGGTTGCTACCAGAATCGATGAGCGTGCATCGGCTTCTTATCCGACTGCGAGAATGCCATGCAAAGCAGAATTTGAAGGTGGCCCATGTGAAAACGAGCACGACAGACTTTCATCGTGTTATTAGAGGCTCGAACAAGTTGCTTAAATTGTAGCGTTATCTGACGTTCTTACAATGCGTCGTCGCAACAAGGTTGCGATTTGACTTGGCAGGCTTTGAACAAAGAGAGACATCAACTGGTTTTACACGATAAAGGATAGACACTTCAGAACACGTAAGTTGGGGCAGATGATTGCCTGTTTCATCATGATATTGATCATTATTCGTAGGTTCATCTGTCATATGAACATTGACACTATCTGTATACACATCTTTAAGTTTCTTTACGTCAGTAATGAGTTTATTTTCCTTAGATGCTGTTACAAAACATGGCTTAAGTCTATTATAGTTGAAAAGATCTTGTAAGACGTCACCTTGCAATGTTTGGAGAAGGCAGTGCGTGCGATCCAAGATTTCATGAATTACTAAAGGACCTGCCCATTCTGCTACAATTTTACGTGAGTTCGCAGTGAGTGAGGAACTTGTCGGCTTATATAAGTAAACCAACTGACCTACTGAGTAGATTGGTCCCTTGTCTAGTTTACTAGTAATCTTAACGTTTTGCTTATCTTGATGCTGCTTCTAAAGATTAAGCATCGTTTGTGGAAGATGTTGGAAACGTTTGTTAAGAGGAGCAACACATTCACTATACGAATGTGAAAGTCCTAACATGGGATTGAAGGTTAAATTAGTGAGGTCTGGTGGTTGACGACCATATACTAGCTCGAAGGGGCTGTGGTCACCCAGATGGGGGGAGAAAATCGTAATACGCATACGTAGTTGTCGGAATGAATCTAACCCAATCGCTACCAAATTGACCTAAACTGACCTTTAAGAATTTTGAAAGTGTCTGTATGTGTCGTTCTACTGGAAGACTGCCATGATTGCAGACACTAATGACCTTTTTGTCAATATTCAAAGAAGAGCATAATAATTCAATTAATTTGCCTGTAAGAAATTTAGCTGCATCTGTAATAAGCATTGTAGGTGGACCAAATTATCTTTTGCAAGATTGCCTCACAGATAGTTTCAGCATCTAAGGTTTGCAAAAGGACACAAACAAGGAACCTTGTAATCTGGTCACATGCAACCATTAAATGTTTGTACCCTGTATTTGACGTTGGCATTGTCTTAAAGTCTAAACTTATCCTATCAAATGGTATAAGAATCGGGTTCTCTCGGATGAAGTTGCCTAACTTTATCTCGTTTCCGTTTAAATTGTTGGCATCTAAGACAAGCTGTAATATAATTACTCACGACCTGAAACATATTTCTCAGTGAAGAAATGTTGTCTTATAGTGAGGTATGTCCTCATGACACCTTGATGGCAGCTAAGAAGATCATCATGATATCTACATAAAATCTTTTCTATCATCGTGTCAAAAACGACCAATTGTAAGACTACTCTGAATTTGTGTTTCTTATGTAAAGTTAAGCGAAACAACAGACCATCACATAAAATATACTCTTCTGCTCTGTTACGTATGGAACGAGCAGTCTTTGCCTCTTGTGGCAAAATATCATGTGCTAAGAAGTCAAAGATTGGCTTAAAGAAAGGGCACGTCGCCTGCGGCATGCGCAGTTCTTTCGCATCAAACGGAAGATTGTAATCCCTAATAATTTTGCTTTGTATCTTTTTCATGACACGTTGAATATCTTTTTGGTGTAGGATGTGGGATGTTTGAATATTTTTAACGTCAGAGATTAAAGGCTTATTGGGTGAAGCTAAATCGTCCGGTGGGTTGCGATACCGTTCTTCGGGAGGCGGTAAATCTACCAGACGTAGCTCAGAAATTGTGACTGGCTTAACTTGTGATATCACATGACGTTGATGTAACATAGGAATTGGCTCTACGGGCCTAGGTAAAGGTTGTGCTAGTGGAACTGGTGCCGGCGGCGGAAGCATAGGAAGCAGGATGTCACCACGAGGTCGTGGGACGCGTGCAACATTTCGCTGTTGCGAACTACCCTTACAAAAAATGTGGGGCATGCCACATGTGAACATGCATAATCACATGTGGCAGGGCATAGGAAAATACATAACTGGAAAAGTGAGGTAATGAGTGGTGACACAAGTGGAATTGGAACCAATTTGACACACAATATTCTACTTTACCCCACTTTGCCACATGTTTGCCTTTGTAAAAATGTACTTTGGTTCTCCACTCTTTGTCACATGCGGCAAACTGCGGTAATGCAGGTAAAAGCATGGCACCTTAAAACTTGGGTCAAATTTTTATTAAAATCACAAATTGCCCTACAAAAATTACATAAAATTCACTATTTTTCACACCCAACCGTAGTTTTACATAGTATGACACCGTTTGTCCAGTGTGGTATTGGAACTTTTGCCACACAATTTTTTTTGTAAGGGTACCCTTTGATTTGGGCTTATCTGGAGGCTGTACCTCTCTATCAGTAGTTGCCTCTGTGGTACTAGCAGACTTTTTACTCGGGTATAAGTCGGGAACACGAATTTTCAAAGCCTTAGCTTTAGCCCTTGTTAACACTGGGTTGACATAATTATCTGGGTCGTCAAGGATGGATTCTGATATCGCGCTATACGCAAGAGGAAGAATTCTGTCTATCTCTGAATCACCTTGTTGGGGCGCTCTTGAGAGATAATTCTTAAGGCGAGTTCTGAACCCTTCTCATAGCCAATCTTAAAAGATAACTGCGATAACTTAAACAGAAAATTTCTCATACGTGTTGTGGGGGGGTTCATGCTTAGAAGAAAGGATTTCTACCAAAGCAGCATGGTCACCAAAAACATCAAATTCCACATCTTTGAGGTGTAGAAATCCGTTAATGTTAATCAATAAACCGAACAATTCTAAAACAATTACACTATAACGAGAACATGCATCAGGTAACACTTTTGAAAAGTAAGCCAGGAGATATTCTTTATCATCAATAGTTTGAGTTAAAAATGGGCCAGTAGCAACTCGTGAGGTATCACTATATAAAGCGAGACGACCTTTACGTTTCGGCATGTGAAGAATAGGTGGATTACACATAAGTTCACGAATTGTGTCAAACGCTTGCTGGCACTCGTCTGACCATTTAAATTGTTTCCTTTGTCTACTTAATTTATGTAAGGGTCTCAAGTGTTTTTGAATATGGGGAAAGAATTGAGATATGTAATTTACTGCACCCACAAAACTTTTACAGTGTGCGGTACAGGCGTATTACGAATCGCCGAACATCGGTCTGTGAGTGGCTTAATAGTCGTCGTACCGTCCTCATTTACTGTAAGAATATGACCCATATATAATACTGAAGTTCGAATCAGACAACATTTTCGTGGTGATATTTCTAAACCATTTGCAATAAGAGCCTCAAAAATGGCTGCAAGATGTTTGAAATGCGACGTTTTGTCTTTACTATAGACAATAATATCATCATGCATCGAAATGCAAAATTGATCAGAATTGGGAACCTGCGACAGTACATGCCAAGATGATTCCACAGAACTGACAGTCGTGAGAGTTGGCAATGAATAGGGAAAGTTTGGCAACGAATTGGGAGATGTGCCCTTCAATATCACTTCATTTTATGGACTTTCTCAAGGTTGACTGGTAGTGCCTTTATTATGAAGCAGGGTTTTCTTCAAAAGTACACATTTGTCAATAATATTTTTCTAAAAATCAGATTCTATGGAGAATTTACACCTTCCTCGATGTAATTTTTGTCAAATTTAAGCCCCCAGAATGTTAAAAATGATAGAAGAAATGTACGCAATAAATCACAATAGCTTGACAGCTGAGCGACAGCTGTTCAACAGCTATTAAACTTACTCCCTACCGTCAAGAGAGTTAGCACTACAGAATTCTGTGGTTGGCAACGACTTGGTAAATAAAATTGAATATTTGTATAAAACAATCTGTAAGGTCAATAAAACTCATTCAAGTGAGGGAGTGGGTGCAGCTAGGGAACACCTCGTTCATGAGCTCTGCTTTATGACTAGATAGATTTTAGGATGACGGGTATTTTATGGGATTGTACGATTGTGTCTTCTGTGGGATCAACTTCTCATGTACTTCATTCATTTTAGCTTGAAGTATAGCGGAATGGAGATTTAATCCTTGAGGTAAACGTTTATAATGATAGTGTTTACCTACACTGTATGAAGCGATACCAGTATACCTTTGTGCATTTTTTGCTCAACGGAATGCAGAAATATGCGGATGTTAAATCCAGTACACTCACGACGGTTGCGTCAGAGTTACCAATTGTGTGCAACGTTTCATTCAAAAGTAGAAAGAGGTGGTTTATTCTTAGGATTCTGCTATTAAGGAAGGGTAAGTCGGTTACGACTCGCTTTTCATTAGTTCCCATCTTAGGAATTAAAAAGACAGGACACGTACAGGATTGATGTCCAACTGCCAATATTTCAAGACTGACAAGCTTGTCCAATTCTTTGAAAACAATAATTTTATCTTCGGGGGACAATTTGTATGGTCTAATAAAGAACCGGTCGGTGTTAGTTAACGTAGTCTCCGCCTCAAAATTTGGGCAACTAGAAAGCTCACCAAACAGCGAAAAGACAGAGTTATTATTTTCAAGCATTTGATAAAATTTCTCTCTCTCTTGCGGTGACAAAACACTTTGTTCCAAAGAAACATATTTACGGATTATTTCCGACTCTGTCAAAGAAGCAAGGGGGTCATCGCTGTTTAAATGCGGGTGTCGCCTAAGGTTTTAACTGAGAATGATTTCGCGGTCAAGATGTTTGGAATCGTCAACTCGTGAAGTACGGCTACGGTGCTCGGTGAAATACGGTTGGGTTGAAAAGGCGAACAAGTTCGGGCTTCACAGTAACAAGGGAAGGGGATAAAAACGTTGAAGTTCAAGCAGGTGTACAGACCGGACTAGGGGACATCGTTGCGATAATGGAATTTGTTTTTAGTTGAAGTCCGCTCTTCTACCATGTTGAGAAGGGTTTTGGTTGGGCTAATCATATTTTGAAGGCTGGGGGGTGTAGCAACAAGAACATGGAAATATCCAGGAAAAAGATGACTCGACAAGGTTTCTGCGGTTAACTACCGGGGTAGTTTATTCAGAGTCAGAAAAAACTTAGAAAGAGGTGTGAGACAAGGGTGTCCTCTTAGCCAGTATTTGTGTATTATTGCAGTTGAAATTCCAGCACAAAAAAGCTATTCTTAGTCATGTAACTAGAGATCCTCGTATCTTCAATCAAGAAATCAAAATTTTACAATATGCTGATGATACGACTATTTATTGTAGTGCGCATGTGCGCTACAATATTGGCATTCATGCCATCCCCGATTAACTACTTGGCTGATTAGTGCATGTTTTCCATTCGCTCTTGCGATACACTAAACTCCCTGCGTTTCAAGTAAACAGGTTCGTTGCGCAGAGCTAAGTCCAGAGCTCGCAGACTTGGAAATATGAGTGGTGGAGATGATGTCAAACCATAAAGAAGGGAGTTTGCATCATCTGCACCATTTCAGATGGAACTATGCATTCGTGCAGTCAAGTCTTGGATGGATAACAACTACTTAAAACTACATGATGATAAGACAGAATTTATTGTTTTTAGAAGTCGATTCGGTGATGATCCAAAGTTTGACAATCTGTCACTTACCGTTGGTGCAAAAATTATACAGCCAACCTCAGTAGTACGCAATCTCTTTATGGACAAATATCTCACAATGGAAAATCAGGTGAATTCTATTTGCAAGTCTACAATGTGTCATATCCGACAAGTCGGAAGAGTTAGGAAATACCTTGATAAACCCAGCACCGAGAAGCTCATCCATGCAGTCATCTCAAGCAGGCTCGACTACGCAAACACCCTTTTTTATGGTTTAACATCATCCCACTCGTTTTGACTTCAAAGAATCCAAAATACTGCTGCTAGAATCGTCATTCGTGTTGGCAAGCACACATCAGTTACTAGGCTCCGCAAAGATTTACACTGGCTACCTATACGTGCTCGAGTAGAATACAAGATACTGATGTTAGTTTTTCGCGCTATAAACTCAGGGACTCCTTCATACCTTTCTGGCATTGTAAAACATCAGTCAAGAAATAGACAGGACGATCTCATCATCTCTACCAATTACCGACCCCAGCTTCTAATACCAAAGCTTATGGTGATCGATGCTTTTTCTGTGCTGCACCACGTTTGTGGAACGCCTTCCCACCAAGTCATCGATGTTTATTATTATTATTATTATTATTATTATTATTATTATTATTATTATTATTATTATTATTATTATTATTATTATTATTATTATTATTATTATTATTATTAAAAATATAATTATTATTATTATTATTATTATTATTATTATTATTATTATTATTATTATTATTATAAATATTATTATTATTATAATTATTATTATTATTATTATTATTATTATTATTATTATTATTATTATTATTATTATTAT